>JARBWK010000010.1:10233950-10858080 GCA_030556195.1 Anolis apletophallus
CGCCATCTTCATTGTCATCTTCATCATCGTCTTCATCGCCGTCTTCGTCGCCGTAGTCTTCATCGTTGTCTTTGTCACCATCATCGTCATCGTCATCATCGCCTTTCGGCGCCGCTTCGCATCTCCGCTATTCTATCGCCTGTTTTCGCTGCTGGTTGCCGTTTTTCATCGCCGTTGCCGCTTTCTCATTGTCGCTCGTAATTATCGCCGCCGCCTTCAAAATAAAAGAGCATCGCCGTTTGCTGCTTTCACCACGCTTGTCGCCTTTCATCATAGTCATCTTCGTCTTCGTCTACTTTGTCGTAGACAAAGACTACGATGACGACGGAGACGACGACGGAGATGACGACGACGACGATGACGACGACGAAGACGATGAAGACGACGATGAAGATGATGAAAACGAAGACGACGACGGAGACGAAGATGGTGGTGGCGGCGGCAGCGAAGACGATGAAGACGACGAAGATGACGACAATGAAGACGACGACAACGAATACGACTGAGATGAAGATGACAACGGCGACAAAGACTGCGGCGGCGAAGACGGCAGCGAAAACAAAGACGACAAAAATGAAGACTAAGACGAAGACTACGATCAAGAGTACGACGGCGATGAAGACAGCGACAAAGAAGGCGACGAAGACTACGACGACAAAGACTATGACTACGAAGATGCCGCCGAAGATGCCGCCGAAGACGCCGCGACGGCGACAAAGACGATGACGAAGGCAGCGGCGACGAAGACGACAAAGACGACAAAGACGATGACGACAACGGCGAAGACGACGACGATGATGAAAACGGAGACGAAGACGACGATGACGAAGACGACGACGATGATGACGCAGAAGACAACAGCGACGGCAAAGACAATGACGAAGACGACGACGATGAAGATGACGATGACGAAGACGACGACGATGAAGACGTCGACGAAGACGATGAAGACGTCGACGAAGACGATGAAGACGTCGACGAAGACGACGAAGACGAAGATGACGAAGACGAAGACGATGAAGACGACAACGAAGACGACAACGAAGACGACGAAAATAAAGACGACGATGAAAACAACGACTGCGAAGATGACGACGATGATGAAGACGACGACAACGATGACGAAGATGACGACAAAGACGACGACAAAGACGACAAAGACGGCGACGAAGACGGCAACGACTAAGACGGCGACAACGAAGACGGCGACGACTAAGACACCGCCAAAGACGACGGCGACGAAGCTGACAAAGACGATGATGAAGAAGACGATGACGACGAAGATGACGAAGCTGACGAAGACGACGAAGACAACGAAGACAACGACGACGAAGACAACGACAGCGACGGAGACTAAGACGACGATGAAGGCGATGACGGCGAAGGTGATGAAGGCGACGAGGATGAAGACGACGAAGAAGACGACGACTTAAGACGACTAAGTAAGATGACGACGAAGTCGAAGACGACAACGACGAAGACGACGAAGACGACGAAGACGACGACGATGAAGACGAAGATGAAGACGACGAAGACTCATTGAAGGTGACTACGACGACGAAAACGACACAGAAGACAACAACGAAGACAACGAAGACACGAACGACGAAGCTGACAAAGACGATGATGAAGAAGACGATGACGACGAAGACGACGAAGCTGACGAAGACGACGAAGACAACGAAGACAACGACGACGAAGACAACGACAGCGACGGAGACTAAGACGACGATGAAGGCGATGACGGCGAAGGTGATGAAGGCGACGAGGATGAAGACGACGAAGAAGACGACGACGAAGACGACGAAGGCGAAGATGACGACGAAGTCGAAGACGACAACCACGAAGACGACGAAGACGACGAAGACGACGACGATGAAGACGAAGATGAAGACGACGAAGACTCATTGAAGGTGACTACGACGACGAAAACGACGCAGAAGACAACAACGAAGACAACGAAGACACCAACGACAAAGACGACGACAAAGACGACGACGATGAAGACGTCGACGAAGATGACGACGAAGACGACGATGACGAAGGTGACGAAGACGAAGAAGACGACAATGAAGACGACAATGAAGACAACGATGATGATGAAGATGACGGCGGCGACGGCGGCGACGGCGATGATGACAGCGACGAAGGCGGCGAAGACGACGATGAAGACGACGATGATGATGAAGATGATGGCGACGAAGACGGCGAAGATGACGACGATGAAGACAACGATGCCAAAGACAATGACGGCAATGGAGACAAAGACGACGATGAAGGCGATGACGACGAAGGCGATGAAGGCGACGAGGATGAAGACGACAACGAAGCCGACGAAGGTGAAGATGACGACGAAGTCGAAGACGTTGACGAAGACGACAACAACGAAGACGACGACGAAGATGGCGACGACGAACACGGCGACGATGAAGACGACGACGGAGACGACGGCAACGATGACGACGACGGCAAGGAGGGGGCGAAGACGACGACGAAGACGATGATGATGAACACGATGACGACGAAGACGATGAAGACAACGACGTCAAAGACAACGACAGCGACGGAGACGAAGACGACGATGAAGGTGATGACTACGAAGGCGATGAAGGCGACAAGGATGAAGACGACGAAGACGACGACGACGAAGACGACGAAGGCGAAGATGACGACGAAGTCGAAGACGACAACGACGAAGACGACGACGAAGACGACGACGATGAAGACGAAGATGAAGACTCATTGAAGGCGGCGGCGACGAAGACGAAGACGCCGCCGAAGACAATGGAGACAACAACAACAAAGACGACGACGATGAAGCGTCGACGACGAAGACGATGGTGATGAAGACGAAGAAGACGACAATGAAGACGACAACGAAGACAACGACGATGATGAAGACGACGACGTAAACAACGACGGCAAAGACGACGACGATGAAGACGACGACAGAAACGACGATGACAAAGACGACGACAAAGACGATGCAGAAGACAATGAAGACGAGGACGATCAAGACGACGACGAAGACAAAGACTACGATGAAGACAACAACGAAGACAACGACGATGATGAAAATGAAGACGATGAAGATGAAGGCGCCGGCGGCGCCGGAGACGAATACGACGAAGACGGCGAAGACGACGGCGAAGACGATGACGAAGACGACGACGATGAAGACGTTGACGAAGATGACGACGAAGACGACGAAGACGAAGGTGACGAAGAGGACGAAGACGAAGACGACAAAGACATCAACGAAGAAGACAACAAAGACGACAATGAAGACGACGAAAATAAAGACAATGATGAAAACAACGACGGCGAGGAAGACGACGACGATGATGAAGACGACGACAACAATGACGAAGACGACGACAAAGCCGACGAAGGCGACGAAGAAGGCGACGACGAAGACGGCGACGACGAAGACGGCGATGACGAACACGGCGGCGATGAAGACGACGACGAAGACGGCGCCGAAGACGACGCCGAAGACGACGGAGACGACAGCAACGATGACGACGACGGCAACGAAGGCGGCGAAGACGACGACGGCGAAGACGACGACGACGAAGATGATGAAGACGATGACGACGAAGACGACGAAGACAACGAAGACAACGACGCCGAAGACAACGACGGCGACGGAGACGAAGACGACGATGAAGGCGATGGCGGCGAAGGCTATGAAGGCGACGAGGATGAAGACGACGACGAAGATGAAGACGACGACACCGAAGACAACGAAGACAACAACGACGAAGACGGCACCGAAGACGGCGACGGAGACGAAGACAACTACGACGAAGACAACTACACCGAATACGACGCCGGTGACGGCGACGGAGACAAAGACGACGATGAAGGCGATGACGACAAAGGCGATTAAGGCGAAGAGGACGAAGACGATGACGATGAAAAAGAAGATGACTACGAAGACGACTACGCAGAAGACGACGACGGAAATGACAACGAAGACGACAATGACGAAAACGGCGACGAAGACGGCGACACCGAAGAAAACGCTGAAGACGACGGAGACGACGGCAGCGCCAGCGGCGCTGACGGCGACGAAGACGACGACAAAGACGACGACGATGATGAAGACGATGACGACGAAGACGACGAAGATGACGACGATGAAGACAACGACGCCGAAGACAACGACGGCGACGGAGACAAAGACGACGATGAAGGCGATGACGACGAAGGCGGTGAAGGCGACGAAGACGACGACGAAGCCGATGAAGGTGAAGATGACGACAAAGTCGAAGATGTTGACGAAGACAACAACAACGAAGACGATGACGAAGACGACGAAGATGAAGACGAAGACGAAGACGACGAAGACTCGTTGAAGGCGACGACGATGACGAAGACAACGAAGACAACGACGAAGACAACGAAGACAACAACGACGAAGACGACGACGAAGACGACGACGAAGGCGACGAAGACGAAGACGATGAAGACGAAGACGACAAAGACGACAAAGACAACAACGAAGACGACGAAAATAAAGACGACGACGAAAACAACGACGGCGAAGACGACGATGATGAAGACGACAACAACGATGACAAAGACGACGACAAAGACGACGACGAAGACGACAAAGACGGCGATGAAGACGGCGATGAAGACGGCGGCGACGTAGACAGCGGCAACGAAGATGGCGGCGACAATGGCGGTGGCGGCGAAGACGGCGACGAAGACGATGACGAAGACGAAGATGACGACGAAGTCGAAGGCAACGACGACGAAGACGACAACGACGAAGACGAAGACAATGATGAAGACAACAACGAAGACAACGATGACGAGGATGCCGCCGAAGACAGCGACGGAGATGAAGACAACGACGCCAAATACGACGGAGACGGAGACGAAGACAACGATGAAGGCGATGACGACGAAGGCGATTAAGGCGACGAGGACGAAGACGTTGACGACGTAAACGAAGACGACTACGAAGACAACTACGCAGAAGACGAAGACAGCAATGACAACGAAGACGATAATGACGAAGATGGCGATGAAGACGCCGCCGCCGAAGACGACGCTGAAGACGACGGAGACGACGGCGATGACGGCGGCGAAGGCGGCGAAGACGACGACGAAGACGACGATGACGAAGACGATGACGACGAAGACGACGAAGATGACGACGATGAAGACAACGACGACGAAGACAACGACGGCGACGGAAACAAAGACGATGAAGGCGATGACGACGAAGGCGATGAAGGTGACGAGGATGAAGACGACGACGAAAACGACGAAGGTGCAGATGACGACGAAGTCGAAGACGTTGACGAAGACGACAACAACGAAGACGATGATGAAGACGACGACGACGAAGACGAAGACGACGAAGACTCGTTGAAGGCGACACTGATGACGAAGACAACGACAAGACAACGACGAAGTCAACGAAGACAACAACGACGAAGACGACGACAAAGACGACAACGATGAAGACCTCGATGAAGACGACGAAGACGAAGACGACGAAGACGAAGACGACGAAGACGGAGACGACGAAGACGAAGACGACGAAGACGACGAAGACGACGAAGACGACGAAAATAAAGACGACGATGAAAACAACGACAGCGAAGATGACGACGATGATGAAGACGACGACAACGATGACGAAGATGACAACAAAGACGACGACGAAAACGGCGACGAAGACGGCGACGAAGATGGCGACGACTAAGACGGCGACGACGAAGACGGCGACGACTAAGACGCCGCCGAAGACGACGGAGAAGACGGCAACGATGACGGCGACGGCGACGAAGGCGACGAAGACGACGACGAAGACAATGATGATGAAGATGATGACGACGAAGACGACGGAGCTGACGAAGACAATGAAGACAACGACGCTGAAGACAACGACAGCGACGGAGACTAAGACGACGAAGAAGGCGATGACGACGAAGGTGATGAAGGCGACGAGGATGAAGACGACGAGGATGAAGACGACGACGACGAAGACGACGAAGGCGAAGATGACGACGAAGTCGAAGACAACAACGAAGACGACGACGAAGACGACGACGAAGACGACGACGAAGACGACGACGAAGACAACTATGAAGACTCATTGAAGGTGACTACGACGACGAAGACGATGCAGAAGACAACAACGAAGACAACGAAGACAACAGCGACGAAGACGACGACGAAGACGACGACAAAGACGACGACGATTAAGACGTCGACGAAGATGACGACGAAGACGACGATGACGAAGGTGACGAAGACGAAGAAGACGACAATGAAGACGACAACGAAGACAACGACGATGATGAAGACGACGACGAAAACAACGACGGCGAAGATGACGACGATGATGAAGACGACGACGAAAACGACGATGACAAAGACGACGACAAAGACGACGACGAAGACGACGAAAACGAAGATGACGACGCAGAAGACAACGAAGACGACGATCAAGACGACGACGATCAAGACGACGACGAAGACGAAGATGACGACGAAGTTGAAGACGACGAAGACGACAACGACGAAGACGAAGACAACGATGAAGACGACAACGAAGACGAAGACGCCGCCGAAGACGGCGACGGAGACGAAGACAACGATGACGAAGACGACGGCGACGACGTTGACGGAGTCGAAGACGACTATGAAGCCGATGACGACGAAGGCGATTAAGATGACGAAGACGATGACGACGAAAACAAAGATGACTACGAAGTTGACTACGCAGAAGACGACGACGGAAATGACAACGAAGACGACAATGATGAAGACGGCGCCGAAGACGGCGCTGAAGACGACGGAGACGACGACGGCGACGATGACGGCGACGATGACGGCGACGAAGGCGGCGAAGACGACGATGTAGACGACGACGATGATGAAGATGATGGCGACGAAGACGACGAAGATGACGACGGTGAAGACAATGACGCCAAAGACAACGACGGCGACGGAGACAAGGACGACGATGAAGGCGATGGCAACGACGATGAAGACAACGATGCCGAAGACAACGACGGCAATGGAGACAAAGACGACGATGAAGGCGCTGACGACGAAGGCAATGAAGGCGACGAGGACGAAGACGACAACGAAGACGACGAAGGTGAAGATGACGACGAAGTCGAAGACGTTGACGAAGACGACAACAGCGAAGACGACGACGAAGATGGCGACGACGAACACGGCGACGACGAAGACGACGACGAAGACGACGGAGACGCCGGCAACGATGACGATGACGGCAAGGAGGGGGCGAAGACAACGAGGAAGACGACGATGATGGTGAACACGATGACGACGAAGACGACGAAGACGACGAAGACAACGACGCCGAAGACAACGACGGCGACAGAGACGAAGACGACGATGAAGGCGATGACGACGAAGGCGATGAAGGCGACGAGGATGAAGACGACGAGGATGAAGACGACGACGAATACGACGAAGGCGACGATGACGACGAAGTCGAAGGCGACAACGATGAAGACGACGATGAAGACAAAGATGAAGACTCATTGAAGGCGGCGGCGACGCAGAAGACGAAGACGCCACCGAAGACAACGAAGACAACAACAAAGACGACGACAAAGACAACGACGATGAAGACGTCGACGACGAAGACGATGGTGACGAAGACGAAGACGACGACAAAGACGAAGACAACAACGAAGACGACAACAAAGACAATGAAAATAAAGACGACAAAAACGACGGCGAAGACGACGACGATGATGAAGATGATGACAAAGACGGCGAAGACGGCGACGAAGACGGCGATGACGAACACGGCGACAACGAAGACGACGGAGACGACGGCAATGATGACAACGACGGCAACGAAGACAATGACGCAGAAGACAACGGTAGCGGCGAAGACGACAAATGATGATGAAGACGATGACGACGAAGACAACGAAGACAACGAAGACAACGACGGCGAAGACAACGACGGCGACGGAGATGAAGACGACGATGAAGGTGATGACGACGAAGGCGATGAAGGCGACGAGGATGAAGACGAAGACGATGAAGGGAAAGATGACGACGAAGTCGAAGACGACGACGACGACGAAGACGACGACGAAGACGACGACGAAGACGACGGCGATGAAGACAAAGATGAAGACTCATTGAAGGCGGCGGCGACGACGAAGACGAAGACGCCGCCGAAGACAACAATGAAGACAAGAACAACAACAAAGACGACAGCAAGAAAGACGATGAAGACGTCGACGAAGAGGACGACGAAGACGACGGAGAAGAAGACGATGGTGACGAAGACGAAGAAGACGACAATGAAGATGACAACGAAGACAACGACGATGATGAAGAAGACGACGAAAACAACGAAGACGACGACGATGATGAAGACGACGACGAAAACAACGATGACAAAGACGACGACGAAAACGAAGATGATGACGCAGAAGACAACGAAGACGACGATCAAGACGAGGACGATCAAGACGACGACGAAGACAAAGACAACGATGAAGACAACAACGAAGACAACGAAGACAACGACGACGAAGACGCCGCCGAAGACGGCGACGGAGACGAAGACAACAACGACGAAGACAACGACGAAGACAACAACGATACGACGGCGACGACGGAGACGGAGACGAAGACGACGATGAAGGCGATGCCGACGAAGCCGATTAAGGCGACAAGGACGAAGACGATGACGACAAAAACGAAGATGACTACGAAGACGACTACGCAGAAGACGACGGAGGAAATGACAACGAAGACGACAATGATGAAGACGGCAATGAAGACGACGACGCCGAAGACGACGGAGACGGCGGCGGCGGCGATGACGGCGATGAAGGCGGCGAAGACGCCGACGAAGACGACGACGACGAAGACGACAACGATGATGAAGACGACGAAGACGACGATGACGAAGACGATGACGAAGACGACGACGAAGACGACGAAAACGAAGATGACGACGCAGAAGACAACGAAGACGATTATCAAGACGACGACGAAGACGACGACGAAAACGATGACGAAGACGAAGATGACGACGAAGTTGAAGGCGACGACGAAGACGACGACGACGAAGACGAAGACAACGATGAAGACAACAACGAAGACAACGAAGACAACGACGACGAAGACGCCGCCGAAGACGGCGACGGAGACGAAGACAACGACGACGAAGACAACGACGCCGAATACGACGGCGATGACGGCGACGGAGACGAAGACGACGATGAAGGCGATGACGATGAAGGCGATTAAAGCGACGATGACGACGAAAACGAAGATGACTATGAAGACTACGCAGAGGACGATGACGGAAATGACAACGAAGACCACAATGACGAAGACGACGGCGAAGACGACGAAGATGACGGAGACGACGGTGGCGACGGCGGCGACGAAGATGGCGGCGACGAAGACGAAGACGACGATGATGATGAAGACGACAAAGACGGCGACAAAGACGGCGACGATGAAGACGACAGAGACGACGGTGGCGACGGCGGCGACGAAGATGGCGGCGACTAAGACGAAGACGACGATGATGATGAAGACGACGAAGACGGCGACAAAGACGGCGACGAAGACGGCGGCGACGAAGACGGCGGCGACGAAGACAACGTCGATGATGAAGATGAAGATGACGAAGATGAAGGCGGCGACGGAGACGAAGACGACGAAGACAGCGAAGACGACGACGAAGACAAAGACGACGAAGACGACGAAGAAGACGGCGATGAAGACAACGACGAAGACGACGGCGACGATGAAGACGACAATGGCAACACCGAAGACGACGACGAAGACGACGACGAAGACAACAACGACGATGACTCCGACAAAGACGACGACGATGAAGACGTCGACGAAGATGACGACAAAGACGACAACGAAGACGATGAAAATAAAGACGACGATGAAAACAACGATGGCGAAGATGGCGACGATGATGAAGACGACGACAACGATGACGAAGATTACGACAAAGACGACGACGAAGACGACGACGAAGACGGCGGCGACGAAGACGGCGACGACGAAGACGGCGACGACAATGACGGCGATGACGAAGACGGCGACGAAGGTGACGACGAAAACGATGACGATGATGACGACAAAGACGACGATGACGAAGACGACGAAGACGACGAAAACGAAGACGACGATGCCGAAGACGCCGCCGAAGACATTGACGACGACGAAGACGACGGCGACGAAGGAGACGACGGCGAAGACGACGACGAAGACGACGACGAAGACGACGACGAAGTCGACAACGAAGATGACGACGAAGACAACGATGACGAAGACGACGAAGACGACGAAAACAAAGAGAACGACGGCGAAGACGACGCCAAAGACATTGATGATGACGGAGACGACGGAGACGACGGCGACAAAGGCGACGACGGCGACGATGACGACGACGGCGATGAAGGCGACGAAGGCGACGACAATGATGAAGACGATGAAGACGGCGACGATGAAGACAACGACGCCGAAGAGGACAGCGACGAAGATGACGACGGCGACGAAGGCAGCGATGAAGACGAAGACGACGGCGACGACGACGATGAAGACGGCGACGTAGACGGCGACGAAGATGGCGACCATGAAGACGGCGATGAAGACAACGACGAAGACAACGGCGACGATGAAGACGACAATGGCAACGACGAAGACGACGGCGGCGACGAAGGCGACGACGAAAACGACGAAGACAACGACGAAGACAACGAAGACAACAACGACGAAGACGACGACAAAGACGACGACGATGAAGACGTCGACGAAGATGACGACGAAGACGACGAAGACGACGAAGACGAAGACGACGAAGACAACAACAAAGACGACAACGAAGACGACAACGAAGACGACGAAAATAAAGATGACGACGAAAACAACGACGGCGATGACGATGACGATGATGAAGACGACGACAACGATGACAAAGACGACAACAAAGACGACGAAGACGACGAAGACGACGAAAACGAAGACGACGCCGAAGACGCCGCCGAAGACATTGACGACGACGAAGACGACGGCGACGACGGTGACGACGACGATGACAACGACGAAGACGACGACGAAGACGACGACGAAGACGACGACAAAGACGACGACGAAGTCGACAACGAAGATGACAACGAAGACGACGATGACGACGAAAACGAAGAGAACGACGCTGAAGACAACGCCAAAGACATTGACAATGACGATGACGACGGCGACGACGGCGACGGCGGCGGCGACGACAAAGGCGACGACGGTGACGATGACGATGACGACGACGGCGACGAAGGCGTCGAAGACGTTGTCTTCGGCGTCATTGTCTTCATCGTCGTCGCCTTCATCGTCTTGATGAAGGCGACGACGATGAAGACAATGACGCCGAAGACAACGACGAAGACGACGGCGACAAAGATTACGACGGCGACGAGGACAGCGACGAAGACGAAGACGATGACGAAGACGACGGCGGCGACGACGATGAAGACAATGACGACGAAGACGGCGACGAAGACGGCGACAACGAAGACGCCGACGACGAAGACGCCGACGACGAAGAAGACGGCAATGAAGACAACGGCGAAGACAACGGCGAAGACAATGGCGAAGACAACGGCGACGACAAAGACTACGACGGCGACGAAGGCAACGAAGGCGACGAAGACGACGTCGATGATGAAGACGACGACGAAGACGACGAACA
Source organism: Anolis apletophallus (assembly GCA_030556195.1). Classification (NCBI taxonomy): domain Eukaryota; kingdom Metazoa; phylum Chordata; class Lepidosauria; order Squamata; family Anolidae; genus Anolis; species Anolis apletophallus. Next base: position 10,245,691 of record JARBWK010000010.1, read on the forward strand.
GAGATATGCTACTTCCCAACGGATGTCAACAAGTGGTGCATACTGGCTAAACAGTATAATTTTTCCAGTGGTGTAGGGTGTAGACATCCTGTGATAATGCGGCATGTCTCACTTTTGGTTCCATGCTGCAAGTTGGTTTTGGTGTGAGAGAATCAGCCATCACAACGACGAAGACAACGAAGACAACAACGACGAAGACGACGACGATGAAGATGATGACGACGAAGACGACGAAGACAACAACGATGAAGACAACGACGCCGAAGACAACGACGGCGACGGAGACGAAGACGACGATGGAGGTGATGACGACGAAGGCGATGAAGGCGACGAGGATGAAGACGACAACGACGAAGACGACGAAGACGACGACGGAGACGACGACGAAGACGACGAAGGCGAAGATGATGATGAAGTCGAAGACGTTGACGAAGATGACAACGACGACGACGAAGACGACGAAGACTCGTTGAAGGCGACGGCGACGACGAAGACGGCGACGACGAAGACGGCGACGACGAAGACGGTTCCATGCTGCAAGTTGCTTTTCGTGTGAGAGAATCAGCCATCTACAAAGATGTTGCCCAGAGGATGCCCAGATGTGTTGCTATCCTGTGAGGAGGCTTCTCACAGATGAAGGGATAGCATGAAGACGACGCCAAAGACGATGCCAAGGACGACGGCGACGAAGAACACCCAAACGGCACCAGCCTCGGATTGTTTGGCCCCTGACGTATACCCCGCATAGTAAAGACATTGTCAGTATAGTCCGCAAGCATTGGGATATATTGCTTTTCATTCCGGCATTCCAACATCCTCCCATGTTGGCGTACTAACGTTCAAGTAATTTTAAGGACTTGATTGTACACTCGGCACTATACAAAAATCGTTCTTTTACCCGTTCCACCATGGGCTTCTGGCCCTGTGGTGGTTGTTCGTCTTGCTCCCAGGCATTGCGCTGCAATGACATTATCAGTTTGAAATCTAAGAAATCCTTTGTCATTCGGGACACCCTCAACTGTAATACGGAAAACTCCATCTATGTCATTGTATGTGGGTGTGGCCTATATTACGTGGGCCAATCATCACGCTCCCTTCGCGTTCGCATTTCGGAGCATCGTTCAAGGGTACGAACAATGCAGGACAATACCATTTTATATCGCCACTTCCGGACTCACAGCCACAATCCGGAATCTTTTCGATTCGTAGCCCTGGAGAGAGTGGTCACTAGTGTACATGCGAATAATCATGATGCCCTTATTAGGAGAGAAACATGGTGGATTCATAATCTCCAATCTGAGCATCCAGTGGGGCTAAATGAGCCCCTCCCCATCACGGCCCTACTCACTTAAGCATATGTGGGTGGGGCCCAGGTGCGTGTGTGTCTTTAAATACCTGCGACTTCAGTGCTCATTACCCTCTGGGTCCACAGGAGCAATGGTGCAATGGATCTCCTCCAACCTAGGTAGGCTAGCCACCTCCTCCACGCTGTTTTATTGCAGGGAAAGGTCATGTTTTTACTTGTATTATTGTTGTTTGTTATGTAGAATTATTCTCCTGTGACGCTGCATTTGCCTGGCTTAATACTGCCGCCTGAAGAAGCTATAAGCGAAACGAATCGTGGCCTCACACTTCAACCGTAGCGGCCCTTCCGAGCGTCCCTCCTTGGCTCCACACAAATTCACGGACACCCCTCACCCCCCCTTGAACTTTGGGTATGCTCCAGGACTTTGGCGAACTGTACATCACTACATACTCGAGTAATTTCTCGAGCGGGGATTTGTGTTTATTGTTGCACACCGCCGGTGGTTTATTGTACTTGCCATTTGTGTACTGAGCATATCTTGGCAACTGCCTTCTATATGAGTTTATTGATGTGGGGGTCCCTCCTATGTGATATGTGTGGGTACTATGAAGTTGCGATTTTTGCTGCATTGTCATTATTTGCCATGTTTGAATACAACTATATTGCTGTTTTTTCTTTGAATTAGTGCATTTCTATTGACCTACAGTGTGTTTGTAGTGTATTCTCTGCATTTTCTGTTGTTGCTTATACACTGAAGACTGGGCAACTTGGAAGGTGCTGAACAGACTGAGCCTTGGCACCACAAGATGCAGAGCCAACCTTAAGAAATGGAGATACAAAGTAGAGACCACGACATGTGAGCATAGAGAAAAGTAAGCTACAGACCTCTTACTACAATGCAGTCTGAGCCCTCCACATGCACAATGGAGGACCTTCTTACAGTGACATGAGAGGCACTCCAAGTGGCCAGCTTCTGGTCAAAGGAAATTTAGTATAATGCCAAGTTTTTAACTTTGTTTGTGGTCTTTCTATACATTATAAGTGTATTCTCAATTTGCTTCTGACACAATAAATAAATAGTGGTGGAGCAACTTCCAGATGTTGGAAATTACTCCCTAGAGAGGTCAGGATGCTCTGGTCCTGGCTGTTCTTCTGTCATTTTTATGCTATCAGGCTTTTAGAAGCTGGCTGGCATGGGATTTATAATGCCACATGGTGCTGTTTTCAATACTTGTATATTATGTTTCCTAAATAATATCATTGGAAACTTAGCAAGGTCAACGCTGGTTAATACTTGGATGGAAGATAGGCAAGGTTCTGCAGGATATACTTCAGGGGAAGGAAGTAGCAAACAACCTCTGAGTATATTGTGCTTAAGAAAATACTATGAAATCCATGGGGTCACCACACATGGCAGGCAAATTGAAGGCACATGTTATCATTTAATTAATTTTTTTAAGTATTTCATTTTTTTAACCTTTTCAGTTGTTTTAATCATGTTTATATTTATACTTTTATTTAAAGTTTTGTATAGTTTTAATTGGTATTTAATGTGTGAGCTTGCCTCGTTATTGTGTCTTTTTATTAAGCAGAATGATGATTCCTGGTAAGGGATGACTTCCATGGTTCGTAGGGCTGAAATACCCAAAACGCACCAAATCAGTCTGATCTTGAAAGTTAAGCAGAATCAGCCAATGGAAAAACCAGGTGCTGAAGGATACACTTTAGAGCAGTGGTTCCCAACCTGTGGCTCATGAACCACCAGTGGTTCACAAGAACAAAAATATGGTCCACGGCCTCACCATTGCCTCGAAACCACACGGCAACAAGAGCAACTGGTCTCATGAAACATTCTTATAGTGCCGAGGCAAAGGAGCCCCGGTGGCACAATGGGCTAAACCCTTGTGCCGGCAGAACTGAAGACTGGCAGGTCAATGGTTCAAATCCGAGGAAAATGCGGATAAGCTCCCTCTGTCAGCTCCAGCTCCCCATGTGGGGACATGAGAGAAGCCTCCCACAAGGATGGTAAAGCATCAGAACATCCAGGTGTCATCTGGGCAATGTTCTTGCAGACGACCGATTCTCTCACACCAGAAAGGATTTGCAGTTTCTCAAGTCTCTGCTGACACAAAAAACCCCCACAAAAACCAAGGATGTTGGTAGGGGAGAGGCTGACTATCAACAAAAGATTAATACTACCACATCAGCTTTAGATTATTTAATATAGTTTTCTGTGGGTGAGCAGACGACAACTACTGGATGGCATATGTTCTGTATCAGAAACTAGAGCTGATGTGGTCTATCTAATTAAGTTTTCTGAATCAGCACCCCAAATAACCAAACCAAATCTAAAGTTGACCAAAAACTGATTCGTAACTCGTTTGGTACTAATGTTGGAGACTGGTCCCTGGTCAAAAAAAGATTGGGAGCCACTATTTTAGAGGAAGGAACAGGTAAAACCACCACAACTTGACTGTAGCCATAAATTGATAAATTGACTATTGACTTGAAGGTACACATGTATCCCCTAAATTAGGGACTACATAGGAATCATGAATAAAAAAAAACTAGCTCTAGGTTATGCATTCATAACTGCCCAACAAAATTCCAGCTAGGATTACTCACCTTTAAGATTTATATGGCAACAGATTCAGCATGATATTCTCAGTTTGGGGAATAGATATGCCTATTAAATGTGGTCAGTGCAGATGCAGAAGATTTTATTTCACTTTGTTTTTGAAGAATGTTCTACTATCAGAAATGTCTTCTTAAATGAGATGAAAAGAACTTGAGGTTTTAAAATATCTTGTGGGGAAGACGCAAAGGCGGATGCACGGTCAGGTGACATGCGGTTCAATGAAAGTTGACAATGATCAATGTGCAAGTCACTGGCTCTTCATCAGAGTACCTTATAAAATTTCCTCAGCCCATGAAATATCTGATTAAGGGCATTATGCCTTGGAACAGTTACAGGGTATGGAAGTCATTATTGATGGCATATGGATGGAACATTGTTTTAATGGTGATGAATGTACATGATGTTTTTTAATATTAACTGTATTTTAATGTATTTAATTCTAGGTGTATTTTAATGTATTTTAATTTTAACTGTTGTTTACTATGTATTGTGTGGCATCGAATTGTTGCCGTCTGTTAGGCCGCACTGAGTCCCCCCTCGGGGGTTGAGAAGTAGCGGGGTATAAACACTGGAAATAATAAAAATAAATATCTATGCACGCCTTCACTAAGAATAGCCACCATTAAGACCTGAAAACCTTATTAAAAAGGTACAGAGAGAAGGTTTGAAATCAAATCCAAATAAGATTCAGATGGAAATCAAGGGCGTTCTTTATGTTGGTCAGAGACTGGTTAAACTGGATCTAGGCCATCCTGTGCCAACAAATGAAAAGCCCGAAAACATTGACCAAGATCCTATATCTTTTTTGCACATTTTAATCTACACTCGCGTACTCAAAATATGGTTGTGTTAAATCACACTTCTGATGGGTATCAACACTGTACACCCAATGTTTCATCTTGTGTACCAGTAGAATTGTTCCCTTGTGCAATGGAAGATACACAAGGGCAGTTTCCACAACCCCCATAAAGAAAACGTTAGACTGAAGGCACAGACCAATAGTTATGCACCATCCAAGAATGCCCAATTCTTGGATGGTATTTCGTAGTAAGGGCCATGAGAGTGCCAATGTTGGGGTCCCTTCTTGGAGTAATATAACTGGGATGGAGACTCATAGTCTGATTATCTTCCAAGTGTTGAGGCTTGGCAGTGGGTCCATAGGTGACTGTAGAGGCCTATCCTGGACCTGCATGTTCTTTCACAGTGAGGACATCAATTTCCAGGTGGAAGGTGGTCCCAACATGGGTTGGCTTGATGTACATTCTTCCTCTTGACATATTTCTCCCTTCCACCCTCCATTTGTGCCTCTTCATATTACACAACACTGTTGATAACAGCTGACTTCCAATTAGAACGCTCAAGGGCCAGGGCTTCCCAGTTCTCAGTGTCTATGCCACAATTTTGTGCTTGTTCTGGTTCCTCCCTTGCAACTTCACCCGCGGTTCACAAGAACACAGAAGCCCCCTCACCATGACAAGATGACAATCCATTAAGGAGGTCACCTGAAATATTCTTCCTAGCACTACAATTTACAGTATGAAGGATATCAACAAGCTAGAAGTTGTCCAGAGAAGGGCAACCAACATGATCAAAGGTCAGGGAGTGGCTTAGGAAGCTGGGTATGTTTAGTCTGGAGAAGAGAAGGTTGAGAGATGACATGAGAGCCATGTTTATATATTTCAAAGATGTCACACTGAAAATGGCACAGCAGACCATCTACACAGGCCAAATGATGCAGTGTGGCACTGAATGGACTTTGTGGAATTTTAAAAATATTTTCAAACCATGAATGATTGAATCCATGGGTGCAGAAATGTGAATAAGGAGGGCTAACCCTTTCTGCCAGCTTTCCTAATAATCCATCTTCACTACTGTAAATATGAATAAAAAATACAATAACATGAGCAGTAATTATTTCCTTTTATACTTGTGGATCTTATATATGACTCTATAATCTTGAATTCTATTTCCTCGTTTCACTTTTATTTATTTAAACTGTAATAAAAAAGTTAACCATACTATTTTTACCAGTCAACCAACCAGCATGCCTCAGAGATCCTTTTCTAATTCTATTTTCTAAACCTTATGGTAATTTCTTTGGCTAGTGTTGTAGCCTGGTCAGACTCTGAATGCTTGGAACATGAGGAAGGTGATTCTGGGATAAATTCAGGGGATAGAAGTGGCCTGGAGATAGTTTTTTTTGGAATCTCCTAGAAGTTCCCATTAGACAGGAAAAAGTGCTACTAGTTCTCATGAGAACCTGCCAGAAGAGCAGGCTGAGATAAATGTGGGAGACGAATGTTTGTCTACGTCAGTGGTTCTCAACCTGCAGAGACAGAGCATGCAAAAAAAGACAGACTCGCCTTTCCCAGACAATTAAATATAAGGAGAAGAGAAGCAGGTGTCAGATCTGGGAAATCTGAGCTTGGAAGAAGTTCAGGTTTCCAGCCTGCCATGAGATAGCTGACCTTTATCCCAGATCTCTGGGACCTTTGCCCTAGTTACTGAAGGACATGCTGAGTCAGTGGGGGAGTGATGTAACTTCCAGGTGCCTCCAGGGAAGTGAGGTAACTTCTTATGGACTTGGACATTGGACAATAATCTGACTGTGCTGACTCAGGGGCCCGTGAGGTCACATCCCTTTGGACTATGGGATTTGCTGAATCACCCGGATATGGTGCAACCCTGCCTGGACATTGCATGGGCAAGGGGAGGGGGATTTAGGTATAAAAGGTGTGTTTGGGTGGCGGGCCGGTGCTTTAGCTTTACAAGTATTGTACCTGCAATAAAATCGTGTTGGACCGTGCTTCTATCTACGCGTGATCCTTACCGAAGTTGGAGCGGCATTACAGCAGGTGTGTAAGAAATGATGTCATGGGAGGGATTGAAGCCTTTTAAAATGGTTCCTGCTGGTACAAGCCTTTGTGAGAGCAACGTTGTATTCAGATGAACAGCTCTCGGTTTTTGCTCCTGTTTTCTTGGAATTTATGTATTCATGCTGCTAAGTTTGTTCTTGCTTCTAGTTCATGTGTGGCAAAAGTTGCCTTATTAGGATTTATGCTACCTTGTTTATGGATATTTGTGGATTGACTCTGGAGACTGCATTTAAAAGATTTTGGACTCTCAGCTCTCTTGAAAATAACTTTTTGTTCTTTAATTCTCTTTTTTGACTTTGTGTGTGTGTGTGTGTGTGTGTGTATTTAAATAAACTTCTACTTAATGGATTACTTGGACATTTGTTGCCTGGGAAAATCCCATAGAATTAATGGGGTTATAAAAGTTGGCAGGCGGATTGGAGACATATTCACCATTATATTAACAATGAGAGCTTAGAAGTCAAAAGATATGAACAATTCAATGAAAAGATATACCAGAAATCAAAGAGAATGAATACATCTTTTGGAATCTGTTTAAGATTAATGTTTAGCTGCTATTCATTTTCATCTTTCCCTTAATATTTTTTACCAAAAAAATTGATGCGATGAAGAATATCAGCAACAGGTTTCACTGTGTGCAAGAAATGTAGCAAATTCACAGAGGCACAGAATGCCAGACTGAAAAGTGTTCTAAGTTATTGGAACACAAAAATGGATCCAATTTAAAGAAAGGAAATCTCATCCATCTTTTCTCAAGTAACAAGGACAATGTGACTTGTGGGTAGTTCTGTTACTATTTATCAGACATCCATAAAGATTCCAGATGTTAATCACTAAAACCTGCAGGAGAAGAGGAGATGGAAGAAGAGGAGGAGGAGGAGATGGAAAAAGAGGAAGAAAAGGAAGAGGAAGAAGAGGAAGAGGAAGACAAAGAGGAGGAGGAAGAAGAAGAAGAAGAGGAAGAAGAGAAGAAGAGGAAGAAGAGGAGGAGGAAAAAGAAAAAGAAGTGGAGGAGGAAGAAGAAGAAGAGGGGGAGGAGGGGGAGGAAGAAAGCATGATAGTGTGGTGGATATCCATTGCAATTAATAAGTGGCATGCCATGACTTTCTTGTCAGCCATGGCAATGAATCCACTCCATAAAATTATAGATTCCTGTAGTTGGAAGTGACCCCAAGAGCCATTCAATCCAACCCCATTCTGCCATCCAGAAACACACAATTCAAGCCCTCCTGACAGATGGTCATCCAGGCTCTGCTTAAAAAGCACCAGAGAAGGGAGGTTCCACCACACTTAAGGCAGCATTCTCCACTATTGAATAGCTCTTACCCTTAAGTAAAGGTAAAGATTTTCCCTGACATTAAGTCCAGTTGTGTCCAACTCTGGTGGTTGGTGCTCATCTCCACTTCTAAGCCAAAGAGCCAGTGTTGTCTGTAGACACCTCCAAGGTCATGTGGCCAGCATGACTGCATGGAACGCCATTATCCTCCCGCTGGAGCGGTACTTATTGATCTACTCACATTTGCGTGTTTTTGAACGGTTAGTTTGGCAGAAACTGAGGCTAACAGCGGGAGCTCATGCCACTCCCCGGATTTGAACCTGCAACCTTTTGAGCCCGAGCTCGAGGAACCAGCCGGCCATCACACTGATTTGACCTGCAGCAGGGAGTTCCAATGTTCCCTGAAGCCCCAATTGGGTCATTGGCTATTTTCTCTTACCAAAAGTTGGGACTACAGTACAGGAAACCTCCAGCCATCTCTATCCTTCTTTCTGCCAGGCCCCAAATTGAATTGAAACATTGTAGCACCACTTCTATCAAGAACACTCCAAACCGCAACTTTTTCCCATCCGCATCCAAAATGTCCCATATGGCTCATACTCTTGGCCTTTTGCAAAAATAAACCTTCCTGGACTGCAGAACACTGCGAGCTCGGCTGGGACACCTTCCGGGCGTCACAGAGAAGCCGGAGCTGCGCTCCACAAAACTGTGGATACAGAATTTCCAAAATGGCGGCCGTTTCCCCCACTATCTGCAAAAACATCAACTCCACCGATTGGCTCTGTTCCAATTTCATATTTTTCTCTGATTTATTCTAAAACTTTCAGCTATCTCAGTTTTCTCCCTCTGGACCCCTTTGCCTCTGTGCAACTCTTTGAACTTTAAGGAATATTCTTTCAAGGACCAGTTGACTGTCAAGATCGCCAGTTTTTCGAAAACCCCTGTTCTCGCCATCAGCGAGTGGCCTTAGACGAGGACCTGAAGCCCTGGGCCCTTTGTGCACAAGGGCTGCATGCAGACAGGCCTGCATGGGGTCGCCCAGAGGATGTTGGGAGACATACTGTAGTTTTTCCAAGGACCTTCATGTGTTTGGACTCTCCTCTGGCTATTACTGAAAAGGACTCTTTCTCATAGTTTTACCAAGGACACAGATTGATTATCTCTTATATGGACCCTTCTATTATGAACTTTTTCCCAAGGCGTATGGATTTGATGCCTCCCAGGACATATGGACTTTCTTTTCCCCCCTTTTTGCCTATGAAATAATATTAGATATTGGTGATGAAATTTCCCTTATGAAATCTTCCCATGTAAGCCATTCCCTGCATGTCCCCCCCACCCCATTGTGTAAAATAATATGAAAGTGCCACTGTTTAGCTTTAGCCAGTTACCTTAGGCGAGGCTTGCCAGCTGCAAAGCTTGTGATTCAATCACCACTCCACTAGCCTCATTTGCATGAAAATAGCAGGAGCCAGCTCTTTCGAAGGCTCTTTCCCCTTTGGGCCAAAACTGGTTTCTGCTAATCCAGTGGTTCTCAACCTGTGGGTCCCCAGATGTTTTGGCCTCCAACTCCCAGAAACCCTAACAGCTGGTAAACTGGCTCGGAATTCTTGGAGTTGTAGGCCAAAACATCTGGGGGCCCACCGGTTGAGAACCACTTTGCTAATCAATAGACAAAGGCTTCTGAGATTCGTCTACCTTTGGGCTATTGATTTGGAATGTAACTTTATGACTGCTTTGCGACAAGGATACTGCAGTGGTCATCCTTCTCAGCTGACAAGAATAAAAACTTCGGTAGCATCTTCTTCCGGACTTCTTTGGTGAGATTATTTGGGAAAGGGATTTATTTAAATTGATTTTGGGAAAACTCGCCAGAGGTTCTGCTGAAATCCTCGTTTTAGGGGTACTTCTGGGCCTCTGCCCCTTCTGGGCCAGGCTATTCTAAATTGTATGTTCAGTATCACTTTCAGTTGGCAAGTTCAGCAGCTCTGTGTTTTAACCCACTGCACCACCAGGGACTCTGCTCTTCCCCTTAGGAAGTTTTATTTTTTTAAAAAATTATTTACTATATATCCCACCTTTTTCTACCCCGAAGAAGACTCAAGGCAGCTTACAGATAGGCAATAATTCAATGCCTTTTCCCCTAATGTTTAGGTGGAATGTCTTTTCCTGAAATTTGAATCCATTGCTACATGCTCTTAGTGCATGGTTTCCAGAACTTTGATCATGTTGGTCACTCTCCTTGGGACATATTTCAGTGTTTTGTCTAAAGTTTAAATGAAAGATCCACAGTGTTGAAACCAACCCTCAGAATAGTTTCTGTTTGAACTAAAACCCAGAGCAAATGCATCACACTACTGACATAGGTGTAAAATATATCATTTGTTGCTGTATTTACTTTATTTCCATCCCACTTTGCTCCCAAAATGGAAAGCAGCTTACAATATAAAACCAAATAAATGTTTGTTGTTATTGTGTGTCTTCAAATCATTTCCCACTTATTATGCCAACCCTAAGATAAATCAATCATATGAGCAAGATTTGTTCAGAAGGACTTGCCCTTGTCTTACAGTTTGGCTGAGAAAGTGTGATTAGCTCAAGGTTTCCATGGCTAAGAGAATGTGGTCTCCATAGTGTTTGCCAATAGTCAACCCATGCCAAGTATGGAAAGCATCTAATAATCATTCTCATTAAAATAAAACTTTTGAAACAGCGATTTAATATTGCTCCATCTCATGGAATGCAAGTATGTATGGGCTCTCTGTGAAAACTACAAATTCAAGAATAACATGGCAATAAGCCACATCAGTTTGGAGTCGAGCACAGTAGTTTTCCTATTTGATCAATTCGGCCTGCAGCAGGGAGTTCCGCAGTTCCCTGGAGCCCCTTTGTGGCTAACATGCTTGGATGGTGTGGCATAAGCACAGTTCGCCTTTTCTCCCTTCTCTATCCTTTCCAAGTAACACTTTTTTTTAGCTTAGATACATTTTTCCTGATTAGCTTTGGGGGCCACTGAAAGAATAAATATAAATAAATAAATAAACATTTTGCCCCATAGGGATACATTGTAACCATCTAATGCAAAGCATCCATTTTAGGAGAACAAAGAAACCCTTTTCCAAGCTGCAGGGAGCTGCGGCTTGCCCCGAGATGCCATTTTGGTGTCTTGGGGACGGGGAATCCATGGTTGAAAAAACCACGGATACGGAATTTCTAAAATGGCGCCAGATTCCCCCTTCATCCACAAATACATTGGTTTAACCGATTGACTCCGTTCCAATTTCATATTTTTCCTCCTTTAATTCCTAGCCTAACCTGTATCTTAGATTTTTCATTTCCGTTTTCCCCTTGCCTGCAGCAACCGTTCATTTTTCAGTATTATTTTTGTATTTTTCAAGCCCCTTTCCAGCTGATTGTCAAAAACGCTGGTTCCAGCTAGCGGCTGCATTCGAACGGGGATTCCAGGCACCCTAGGGGTTCCCTATGTGGCGGGTTGGCCAGGGACACCTCTGGGAACCTTTTTGCTGCCTGTAAGGAGCCGGGGAAGCCTGAGACCCCATCGGTCGGGACGCATAGTTCTCCCAAGAATGGAGGACTTCCAGGAATGCTGGGACTCGGCTCTGTGACCCCTTTTCATTTACCCTGGACCTTTTTACCCTAGCCCAAGCCTTTTCCCATCTCTGGACAGAGATTTTGCTGTTTTTCCTCCCGTGTTTTTGTGGATTTTTCCTTTTAATATTTTTCCTTCATGTTGAACTTTATGTTATAAAAATGCCCTTCCTGGGAATTCACAAAAGGGGAACTAGGGAGGGGCCGCATGGTCATGGTGCAATAGATCTTTCACTCAACCAGTTACGTATACCATTCTTGCACAATAATAGGGGCCGAAACTGGTCTTTTGGGAGTTCAATTCTCTGGCCTGCCAGTAACTGCCCCCAATTGAGTTCTGAATAGCTTCGGAGTTTAGTCCCCTTGAAGGAACACAATTACTTGGACAATTTTTATTATTCATCACAACCGACCATCCCTTTGGGCCTCAAAAACCCAAATATGGTCATCTGGAAACTTCATATTGCTTCACACAGAACAAAGACACCACACAGCGGGGGTGGGGGGGGGGGGGGGTTGGTCTTTCAAAACAGCAAGCCGATCATATCTTTTGGTCATGAACTTTGATTAACTCAAGCTAAAGCCATAAAGAGACAAAAGAGAAGCCAAGAGTCCTTTTCTTTTTCTTTTTTTGTTTGGCCAGTGCATTTGCATACCAATTCACTCATTGACATAGTTCTGACTTCATTGTGTAACCTTTGTCCCACCTTCCTGGATCCTCTCTAGCTGGCTACTTCCTCATTGGACATGACGCAGGAGCGCTAGCTTGCGATTGGCCAGGGGAGAAGCCGGCCGGCATCCAGTCACCAACTGGATCCTGGAAGCCAGCCAATGATCTTAAAGGTCACAGAGGTGGGTGGCGGGTATTTCGAAATCTTTTGTTCAGATAAGGTATAAAAAATGCTGTATTTTGTTCAATAAACAGGACACTCTTGCGGATCTCAGGAATTGCATCTGTCATCCTTCTCAGCTGAAAAAGATACCTTTCTCGGTAGGGCATACTTTGGTTTCTGGTGAGATTACTGAATTGGGCTTTGGGATTTCTAGCGCTTCCGGAAAAACTCGCCAGGGTCATCTTACCCTCACGGAACCTCCTTTTGAGGCTATCCGGGCCTTTGCCCCATCCGGGCAAGGCCCTTAATTCGTAGTTCGATATCAAGTTGATGTGGTGTCAAACAGTTATAATTCTCCTGTGTGGATCAAGACTTCATTTTGAGTTTTTAAAGTCATCAATTAGGTTATGAGGAAAGAATGGATTGTGTACTCTCCTCCTCCAGACCTGCCCAGCAATTCTCATCACATGGCTGCTAAACCATTGAGAATTTAGAGACAAGGAGGTGGGATTAGGATAAACAGGGGGAAGCATCACTTAAATAAAAATAAAAGACAACAGGGAAAGGGGAGAAAGTGCTGGAGAGATGCCTGGAAAGATATCTGCACCAAGCAATCAATAGTATTGTGTTTTTTCCAGGAAAAAGGAAAGACCAAGTGAAAGAGATATTCAGAGCGAGATGCTTCAGATCACTGAATTTTTAATGCTTTCCATCCTCTTCCTCTTCATGGTGCATTTTCTGAAGCAGCAATGGGTGGGTAACAAGTTTCCACCTGGACCGACTCCTGTTCCAATTATTGGAAATCTTTGGCAACTCGATTTTTCACTCAAGCGAGAGACTTTGGCTCAGGTAATGACTGATGTAATATTGTTCACTAAATGTCACTGCTGGGAGAGGGGGTGCCTAATTTGGTGTGTTATTAATTAATTCATTCATTAATGAAATCATAATGTTTTTCTAAGGCTGCATCAACACTGTTGAATTAATGTCGCTTGACACCCTTTAAACTGTCATGGCCCAATGCTATGGAGTTGTAGTGTTATAAGATCTGTAACCTTCTCAGCCGGAGCACTGGCACCACATCAAACTACAACTCTCAAAATACTATAGAATGTAAAAGTAGTTTTCCAAGTTCGACACGTTTCAAATAACTTCTTAAATGTAACTAGTTATTTGCCCTCCAATGAAGTGCCATATGTTATTTTGGTCACAAACAACTCCTACTACCAGAATACAGTAATGGCTTGGTTACATTTAATTAAGTCAGGAACTAATTCAGTTCCCACTTCTCCCAACAAGGCTTTCCAAGTAAATTTGCTGGTCGGTTGTAGTTACTGTTACTGTAACGTAATGAATGAAAGGGTTTACCTCATTCATTTCAAAGGAAAAGTGTCACAAGAGCGGTGGGATGGTTGGAGAGCACTGGGGTTGGCTGAAACTAGAAACAGTAGGACTTGGTAGGCTACTTTTAAGTTGAAATGCATTATGTAAGCCTGGTTTGATTCATTTCCCCGGTGGCGCAATGTGCAGGACTGCTGACTAACAGGTCAGCAGTTCAAATCCAGAGAGAGAGGGCCAGCTCCAACTCTCCATGCGGGGACATGAGAGAAGCCTCCAACAAGGATGGTAAAACATCAAACATATTTATTTATTTATTTATTTCGGGATTTCACCCCGTCCCCCCATGGGGACTCAACGCCTTGCAGATGGCCACATAATAACAATATACACCCCAAAACACAACAATTGAAATTTAAAAATACAAGTCAACTACATGACCACACACAAAAACAATGTTCATTCATTGCCATATGCAAAAGAAAACTGGAAAGGGGATGTGGAAAGTATAGTGTAGATTCTACTTGAACTTACATATATTTTACCTACAAGACTAAAATTCATGGCTGCTTTACTTTTTTGGTTTTTAACCAATATTTTTTCTCTCTAACTTGTGGGTTTTCACCCTTCTAGTTAACAAAGAGCTATGGAAACATCTACACCTTATGGTTGGGAAGAACACCCCTCGTTGTGTTGAATGGCTACAAGGCAGTGAGGGAAGGATTAGTGACTTGTTCAGAAGAGCTTTCTGCAAGAGCCCCCACGCCTCTCCTTTTGAATCTGATGGGAGAAAAAGGTAAATACTAGAATTGCTCTCTTCTTAAACTAATGTGTTTTTTAGACCTATTTGTCAGAGTTAAGTGATAAAACTATGAAAATCTGTCGTGTTGAAGAAACTGGATTTTAGCTTGAAAATTCGCCAACAGTTGTCTGCTGTTGAAATGCAAGCTTTCATCACAATCCCATGCACTCCGATATTTCAGATATAGTTGCTTGGCTGTATGGACAAATGGCAAACTATAATGATGATTTTGGGGTCTGCAAATTGGGGCTCAGAAGCCTCATGTAGCTTATGGATAGGACACGTGACACATGTGACATATGATTCTGAGCCCTGAGATGGAGCTATGAAGACCAGGCTGCTCTTGCAAGTCCATATGTTAAAAAGGAAACAAAAATGTACGTCTTGACCTGGAACAAGGATGCTCTTGATTATTATTTTTGTGTGCTTTCAAGTCATTATGACTTGTGGCAACCCTCATGGGATCCTCTTGAAGGATATTTGTTTAGGATATATTTGCCTTTACCTTCTTCTGGGGCAAAGCGAGTCATCCATGGCCAAGCAGAGACTCAAACCCTGGTCTCCAGAACCACAGTCCAATAGGCAAACCATTATACCACACTGATTCTCACTCTCTTAATGCCACAGGTGTATTTCTTACAAGTGGCCATACCTGGAAGCAACAGAAACGCTTTGTCATGACAGTCCTAAGACACCTCGGGATGGGAACAAAGGAGTTGGAGGGTCAAATACAAGAAGAGGCCCAACATCTTCTGAAAGTGTTTGCAAGCAAACAAGGTAAAACATATAACCAGGCAATTTTAATATTTGTTATGGTCAGTATTCGGTATCAGCTATTTAGTTGAGCATACTCAACTGAAGTTAATTTTGCCCAAGACATTGTGCTTTCTTTCTAGGAACCTATCTGAGTCCCAGTTGGTTAG
Organism: Anolis apletophallus; assembly: GCA_030556195.1. Taxonomy (NCBI): domain Eukaryota; kingdom Metazoa; phylum Chordata; class Lepidosauria; order Squamata; family Anolidae; genus Anolis; species Anolis apletophallus. Next base: position 10,261,292 of record JARBWK010000010.1, read on the forward strand.
GTCTCATTTCCTAACAGCAAGCATGGCTGAAATCCTGCATCAGGAGAAACCTATTGCTCCATGTCTCAGTCTTTGGAGCAACTATAAACAAGTTTGCTCCATCTTCTATTCAATATCCTTTCAAATATTTAAGCATGACTTCCTTTAACCTCCCCTTAACATATCCAGCACCCTCCGCTGATGCTTGAGGGCAGAACTATATCTTAATCAACTTCTTTATAGGAATATATAATTTTGCTAAATACTGGGAGAGGGTTCAGCAACAATGTGAGATGTTTCAGAGCCTGAGAACCAATGGAACATTTAGGACCACCAAGGACTTCATCGCATGCAATTAAATAAGCATTTCTACACACTTAAGAAACTGCCACTAATGGTGCCCTTCACAAGATGCAAGCTTTAAATGTGGGGTAAAGGTATCTTGCCATTCCTAAAGTGTGGGTTTTTTCCCCACAATTCCTAAGTCAAATGGCAATCAAATCCTTTTTCAGTTCCCCGCTTAGAGGTATAAAAGACCAATTTACCATGGGATGGGAATTGTCCCTTGTCTCCTTGTAAAGATAACAATGACATCATCGTGGAAGGAGGAACTGAGATGGGCAGAATTGATTCCTTTCTGCCACCATTACTATTTTGGGACTGAGGAGGTATAGCAAACAAGGTATTCAAAACATTCAGGAGAAAACAGCAAGCATGAAAATCCTGCACTTCTCATTCACAATTGCCTCTCTGAAACTCCTGCTGTCCTATTAGGTTTTTGTTTTGTCTATCAAAAGGCTAGCAGAGAGAGACATATAAGAAAGCTAAAGCTTTATTTTCCCACTTGCCAACTTATAATAATTAATACTGTTTGCATTTACAGGAAGAGCCTTTGAACCCAGGATCCATATTGTCCGTGCTGTGGGTAATGTCATATGCTCTTTTTTGTTCAGCCATCGCTTTCCCTATGAAGATGAGTCTTTCAACACATTGATAAAAGCTGGCTCTCTGGTAGTTTACACACCATTTACTTTCTGGGGCAGGGTAAGTTTCCTTGTGTTCTGAGCTTTCCTTTTGAACTTGTCAAGGATGTAGACAAGTTAACTTTTTTTTAGTTTACTATCATAGCAACCTATAAGAAGCCACACTGAATTACCAAAGACATTCCTAGAATCATCATATCACCCAGAAAACACCAGATTACAGGCATGTAGCTGGGGGGGGGGGCTTAGGGGGCTTCAGGGTGGTCCGCGAGAAATTCTCAGGATGGTCCGCTAGAAGGCCTTACTGGGACATTATTTAAACTGTTATGTTTATTCATATCATGATCTGATCACCATGCTCATTATATCCCACATTCATGGGGTTATTGGGATAACAATACAAAAGGTTTGGTAGGGTAGTCCCTCTCTTACTCAGACTCAGCCCCTCCCGAATAAAAAAACTCAGCCCCCCCCCCCAAATCAAAATCCTGGCTACGGCCCTGCCAGATTATATCTGATTTTGGAAGCTAAATTCCTGAGGACTGTATAGATGAGATAATCCTGCCTGAAACATGGAGAACCAAGGATTAGAAGATGCCTGGAGAACTAGACATGGAAATGCCCTCAAATACACATTTTTCTCTGAGAATCACAAATCCCTGTCAAGGATTGATACATATCTTGTTTCAAAAACACTAGCAGCAAAACTTAAAGCATAACATAATCACACAATAATCTAATCTTACCATAATCCAATTAAACAACATAATTTTAAATGGGGCTGAGACAACGAAGTGAAATAAGTCTACCCCTAGAAGGGAAATTCACACTTATCTTCTATTGCACAAACTCCACTGGCTGCCAGTCTGATACCGGGCACAATTCAAAGTGCTGGCTTTAGCCTATAAAGCCATAAACTGTTTCAGCCCATCTTACCTGTCCGAACGTCTCTCCTTATGAACCATCTAGGACTCTAAGGTCATCTGGGGAGGCCTTGCTCTCGGTCCCGCCCTCTTCGCAGATGCGTTTGACGGGGACGAGAGAGAGGGCCTTCTCAGTGGTGGCCCCTCGGCCCTGGAATGCCCTACCCATGGATATAAGATCGGCCCCCTCCCTCCTAGCATTTCATAAAAAAGTTAAGACCTGGCTTTTTGAGCAAGCATTTGCAAATGCAGTGTAACAGGCAAATATAGATCTATGGAATGACTGGACGACGTGAATAGGAAAATGATTTTAGTAAGAAGATGCTGATGATTTATGTTTTTATTGGTTTTGTATGGTTTTTATTTTATTGGCTAAATGTTTTTAAATTGTGTTTTATGTCATTGGGGGTATTGAGTTGTGTTGACTGTAAACCGCCTTGAGTCGCCTTTGGGCTGAAAAAGGCGGTATATAAATATGGTAAATAAATAAATAAAAATAGTTATAATAGGAAAAGCTGTCTTGACAGAGGCTTTACCACCAATCCTTGTTTCCACAACAAGTCACATTTTTTAAAAAAAAATCAAATTCTCACAGGGACAGAAAGTGAGGGGAAATCTTCTAAACAGGGGCACAGGCAGTAAAGCAAACACAACAGGGGTGTTAACCCTTCCTATGCTATCCAAAGCTTTTGTTTGTGCGTGTCTGGAGCAGGTACATTAAAAGTGTTTCTGTTCCAGCTTACATACAAATTCAACTTAAGAACAAACCTACATAACCTATCTTGTGTGTTATTTGGGGACAACCTATAATCACCTTTTCGAAAATTGCCCAAATTGAAGGCCACCACTACATCTGCAAACTGAGCAGATGACACTCTATAAGGCTTTGCTTTCTTTTGTTAGTCCGGATTCCCCTATCTTTCGACTTCTTTGAGTCACCCCAAGTTTCTGGCATTCTGGGAGAAGAACAAAAATTACTCTCAATCTAGTTTCTTGACATCATGCTCAATTTTATCCACTTCAGCCCTGTCTGACTTGAGTGGTTTGTCAAGGTTTCAGGCAGAATTCATTCCTATCCCTACATGGTACAAAGTCCCTCTTCCACATATTTATTTATCGTATCAGGAGCAAACCAAGGATACATTTGTGTTGTATTTAAAAACTAAACAAACAAAACACACAACGTTTGAAAACTTGGCATTCTATTAAATGTCCTTTGACCAGTAGCTGGCCACTTGGAGTGGCTCTGGTGTCGCTGTGAGAAGGTTCTCCATTGTGCATGTGGCAGGGCTCAAGCTGCATTGTAGTAGCTGGTCTGTGGTTTGCTCTTCTCCACACTCACATGTTGTGGATTCCACTTTGTAGCCCAATTTCTTAAGCTTGGCTCTGCACATCATGGTGCCAGAGCTCAGTCTGTTCAGAGCCTTCCAAGTTGCACAGTTTTCTGCGTGCCCAGGAGCAAATCTCTCATTTGGTATCAGCCATGGCTTGAGGTCCTGGGTTTTAGCCTGCCACTTTTGGACTCTGGCTTGTTGAGGTGTTCGAGTGAGGGTCTCTGTAGAACTTCTAAGCTCTTTTCTAAAACTATTTATTGATTTAAGTTGTTGGCATGCTAGCTGATATCCAAACAGGAGGTGGGCCAGAGATGTCACTACCTTGGTCCTTTCACTATTGGTTGCTACTCCCTGGCGGATGTCCGGTGGTGCAAGACCTACTAAACAGTGTAATGTCTTCAGTGGTGTAGGGCGCAGATACCCTGTGATAATGTGGCATGTCTCATTAAGAACAACATCTACTGTTTTAGTGTGGTGAGATGTGTTCCACACTGGGCATGCGTACTCCACAGCAGAGTAGCCAAGCACAAGGGCAGATGTCTTCACTGTGTCTGGTTGTGATCCCCAGGTTGTGCCACTCAGCTTTTGCATGATATTGTTTTTGCTTGCTGTTCAGGCAATGCTTCTTGTAGGTCAGAGAACGGTCCAGGGTAACTCCCAGGTATTTTGGTGTGCTGCAGTGCTTCAGTGGGATTCCTTCCCAAGTAAGCCTCAAAGCTCAAATTGCTTGTCTGTTCTTAAGGTGAAAAACACACGTCTGTATTTTAGATGGATTAGGAATCAGCTGGTTTTCCCTGTAATAGGCAGTAAGAGCACCTAAAGCTTCGGAGAGCTTCTATTCAACCATTTCAAAGCTCCCTGCTTGAGCGGAGCTCCCTCTTCCATGAATTAACCAGTATCAAAGTAAGTCATTGAAAACTAAGATATCACTTGCTAAAGTGGTCAAAGTTTCTGGATTCAATCTCGATACTGTGTAGTTAAGTGTTCAGTTAAATGATAGGAAAATGTGTTGTTTAACTGAAATCTTGGAAAATCAATCAGAATAGACAAATTGGGGGTTTTATAGCCAAAGAATCATGAGTTGGCATAAGACCAGTTCAAAATGAATCTTCAGCTGTACAGATGCAATTACTGTTCTGTTAGAAAATATCCAACCATCAATTCCCAGCATATTGAAGTTTCCTTGCAAAGCTTCAGACTCACTCAAAATTAAGTCGTGGGCCCTCTCCCCTTTGTCTCCATTTTGTTTTATCACCTACAGATGTATGACGCTCTCCCAGGGGTTATGAAACACTTGAAAGGACTATATCAAGAGGTCTTGGGATGCAATGACTTCATACATAATCTAGTGAAGGAAAAGATTCAAAGCCACAGAGAAAGATGGAAGGAAGATGCTGAACCCCATGACTTTATTGATTTCTACCTGGGTCAAATGACAAAGGTAAGAGCAGGGTTCCCCATCTTAAGCATCCTTTTATTTGGTCATCAAGATGGGATTGAAAAGTACAGGCCGAGTGTAAACAACTCTCAGGGCTGTTTTTGTGACCCCCAAGTTTTCCAATAGCCAATTATAATTTTTTGCCAAGTGGGCATAGGGACATTTTTCTTCAACTATAAATATTTTTGTTGTTGTCACATGAAATCTATACTGTTTTCTTTTGTTTCTGAATGCATTCTGATTTTAGACCAAACATGACCCAACATCCACGTTCAATGAAGATAACTTAGTTCAAACAGCAGTTGACCTGTTGCTTGGAGGAATGGACACCATGGCTACCACCTTGTGTTGGGGGTTCTGCTACCTGTTGAACTGCCCAGATGTTCAAGGTGGGTAAATGCACATGTATTGACAATGTGTATGTGTCCCTTAAACTGAAACAATTCACCCTGGCCTGACACAGATGTGGATCTAAATCAGGCAGGGGCAAAATTCAGCCCTCCATGTGTTTTGGACTTCAACTCCCACTATTCCTAACAGCCAGTTTTTGTGTATGTGTGTCAGGAGCAACTTGAGAAACTGCAAGTTGCTTCCGGTGTGAGAGAATTGGCCATCTGCAAGGGTGTTGCTCAGAGGACACCCGGATGTTTTGATGTTTTACCATCCATGTGGGAGGCTTCTCTCATATCTCCGCATGGGGACCTGGAGCTGACAGAGGGAGCTCATCTGCGCTCTCCCCGGATTCGAACCTCTGATCAGTCAGTCATCACTCTTGCCGGCACAAGGGTTTAACCCACTGCACCACCGAAGGCTCCATTATATTCAACTGAGAAGTCCTTTAAAAATCATATAAAATCACATACATTCCAATAAAACAATACATGTACATTTATAAAATCAAAGACAGTGTAATGTCTTTCAGAGGAGGGCGACTAAAATGATCAAGGATCTGGAAAACAAGCCCTATAAGGAGCGGCTTAAAGAGCTGTGTATATTTAGCTTGAAGAAGAGAAGGCTGAGAGGAGACATGATAGCCATGTATAAATATGTGAGAGTAAGTCATAGGGAGGAGGGAGCAAGCTTGTTTTCTGCTGCCTTGGAGACTAGGACACGGAACAATGGTTTCAAACTACAAGAACAGAGATTCCATCTGAACATGAGGAAGAACTCCCTGACTGTGAGAGCTGTTCAGCAGTGGAACTCTCTGCCCTGGAGTGTGGTGAAAGCTCCTTCTTTGGAGGCTTTTAAACAGAGTCTGTATAGTCATCTGTCGAGGGTGCTTTGAATGCGATTTTCCTGCTTCTTGGCAGGGATTTGAACTGGATGGCCCACGGGGTCTCTACCAACTCTATGATTCTATTAAATAACTAGTATTAATTCTTTTAGCAGCATTACTGAATTTATCAGTGTTACATATAACATTTGAGCTACATTCTGATAGCAGCCAGCATAGTTCCATGTAAGAGCTCTCACCCTGTAAGGAGGTTCGATAAAGCTGGGAATGGTAAATCATGGAGTAGGTATAGTCTACTTAACCCATTCAACAAATACAGAGCCTTAAATTTCCAACAACTTCTGGAGGGAGGTGTGATACATACCCATGATCATGAAGTAGGTCAATGTTAAAAGAGTTGTTCAAAATACAGGAAACTGCATGGAGGAGGAAGCAAGTTTCTGCTGCTATATATTAATCCATTTGTTTGTCAGTAGAAAAGAGCTTTAAGGAAATCAATGCTCTCCTGGGACCTTCTCACACCATCACTTATGAAGACCGGATTAAATTGCCTTACACCAATGCCGTACTTCATGAGATCCTGCGGTTCAGCAACACAACCGGCGTTGGACCCTTGAGGGCCTGTTCAAAGGACATCACTGTGCTGGGCTTCCCCATCCCAAAGGTACTATATCTCCCACCCGTCAAGAATAAACAGCATAATACCGTGAGGTCACTAGGGGTTGCAATCTGCACCAGGGGATGTTAGATATAGAATGCATTGTTAGACAGGAATGTGTTGGCAGTCATCCTATTGCGTAAAATACAGTTCTAATGGACATGTGGTCATATACCTGCAGAATGATTAAGTAGATGATGATACGTTACTCAAGGGACATGCTGACAAGGCTGAGGCATGTCCATGTGGTTACATCGTTCATTTTTGTCCCTGGCTGATATAAAAAAGGCAGGAAATGCTTGTTCTTTCTCTTACCATGTGCACTCTCTTGCCATACATCTCTTACCAATAATAATAACAATGATATAACAATGACTTTATTTTTGTATCCCACCATAATCTCCCCGGAGGGACTCGGGAAGGCTTACATGGGGACCAAGACCAGTCAGACCGAAATTAAAATATACAGTAAAATTCAAATACAAAACATCATAAAAAACATAACCATCAACAATTGACCATCAAAACAACCAATAGCCTAACCTAGAAGCTGAGGAGTGAGGCAGGGGCTTGTGCAAAACAGTTGCAAGGATAAGGCTGATAGAAAAGTACAGGAGCCAGATGATAAGTATGGGCTAAACCGGCCAAGTCAATACGTGCAGCACAACTAAAGGGCAGGGACAATGGTAAAGTGCAGGAGCCAAATATTAAATTATAGCTGGAAGGGCCAACATTATCTAGTGAACCGATGAATCAAAAGCACATTGGAACATCCAAGTTTTTAGCTCTTTGCGGAAAGTGGAAAGGATGGGCAATATCTCTTGCTCGTGTATCTGTTTGCCTACATCAGGGGTGCTCACACTTTTTCAGCATGTGAGCTACTCTTAAAGCAACCAAGTCCAAAAGATCTACCTGTCCCCGCTGCCGTGCGCCACTGCGCGCTCTTGCCACCGCGTGGCGCCGTGCGCTCCCACGCACTTTTGCCACCACGCGTGCTCCTCCTGCTGTTTTCTGCCTGCGCAGCGATTCTTCCGCCTGTGGGGGATTGCAGGAAGGAGAAAGCATGAGGCAGGGCATCCAGAGGGAGCGCTCCGCCCTGCCTGTCTCGCCGGGAACGGAGGCTGCACAGCTGCTTCGGGACAAGAGAGAGGCAGGGTGCTCCCTCCAGAGGCCCCGCCTCGTGCTTCCTTCTTCCTGCAATGCCCCGCAGGCGAAAGAAGCACAGCGAGAGCAGAAGCCAGCAGCAGGAGTGCGCGTGCGCGCAGGGTGTGTGCGCGTATGGCAGGAGCACCCTATCCAGCTGGTGAGGCCCAAAGATCAACTGGAAGAGGGCCGAAGATCAACTAGTAGCTCCCGAGCTACCTAATGAGCACCCCTGGCCTATATCATGAGCATATCACAAGTGGACAGTGAAGCAACAGCTCCCCCGGTGGCCAGAATTCGAGCATATCCTCATGAAGTTTAAATTGTCTCTGTGTTTGTCTATATATGTTGTGTGTCTATGGCACTGAATATTTGCCATGTATACGTGCACTGTAATCCGCCCTGGGCCTCATGCGGGGTGAGAAGGGCAGAATATAAATACTGTAAATAATAATTAATAATAATAACAATAACAATAACATCGCCATTGACTGATTGGGGATCAAGTGATCCTGGTCTGAGTGTGTATATTTGTATATAGAGCAATGAGTCAAGATTAAAAGCCTCCTGTGTTTGGATGAAAACTGAATCAGAGTTTTTCTAAACAGTGAGCAGCACAAGGTCAGATGGTGCAGTTGCACTCTGGAGATAAGCACTCTGTTGTGTGGGTTTATTTTTGGCTTGCCTCTAAGGCATTCAATCCAGTGTGCAGAGTTTCCAGGGAGAGAGTGATTGTGGAAACTATAAATCATGCACCTATCCTGCCTTGACAGGGGACACTCTCAGAGGGTGTCCCCTGTCTTTAAGATTTTTATTAAAATATATAAAATATAAAATAGAACTGTCATTCCATTACAATCATCTGGTTTCCATGTGCTGCAAGCACTTGATGTTGTTCTTATTGTGTTTTGAACCCGATAAATTCCTTTCCATATCATCAGAGCATAAATAAGCCAATTTGAGAGACTATAACTCCTGGAATATCCCAGCCATAGTGGCCGAGGGATTCTAGAAGTTACCCAACATAAGTAGTTTCTCCAAATAGTTTTTGCCATGGCCTTAAGAACAAAGAAAGTTAATTCTACTTATTTGCTCCGCTTGCAGGGAACGCTGGTCCTTCCCAACAATCACTCTGTGCTGTATGATTCCAATTTCTGGGAAACTCCTTGGAAATTCAACCCAAGGCACTTCCTCGATTCAGAAGACAACTTTGTCAGCAGCAAAGCTTTCCTACCTTTTTCAACAGGTATGAACTCTTACCATTCTTTCTCCCAAAATGCAAACTGTGAGCAGTTTAGAAATCGGTGGCATTAACAGGTTGAGCATCCTTTAACCAAAATTCTGAAATACTCCAAAATCTGAAATTATCCCCATGAGATAGTGACATTATTGCTTTCCAATGGCTCACTGTATAAAACATTTTAAAATATTTAAAAGGTTACCTTCAGGCTATGAGTGCAAAGTGTATATGAAGCATAAATGAAGATCCTGTTTAGACTTTGGTCACATCTTTAAGATGTCTCAATATGTACATAATATATACTGCAAAACCATTTACCTACATTGCAAAACTGGGAGTCCAATAGAGACTGAACATTACTCTCTAGTTTTCATTTTCCAATGGTGAATTTGGTTTGTTCCAAAGTTTCAGAATGTTTTTAGGGTCCAAACTTACATTTTTCAATATTGGTAGGAAAATTAAGGGTTTGTGTGTGTGTGTGTGTGTGAACATATCTTTTGCTTGGCATAAGTTATTGAAGACTCGTGATCACTTCATCAGATTCATGGTTTTGGGTTTAATTCCTACAATATACTAGGGTTCCTTCCACACAGCTGTATAAAATCCACATTGAACTGGATTATATGGCAGTGTGGACTCAGATAACCCAGTTCAAAGCAGATATTGTGGATTATCTGCCTTGATATTCTGATATATGGCTGTGTGGAAGGGCCCTAAGACAGCAATCCCTGTCCCAGATTGGGAAACATATTTTAATGCCTACAAATTTGCACGCAGTTTTCCAAAGACAATGCATTTTTAAATGTCACTATTACATTATTCACATTTTGAGGTGTTTGTGTTTCTAGTACCATATGTATTTTTACAATAACAGTAGGTTCTCAGTTAACCAGCACCCGTGCTCATTGATAGATGCTGGATAAATGTAGTTTCTGGTAGCTTGAGAGTTATAATTAAAATAGGTCTAAATATTACTAATCTTCATATTACAAACTCTGTATTGATTTGATATTCATATTGAAATGCAGAAATTAAAAGCAAATAAAGACAAATAAGCTCACATTTAACCCAAGGCAACAGTTTTTCTGTATTATATAAGCAGCTTTGTGGATGTAGTAGCTCATTGCAGAAAAACTTGCTGAACAGAACGTTGGCAGTTCAAAGACAAGGGTCGGGGTGAGCTCCCGCTGTCAGCCCTAGCTTCTGCCTACCTAGCAGTTTGAAAACATGTGAGTAGATCAATAGGTACCGCCTCGGTGGGAAGGCAAAAGGTGTTCTGCAACCATGCCGGCAAAACCATGACCAGGAGGGTCTAGACAACTGGCTCCTCTGCATGTAAAATGGAACAAGAGAACCTCCCCATGGCTAGAGTTGAGTATTGCCTCCAAAAGCTGGATATAGAAAGAGAAATTATTGTATGTCATTGTACACTGTATAAAAGGCATTGAATGTTTGCCTATATATATGTATGTATCCGCTCTGAATACCCTTGGGGAGATAAAGCAGAATATAAAGTGTATTATTATTGTTGTTGTTGGTTGTTTGAGAGTTCTGGTTCCTTGAGCTCCGATTAATCGAAAGTCTACTGTATTGATAAGCCCCTTCTCTGCAATAACTCTGCTTTCTTGCTTCTCCTTGCAGGCCGTCGAACATGTGTAGGAGAACCACTAGCCCAGGTTGAGCTCTTCCTATTCTTTACTAACCTGGTCCGCACTTTCAAGTTCCAGCTGCCAGAGGGAGCAAAGCAAGTCAGTTTTGAGTACATCCTGGGAGGTACACGACACCCACTCCCTTTCAAGTTTCATGCAATTCCACGTTAGCCTAACTCTCTTTAAGATACTACTGGGATCAATGCATTAGGACAAGTGTAGAGATTTTGGACACGTCAGCGTTTCATGCCTTGGACACTTGGGCACATGGTCCTGCTACGCTGCAGCCTTTTGCTTTTGCCTGAGCTTATTCAGAAGGGCAAGATTCTGCCCACCTCTCCCCTGGATCTACACTGTAGAATTAATGCAGTTTGACACCGGTTTAAGTGCCTGGCTCACTGCTATGGAATGTTGAGTGTTATAGTTTTGCAGGGTCCTTCTATGCCAAAGGTTGCTGGTGCCTTTTTAAGCTGTAACTCCCAGGACTCCATAGCATTGAGCCATGGTAGTTAAACAGGTATCAAACTGCACTTGTTCCAGCTACAGTATAGATGCCCCCTTGGCGTGGACTAATCCAAAAATACTTACCTTGTGTCCTCCCCCCCACCCCACCTCCAATTAAGTAGCTTAATACTTAATCTTGAAATATTTTTAAGTATTGTGTAGATACATTGCATGAGCATTTGATGAATACTTATCACAATTGTATGGTTATTACAATGAAATAATATGTGTTAACAATATATGAGTGTATCTTTTAAGTACCTACAATCTTCAGAAGCCCATGTAATAATAATATATGTGTTATTAAAGTCATGGACTTATTGACCCGCCCTCATAATATGTCTTCCAGGAGTGGATTTCCTTTTTGAGGGGTAGATTCCTCTAATTTCTTGTTGTCTAATTTCTTGTTGTATATGTGTTAGCCTTAAAGGTGCAAAAGATATGGCTGGCAACAAGCTGAAAATGGAAACATTTGGAAATTATAGTTGCCATTTCATATCCAGATTCTACATCTACAGATTCTACTATCCATGAGTTGAAATTACAGTGTTTCCTCACTTATTGCGGGAGTTACGTTACAGGACCACCCGCAATAAGTGGAAAAACTGTGATATAGGGACGCTCTATTTATTTCAACATTTATACATTGTTTTAGTAGTTATCCACTATTTTAAGTCTTTATAAACTTAAAATAAAGTGAAGGAAAGGAAAGAAAGGCCCTTCAAGGCTGGAGGGAGGACTGAGGAGGGAAAGCGCCTCGGAGAGCAGCAGCGGCAAAACCCACAAAATAGTGAAAATACCATGATATATATTTTAAATTAATATTTTTTGAAATCCGCAAAACAACGCATTCGTTAAAAGTGAACTGCGAAGTAGTGAGGGAACACTGTATTCCACATATATACTAACCCTATGTGAGTGTGTGTGTGTATGTGTATACACACACACACATATATGCATATACATACACACAAATGTATACACCAATAACAATGATGCACTAATAATAATGCAAAAAAGATCACGACCAAAAATGTTGTGCTCAAAGGATGCCACTGAACAGTTTATTCTTTTTCCAAAAGACATTTCATCCACCACCTTGCTGATTAAAAAAAATAAATTATTTTAAAATCGCACTTTAAAAATGCTTTCCAAGGAAAAACAAAAGGAAAACAGACAAGGTCAATTTGAACCAGATTCCTGCACACACAGGAGGAATAGCCCTCCACCCAACAACACTTCCCTGCTTAATCTGATCACCATTTGAACTTTTTGTACTTCCCACCATTAGAAACAAGCTTCATTGCTTAATTTAATAACTTAAATTCACTGATAAGTTAAATAAATATTATTTAAGATTACATCCAAGTTGCCGGAAGACCATAACTGATTTTACCTACACAGGTAACTAGTATTGTATACAATTAGTGCTGATGGCTTTGCTGTGGGAGGGGTTTTTTTTCAGTTGTCACTCCAGCCTGCCAGCTGGATATGACACACTTAAGAAAAGTCCTGAAGGCTAGGGTGCAAAACATGAACACTGCGGAGTGGGACATTCAGCGTCAGAGGAGCAAGAAGGACACATGGGGCCAGCATAACTGTTTATCTTGAATATAGCAAGTGGCTTCTTTATCTATGGTGCACTAAATCTACTCTGGGTTTCATATCAGACTTTGAAATGTTGGAACGGTTCCGTGACTCTGCTATGGGCCTCATCTCAGACTTAAATTGAGCTATCTATTGAGTGGAAATATTTCGTGACTCTGCTTTGAGTTTCATGCCTATACTTTCCTCGAGTCCCCTCGGGGAGATGGGGGGCTCCATTAAGGCTTGATGTTGAGCCCACACTGGAGCCACAAAACTTTAATAGTTATTATTAACATTCATAGAATCTAATGTGTATTTCATTACTTTCTCAAATGGATCTACTCAAGGTACTGGAACTGTTTAGTGATTCCAGGGTTGGTTCAATATCAGATTTGATGGAGCTATCTAAGGTTCTGAAGATGCTCAGTGACGCCATTGTGGGTTTCATGCCAGTCTTTGATGGAGCTATCCAAGGTGCTGGAACTGTTTATTAACTCTAGTCTGATGCCAGGCATTGGTGGGAGCTATCCAAGGTCCTGAATCTGCTTAGTAATTCTATGGATTTCATGCCAGACGTTAATGGAGCTATTCAAGGTACTCAAAAAGTTTTGTGGCTCCAGTGTGGTGTGGGCTCAACATCAAGCCTTAATGGAGCTATCCAAGGTGCTGATCCATAGTCACAAAACAGTTTTACTACCTTGGATAGCTCCTTCAAAGGCTGGAAATGAAACCAAGAGTATTTTTGCCACATCACTGGGATGTAAGACGCCAGCCACAGATGGAGATTCCCAAGCCCTTTTCTTCCTCTCCACAACCATCCTGATCATTATTTCCTCAGCAAAACAGCTCAGCCTGAAAGGCCCAAAAATACTGAAAATGGAGAGTCTTAACATGGAAAAAACATTCATGGCCCTAATTCAATGACTCAAGTCATGCATTTATTGCCTCCATAAAGCTGGAAAAAGGGGGTTGTCAAGTCCTAGGCAAGTAGAGTGTAATGTAGGCATGGGCAAACTTGGGCCCTCCAGGTGTTTTGGACTTCAACTCCCACCACCTGTTAGGAATTGTGGGAGTTGAAGTCCAAAACACCCTGAGGGCCCAAATTTGCCCATGCCTGGTGTAATGTCATGCAGAATAGCACCTGAAGCTTTGGAATACAACTCCCAGAATCCCAAGTAACTTTTTTTTAATGGGCTGCAAGTTTCTGGAAGCTATTTGTGAAAGCAGAAAATCTATCAGTAATAATAATAATAATAATAATACATTTTATCCACCTCTCCTCATGGCATTAAGATCTGACCAGGCCTAAAAGAGTCACATAAACAAAAACAGCTATAATATTCTAATTTTCTTTTTTTGGAAAAAAAATCCTTCTTGTCATAACTTTCCCTTCTTCTCTCGAGTCTCCTTTTCCTTCTCATCACTTTTCTTGAGTTTCCTCGTGAACCACAAGTGGTTTTTCACTATGAACACACACCACACACATTGAAAAAAGTGAGGGAAAGGATTACCAACGGCAAACTGACAATGGTTTGAACACGGCACAGGAACCACATTATTCTTCCACTGAGAGGCAGGTGGGATGGGGATAGGGAAGCACACAGATCAATGTCCATGAAAACATAACAGCAAGCGACCTCAACACTGGCTGCAGTTCAAATGGACATGACATTAAAAAAAATCAGGAGGGATATGAGTCTGTTTTTATGAAAAGGTTGAAAGAGAGATGCTACTGTGCCCAAGAAATTGACTGGGCTTGACGGAACTTTGCACTGTTTAATTTCAAAGAGAAATCAGCTTGGCAATTTCTTCTTCCTGGTGGCATTTCCTCCAATACCGGAGGCAGGAATCCCATGCTACACTTTCATCACAGCTTTAAAGGAGATCTGCAGAAATGAGGTGGAAACAAAAACAAAGCCATGTAAAGCCATTCAAATACAATTTTATATACTGAATGAGAAATGGGGAAAAAACAGGATGTTGACATCAGAAAAAGAAGAAATCTAGTTCAGGATTTTGACACAGGTTTTGTGAGGTGCCAACTTGAGCTCTTATAAATTAATTAAGAACCTAGTCCTTTTGATACAGAGGGATTTCTAACACAGGTAATTTCTAACAGGTATATCCCAGCTAACAAAATACGTGAGTTCCTGGGTGTTTATAAAATGTATAAAGATTTAAAAGCGTAGTTATACACTATTTTAAATCTTTATAAATTTTAAGTTTATAAAGATTTAAAATAGTGTATAACTACTAAAATAATGTATAAATATAAACCTTTATAAACTTAAAATAAAGTGAAGGAAAGGTAGGAAAGGCCCTTCAAGGCTGGAGGGAGGGAGGGAGGGAGGGAGGGAGGGAGGACTGAGGAGGGAAAGCACCTCGGAGAGCAGTGGCGGCAAAACACCACAAAACAGCAAAAATACCATGATATACTGTATATTTTAAATTAATATTTTTTTAAATCCGTGAAACAGGGAGTCCGCAATAAGCGAACCGCGAAGTAGCGAGAGAACACTGTACTTATATTCCGCCCTTCTCAGCCCGAAGGGAACTCAGGGTGGATCACAGAACACATATACGGCAAACATTTAATGCTGATTATACAATGACAGGACAGACAACAAACAGAGGTATACATAGGCTTTTTCTCATCATTCGGCATCTTTGGAGGCCGTGCTCTGTTCCAGCCACCGGGGAGTGCTGTCACTCCAACTCTTTGACGAAAAGCTTTCTTTGTTCATAAACGTTTCCTCTGAATGTCATGCCTAAAATATCTCCCCACTTAATGTGGTTCCTATTCATCTATTCACATTGCTGTTTTCGATACACTAGGTGGATGGGGAGCTGGGCTGAAGGTCAGGAGCTCACCTGACCCAGCTTCAAACTGTCAACCTTTTGGTTGGCAAGATTTACTGCAGCTGCAGCTGGTGATTAACCTGCTGTGCAAAAGCCAGTGCATCAAAACAATGCACTGAAGATCTTTCACAAAAATTAAATCCCAAATTCACATGTCACCTATTAAACCCAATACTCACCTCTTGCAATCTTTGACCCAAAGTCTCCTTGCTTCGAATGCTTTTCCTAAACAAAAGTACACACAAAAACATTATTATTGTTGTTATTATTATCATTATATTATTACTATTATTACAAATGTAACACATTTGAAAAAAATGTTCTGT
Organism: Anolis apletophallus; assembly: GCA_030556195.1. Taxonomy (NCBI): domain Eukaryota; kingdom Metazoa; phylum Chordata; class Lepidosauria; order Squamata; family Anolidae; genus Anolis; species Anolis apletophallus. The sequence continues at coordinate 10,277,149 of JARBWK010000010.1, forward strand.
TCCTGGCTTGAAAAAATTATTTCCTGTTTAACTGTGCGGTAGTTGTTTTACTCCAAAAATTTTGTTTTTGTGGCTGCCACAGGCAAGGTTGACTTGGTTGAGAGTCTATTCATTGAAAAACTGTAGCAAAACGTGCTGCAGGATGTCCCTTCCGCAAAAACAAAGTTTGTGCAGTTTAATGAAGCTTCCCTATGTTTTTATTATAGAACCAATTAGGAAATGATGTTTATAACCCAGGAACAAAAATTGGGTTACATAGTGTTGTTGTGTGAACAAGGAACAACAGCGTTTGGCTTATCCAAAATGTATTCATATAAGAATCAGCAGTGCATAGTCAATGGTTATTACAAAATATACAACACAATATAAACATTATCACCCCGGAGGGTTCTACCCTTCAAAGTCCCAAGTCCAATATGAAAGTACACAAGTCCAAGATTTCAAATAAGAGAGGGTGATAGGGTAGAAGTCCAGGGGAGGTAAGGTCGAAAACGCCCAGAAGAGACAGGGATGATGGGAGACGGAGTTAGGAGATGAGCTGGTTTGAGTCCACTTGGATTTACTGCCACTGCGGCCAGGAACTCAACCAGCTCATCTCCTAACTCCGTCTCCCATCATCCCTGTCTCTTCTGGGCGTTTAGACCTTACCTCCCTGGACTTCTACCCTATCACCCTCTCTTATTTGAAATCTTGGACTTGTGTACTTTCATATTGGACTTGGGACTTTGAAGGGTAGGAACCCTCCGGGGTGATAATGTTTATATTGTGTTGTATATTTTGTAATAACCATTGACTATGCACTGCTGATTCTTATATGAATACATTTTGGATAAGCCAAACGCTGTTGTTCCTTGTTCACACTGTTGCTTGCAACACCCTACCCCCACCATTGTTTGAGTTACATAGTGTTGTTATCATCATCATTATTATTGCAAAAACATGGTCTGGGGCAATTTCTGTCTACAGCACAGAGGTGGGTGAAAGGAGACGCTATTCTATAATATGAAGCCCACTTAGCCCATAGCTTATCATAATCAGTTTTAATATGCCAACAGTCCTAAAAAGTAACTTTTCAAGGCTCCGAAGTAGGTTAACACATTGCAGCTGAATGAGTGGATTTCTTCATAAATTCTGGACTTCAGCTTCCAAAATCCCTGGCTATTGGTCTCTTGCCGGTCACAGTTGAAGTCCAAAACATCTGTCCTAAAAAAATATTAGGCTGGAGACTGTTCTTTAAAGAGCTCTGGGTGTTTGTTTGAAGTGTTTGTTCGAATGGCATATCGCTTTGGGAACCTTGGTGGGTCAAGAGATGGTAAACTAAGAGCTCTAAATAAGTAAATAAGCAAGCAAATAAAACAAGAAATGATGGGTACTTAAGTCCTAGCTTTGGTGATAAATACATTTTTTTATTTATTAGAAGACAAGTAAAGGTAGCTTTACCTTTCTATTTTGGTTGCTACAATAACGGTGAAGGTGCCTTCGGTATCAGGCAGGTATGTTGAGGGAACGATGGCATAATTTCCCGAAGGCAGTCGGCAAAGCTGGCTGACTTCTTGCGAGTAGCTGTGAGGCACACAACTAACCACGGGCTCCAAGTGCAAGAAGGCTGCTGAAGGCATTTTGACATTGTTGTTGTCAGTGGGAACCTGCAAACCATCAGAGGCTGATAAGAATCCCCCTTGGCAGCAACCAGCCAGGCTTTGATGCTGCAAGTTCACTCAATGCTAATCAAGGTGGCCAGTTACAACATTCACACTTGCCTCGAGCAGACGAGATTTCTTTCTTCCACCCTGGCCATTCCACAGATATATAAACCTCAACAAACCTCACAACCTTGGAGGATGCCTACCATAGATGTGGGTGAATGCTTGCTGATAAGAATGTTTCCTATTTATGATATTTGCCTGGTAACAACCCGGTTTTATGTCTAAGTCCAGTCACAGCATGAATTTTAAACCTCATGCAGCCCACAAACTCTGCTTAGGTTGGGACTAAATATGTGATCCAAGACTTCTAGTTCAAACTATTTTTCAAACAGGGTTTGTATTAACTGTGGCTCACTTTATGTCCCTGAAACTTTAGGCTGTTAATTGCTTACTGCAAAAGGGTCTATTACAAAATAACCCCTCCTCTTATCTCTGCCTTGAGCCACACTGTGAGGTGGGTAGTACAGCTATATTATTATAATATATGGGGATACAGTTCCAGACTTTACGTGGATCCAGAACTGCACATAATAGTGAACCCAGGAGAACACTCTCAGTTAACTAGTACCCATGGGGATTGCTTTAACCCATTGCACCGCGGTGGTGCAACAGGTTAAACCACTGAACAGCTGAATCGGCTGATCTAAAGGTTGGCAGTTCGAAGCTGCAGGTCGTGGTTAGCTCCTAGCTCCTGCCGACCTAGCAGTTCGAAAACATGCAAATGTGAGTAGATCAATAGGTACCACGTTGGTGGAAAGGCAATAAAGGCGCCCACGCAGCCATGTCGGCAAAACATGGTGGAGGTGTCTATGGACAACAGGCTCCTTGGCTTGGAAATGGAACAAGGACACCTCCCCATGGCCAGAGGTGGACACCGCCTCCAGAAAATCGGAGATGAAAAGGGGAAGCCTTTACCTTAGTTCTGTGTATTTGTAAGTCATTGTTATTTCACTGTATTAAAGGCATTGAATGTTTGCCTATCTGTGTATGTTGTAATCCGCTCTGAATCCCCTCAGGGAAATAGAGCAGAATACAAATAAAGTATTATTATTATTGGTTGGTTCCAGGTAAGAGTAGTTTCTGATTACTTGAGAGTTACCATTAAAAACAGGCGTACTTATTATTATACCATGCATACTATGCCATGCTTAACTTAATGTAACACAGCTTTAATGTATTATGAAAAAACAGCTTTGTGAATACAGAATGCATTATTTCTTCGATTTTTAATGGTTGCTTAAGGATTTTGGTTGTTTGAGTTCCAGTTAACTGAGTCTATTGTGTATCACAGGACAACTTGGATCCCATATTAAAAGAAAACAGTGATATCTCACATAATAATAATGTTTTTAAACTTTGAATATATTTTGACGGATTTTAACTGTGGATATTATAGTGCCATTTGTGTTAAATTCCGTTTTAATGTTTGTATATTTGTATATTTAAAATTGTATACTAATCTTTTTTTATGTCAAGTTGATTTGAGTCCCCTTTGGGGAAATAAAGTGTGGTAATAATAATAATAATAATTTTCGATGCAGAAAAAGCATTTGACGATGTAAGCTGGGAATTTCTACAAAAAGTATTCGGAACGTTGTGTAGCTGGCTTGGGCTTTTAAATTGAAATAATAATAATAATAATTTCCATCATCATCATAAAAGCAGATGAGTAAATTCTCTGGTAAGATAGAAAGATTGAAGCAGATATCCACCAACATTAAAACTAACATTTTGACTATGTGTAGCTTTTACTCTCAAATTTGTAATTCTCTTTCTCTTCTCAAGGTAGCGTTTGCTCTGCTTAAATGGAAATTATGCAGGGACTCTTAACCCAGATCCATAACAGCATCACTATGTCTCGGATTTTGCGATGTAATCACCTCTGATTCCAACAATTGTAATGCTCTCCATAGTAAAGACCAGAGGTCCTCCAACTTTTTAAACAGAGGGTCAGGTCACAGTCCCTCAAACTGTTGGAGGGCTGGATTATAATTTGACAAAAACATGAATGAATTCCTATGTACACTGCACATATCTTATTTGTAGTGCAAAAACACTAAAAATACTGCAATAATTAAAATGAAGAACAATTTAAACAAATATAAACATATTAGCATTTCAATGGTAAGTGTAGGCCTGCTTTTGGCTGATGAGATAGGATTGTTGTTGTTGTTGTGTGCTTTCAAGTCATTTCAGACTTAGGTTGACCCTGAGCGAGGGCCAAGTAAATTACATTGGAAGGCCGTATCCAGCCCCGGGGCCTTAGTTTGAGGACCCCTGGTTAAGACCATCTAATAGGATTTTTTTTCTTATGTGGGCAGTGAAGACAATATATATTCTACCAAGTTTTCAATAGTTTTTATTAGTCTGTTAATTGCGCTATCTTGAGGCTCTATGATAGACATGGGCAAACTTCAATCCTCCAGGTGTTTTGGATTTCAACTCTACAACTCCTAACAGCTATGCCTGACCTACAATCACTGACCTGGAAAATATGAAACCCAATGGGGTGGCACTTGTTGTCTGGGCAGTGCTGGCGGAGGGCAACACGTACGCCCCTCTGCCCTGCGCCCGGAGGGACCGAGAAAGGGAGGCGAGGATTGCTGTGGAAGGAGGGGAAGTTCCTACTTCCTCCTGCACTTTGCCCTTTCCTCCAACATCCCTCCATCCGGGCCGTCTCCCACTCGCCTCCTGGGAGCTCCTCACGAACAGCGTTGTCAGGTGAAGGCAGCTTTATCTCACTATTGGAAGGAAGGAAAGAGAAAAAGGTAAGGAGGGGAAAAAAGAGAAGCAGAAAAAGAGAGAAGGACAAGAAATTATGATTTTCCTCTCCTTGGAATATGGATTCCAACAACACAAAGCAATGGATTTAAAGCAGGCATGGGCAAACTTGGGCCCTCCAGGTGTTTTGGACTTCAACTCTCGCTCATAATTCCTAACAGCCCATGGCTTTTTAAAACATTTTGTTACATGGTGTTATCCAGATAAAATACCAAAAATAAAATTATAGTAATAGTAATAACAACAACAATGAAGCAGACTGGCATCAAATGATACAAGAGTATAAAACAATACAGTGGGGCCTTGGTATCCACTGGAGATTGATTCCAGATTAAAAAATATAAATTAATGCCCAAGTTCCATTGTATACAATGGTGGATAAAACTGGTGCCACTTCTATAAAACCAATGTTTGTTTTCTGGAGTTTGGAGGGAGGTATTGTGAACTCATTGGATGGTTGAATCTATGGATGTGGAATCTATGGTTACAGAAGGCTGATTGCATTGCTTTGAATATGCGTTGAATGCGGTTTTCCTGCTTCTTGGCCGTGGGTTGGACTGGATGGCCTACAAAGTCTCTTCAAACTCTATGATCCTGTGATTATTTAACTCCATATACAGAGTGGTTCTCAACCTGTGGATCCCCAGATGTTTTGGCCTCCAACTCCCATAAATCCTAACAGCTGGTAAACTGTCGGAGATTTCTGGGGGTTGTAGGTCAAAACACTTGGGGGCCCACAGGTTGAGAACCACTGATATACACTGATGGTGCGTTCCATGACATATGAATGTAGCAATTCAATCAGGTCTTACTCTTCTCTAAAACCTGGTCCCACAAGGGTTCCACAACAATGGTATGGTGAACCTACTCCAGGTTTATGACTGAACTTTAGAAGAAGCTTCAGATTCTCTCTCACCTCCCTTCAAAGGCCCTTCAGCTGAACACACCTGAGTGAGATTCGCCCGCTAGCGAAGACCCGAAGGAGGAAGTTTCCCTCGGCATCATTGAGGAAGGTGCTTGGGATGACAAGGTAATACCCTGGAGAGAGGTCACAATGAAGGTGAACTTCCCGGTTGTAGGAATGGCAAACGGTGCCTGAAATCGGGGGCATGGAGAGGGTCTTTGGAAGGTTAAACTGCTTCTTTTCAACCTAGAGGGAGGGGGGGGGGAGAGAGAGACAGGGGATAAATCAATATGATTCTGTACATCTCAATGGGTAAATATAGTTTTAATTTTACAAAATGGTTTGGAGTAGGTAATGGACATTATGTCCAAATAAGACTATTTACAATGTTTCCTTTCTCACCCATCCCAATGGGCACCATGAAAAGCCCACAGTAAAGCTTAGAAGGTTATTTTGGGGGGATTTCAACACTCAAAATCCCCCTCTCTGGCTAAAAAAAGGAAAATAAATGGAGCACAAGTAATCATAACTGTTACTCTTTTCAAAAACATAATTGACAGTCCCAAAAGCAGAACACTGTTGGCAAATAGACTGAGAGATGTCCCATGACTTTTCTGGTCTCTGTCCTGTGCGATTAATGTGTATTTTATAGAAATGCTTTGCTATGTATCATTTATGGAACTGTATTTTAATAGGAGTGTTAGTATAATTTTTATAGGATTTGTGTGTTTTTGACTGTGCTGTGACTTAGCTATCTTGCACACTGTATATAGAATTCAAGTAGATAGCTCTTGTAGTTAGTTTTTTTAAAAAAATGTTGTTTATAAAAACTTTGAAAATTCCCCAAAAATCCACGGATAAGTGAATTCTTATGAAATTTCATGGGCTAAATGGGTTCTACCATTGTAGCAAGTTTCACTCCAATAGCTTTTAAAATGGGGGATATAGGAGTCCCTGAAGTTTCCTCAATGACAGTAATTTAGTTATGTGCATGTGCAATTAATGTAACAAAATAGTAACAAAATTTCGTTAGTCTCATTATAGTAACAAGTTTTTCACGAAGTATACTTTAGAAACACTTTGGAAACAAAGCGTGAGTGTATCCCAATTTTGTAAGTACTTTTAAACCATTTTTAATGGATTGCACGTGCCTAGGGAGCCCCCAGTGGTGCAGCCATTTAAACCGCTGAGCTGCTGAACTTGCTGACCAAAAGGTCGGGGGTTCAAATCCGGGGAGCTGGGTGAGCTCCCACTGTTAGCCCCAGCTTCTGCCAACCTAGCAATTTGAAAATAGTGAAAATTGTGAATAGATCAATAGGAAATGCTCCAGCGGGAAGGTAACTGCACTCTATGCAATCATGCCGGCCACATGACCTTAGAGGCGTTTATGGACAACGCTGGCTCTTCGGCTAATGGAGATGAGCACAACCCCCCAGAGGCAGGCATGACTAGACTTAATGTCAGGGGAAAACCTTTACCTTTAACCTTTACGTGCCTAGAGGCTAGGGAAAGGTTCAAAGGACATTTTAAAGTCAGACATAATATCCACAATCCTTGTATCAAATCCCTCTCCTGACTGAACAAAACAAACTGAAGCCTTCCAGATGTTACTGTATCATAACTTCCATCAACTCTAGTCATGATTTCTAATGATACAGAATGTAGAAGTTGGAGTCCAGCATCTGGAGGGCAACAAAAATGTGATTAAAGAAATTGTTTGCCCCATTAACCCAATCCCACTATACCCAGCTAACCCTCCAATTACCTTCCATAGGTGAAGCCCCACCGCGTGGTAATTCTTCCCTCGGATGCCATCGGCCACAGGCGGTTCCGCTTCCACTAAACGAGGCCAGTTCCGAATTCGGCCTGCCCAATCCGTGCTGTGCTTGCGGTGCTTCTGCAGGAGGGCAATGCACACCTCGCTCTGCTCACAGACCCTCAGCCAGAACTTGGGGTTGGTAGGGAAGGTGCTGTTGTTCCGGCAGCCGCCTGCCGACTGTCCTCTCACCCAAGAGCCATACAGTTTCTGAGTATGGCTCAGCACCCTGTCTGTTGGGGAAGGTGATGGAAACACGGATAATCTGTTAGGAACTGTGGGAGTTGAGGTCCAAAGCACCTGGGGGGCCCAAGTTTGCCCATATCTGGTCTACATCCTACCTGTGTAAAGGCTCTGAAGCTGCCCCTCTTCCGTAATCGGGAACCCAGTTATGATCTCGTCAAATTCTGCAAAAAATTCCTCCTCTTCTACCCAGAATTCTCCTTCCTGTATCTGAGACAACAGCTCTGCAGCAACCACCGGATCCAGTTGGCTCCACCCAGGTCCTCTGGAGTAAGAAAAAACACCCCAATATAATAAAAGCAGATTGTTATTGTGCTTCCTATTTAAAAAGTTCTGCACATTTCACAGAGAAGTGGGAATCATGGCACACACCAAAGCTCTCCAGATTACAAATCCCATCAGGCCTTGCCAACATAACCAATGGTGGGGAATGCTGGGAGTTGTAGTCTAACAACGACATGATTCCCAACAGTGATGGTTGTCCCAAGTACAGGAGGACACGTCCCTGCCCTTAAAGGCTTCCAAACTGGAAAATGGCAAAATTTCCATTCAAAACCCCTTTGGGACATTTCCACATCAAAAGTATATCTTGTGCAGTTTTTCTCTAGTACCAGCTTTCATAAACAGTTCCCAGTTCCCACAATACAACAGGAATATCCACAATCTTAAACAGTAAACAATATAACCTGGAACAACCGGCTTCACAGTCCTAGTTCAGCGGGACAATGAATCTACTCCAGGTCTTAATCTAGGTTTAAAGGAGATCCAAAGTGGCCACCTCGATTTTCCCAAACGCATTCAACACCTTGGATAGCTCTTTTGTGTGTATGTGTGTATGTGTATAGTGGATCCACAGTATCCACTTGGGATTGGTCCCAGCTCCCCATTGATACCAAAATTGGCGAATGTTCAAATCCCATTATCAGACTAAGGAAATTTTAAATAATAAGCAAACCTTATTTTGGTGCCCCCTCGCTCTCCGGCCCTTGCTCTCCGCCCCCTTGCTCTCTGTCCTCCTCAGTCATCCACCTCGTGGAGGGTGCACATGCGTGCCCAGCGGTCAGCATGGCGGCGGCGGCGCTATGGCCCATATGGGAACCATACACAGGGTATATGGCTCCCATGCCTTTTCCGCTGCCGCCATGACATCACGCGCACCATTTTCCCTACCATTTTGACGGGAACGAGAGGGGGCGTGGCCGAGGGCGGAGCCATGACCCCTCTCATTCCCGCCAAAATGGTAGGGAAAATGGCATGTGTGATGTCATGGCGGCAGCGGAAAAGGCATGAGAGCCATCACCCAGACAACTGGTGGAAGTGGGAACGGGCTCCGGCCGCTTTGGGTGACCTGGCTGGCTGTGGCTGCCGCTCCTTCTCTCGCCCCTCCTTCCCTCTGCGCTCTGCCCTCCTTCTCCTCCCTTCCTCCAGCTCCTCCAGACCTCAGGCTATGCTGCTCGTGCTCAGAGTCTGCATGGAGGCGGACGCCGTGCGGACTGGCCGGCAGCAACGGGGAGTCAGAGGGGGCTTGGGGACAACTAAGATGCGCCCCTGAATGGTGCGAGTGATAAGCGCATGCCTACCTTGCTTACTGCAAGATCCGGCCCTGCCCATTATATATACAATAGCATATTAAAATGGCAAATCACTTCTGAGATTTTTTAAAATACATATTTTCAAGTCATGATTGGATAATCAATGGAGGCCGGCTGTATTTGCTTTTCAGTTGCCCATCAACTTATGGCAATCCCATGAAACTTATAGCAACCCCATGAATTTCATGGGGTTTTTTTAAAGCAAGGAATACTTAGAGGTGGATTTGCCAGTTCCTTCCTCTGAAATATAAGGTACAGCAGATGGAATTCAGTGGGGTCTCCCATCCAAGTACTAACCATGGCCAACCCTGCTTAACTTCCAAGATCAGTTAGCTTTTAGGCTCCTTCAAAGCTACCTAAAACAAGTAGTGTATCCAAATGGAATCTGGTTCAACCAATCAGAAATGCTCAACAATCAGATAGATCAGGCAAAGGCAAACCGGAATTGTGGGAGTTGAAGTCCAAAATACCTGGAAGACCAAAGTTTGCCCATGCCTGAGTTAGAAAAATTGATAGATAGATACTCCCAAAGGGAGTGGTCTCTTGAAAGATAGAGGACTCACCCTTCCCTCCAAGGCCCTTTCCAACAGCGTCTTCCCCAAGGGTTGCGTATCCTCAGTAGGATAACATCTTTCCTGGACACTTTGGAGAGGTCTTGCATGTCGACCACAATGAAGGCATGGAACTCTCCCAATTCGCTGGTCCCTAGCATGAAGAAAAGGCACGGGCATTATCCAATATTCAGTTCCATCAACAGGTCATACAGTACAACTATATGGGTGGTTTCCAGGAAAGCTGGCTAGCGTTATACTGGAGGAACCTAGAAATTCCTCAATAAGACTATTTTAATAAATCCGTGAATAACCAAATCTGCCAAAGTTAAACTAGCAAATGTGGAGAGCTGACTGTGCTTGTCATTTGCAAACTCTACATAACTTATCTATCCGAACGCATCGCCTCCTATGAACCCACCAGAAACTTGAGATCGAAGGAGGAGGAGGCCCTTCTCTCGATCCCGCCTGCTTCACAAGCATGTCTGGTGAGGATGAGAGATAGGGCCTTCTCTGTGGTGGCCCCTTGGCTATGGAACTCCCTACCTAGGGATATTAGATCTGCCCCCTCCCTACTGACCTTTTGAAAAAAACTGAAAACATGGCTTTTCAAATCAAGCCTTTGGAACCGCAGTATAATTTAGACAAACTTGAATTGGGAAATGACCTAGAAACGGCTATGACAATGGAACGGATAAAGACATAGTTTTGTTAAAATAAAAAAACCTTATCGCTCACTGTTTTTATGTTTTTACATGTTTTGAGATGTTTTTACTTATTAATATATATATTTTATATATGGCATCAAATTGTGCCGATTTGTTCGCTGTCCTGAGTTGCCTTCGTGCTGATATGGGCAGGGTAGAAATAGCGTGAATAGATAGATAGATAGATAGATAGATACATACATACATACATACATAGATACACAGATACATAGACAGATAGATAGATATCTCTCTGAACTAAGTGTTAGGAGAATTTTCTCCCTGCTCCGTTCACCAGAAGGTGTGGTCACAACTAAGAAGAAAAGGACTGGGCCATATTCAGAAGAGGTCCGAGGTGTGGAATAAAATAATAAAATAATAAAACTTTATTTGTACCCGCCCCAATCTCCCGAAGGGGACTCGGGGCAGCTAACATGGGGCCAAGCCCGAACAAATTACAATGAGGCAAAATAAAATACATACAAGACACACGACAACATCAAGTAAAAAATGCTTACACAATTAACATAATAAAACAATAAGATAGTAACAATAATATAATAAGACAGAGTATAAAAACAGTACAAGAATTTAGACGAGGACAAGCTGGGCCAAGTATGAGGAGTGATTTTTTTAAAAAAAACTTGTGGGAGAGGTAGATAAATAAAGTGCTGTATTTGGAGAGAGACTCGGGTGGGATAAACAATAAGGTTATTCTCAGCTGAGGGATGAGATAAATTGCATCAGAAAACCATTTAACACTGAGACAGGACCCGGCATGGGAATTAATTATTCATTCTTCAAAAGCACCCCGGAAAAATCAAGTTTTTAAACTTTTCCTAAAGGCTGCCAGAGTGAGTGCTTGCCTAATCTCCCTGGGGAGCGTGTTCTAGAGCCCTGGGGCCACCACGGAGAAGGCCTTCTCCCTCGTCTTCACAAGCCGCGTTTGTGATGGAGGCAGGAGCAAGAAGAGGTCCTCCCCAAATCGCGCAGCTTCGTAGGGGGAAATGCGAACATATTTATTTATTTATTTATTTATTGTTCACTTTTATATACTGCTCCTCCCTGCAGGCTCGGGCGGTTCACATAAAACAACAGATTAAAATACAGATAAAACACTTTGTAAAATAAAACACAAGGACATGGTCAGAGTCATCCAGAGGTTTATTGTGAACCGCCCCGAGCCTGCCGGAAGGAGCAGTATACAAAATCGAATAAATAAATAAATAAATACTTAGATTGAAGGCCTGCTTAAAAAGGGTCGTCTTGCAGGCCCTCCGGAAGGAGGCTAACTCCGTGATAGCCCAAACGTCGTCTGGTAACGCATTCCATAGCATCAGCGCTATTGGGGCCGGAAAATGAATGGCAGCCAATGGAGTTGCTTAAACAGAGGGGTTTACCGCTCCCTGTAATTCTCTCCAGTTAGTAGTCTGGCTGCTGATTGCTGGACCAATTAAAGTTTCTGTCCGTCTTCAAGGGCAGCCCCACGTAGAGTGCACTGCAATAGTCCAATCTAGAGATAACTAAGGCATGGACCACTGTGGCCAGATCAGACTTCACGAGGTACGGTCACAGCTAGGACATGAGTTTTAGTTGTATGAAGGCCCTGCCGGCCACTGCCGACACAGTGCTCAACAGACTAGACCAGGAGACAGGAGATCCAAATTACAAGAAAAGAGTTTCCACCTAAATATTAGGTAGAACGTGTTAACTACAGTATAAGTGCTGTTCAACAATGTTCACTGCCTCAGAAGGTAGTTAACTTTGAAGATCCTTAAATAGGGACTGGATGGAGATCCGCATGGCAGAGGAATGGACTAGATGGCCTTTGAACTCTTATGATTCTAGGACCCAGAAACAAAGGACCAGAGATGGATTGAATGAAATGAGCAGCTTTATCTTTGGGGAATGTTCTCACCATTTGGACCACCGAGAAACCTTTTCATCTGGCTGAAAAGCAAGACCGGTTCTGGAGACGTCTCTGCTTACCTTGCCGTGAGCTGAAGACCGAGCAGCTCATAACGCATTTCTCCTTGAGGTTCATCAGTCTCCTAAAGACAGATTTCTCCAAGACTTTGCCTGGCCTCTCCCTCTCTGTACTTCGCCCAGGGTCTTTTAAGGTCCACCTTTCTGCTAAGCCTCCAGTGAGATCCACAAGAGCATCTGCAACTTGGCCGGCCCAGAGTTGCTCATAAGAGCCATGTACCCTAAAAATGTATGTGCAGACCAAAAATAAAACAAAATAAAATAGTCAGAGGTGTATCACTGAAGACCAAAGGTAGCATCTACCATACTATTGTATTTCTAGTTTCTGTGTACAGATGCAAAAAACAGGAGAGGAACAAAATCAACCCATTTTAAAAGTGGTGTTTGAGGAAGAGATCTATGGAAGCCAGCGGGACTGTGACCGAAAGGTCATGAGTTTGAAGCCAGCCTGGGTCGGAGTGAGCTCCCGATCAAAACTGTATAGTTTGTTGTTGACCTTTGCAGGCCGAAAGACAGTTGCATCTGTCAAGTAGGAAATTTAGGTACCACTTTGCGGGGAGGCTAATTTAACTGATTTATGAGGCCATAAAAATCTCCAGGAAGTATGCAAAGAATGAGGAAGCGACAGCTCCCCTGGTGGCCAGAAGCTGGAATGTTAAATAGCCTCTGAGTGTCTGTTTATATATGGTGCGCATCTGTAGCATTGAATGTTTGCCATGTATGTGTACATTGTAATCCGCCCTGAGTCCCCTGTGGGGTGAGAAGGGCGGAATATAAATACTGTAAATAAAAAAAAATAAAATGGATGGCCAAAATGACCAATAAATGGGTTTGCGAGCAAATCAACCCTGAACACTCTCTAGAAGTCAAAATGACTAAATTAAGGATGCTGTACATCAGAATAGATCATAACTCATTAAAAAAGACAAAAATCCTGTCTACAGTGGAAGGTAGTAAGAAAATAAGTTGACTTAACTATAGTTGAATAGACTTGATGAAGGAAGCCACAGCCGTGAGTCTACGGCACTTAAAATGTGGGCCCCGACCCTTTTATCTCGATGTTGAGGTCCCAAAAAGAATGGAAACAGCAAACATTATCTGAATGCCATCTATTGGCTGTTTTAAAACATTTACACGAACCTGCTGTGAAGTGTTTACAGCAGACTCTGCAGAGGATGCTTCAGCTGTACTACATAAAAAGGAAAAGCCAGTCTATTTAGCAAGCCTTCTAAATGCTGGTTTATTATCAGTAAATGTTTGGTTTGTAATCTCAGTATGTCTTTCCCAATGGTAGTGTGGAAAGAGGGGCTACACGGACATGTGAAGTATGGTCACGGGACCACAAACCGGCAAATCAGTGCCACTGCATAATTGAAGAAAGATGTGGTATTAAGAATGTATCCACTATCAATGATAAACATGACTGTAGTGGACTACTGGGTACCTGCAATAAGGTCCACTATCTTATCATGGATACTATATATGCTAAGGCAGTGTTTCCAAACCGCTGTGCCGCGGCACACTAGTGTGCCGTGAGCGATCTTCTGGTGTGCCCTGGGAAATACCCTTTCTTCCCCCTCCTCACTCAGTGGCGGCATGGAGGGCCTGGAGGAGGCCGCCTTTGAGGAGAAAGAGGCAGCGGAGGCGGTGCCGACTAGGCCTCAGCTGGGCCTGAGGCTGCATTTGCCGCTCCTGCCTCCCTTGCCGCCGCTTCTCTCCCGGCGCCGAACGCCTCCGCACTGCCACTCATATTCCCCTCAGGGCAGCAGGCCTTCCCGCTGGAGCCGCCTTCTCCTCATGGACGGCGGGGGCGAAAGGGGGCCTTTCTCCTCTTCCTCCCAGAAGGCTTAGCAGTGCGGCGTCTGGCTGGGCCTAGAAGGAGGAGGAAGGGAAGAAGAAGGAGAAGAAGCCTCGGCCTTTCCTGAGCATGGCATCGGCGAGGCCTGGCTCGGGATGTGAGTGTGAGATGCTTCTTTCATCAGCGGTGGTGGTTCTCGGCTGTGCCCTATCGGCGCCTTCCATGAGGCTCCGGAGCCGGCGCTTGGCCCTCCATAAACACTTCTATAGGAGTCAGGCGCCTTGCTGAAGAGGAGCCAGAGAAAGAGGAGGAAGAGGAAGAAAAGCCCGTTTGTGTGAAGAGAGCCCGAGAACAGCTACAGAGAAAGGACCCAAAGGAGCCCCAAAAGCAGGCCTCCATCCTCTCCAGAGGGTGGAGGAGGAGGAGGCCATGGAGGGGAAAATGAGTGGGGTCGCGTGAAGGAGCAGCACGGCCAGGTGGTCACTAGATGCCAAGAAAAAATTCAGCACTGGAAGAAGGTGGAGGGTGAACCGTAAGTCCGGGAAGACATAAACATAATAATAACAACAGCAACAATATTATTATTATTGTAGTTTCTTTGTGGAAATGTCATGGGGACCTTGTCAAAAGTCTGCTGGAAATGTAATTCCAGGAATACATAATAATAATTATTATTATTATTTATTTATTTACAGTATTTATATTCCATCCTTCTCACCCCGCAGGGGACTCAGGACGGATTACAATGTACATATATATACATGTCAAACACTCAATGCCATTAGTGTCATTTTGTGTCATTTTGGTTGGTGGTGTGTCCCAGGATTTTGTAAATGTAAAAAATGTGCCGCAGCTCAAAAAAGGTTGAAAAACACTGTGCTAAGGAACAGCCACACTTCACATACTTGGCATAAGCTTTTTCCAGCAGCGGGAGCCAAAACACATCCTCCATCTGGCACTGGGAGAAGCAGAGTTTTCCTCCCAAGCAAGGCAGGCGGTCGTCAATGGTGACCTCCACCCAGTGTCCGAACTGCCAGATGCGACAAGTGAAACAGCCCCTGTATTTCTCATCTCTCCAGCCAGGCTGACCAGGAGGGATCACCTGCAGAAAACAGAAGATGGGGTTAGCATGAGGACTCTCGAGCCATTCTGTATCTTTGTCACTGCATCACAACATGCAATGCATTGCAGATCCTGGCATGGATGACCATATGGCTCTAACACAAGAAAAAAAATCCCATACCTTGGCTAAAAGGTATTTACTCTTCTGTAAAGCTGCACAAGCGCAGAGGAACCAGCAATCTCCCAGCATCCCTTGCTTGACCTGCCACTCATAATGATTGTCTGAAAATAAGCGAGGTAGAGAACATATCTCCTAGCAGGGAAAAAGGAAAGGGAGAAGGTAAGTTTTAAAAAAGGAAACTATTTGATGGCTACAGAAAAGAACAAACTGGAATTTGGAAAAAAAATATTAAAAAATCACAGTTCAACAGCACCTAGGGTGCATCTACACTGTAGAATTAATGCAGTTTGATAGCACTTTAACTGTAACGGCTCAATGCTATGGAAACCTGGGAGTTGTATTTTGGTGAGGCACCAGCCCTCCTTGGCAGAGAAGGCTTTTATCAAACGATAAGTCTAGAAATTCCCATTATGTTGAGCCATAGTAGTTATAGTGATGTCAAACTGCATTAACTCTGAACTCCACCAATGATGGAATTGAACCAAACTTGGCACACAGAACCCCCATGACCAAGAGAAAATACTGGAAGGGTTTGGCGGGCATTGACCTTGAGCTTTGGAGTTGTACTTCACCTACATCCAGAGAACACTGTGGACTCAAACGATAGATCTGGACCAAACTTGGCATGAATACTCAATATGCCCAAATGTGAACACTGGTGGAGTTTGGGGAAAATAGACCTTGGCATTTGAGAGTTCTAGTTAATGGGGTTTATAGTTTACCTACAATCAAAGAGCATTCTGAACTCCCACAACGATAGAATTGGTCCAAACTTGCCACATAGAACCTCCATGCCTTGAAGTGACTCACTGGCGTGACCCTTATCCTTACACGTGCACCACTATGCCATGCACAGAGCACGCCTGCTCTCCCCTCCCTTCTCCTTGGCTGAGAGGCTGGCCAATCACAGCGGAGGAGAGTTTTGGTGGGAGGATTTGTCATCGGTTTCCAAAACGGAAGAGAAGGACAGGTGGAGAGATCTTCAGCCTCTTCAGCCCAAAGGGGTTCCCAAGCCTATCAAAAATACTGTATATACTCGAGTATAAGCTGACCCGAATATAAGCCGAGGCACCCTATTTTACCACAAAAAAACTGGGAAAACTGATTGATTCGAGTATAAGCCGAGGGTGGGAAATGCAAAAAAAATAGATACCAATAAAATTACATTAATTGAGACATCAGGGGGTTAAATGTTTTTGAATATTTACATAAAACTGAAGTTTAAGATAAGATTCCCCAAATCTGATTAAACCATTATTCTAACCTTCTTCAATGTAAATGTGCGTAAGTATCCTTCCAATAATAATAAAGAGAGGAAAATCATAAATGTAATAATAATAGAGTAAAATAAGGGAAACATAATAACAGTAATAATAGAGTAAAATAATAAATGTAATAATAACAACAATAATGAAGTAAAATAATAAATGTAATAATAATACAGAGTAAAATAATCATAATAATAATAACAATAACAGAGTAAAATGATAAATAACCTTGACTCCAGTATAAGCCGAGACGGACTTTTTTAGCCTACAAAAAGAGATGAAAAACTAGGCGTATACTCGAGTATATACAGTATATGTTTTCTGATGGCCTTTGACGATCCCTCTGAAAACACCTCATGACACCCCCCAGTGGTTCTGACCTACTCCCCAGGATAAGAAACATTGGTTTAGAGCAGGGGTGCTCAGAATGGTGATCGGGATCACCAGGGTGATCTTCGGGCCTCATCCTGGTGATCTTCAGGCCCCAGACCAGGTTTTTTGCTGTTGGTCCTCTTCACGCACCCCTGCATACTGCAAAGACGTCCTCCGTCGTTGCTCCTCCCTGCTCCTGCTCGCGCGCCGCTCCAAAGCTCCAGAGTCCAAGAGGCAGAATGGGCCCCCTTTTTGGATTCCTCCTCCTCCCTCCATCCTTCTCCGGCCACTCAGAGTCGTAGGAGACCAAAGGGGGCGGGCCTGGATGATGCGATGCATGGCTGGCCCCGCGCGCATGCGCAGAAGCACCCATTCTGCCTCTCGGACTTCTCGTGAGTTCTTGGAGGCGGCACGCATGCTGGCAGCGTGGAAATAGGAGCAATGACGGAGGAGGAGAAGAAGGACGCTTTGGGGTCATTTCCTTACTGCATCTCAGAGGTCGGTCTTTTTACTTTGGGGTGGGTGCTTGATTGTTCTGTGGCATGTCTGTTTGTTTATTTTTAATGTTTAAAAATGGCCTTTTAGCTCCAAAGCCTCTCTGCTTGCTTTGTTCCTTGAGAAATATATATTGGGGAATATGGAAATGTGGGAGAAATGGCGTGGTTGGATGTATTTTTGCTTGCCCCTTTGTTTACCTTGCTGAGTATTAAATGGCCTTGCAGTTCAAAAGCCTCTCTTCTTACTTTCTGGCTGATAATATGTGTGGTAATATGGCAGTGTGGGAGAAATGGGGTGCTTGGATGTATTTTTATGCTCTGTTTTATATTGTTGTTATTAAATTGAAATGTTGATGTTTTATAACTTCATTTTATGTAAACTGTCCCGAGCCTGCTGGAAGGAGCGGTACATAAAAATGAATAATATAAATTAATTAATTAATAAGAAAATAGTTATACGTTTTACATTTCTGGGTAGGTGATCTTTGGGACTTGGTTTTTTAATCAGTAGCTCCCATGCTAAAAAAGTGTGAGCACCCCTGGTTTAGAGGTTTAACTTCCATCGAACCAGTGATAATCCAGTCCAGGTTGTGCCCATCCTCTTCTCCCAAGAACATTGGGAAATGCATTTATGCCATATATATCTATATCTATATATCTATATGTGTGTGTGAGAGAGAGAGTAATGTTCCTTGGACCATACTGGGAACCCACCCAAAGAAGACATCAGTGAGAAACCAACCTGAGGTCTCAGCCAACAAACCTCTCCCTTGAAATGAGCCAACGGAGTCGAGTAGTTAAAAAACAGAGAGTCATCGTTGGCCGGAAACGAGAGGTCCTTGTAAAGGTCTCCAGCGAGATCCGTCGGTACCCTGTCTCCCAGCATCTTCTACAAAACGACCAAGTATTTGCAGCTATTTCCAAAAACCACAAGACTCCCGATTTAAGCCTGCAAAACATATTAAGAGAGGTATGGGTGGAACAAAATTAATATTGCAGAATTACCATCATTACTATTATACACAGAGACAGAGCAGGTCCACTTATGATAGGAGTTCATTGAAAGCACTGTTTCAGTTGCAAGGGAAGAACTTTGAATGACATAGAACTGCACAGGAGGATCTACCAGGGCCCAGAGAGGGATCCTTTCCTTCCAGTGCAATTCTATTGTCAGCTTCTAAAAATATCCATAGAAATGCCCTAGAAAACTAAAGAGAACAACACTTCTTAGATATGGCTTTCTATTGGCAATCAGATGACAACTGGAAGATGCCGCTGTATGTTCTGCTTCTCAAAAGCTCGAGCTGATAAAGGAAAGCTAATACGGCATTTTTTTTGCGGAACCCGCAGGTCAAATATACCCCAAAACAAGTCTAACATTTGAGGCCCCATCTTATGTACAGGCCAATGAAATAATATAATACCATGTCTGTTCTTTTCTTCATCACTTTAAACAGACGTCTCCTTCACACATCACAGCTGCCTCGCAAGAGAATCTGGAAAGCAAGATAGATACAGGTATTTATCATCGAGACAGGCACAATTATATCAGGCATGTACAACTATATCAGGCAGGCACTAACTTTGGCCCTCCAAGTGTTTTGGACTTCGACCGGCTGTTAGGAATTGTGGGAGTTGAAGTCCAAAACACCTGGAGGGCCAAAGTTGGCCCGTGCCTGATCTATACTGTAGAATCAACTAATTCCGTGAATACACATGGATTGTACTGTACAAACATTATTTAAATCTGCAATGTTATATGAGACTGCTTATTTTTTACCCCAAACCAGTTCAAATAAGTGCTGTTTGTAATAGGTTGGATTGTGTGTGTGTGTGTGTGTGTGTGTCCATTATTTTTAGCTGTACTGTAATAATAAAAATAACAACAATAATAAGCCTTTATTTATATTCCCCCCTTCTCCCCAAGGAGACTCAAGAGTGGATTATAGTGTGTGTGTGTGTGTAAATGTAATGTTTGTTTGTGGGATTAACATAAGTCAAAAACCACTGGACAAATTGACACTAAATGTAGTTACGCTGGGCAAGGCACGTCTCTAGGATGGAAGACCACCACCTCCCAAAGGTACTACTCTATGGTGAACTCGCCATGGGTCAGCGCAAGAGAGGCGCCCCCAAAAAGAGATATAAGGACACCCTGAAACAACACCTCAGGCTTGGCCAGATTGATCACCAACAATGGTCCACCCTGGCCTCACATCGTGAGGCATGGAGACACACTATCCACAATGCTGCGGCCTCTTTCGAGAAGACACACCAAACGGGTCTCGAAGAGAAACGACAACGCAGAAAGAACTGCAACTTGGAAACAACATCACCCAAGGAGACTTTCTGCTGTGCTTTCTGCAACCAAACTTGCCTATCTCAGATTGGCCTTTTTAGTCATCAGCGCGCTTGTAGAAAGCATGGGTTGAGTCCTCCCTAAGAATCTTCGTTCGCGAACTAATGCCGAGAGGAGACACCTATCAGACCAACGAGTGATCATCACTCATAAAATACTGAACAACACAGCAAAAGAGGCTTAAAAAGCCCAAAAAAACCACATTACAATGCATGCACAAAACTACATATATATGCAAACACACATATATACACAAATATATACATGCACATATACACACAAAACACATATACACAGACTGGGCTACAGCAACGCGTGGCAGGGGACGGCTTTTATCTATCTAACTCTCTCTCTCTCTCTCTCTCTCTCTCTCTCTATATATATATATATATATATAAACAGATACAGGCAAACATTCAATGCCTTGTTACATGACATACAATGAAAACACAAATACACAAAGGAAAAGGCTTCTCCTTTCATTTCCGGCTCTTCGAGGTGGTGCTCATCTCTTACTCTAGAGGAGGTGCTCTTTCTCCGTTTCCAAGCAGAGGGGCCTGCGTCCATAGATACCTCCTGGACATGTGCCCAGCATGACTGCTTGGAGCATCTTTTTGCCTTTTCCCGCCGAAGCGGTACCTATTGATCTATTCACATTTGCATGTTTCCGAACTGCTAGGTTGGCAGGAGCTAGGGCTAACAGCAGGAGCTCACCCCATCCCGTGGATTCGAACTGGCAACCTTCAGGTCAGCAGTTCAGCAGCACAAGGGTTTAACCCATTGTGTCACCGCGGCCCCTAATATGTATTAATCTACCAGGGGGCAAATTTAGGGCAGAAATTAAATGAATAGAGAGGGAAGTAAGACAATTCTTTAAAAACAAAGGGATGTCTGCCAACTGCTGTTGTAAACCTGGCAGTGGAATATCTAAAATATTAAGGGATACAATCCTGCGTATAATGGAAGCATATAAAATGGCACCGTCTGTTTATCTTGTTCTCTCTCCCTTCTACTACAAAACGCTACGAAATACTTTCCTAAAAGCAATAGGATGGTTTAATCTTGTAGCTTTTGAATCCCCTAAGCAGAAAACGCTGGATTAATCCTTTCTAAGCCTTATAGGATTCAGTTCCAGGCTATCTGAAGCGCCATATTCTCCTGTATGAACTAGCCCATGCTTTTCAGACATATTGCTGGGAATATATCATTATGTACTGCTTTGGATATATTGTTATGTATTGCTGGGGATACATTATTATATTATTGATAATAATATTATAATGCGATACAATATAATACTAATAATAATATGACATAATAATTGTATATATGACATGTAATATTACTAATAATATTGCCATATAGAGGTATAGTACAATATAGACATATATAATACTAATATTGTTTTATGCTAATAATTAGGATATATTGTATGTACATATACTGTTGATCATAATATTGTAATACAATATAATACAAATAATACAAAATAGTATAATAATTAAATATTATAATATTGCAGTATAGTGGTATAGTACAATATAGTAATATACAATACTAATATTGTTCTATGCTAATAATTATAATATATTGTATGTAAATATAATATGGATCGTAATATTGTAATATAATATGGTACTAATAATAATACAATATAATAATATAATAATTAGATATTTTATATGACATGTAATATTACTAATAATATTGCAGTATAGTGGTGTAGTACAATATAGGAATATGTAATACAAATATCGTGCTACGCTAATAATATGACATATTGCATGTAATATGATATTGATCATAATATTGTAATACAATATAATAATAATAATATAATATAATAATATAATTAGATATTTTATATTACATGTAACATTACTAATATTGCAGTATAGCGATATAGTACAATATAGTAATATAAAATATTAATATTGTTCTATGCTAATAATTATAATATATTGCATGTACATATAATATTGAACATAATATTGTAATACAATATAATACTACAATATAATATTATAATAATTAGATATTTTATATACATGTAATATTACTAATAATACTGCAGTATAGTGGTGTAGTACAACATAGGAATATGTAATACTAATATTGTGATATGCTAATAATATAATATAGTGTATGTACATATAATATTGATCATTTATTTATTTATTTATCTGCAACATTTATATGCCGCCCTTCTCATCCCGAAGGGGACTCGGAATGGCTTACAAATTATGTAAATACAATATATTATATTATTAGCATAGCACAATATTAGTAACATACATTCCCATATTGTACTACACCAGTATACTGTAATAATATTAGTAATATTACATGTAATATGAAATATATAATTATTATATTGGATTATTATTAGTATTATATTGTATTACATTATAATATCAATATTATATGTGTATTCAATATATTATATTATTAGCACAGAACATTATTAATATATTAATACTATAATACATTATATTACTATATGAGCCTTAAAGTGCCAGTTTGAATAGCAGTAAAAGTGCAACAGCAATTGGTCTGCGGCCTTTCGCTCCCAAATCTTACGAATAAAGGTGTCTAGAATCCATAGATTGGTAGTATATAAAATAAGTGCAAGGCGAAGGCACTCTCCCCTTCCCAAAGTCGCCCAGGCCCATAAGATCAGTCTTCCTAAGCCATCATCAAATATGGCGGGGTTAAGGGAGCCGCAATGGAGGACGGTTCTGAATGCAGCCGGCGGCAATGGTACGGCCAAGAGGTAGGTGTAAAGTGGTTCTATGGAACCTGTTAGTGATGGCGGATGTTGATAAGTCTCCGAAAGATTGACAAGCGCGGCAAGAGGGCACCTGAGCAATCAGTCACTGGAGTGATGGAGCAGATAGGAGTAATCACAGCCAAGAGCAGGAACAACAACAGATGGCGGCCATGTTGTTAGCTGAGTTAAGCGGGAGGCTTCCAGTAATAATGGAGCCTCTAATATTAGTGGTGGTGGCAGCGATGACGTGGCAGCCTCTGGGATGGGAAAAACCCTCTGGCATCACCGGTGCCAATGTCAGGGCGCTGGTGAGTTTCTCATAAAGCCAGCCGCAACAACAAGGCAAGGTCCAATCCCAAATGGCCAGCCGGGGGAGATGGTCTTTATACAGCTCTGGCCCACCTTACTTGTCCGAACGTATCTGCCTCTACGTCCCACCTCGTAACCTAAGATTATCCGAGGAGGCTCTGCTCTCGCTCCCGCCAACATCACAAACTCTTATGGTAGGGACGAGGGACAGAGCCTTCTCGGAGGTGGTCCCCCACCTGTGGAACGTGCTTCCAAAGCGAGATACGATCAACCCCTTCCCTCCTGGCTTTCAGGAAGAAAGTAACATTGTGGTTGTGAGACCAGGCCTTCGGTCAGCAGACATATTATTTATTTATTATTTATTTACTTCATTTCTATTCCGCCCTTCTCACCCTGCAGGGGACTCAGGGTGGATTACAATGTACACATTACATTTAGACACACAAACACACAAGACAGACAGAGGCAATTTAACATCTGGCCACCAAGGTGAGCTACCGCACTCCTTCATTCATCAGCGTGTTTCCTGGAGATCTTTTTATGGCCTCATAAATCAGTTAAATTTAGCCTCCCCACTAAGTGGTACCTTAATTTCCTACTTGACAGAAGCAACTGTCTTTCGGGTTGCAAAGGTCAACAACAGGCTACACAATAGGTCGAGAGCCCACTTCGACCCGGGCAGGCCTCGAACTCATGACCTTCTGGTCAGTAGAGATCTTATGCAGCTGACACCCAGCCAGCTGCGCCACATTCCCACTTTGGTTGGACTGGACTGGAAAGATGACTTATATGTGGATTTGGTGTTTTAATAATTAATGTTTTATATTGTTTAATTAATGGATTATGTATTTTATGCATTTTAATAGTGATGGTTAGGCTTAGCGGTTATTGTTTTAATTGTTCTGTAATGGCATCGAATTGCTGCCTATGTAAGCCGTCTTGAGTCCCGCTCCCGGGGTAGAGAAGTGACAGGGTATAATACCAGAAATAAATAAATAAATAAATTTAGGCCCCTCAAGGCGGCGAGAGATGGTAATCAGGACTCGAGCTAGTCCCAACGGTGACTACATGAATGGCGGTAAATCGGAGACTAGCAGTGACCAGTGGCGGGAGGAGACGGCGGAAGGTGATTGTGCCGGCTACAGTACGTCAGGTTCTTACTGCCTCTCCGCCATAGTTACAATTATACATTTCATGTAACATTACTAATAATATTGCAGTATAGTGGTATAGTACAATATAGTGATATACAATACTAATATTATGCTATGGTAATAATATAATATAGTGTATGCACATATAATATTGATAATAATATTGTAATACACTATAATATTTATCTATTATTTATGTAAACCTTTTGTATCCCGATTTTCTCAACCTCCGTAGAGGGACTCAGACTGGCAGACAGCAAGAATTCAATGCTAACATTAAAAATCTAAAACATCATAAATCAACAGTAAAATTACCAGATACATATGTAAAATAAATTACATAAAAAGCCATTCACAAAGATAAAATCATGTCCAACTCAGTCCATATATTCAGTCCATATATTGTGGTCAGTAACTTTAGTAATACTACTACTAATACAATATAATAATTAGATATTACACATTACATGTAACATTACTAATAATATTGCAGTATAGTGGTATAGTACAATACAGTAATATACAATACTAATATTGTGCTATGCTAATAATTATAATATATTGCATGTACATATAATATTGAACATAATTTTGTAATACAATATAATACTGATAATAATACAATATAATAATATAATAATTTTATTATAATTACTAATAATATTGCAATGTAGTGGTGTAGTACTATATAGTAATATATAGTACTAATATTGTGCTGTGCTAATAATATAATATAGTGTATGTACATATTTATTTATCACATTTCTATACCACCCCTCTCAGCCCAAAGGCGACTCGGGGCAGTTTACACAAGGCAATCTCTACCCTCCAATCAAAACACGACCAAAACAAACCAAACAGTAACCATATAACACAACAATTAGCAATTAAAAACATACAATTACAGTCCCAGCGTTATGTTGAAATCGCTTTCCGTCACATCATCGTCATTCCATATATCTAATTAAACCGTTATATTTCATCAGCAAATGCCTGCTCAAACAGCCAGGTCTTCACTTTCTTGCGAAATGTCAGGAGGGAGGGGGGCGATCTGATGTCACTAGGGAGGGTGTTCCAAAGCCAAGGAGCCACCACTGAAAAGGCCCTGTCTCTCGTCCCCGCCACTCGCGCCTGTGAAGAAGGGGAGACCAAGAGCAGGGCCTCTCCGGATGATCTTAAACATCTTGATGGTTCATAGGGAGAGATGCGTTCGGACAGGTAAGTTGGACCAGAACCATTTAGGGCTTTAAAGGCTAAAGCCAGCACTTTGAATTGTGCCCGGTAGCAAACTGGCAGCCACTGGAGCTGGCACAACAGGGGAGCTCTCTGAATGCCACTCCTGTTATCAACCTGGCTGCTGTCCATTGGACTAGTTGCAGTTTCCGAACAGTCTTCAAAGGCAAACCCACGTAGAGAGCATTGCAGTAATCGATACGGGATGTAACCAGAGTGTGGACCACTGTGGCCAAGTCAGACTTCCCAAGGTACGGGCACAGCTGGCGCACAAGTTTTAACTGTGCAAATGCTCCCCTGGTCACCGCCGAAACCTGGAGTTCCAGGCTCAGCGATGAGTCCATATAACTTGTAAGCTGCTCTGAGTCCCCTTCAAGGTGAGAAGAGTGGGATATAAATGTCGTACATAAATAAATACTATTTCTCTGTGCCAACACCTTCAGAGGCACATCAGTGGCTATCCCAGAAGTTGCATCTACACTGCAGATTTAACACAGATTTGACACACACTTTACTGTGTTTCAATGCAACGGAATCCTGGGGGTTGTAGTTTAATAATAATAATAATAATAATAAAAACAATTAATATTATTATATTTCTTATCCACCTCTCCTCGTGGCTTGAGGCGGGTTGAAGCATAATTAAACATGTAAACATGGTAAAAATTATATAAATACACATATTAAAATGTTTTGAAATGTGTCAGAATTAAAAAGTTTAGTGAGGCACCAGCACCTTTGGGCAGTGAAGGCTAAAGACCCTGGGAAACTACAACTCCCATTGGTTAGTTTCATTGGGAAGAACCCACATTGAGCACCTTTTCTATTATTGTCATCCCTCCTAGGTGAAGGATTTGGAAAAACCTGGCTTCAGGGACCAAATGCCCAAAGACACCTTGTTTTTCCAAACAGCACCTGACTTAGAGACTCTCATCAAATCCTACCAGATCCCCCTCCCATCCTCTCCAAGCCCTAGCAAACAAAAGCCCCCCCCCCCCTTGCTACCTTTGCATTCTTCCCACTAGATCTCCCACCTCTTTTGCAACCCCAGGCATGCAGAATTGCAGAAATGCATGCATGCACAATGGAAAGGATCCATCCTGCAGGCGTGCAAGGAAGGAGCATGCATGCACATGAATGGCAAGCCCCACCACCCCACCCTTTGCCCAAAAGGAGACCCTCAAGCCCCCCTTCCCCTTCCCTGCCCCACAAGAGCCACCTTTCACCCAAAGTGCAGCCAGGGCTCCTCCTCTTCCAGCCACAGCTTCATGAAGCCACACCTGAGCTGTGCAATTGCAAAAAGGGAGAAGGTGCAAACCAGGACGCCGCCTTTGTGGCCCAGAAAACTAACACTCCCATCATGCCAAGGCTTCAGGGAGGAGCCAAGGTCCTCCCATCACCCATTGCAGGAGAGAAAAGACTACACCTCCCAGCATGCATTGGGAAGTGGGTTGAGCTTGCCCCTTGTGCTTTAAAGAGGCAGCATGGCTCTGAATGGGAAGAGGGGGGGGGGGGGAGACAATGTTTAGCTAAAAGTAAGTGTAACAGTCTGTGGAAACAATAGCAAGCAGTCAAGATAATGGCAACATGCTCTTGACACCGGTTGGATGCATTCCCAAGTGATGGCCATCCACTCTTACTCTGAAGTTCTTAGTATTTAGGTGGAATCTTTTTCCTGCAACATGGATCCATTGCACGGTGTCCTAGTCTGCAGAGCAGCAGAAGAATTTGCTCCCTGATCAATAGGATCTCCTTTCAAATATGTAACCAAGGTCTCACGCCCCTCTCTACCTTCTCTTCTCCATGATCCAGTGTTTCCCAACCTTTTTTGAGCCGCGGCACATTTTTTACATTTACAAAATCCTGGGGCACACCACCAACCAAAATGACACAAAATGAGACTCGAACACAGTCATACATATAGTTAATATGTTTTAAAATGTATTTATACACTCAGTGTGAAACCTGGGCCTGTTTCGATGAACACAACATAGATATCCTGGCAGGAATGGCAGAAAGACACAAACTTCCCACACAGAACTCCCATAACCAAGAGAGAATGCTATAAGAGTTTGGTGGGCATTGACCTTGGGTTTTGGAGTAGTTGTTCACCTATATCCAGAGAGCACTGTGGACTCAAACAATGTTGGATCAGGACCAAACTTGGCATGAATACTCAATATGCCCAAATGTGAACACAGATGGAGTTTGGGGGGGAAAGACCTTGTCATTTGGGAGTTACAGTTTCTGGGATTTATCGTTAACACACAATCAAAGAGCATCCTGAACTCTTGCAACAATGGAATTGAACCAAACTTGGCACATTGAACTCTCATTACCAACAGAAAGTACTGAAAGGGTTTGCTTGGGAATTGACCTTGAGTTTGGAAGTTGTAGTTCACCTACACCCAGAGAGCACTGTGGACTCAAATAATGTTATGTTATGTTGTTGTTTGTTTGACATGGGAAAACGTCGGCCCTCTGGGTGCTTTGGACTTTAACTCCCACCATTCCTAACAACCTGAGGCCCTTTCCTGCTTAAGTGGCTGGGGGGGGGGGGGGGAGGAAAAGAGCCTGAGGCTACTAGGAATGGTGGGAGTTGGAGTCCAAAACACCTGGAAGGTCCAAGTTTGCCCATGCCAGCTTTCGACAGAGACCTCTTCCTTCCCCTTCGCGCCCTTTCTTCCCCGTTGTGCCGAACACTTACTTTTTCTTCTACACTGCCGCTTCTGCTGCCATTTTGATCCGAGGGGGCAGCGTGAGTGTGTTCAGGAGGGATGGGGGTAGGGGGGAAAGATGTGACCTGTGTGGGCGCTACTGAGCAGACTTGCCCCAGAGCAAAGCGAGCAGAGCGAGGCTGGGAAGAAGGGAACCCGAGTGGAGAAGAAAAAGTGTTCAGCAGGAGGGAGAAGGGTATTGGAGGTTCCAATTTCCCACGGCACACCTGATGATCTCTCACGGCACACTAGTGTGCCACGGCACACTGGTTGGGAAACAGTGCCATGATCAATATACCCAGTCCCATATGACTGTTGGGATTTGTAGAGATCCAAGTAAAGAGAAAGAAATGAGTGTTTGATTACTTGAGCATACTCATGAGTAAATGAGGTTTGTATTGCTGTATACTTAAGTGTAAGAAATGTCAGATATGTATAGTTTTACAGCTAGGTGCAAGCTCTGAGTATAGCTGATTAACCTGGCTCAACTGGGCTAATGGAGTGGGTGGTGTTTTGGGGCTATAATTTCCCCATGTTGCTCACTGTGTTTGCTGCCTATTCATGCTGAGGCAGAAGAAGCTGAGTGTGCTTCTACATCAGGGGTCGGGAACCTTTTTGACTCGGAGAGCCAGGAAAGAAAAATATTTGGAAATTTATTTCAGTGAGAGCCATATAATATATATATTTTAAGACTGAATTCAACTAAACGTGTGTATATACGTACATACGATGAGAAAATGATTCCCCCGGCAGAATGACGGGACTTCAGACCTAGCTATGCAAAAGGCATGCTCAGGACTCTGGGAAGG
Source organism: Anolis apletophallus (assembly GCA_030556195.1). NCBI lineage: Eukaryota > Metazoa > Chordata > Lepidosauria > Squamata > Anolidae > Anolis > Anolis apletophallus. The sequence goes on from JARBWK010000010.1 coordinate 10,305,964, forward strand.
AAGAGAAGACAGAAGGAAGGAAGGGGGAAAGAAAGACAGAGGGAATAAAGGAGGGAGGGGAGAGGAAGAAAGAAAAGAAGAACAAACTATGGAAAAGGAAGAAAAACAGGAGACAAGGAGGGGAAAAGAAAGAAGGAAATGGGGGAAATAAAGGAGGAAGGGGAGAGGAAGAAAGAGAAGAAGAAACTATGGAAAAGGAAAAAAGAAAAGCAGGAGACGAGGGGAAAAAGTCAGGAGTCGTCTTATATGTGGGAGTCGACTTATACACCAGTGGTCATCTTATACCCCAGGAGTCGTTTTATACACCGGGAGTCGTCTTATATGCCAGGAGTCGTCTTATACGCCGAGAGTCGTCTTATAGAGCGGGTGCTCAAACTTCCAATCCAGATTGGAGAATCTGTGGCTGCCGCATATGGTGGGGGAAGCTCAAAAATGGCAGTGGCTGCGTCCCTGCCATATGTAGCAACGCTGTACAAGTACAGTAGAAGAAAATTCATTCATCAGGATTCATCGACTTAATGCGGTCCCGATGGTGAGGTGAAGAGGCGCCTCACCTGGAAGGTGTAAGTGAAGGGCGGAGAAAGCTGCAGGCGTCCAGGGCACCCGGAGTATGGAAAAGAGATTGAGTAGCTCTAGGCCCAGAAAAGCACACCTCTTTTACCTGTCTGGCCCGCCCTTGTATCCTATTACCATACCTCCTCCTCTGCCTCTCATATCTCGCTCCTAAAGACTGCAGTGAAGCTGTGCAGGTACGCATATGAGAGGAGGTACAGTAATAGGAAAATTACCATACTGAAATCAAATCTGATGCTTTTTAAAATTTTTATTAGATGTGTGTTGGAAGAGGGGTTGTCTTATATGGCAAGTATGTCCCAAACTCTATATTTTAACTGGAAAGGTTGGGAGTAGTATTCTACACCCAGTCTTATACGCCGTAAAATACGGTACTTATAGATTTTGACTGCCCCGGAAAACTTTAGGTGGAGAGTTGAAAGACAGGTGTGGAGAGCACGCAGAAGAAGAGCAGCAAATCACAACACTTTGAAAGTCACAGAGTTTAGTTTAATTCGACAAATTATCAGTGATGTTATTGTAAGGCATCAATGTACATTTAAAAGGAAGTTCCACCAGGGTTACATTCTCCCGGGAGGGAAAAATTTGAGTAAAAACGGAGGCCTAAGGCAGCAGGAGGGCAAACGTAGTGGCTGCTGGTCTTTGCCAGGCTGGAAGTGTGGTGCTGCGTACCAGGAACGGCCAACTGTTTGGCATCTTACAAATGGAAGGTAATTCTGTGATATACATATATATTTACTTTTGAGACAGGGATGATTCCCCACCATATGCCCTGCTATTTAGGTCAAGTGAATCGCTCTGAAAGTGAAAAGAAAGTTTCCTGAAATCACAAAGTTATTTCACAACCTACGAAGCATCATCTTTCAGAGTCCCTGGTTCTTTATTGCTTTAATCCCATTTTTTATCTGATGTTGGCAAACACACACACACACACAACAAAAAATAAATAATCAACAACAAGAGGATGGGGAGAAATCAGGTTAATGGCAAGTAGCTCCACTCGAGCAGGGTTGTAAACGGCTTTTTTAAAAGGTGGACCTCAGCCTTCCGTTCTCCATCCCTGCCATCCATGTCATGACGTGACTGCTCTCCACCCACCTGGCCCTTGGAACGGGAAATAACACCCAAAATAGTTCTTCAATATGAAGGCGACTAGCATGATGAATAACGTCCACATATGCTAGGAGCAGCAGTCAGGTAAAAGCCATGGCAGCATAACTGTGTGCATCCGATTGTGCAATGGACACATGCCATGGAGATATTCGTCGGTGCCGAGATACTAAGGGCACTACTAGGGTTAAAAGACTCTTCAATTCACAGATTACTGCTGCATGCATTCGTGTGCCCATCCACCCCGAAGAGTAAAGCAACTCTCATGCGCAAGGCATCACCCCAAGGTCAAAAGGATATAAACTAATCCGTGTTCCCACACGATCCATGTCCTTTGAAGGTGGTGAATATCTCCAGCACTCTCCTGGTTGTTTAAAAAAGGCTCCTATTTTGTTCAATCATCGGCTCTGATTATTATCCCTAACTTCCCCATCCAATGAAAAATTAAAAACCCAACCATTCCCACATCATGAAAATCTGAGCCTCTCTCATGTTGCTCAGCGTTGGTCACTATCTGACCGGTGCACCAGTGCCACACGCAGGGCTATCTCTCCAACTCATTTCTAATGGATACGAACTAGGCTATCTGTATGAGAAAGACATTGCATAGTGAGTTGTGTTTGTGTCTGCCTGCCTGCCTAAGAATCAGTAAAGAAAAGTTTTGGTGAACAGCAGTGTGGGTAGGTAAAAAAAGCATTGTTGACTAGCAACGTAGCTTTGACCCCACATTTGGCTTGGAAGAAGCTGCCGCTAAGATCCAACAGTCATTTTCTCATATGGAGAAAGGCTTGCAAAAATATGTCTTTGGTAAGACACAAGCTTTTCTGGGCCTCAAGCAGACATTTCTGAACGGAAAAAATAATATAATTTAATGTTGCCCTAACTTGCTCCCAACACTGGGAACTCATCCAGCATGATCTTTGGTCCCAAGTGCATCCACCAGGACATTCTCTTGCGCATACCCCAAAATGTATGTGGGTGGATTGCACCTTGCTGATGCAGCCCATGTATAGATTTACAAGAAGAATTATGGTAACATAGCTCTCCACCTGTTATCTCAGACACAGAAGAAGGCTGAGGCTTAAGATCTGCAACAGAGCTGGAGATAATTCCCCCAAATCTAATGCTATTTAACAACGCTTGCATATCGATCATCTCACGAAAGAGAAAGGCCAGGCAGAACGGAAAGGCAGGAGGCTGTTGGATCACTGCCCAAGTCTCCCAACCCTTGACACCTAAAACATGATTCCTCCAGATCCTCCAATTCCTGAATCGCACAGTAAAGAGCACAAAGGGGAACAGGTTCCCCCCACTGTCATTTTCTTTCCATTTTTTAAAAAGACCCTCTTCTTTGCGAATCCCTTTCTCACTTTCAGATGTCCATGATCCTGATCATCTCTTCTCCTTTACTACCTCAACAACAACACAAACCCGGAGGCGACTTTCTCTATCTCTCTCCTCCTGGAGGTCAAGCCACCTGCCAGGTGATGCCCGAAACAAAACTGTTATTATTATTATTTTTCCTGCTTGCAATGGACACCCTGGAATTCACATTCATGATACATTGAGTCTGAAGATCCATCCCAAAACAGCTCCCGCTTGCAGCTAAAAGGAGATATATCCCTGATATCTGGCTGTGCCAATATGTCAGGCACCTGAAGGCACGTTTGGGGTGGGGCTGGAGGCGGGAATGGAGATCGTGGAATCCGGACATCCCAGCTGTGGCACGAAGGGGGAGCAGTGCTTTCTTCATATGGCCTCCTTCCTTCCTGCCTTGCTTGCCTGCCCGCCCTCCAGCTTCAAATGCCCGGCACAAGCTGGTGCGCTATGCAGACACGTTTACATCCCTGAGAGAAATGGCATTGTGGACAGCTTCCGGGGACCTGTCCTCATACCCAGCCACCAGGGCCTCTGCGGTAACCGCCGTTGTGTCCATGGCAAGGAGCGGGTTCAAGCCCTGCGTCAAGATCTGCTGGATGGTTTTCCGCAAGTTGGGGTGCAGCTGGTTCTGGGTCTGATAGAAAACTTCTAAGGCAAAGGACTTCAAGGTGCCAGTGCAGAGGTCCTCGTACAATGGGATCGTGTACATCCGGGACATCTGTAACAGAGCGAGCGGGACACCATACAAAAGATGAGAAGGGAAGAAAGAAGGACAACAGTACACAAAAAATGACAGAACATAATAGATAAGAACCTAAGCTCAGGAAGTCTAACAAGATGGATTCCAAGAGGGAGAAATGTATTATTAGAGTACAAGTGTGGCCTCATAATATTTGCAGCTATTTCATTAAAAAGCATTCAAAGTTGAAACAGCTCCTCCACCACAATGAATTAATGGGCAGCAACAGATGTGTCAGAAATTGTTGCTGGGTCCTGTGGTGTTTGTAATATACCAGGGCTGTCCAACTGCCGGCCCTGCAGGTGTTTTGGACTTCAACTCCCAGAAACCCTAGCCAGTTTACCAGCTGTTAGGATTTCTGGGATTTGAAGTCCAAAACACATGCAGGGCTGGCTGTTGGACAGCCCTGTAATATACAATACTCCTGACCTCACAATCGTGTTAAAAAACGGTGCTTCTTTCGCCTGCGTGGCATTGCAGGAAGAAGGAAGCACGAGACGGGGCCTCTGGAGGGAGCACCCTGCCTCTCTCTCATCCAGACTTTTAGGCTTGGGAGCAGGGTTTAAACTGACTAAGAAAGCAACACTGTAGTAAACGTATACAATATAATATATTTGTGAAGATGTAGTACAAAACCCAAGAATCAGCAAATGCAGTAAATAAAGTTCCATGCCGTTCTGGGATTGTATCCAAACGAAACAATAGGACATCAAGGGCATAAATCTGCACTTGAAGATGCAGTCATCTGGGAGAAGCCGACAGGGTGTTTATACACCAATCAATAGTTAACCAACGTTCGTTTCGCCCCAGTGCTTTGCTGCTTTGACTAATACATTTGAGCTCTTTTCCATTGAACTGACTCCCCCACCGCCTCCTGGACTATCTCCTCTATCTGACATTAGTATGGGCTGTATAATGTGGATTACCACCGGTTGCGGTTTATATTGTGGATGGGAGTACAGTAAGATATATTTTAGAGCTTTATTTTCATGTATCTACCTATGCTGATTCTTGGGTTTTGGACTACATCTTCACAAATATATTATATTGTATAAGTTTACTACAGTGTTGCTTTCTTAGTCTCTCTCATCCAGAAGCAGCTGTGCATCCTCCGTTGCCAGCGAGACAGGCAGGGCGGAGCGCTCCCTCTGGATGCCCCGCCTCGTGCTTTCTCCTTCCTGCAATGCCCCACAGGCGGAAGAAGTGCTGCGTGGGCGGAAAACAGCAGCAGGAGCACGCGCGGTGGCAAGAGTGTGCGGCAGCGGGAGCGCACAGCGGTGGGGGCAGGTCAATCTTTTGGACTTGGTTGCTTTAAGAGTAGCTCGCATGCTGAAAAAGTGTGAGCACCCCTGGTCTATGGCATTGAATGTCTGCCTGTATATGTGCATTGTGATCCACCCTTCAGTCCCCTGCGGGGTGAGAAGGGCGGAATATAAATGATGTAAATAAACATGTCGGTTTATTTTAGCATTAAGCATGATAGAATCCAAACTTCTAGCTTAAGTTTCCAATGTCAACAGTCCAGGAATGAATTAATTGGGGAGGGGGAGGTAATCTTCGTTTCAAGAGACTTTTCAAGGAGAGGGTATTGTAATTTTTTCTTTAATGCTATATTTTTTAATGAGTTTTCATCTTTTAGTATTAACGGTGTTTTAATGGAGCCCCGCTAGCGCAGTGGGTTAAACAGCTGAGCTGCGGAACTTGCTGACTGAAAGTTCAGCAGTTTGAATCCAGGGAGTGGGGTGAGCCCCTGCTGTTAGTTCCAGCTTCTGCCAACCTAGCAGTTTGAAAACTTGCAAAATGTGAGATCAATAGATATCTGTGGGGGGTCGGGAGCAGGTGAGGGTTTTGCCCTCCTTTCTGCTAGAGATCCCTGTGTACAACTAGTGGGCCACTGTGTGACACAGAATGCTGGACTAGATGGGCTGAGGCCCGATTCAGCATGGCTCTTCTTATGTTCTTATGCTCCAGCGGGAAGGTAATGGCGCTCCACGACTAGACACGACTAGACTTAATATCAAGGGGAAACCTTTACCAATGTAGTAATTGTGTTTTGTTTTTGTTTTTTCATCATGCTTTTAGCTTCACTTTGTTTTAGTCTTGTGTTAAGCCAACTTGAATCTCTTGTTATTTAACATCTATATGCGACCACTTGCTCAACTGGTACGTAGCTTTGGGCTGGAGTGCCATCAGTATGCTGATGACACCCAGCTCATTCTGAGGATGGAGGGCAGGCCAGACTCTGTACCCGATAATTTCCATCTGTGCCTTGAGGCAGTTACTGGATGGCTGCGTGCCAGCAGGTTGAAGGTGAATCCAGCGAAGACGGAAATCCTATGGCTGGGCCGTCCGGGCGAGAGGGAGATCCGGCTGCTGACCTTGGGTGGCTTGACTACTGTAACACTCTTTATATTGGCCTTCCCTTGACTGCGACTCGGATACTCAAGCTAGTGCAGAACGCCACAGCTCGGCTTCTCGCAGGGAAGCCTGCGAGCTGTCATGTAACACCTATCCTGCGAGACCTGCACTGGTTGCCTATCGAATTCCCGATCACTTTCAAGGTGTTAGTTCTTACTTTTAAGGCCTTACATGGTCTGGGGCCAGTGTATCTAAGGGATGCTTTGTTCCCTTATAACCCCCTGAGGTCACTATGGTCAGAAGAGTTGAACCTTCTTGCTATTCCTAGCGTCAGATCCTTTTATCTAACAGCAACCCGACGGAGGGCACTCTCCATCATAGGGCTGATCCTATGGAACTCCCTGCTGCCTGAGGCTCGGGCCCTTCGAGATCTGAGCTCCTTTCGTAGAGCATGCAAAACCTACCTCTTAAGGCAGGCTTTTGACAATTGCTGAGTTTTTAAACCACTGTTTTATCCTGTATTGTTTATTCTTCCTTGTAAACCGCCCCGAGCCGTTGGGAGTGGCGGTATAAAATCAAATAAATAAATAAATAAATATTACGAGAAAGGCAGGATATAAATTAAACAGTTGGATTAATTAAAATCTGTTGACAGTTCATCTTGCTTTGCCATTGTTCTAAGTAGGATAGGAAGCTCAAGGAGCAAATGTGAAACCGATGGTTCATTTATTGGTCAAGACAATGCAAGCTTTGCCAAACTTGGTTCCTCCGAGTGTTTTGGTTTATAATTTAAGGACTTCAAGCATCAATTGATATATCCAAACTATGTTCAAAAACTATGTTCTAACATCTCAGTATTTAATCAGAAGGTCCAACGTTTCCAAATGGAAATGTTGACAAATTACCACCCAGTGCAAACTTGGCCAGGAAGCTATTCTTTCTGGATTCGTAGAGGGCAACATATTTCTACCCGGCACATCATCCCCCAGACAAGGCAGGGATTTTTTGTATAACCCATCAATCAATACCTGGTTTTCCAAGAAGCGCCGGACTTTGTGAAGGTCAGGGTAGTAGTCGTTGCGGACAATGATCTGCAGCCAGCGGATGCGAATCTCTGCGTTCATGCTGTCCAGGTGGGCTGAATAGCATTCAGAGAGCTTTGATATCACCTCTGAAAAGCACACATTAAGAGGTTGAGAGTTAGTCCCAAAATTGCAGATGGTTCAAAGTTACCAAGTTTTACTAACCATTTCGAACCTGAAATCAAACTAAAAAGTCACTCTGCAAATGGAAAATAACTCTTTAGACCGTATGTTGTGGCTGTTTGTGGGCCAAGAAAGACATCTAGTAGCAATCATTTGAAATGTTATGCCCCACCCTTTCAAGTGGTAAGAGTTTCATTCATGAACAGTTCTTGTTTGCAGAAATATAGCAATTTCAAATCAGGTCCATATGTTTGAAACACCTTGTATTACACTATATAACACGATTTTTGTTAGAGAGTTCCAAATTGATTAACTAATTGGTTCTATCATAAAAACATGGATTTTTTAAATTAAACTGCAAAAACTTTGTTCTTTGTTCTACAGTTTTTAAATGAACATATCATTGAATCTCATCCAATGCAATGTACCGCATATTATCAAGTAAAAGCTGAGTTTTTCAGCTCTTTTTTTAGGCTGAAAAGGCCCCCTTGGCTTATACTTGAATCAAAGTTATTTATTATTTTATTTCGTTATTATTATTACATTTATTATTTTAGTCTATTATTATTGCATTTACATTATTTTACTCTATTGTTATTTTATTACATTTATTATTTTACTCTATTATTGTTGTTATTACATTTTTACTCTATTTATTACTGTTATTATTACATTTCCATTATTTTACTCTATTATTATTACATTTATTATTTTAGCCTCTTTGTTATTATTGGAAGGATACGTAAGCACATTTACATTGAAGATGGTTAGAATAATGGTGTCAACCGAGTTGGACAGCCATATTTTAAACTACAGTTTTATGTAAATATTCAAACACATTTAACCTACTGATGCCTCAATTAATGCAATGTTATTGGTATCTATGTTTATTTTGAAGTGTCCCAGTAGCTGCTGCATTTCCCATCCTCGGGTTATACTGGAGTCGATATGTTCTTCCAGTTTTTTGTAGTAAAATTAGGTGCCTCGGCTTATACTCAGGTAGGCTTATACTCGAGTATATACGATAGTTTGCGCCACAAAAACAGTTTCTGGAGTAGAACAACAACTATCAAAGTAAGTACCACACAATTAAACATGAAATAACACTTTCAAATCAGGAACAGAACAGTTTCGAATTTCGTGACAGGTCCTGTAGATTCTATCATGGTTTCCCTGATTGGGTCTATCCATCCGCAGTGCAGTCTTTCTATTTTCCTGCTGCCTTATTGAGCATTATTTCCCTTATTACTGGTGATTAATGAATATTTCAGTACTTCTGTCTGGTCACGTCTCCGAGTGTTGTAGTTTCAGTCCATCCTCCACCCCATCTCATTATCTGCAGTGTTTTATTTATTTATTTTCTAGCTATATTGCCTCTCCAGTTCACTCTGCAAAACTCACCGTGAGGCAGCGGTGACCCATCCAGAAGCCTGTCCAGGAAAAGCACTGTCTGGAACGTCTGCCACTCTGTAATGTTGACGCTGTTTGCTGCAGACACCGCATCCAGAGGCTCTGTGGTCCAGAGGCTGAAGAGGGTCTCCACGGGGCTGGTCAGACTGGATCCCTGAGATAAGTCTGGCTCAATTAAAGGAGGTCCCGTTGCATTGAGCCAGCGTTCGAACTCGAGCCCTAAAAGAAACATACCAACATGAATTGCAGAAGAAGAATCAATATCTATATACAGAGCAATTAGGAACAGAGGGAATCCTGTGGTGCAGGCCTGCTTTCTTGTTTTTCACCTCTGTTACTTAGATCTTTATAATACAAGGTGTTTTGCTTTTTGCCTTCACGCACAACACAAAACCGTTGAATAGGTGGGGTGAGAGTACACAGCCCTGCTGTACACCTTTTCAAATCTTGATCCAGAATGTTGTTCTGTGGTTTGTTCTTACTGTTGCTACTGTTTAGCTGGCATTGCACCACCTAACATCTGCTGGGAAGTAGCAGCCACTAGTGCAAGGACCAAGGCAGTGACATCTCCGGCCCATCCCCTGTTTGGGTATCAGTTAGCACGCCAATGACTTAAATCAACAAATAGTTTTCTAAGATCTACAGAGACACTTGCTGGAACAGCTCAGCAAGCGAGAGTCCAAAAGTGGCAGGCTAAAAGCCAGAACTTCAATCAATGGCTGATACCAAATGAGAGACTCCCTCCTGGGCACATAGAAAACTGGGCAACTTGGAAGGCACTGAACAGACTGCGCTCTGGCACCATGAGATGCTGAGCCAACCTTAAGAAATGGGGCTACAAGGTGGAATCCACGACATGCGAGTGTAAAGAAGAGCAAATCACAGACCACCTACTACAATGCAACCTGAGCCCTGCTACAATGCACAATGGAGGACCTTCTTATGGCAACACCAGAGGCACTCCAAGTGACCAGCTACTGGTCAAAGGACATTTAATAGAATACCAAGTCTGCAAACTTTTGTGTTTTGTTTGTTTGTTTGTTTTTAATGCAATACAACTGTTTGGTTCGCTCCTGACATGATAAATAAATACTGTTGCTACTTGGTCATTAAACAGATTCCGCAGGAGACAGACAAGGTGGCTTGGTCTTCCCCATACCACCAAGGACTTGCCACAATTTATTTAGATCCTTAGTGTCAAAGAATAGTCAATCAGACAAAAATAGATGTTTTAACGAAACTCCCTACCTTTTTCCATTATGTAGCAGATATTGGCAATTTTGTCTCTTGTTCCTCTGCATTTTCTAAACCCAGCTTGTACATCTGGCAACTCCCTCTCTCTCCATATATTGCTGGAGTCTTCCTTGCAGGATCTTGAGCAGCACCTTACTGGCATGAGAGAGCATTCTTTTGCATTTCCCTTTTTTGCAAGTTCCTTTTTTTCAAGTCTGATGTCCATTCTTGTGTTTTCCATGTATGCTGGCATATGTCATGCATCCCCTTGACAGCATCCTCTTTCAAGATTTTAAACAGGTCAGTTGGGATCCCGTCGTCTCCTGCTCCCTTGTTATTAGGAATGCTTCTTAAGGCCCATTCAACCTCACTCCTCAGGATGTCTGGTTCTAATTCACTCACCACACCGTCAAAGCTATCCTCGATATTATTATCCTTCCTATATAGATTTGATGTATAGTCTCACCACCTTCACTTGATCTCTTCAACTTCTGTTAGGTCAATCTTTGTTTTTGATCATGCCCATTTATGCCTGAAATTTACTTCCAATGTTTCTAATTTTCAGGAAGATGTCTCTTGTCCTTCTCATTCTATTGTCTTTTTCCACTTCCATGCATTGCTTGTTTAAAAATATTTCCTTACCTCTTTTGGCTAACCTCTGGAATTTTGCATTCAATTGGGCATATCTCCCCTGTCACTGTTTCCTTTTGCTTTCCTACTTTCTTGGACTATTTCTAGTGTTTCAGCAGGCAACCATCTTGCCTTCTTGGTTTTCTTTTCCTTTGGAATGTACTTTGTTGCCACCTTTTGCACAATGTTGCGAACTTCTGTCCATAGTTCTTCTGAGACTCTATTTCTTAAATCTAATCCCTTAAATCAGGTGTAGGGAACCTATGACTCGGGAGCCAGATGTGCCTCTTTTCATGATTGCATCTGGCTCTCCAGAGCAGCCCAGGCCTCGGTTTCCCAGCATGCAGCAGGAAGGAGTGATGCAAATGTGCGCGACTGCCACTTCCACGCCGCCGTGGCCGCCTCTTCCTCATCCCCCGCTGCTCTTGGCGCCTTGTGCCCTCTTCGTCGGGGATGGCGGAGCCCGGCAGCAGGCGCCTTGTCCTCATCTTCCTCTTCGTCCTCCGCCACGGGCCTTGGGGAAGGCAGCGCCTTCCAGAGGGACTGGCTTGCCAACACCAAGGTCCGCCTTGGCCCCGCGCCCTCCTCCCTCACGTGTTGCTGTGCCCTATTTAGGAGATGCAAGAAAGTCTGAGTATGTAAGGGTTGGAAATGATGTTACTTACGGTCTGGGTGGGGTCATGGCTGTGTCGTTGTGGGTTGTTCTGGTGGGTGGGATGTTGAAGTCCTGTGGAGTTGTCGGTGTGTGGTGTTGAAGGAAGGAATGGCATACAAATGGGTTGAGCAGTAGATGCAAGGTTGTGCGTATTGTGTTGTGTGTAGGTATTACTTTTTTGATGAGTTAGTGGGTGTGGTGGCATTGTGGGTGGTAGTATGTTGTGGAATGCTTGTGTGGGTGGGGTGTTTGGGGTGTTTGTGTGTGTTTGTAGAGTATCAGTGCAGTGTTGTGTTTGGAGTATAGGTGGAGTTGGTTTTTGTTTGTGGTGGTGGTAGGTGTTGTGTGTGCAGGGTCCCGTAAGGTCGGGGGGATGGGTTGTGATAGGAAGTTGTGTTGTGTGGGTAGGAATTGCTGGAGTATTGTGCCTGGAACGTGTATTTGGAGGTGTGTGTGGTGGTGAGTAGTGAGTGCAGTCCTGGGTTTTGTGTTGGGGAAGTTGTCAGGTATTTGTGGGGTGTATTTTGTGTGTGTTGTGGTGACATAGTTGTCTCAGTCTGGCTTTGTGCTGGTTGTGATGTGGAGGGGGTGTTGCTTTTGCCAGTGGTGTTTGTTGTGAATTTTGGTTGGGGTGGGTTTTTGTGTTGCAGTATTGTTTTTTGGGATTTTTTGCAAGTTTGTGTTATTCCGGCGGTATGTGTTTGTCAGTGGTGCCTGTGTCCCTGGTGCCCTATTTGTGTTAGTGTTATGTCCTCCTGGTAGTTGATATGTCCTCCTGTGTTAGTTGGTTGTACTGTGTAGGTTTCTGTGTAGCAGTGGTATGTATGCGTTGTGTGTGTTGTGTGTCTGTTGTGTTGTGGGTCTGTAGAGGTAGGCATCGCGAGTTGTGTGGCTGTCATGTGTGGTATTTTGTGCTGGCTTGGTGTTTTGGATTGTTTCTCGAGTGTGGGAACCTGCTCCCTCCTAGAGCTTGGCCTTGGCAGTTTAACCCACAAACACCAACTGACTAAACTCAAATCACTCAGCATTCTAACCTAGCCTTGGCTGGCTCTGCCCACCGTTACTATGGGAACTCAATCTCCCTGCATTTTGTGTTGGCCGATGTTGGCCAATGGGATTCGCTGGCGGCCGCAGAGGACGCTGGGAAATGTAGTTTTTTTAATTGTTGTTTTGGGGGCCTTCTAGGTTTTGGGGGAGAAAGTTTCTTTGCTAAAAACCTTCCTTGCCTGAGGCCTATTTTTGTTGGCAAGTTTGGTGTCTCTGCCTTGGAAGATTTCTCTGCTTCTGGCAGTCGTTCGATGACGGGTCTTCCTTTTTATATATAGATATATTATATGGCTCTCACTGAAATGAATTTCCAAATATTTTGCTTTCATGGCTCTCTGAGTCAAAAATGTCTTAAATCTATTCTTCACCTCCACTGCATACACACTAGGAATATTTGTGAAGTCATATCTAACAGTTCAGCTGGGATAAGGCTGAGCATCACTTATCCGGAATACCAAAATCCAAAATACTCCACAATCCAAAATTGTCCCCCTGGGTGGCTGCGATGCCCTTATTTTCTGAAGATACGATGTAAACAAACTTTGCTTCATGCACAAAAATATTACAAATATTTAAATGATTTTAAAAATATATTTTCCTATTTGTTTATTTTTGCCCCACCTGTTTTGCTATCAATGCATTGTTCCTTCAGCTCTGGGAAGAAAGTCAGGAAGGAATCCAAGAGGTCCTGGGCCACAACGCTTGTGAACTTGTACTTCTCAATATAAGCCTGAAAGGGAGGCAAGATAATGTGTGAAGGACTTGGAAAACATCAAGGGGGGAAACAGGCAAAACATTCAAATATCAGGGAGGGGAGCAATAATGGGGAATCAGCAGTAAAGCAAAGGTGGCAGGGAGACAATCAGGCCAGAGCAGTGCTTCTCAAGTTATCTGATGTGATAGGTACTAATATTTTATCTGTGCCTATTGACTACATCTGTTTCCTTCTTTTCTGGAAACCTGATGCAGATGGCTACTTGGAGAGGAAATGGGCTAGATGTCAATGAAAAATGCAAAAATTGAGGGAAGTCAACCTCCTTGAAAGAGCTTTGCAAAAAGTGGCACTGAAGCAGATCTAGGGCATTCACATGTTCCTCTCCGGAGCACACAGGGCTACAGGCACATACTCGCAAGCAAACCTTGGAACAATTATATGTATCGTATATACTCGAGTATAAGCCGACTCAAATATAAGCCAAGGCACCTAATGTTATCACATAAAACTGGGAAAACATATTGACTCAAGAATAAGCCGAGGGTGAGAAATGCAGCAGCTACTGGTCAATTTCAAAATAAAAACAGATACAAATAAAATTATATTATTTTTTGGAATATTTTTCATTGAAGCATCAGTAGGTTTTATGTATTTTAATCTACTTGTATTTTAATCTTTTATTGTTTTTATGATGTTTTAAATTGTAATTTGGCATTGAATCCTTGCTGTTAACTGGCCTGAGTCCCTCTGCAGAGGTTGGGAAGATCAGTATATAAAAGTTTTAAATAAATAGCAATAATAAATAAATGCTTTTGAATATTTACATAAAACTGTAATTTAAGACGAGACTGTCCAACTCTGATGAAACCATTATTCTAACATTCCTCAATGTAAATGTGTTTACGTATCCTTCCAATAATAATAGAAAGAGTAAAATAATGGAAATGTAATAATAATAATAATAATAGAGTAAAATAATGGAAATGTAATGATAACAATAATAATAGAGTAAAATATTAAATATAATAACAGAGTAAAATAATAAATGCAATAGAATAATAATAGAATAAAATAATGTAAATGTAATAATAATAATAAATAGAGTAAAATAAATGTAATAAAATAATAATAAATAGAATAAATTAATAAATGTAATCATAATAATAAAATAAAATAATAAATGTAATAATAATAAATAGAGTAAAATAAAAATATTATTTTATAATAAAGGAAAATAATGAATGTAATAAAAATAATAATAAAAACAGAGCAAAATAATAAATAACCTTGACTCGAGTATATGTCATCCCACAACTTCTCAGGTAGTTTTAAGCCCAGAAGGTGTTTTTTTAAATCCAGGAAAGGAGGTTATATTTCAGAGAAAGGAACTGGCAAAAACATATCTGAGTATTCTTTGCCTTAAAAAAACCCTTTAAAATTCATGAAGCGACTTGAATATACACACAACAACCAACTAGAGTTCGAATGCAGTCATTTCTAAACAAAGTCCCCTACTTAAAGGTGTATACAAGAGCCTTGGAGGGCACAACATGAGCAAAAGAGTCTGTGGAAGCATTTCTAAGGCCTTTTTATTTACAACAATGTTGGGGAATGGGGACACCTTGAAGCCTCAAAGGACCTGCCACTCACTCTCTCCATCCCAATGCATGATTCACATTACTGCAGCCAACCTGAATCATAAAGCTCGCTTCCCTGGAGACCTTCCACTCATTTGTCACAAGATCTCTTTTGAAATGACTATGCATCCCAGACATTTAATGTGCCTGTGCTAGATCAAGTAATAAGGAAAATACAACACACTTCCAGGAGTCAAGTCAGGTGGACGGTTAAGACACATAGTCAGTCACATCTTCTACAGATTTTAGGTAAACATGAACACATAACGGCTAGAAGTGAAGAAATACCAACACTTGCATATAGAGCAACGAGGAACAGAGGG
Organism: Anolis apletophallus; assembly: GCA_030556195.1. Taxonomy (NCBI): domain Eukaryota; kingdom Metazoa; phylum Chordata; class Lepidosauria; order Squamata; family Anolidae; genus Anolis; species Anolis apletophallus. Next base: position 10,320,979 of record JARBWK010000010.1, read on the forward strand.
AACCCTGTGATGCCTCCTGTCTTGTTTTTCACCTTTGTTTCTTGGATCTATGTAACTCAAGATGCTTTGCTTCCTCCCTGTATAGAGAGCCCGCTTCCTCCTTCTTCCCAAAAGTCTTTAGTGCTTTATTCCCCTTTGTTTGAGAAAGGAGCATCACGAGGCCTCTCTCTGCATGAGAGTCAACATCAGGGGCTCTTCTACCAAGGTTGGATAACTTTCTTTCGTCTTATCAAGTTTAACTTTCTTAACCTTACTAAAGACTCCGGCTTATTTTCTCTTCTTCTTCCTACTGTAAGCCCATATATAGCACTGGTTGCGATGCACTCTACACTGCTATAAGGTCATGCCCGGATTACCCATAAGGCCAACGAAGCCATGGCCTAGGGGCGCAAACTGGGGGGGGGGGGCGCAATATCATGGACCAAAAAAACCCGAAACTGGTCTGCGCCCCTTTTCCCCCCTTTCTCATGCCCCTCCTGGCTCCTTCTCCCGGCAAAGTCTCTGCTCCGTCCTCTCCGTCTCTCTCTCTCGCGCGTGCGCTCCCTCTCTCGCGTGCTCTCTTGCGTGCATGCGCTCTCTCTCTCTCTCTCGTGCGTGCACGCTCTCTCTCACGCGCGCACCCTCTCTCTCACACGCACGCACCCTCTCTCGTGCGTGCCTTTGGAGCGAGTTTGCACCTGCTGCGCTCTCCCCAAGCCTCCCGACACCCGAGGAGACCTTAAGAGCACAATGGAGCTTTCCAGCCGGTGGGAATTGGGACCTTGGAGGTGGCGGGAGGTTGGCTTAAAAGGGGCATAATTCCAAACTGTGGCCTAGGGCGCAAAAAAGTGTTAATCCGGGCCTGTATAAGGTAAAGGTTTCCCCTTGACGTTAAGTCTAGTCGTGTCTGACTCTGGGGGGTGGTGCTCATCTCAATTTCTAAGCCAAAGAGCCGGCATTTTCCGTAGACACTACCAAAGTCATATGGCCAGCATGACTCATGGGGCCCCGTTACCTTCCCGCAGAAGTGGTATCCATTGATCTACTCACATTTGCATGTTTTCAAACTGCTAGGTTGGAGAAGCTGGGGCTAACAGCGTGAGCTCACCTCATTCCCTGGATTCGAACCATCAACCTTTCGGTCAGCAAGTTCAGCAGCTCAGCGGTTTAACCCACTGTGCCATATTACCATAGATACCAAATATTTCTACAATGACTTAGATCAAATATATAAAGAAAGAAGGAACAAACACAGAGGCCTTTACTTTCTGGTGCTGCCTCCCTTGCTTCCCTAGATATCCCTTCTAAAGTACACACAGGTAAGGGTCTCATCATATACACACAAAGGTGGATACAACCCAGCCATGAAACCCAAATTACTAACTCGGAGGAAGGCATCAAAGCGCATTGGGTCTCCGCAGAGCTGAGACAGGTAGTAAACAAAGCAGTAACCTTTCTCATACGTGAAGAGGTTCATCAGATTGCTAGGATTCACACCTGGAGGAGAAGGAAACAACAATGATGTATTGGTAAGGCTATTTTGGTGTTGTAATTTATTCGTTCAGTTGCTTCCGACTATTTGTGACCAGCCCACATCAGAGCTCCCTGTTGGCTGTTGCCACCCCCAGCAACTTCAAGGTCATGCCAGTCACTTCAAGGCTATATGTAACAAAAAACTAGCCATTTTGCTCAGCCACAGTAAACTTCTCCTTCATTTTTAAAATGCACGATGAAGTGTATGTGGCGCTCAAAGCATATGCTTATAATCTACAATAGGGTGGGTTGAAGGTGAACCTGTGGCTGGGTCGTCCCGGGGGGGGGGGGGGGCGAGCTCCGGTTGCCAATCATGGACGCCGGGGTGGTTACCCCATCATCCTTGGTTAAAAGCCTGGGGGTCCAACTGGACCCTCTGCTGACGATGGAGGCTCAGGTCTCCGCCGTGAGCAGAGCAGCGTTTTTCCATCTGCGACAGGCGAGGCGGCTGGCGCCCTACCTCTCCGGTGACGACCTGGCTACGGTAATCCAGGCCACGGTCATCTCAAGACTGGACTCCTGTAATGCCCCTTACATTGGCCTTCCTTTGTCGGTAATCTGGAAACTTAAGCTGGTGCAAAACGCTGCGGCTCGACTTCTGGCTGGAGTGACACAATCATGCCACATCACGCCAGTCTTGCAGCGTTTGCACTGGCTCCCGATTGAGTGCCAGATTGCCTTCAAAGTGATGGTGCTAACCTTTAAGGCCTTGCATGGTCTGGGGCCAGTGTACCTGAAGGACCGTCTTTCCCCGCACATTCCCCAGAGGCCACTACGGTCCATGGGTCGAAATCTATTGGAGGTTCCGTCTCTCAAGGTCTGCCGCTTATCATCGATGCGGCAGCGCGCTTTTTCTACAGTAGTGCCTGTTCTCTGGAATGCCCTTCTTGAGGAGACCCGATCAATAACTGATCTGCAGGCCCTCAGGAGGGCCTGTAAGACCCACCTTTTTCGACAGGTGTTTAATCTTTAATGCTGCATAGTCCACTCTGATCTAAAGCTGTTTTTATGTTTTAATCTTTTACTGTGATTGTGTTGGTTGTTGTTGTAAACCACCCTGAGCCTTCTCGGGAAGGGTGGTATATACATTGAAATAATAAATACAAATAAATAAATTAATTAACTTCTGTTGTCCACCCTGGATTCCGGATAAAAATCCATCAAGTGCCTATCAATGGTTGCTCTCTATCCTGGAGAGAACTGGCTAGTGTGATGCCACAGGCTAGGCCCGGACTTGGTGTTGTTCAACATCTTTATCAATAACTTAAGATAATGGAATAAAAAGCATACTTATCAAATTTGCAGATAACACCAAATTTGGAAGGAGAGTAGCTAACAACAAACCAGCTTGGGCACTGCGGTCATCGGAGGAGGCCCTGCTCTCGGTCCCACCCCTATCCCAAGCACGGCTGGTGGGAATGAGAGAGTAGGCCTTCTCCGTGGTCGCCCCAACCCCCAACCTAAAGAAATTAAGCTGGCCCCCTCCTCTCCTCTCCTTTAAAAAACAACTGAAGGCCTACTTTTAATCACTAGCATATGGAGAGGAGGGTGATTAGATGGTCAAGAGATCGCTGCCAGGCCTCTAGTTGAGAACTTTGCGTATTTGGGCTTTCCTGGTCCGGACCAGCCCAATGTCCTCATTTAACTACATAACCAACCCGCACCGTTTTGTGAACCCCTTGCTGGCTGTTGTACACTGATGTGGATGTTTTGTTTAGATTTAGGTTATTGTAGAATTTGGTCTAATTATGTGTAGTTTAATTTATTGATGTCAGTTTAATTTACTGATGTTAGGTCTTAATTTGATGTTAGGCTTTAATGTTATGTTTATATGTGGGGGTTTTCTGAGATTTTATGTTAGTATCGTGTGTTTTATACAGGCATTGAATGTTTGCCGTTGTTATGTTGGAATCCACCCTGAGTCACTTCGGGGAGATAGGGTGGAATACAAATAAAGTATTATTATTTTTATTTCCTCTCCGTTGGGGCCCCCTTGTCATGGGGGAAAGGATTGCATACCCTAATGAAGTTGTGAGCTATGCTGGCGGTGGCATAATAGCCACCGGTAAGGCCTCCCATGCCAGACAGGTCACAACCGAAGGGTCTGAAAAAGAGCGTCAATGGGTAGGATGGGTTCTCTAGCCTTTTGGCAACCATCCTAAGAGAAGGAAAACTCTAACTTAAAACCGGGACAGATGGTGCTCGTCTAACCCTGTAAGGTCAACCATCTAGAGAAGGAAACTCAAATCAAACCTACGACCTGAGGACCTTGCTGCCACCGTCCTAAGCTTGCTAGGCCCCGGCAGATGAACCTTTGGTTTAAAGGGTGAGGCCAGTTCTGTGCACGCTGCGCTCCACCAGAAAAATCCATTGCACAGGCTCGAAGGACACATCCAACCTCCTTGGTCATCAACGCGCTTGTAGAGAGCGTGGGATGAGTCCTTCCTAAGAATCTTCGTTCGTGAAGTAATGCCAGAGAGATTATATTTCTTTCTTTCTTTCTTTCTTTCTTTCTTTCTTTCTTTACAGCATTTATATGCCGCCCTTTTCACCCCGAAGGGGACTCAGAGCGGCTTATAAGATATATATACATACAATATATTACATTATTAGCACAGCACAATATCAGTATTATATATTACTATAATTGTACTATACCATCATATTGTAATATTATTAGTAATATTACATGTAATATGAAATATATAATTATAATACTGTACTATTATTAATAGTATTATATTGTATTACATTATAATATTATAAATATTATATGTATAGATATTATATTATATTATTAGCATAGCATAGGAGATAAGGTGGAACTGTCTTCCTGGCCCCCTCTCTCTTCACTCTTCTTTTATTATATTATATTATTATTATAGTTATAGACTTAAAAATGATCTTATTTATTTATTTATTATTTCAAATTCTATACCGCTCCTTCCCGCAGGCTCGGGGCGGTTTACACAATCTAAAACAACATATGGTAAAACACATGGCATCAGCAAAAGTCAGCGAGTTCTAAGTAATTAAAAATTAAACAATTAAAGATGTTACGAAGGACCGCTCAGATTGAATGCTTTGCTGAAAGAGGGCTGTTTTACACGCCCTCCAGAAAGAGGACAGCTCTTTAATCGCTTGAACTTAATCAGGCAAAGCATTCCAAAGCGTCGGTGCCATCACAGAAAAGGCTCTTTGTCTGGTGGATGACAGATGGTATGTCCCGACAGAAGGGACATCGAGATTTTGTTCATCCGACCGAAGTGATCTCTGGGGAACATATGGGGAGAGGCGGGCCCTCAGGTACATCGGCCCTAGACCATAGAAGGCCTTAAAGGTTAGAACCAGCACTTTGAAAGTAATCCGGTACTCCACTGGCAGCCAGTGCAATTGCTGCAAGATTGGAGTAATGTGACTTCTCGCCGCAGCTCCGGCGAGCAGCAGCATTTTGCACTAGCTTGAGTTTCCGGATCACAGACAAAGGAAGACCAATGTAGAGGGCGTTACAGTAGTCTAATCTCGAGATGATAGTCGCCTGGATCACTGTGGCTAGGTCGCTCCTGGATAGGTAAGGTGCCAGCCGCCTAGCCTGCCACAGATGAAAGAATGCGGATCTGCTCACAGCAGAGACCTGGGCCTCCATTGTTAGCAGTGGGTCCAATTGGACACCCAGACTTTTTACTGAGGACGATGGGCGTAGGTAGCTGGCATTCTCCCCCACCAGGGCGCCCCAGTCATAGGATCTTGGCAGAGCTACACAGAAATTATCAAAACAAACAGTGATAACTGTAAGGTTTTACATCTAAACAAAAGTCAACAGTACGAAGTGGAGGCCATACAATATTCCTAGACTACATCACTAGGAATTCAGTGTCCAGATCAAATAAAGTAGTAATGCCATTCTCTTCTGCTTAGGTCAGACCTCACCTGGAATACCATTTCCAATTCATGAAGGATATGGACAAGCTGGAATGTGTCCAGAGAAGGACAACCAAGATGACCAAGGCTCTGGAATCTAAAGCTTATGAGAAAGGAGTGTGTAGGTTTGAGAAGGGAAGACTGAAGGGTGGCATGATACCACCGTGGCATTAAGCTTATTCAATGGAACCCGCCCAAAATGTGTTCAGGAAGAGGGAAAAGAGAAGACAATACAAAATTTAACAGATTTTGATACTCTCAGCCAGAGCTACTCTAGCTCCTGTTTTATAAAAGCAAAACATTTTTCAATCCCAGATGTACCTGGCTCCAGCTTAACCTGAAGCTTGCTAACAGGGTTGTCCTCACCAAGGAGCTTCATTTGTCTGTGGAGGGCATCAAGGCGGAAGGCAGTCTCCAGGCAGGTAAAAGCAGCACCTGTCCAAACATAAATGCATCTTTGTAGATCAGGTATGGGCAAACTTCGGCCCTCCAGGTGTTCTGGACTTCAACTCCCACAATTCCTAACACCTTAAAAGCTTTTAGAATTGTGGGAATTGGAGTACAAAACACCTGGGGGGGGGGGCAAAGTTTGCCTGTGCCTGGTATAGATCAACAGCAGAATTGCAGCTATGTAGTTATCTAATGTCTTGCGAGTGGGCACAACTTGAACTCAATTAAGAATGCATTTCACTTTCTAGAATATGTTCTCTCTTTACACTAAGTATATGAGTATTTGAGTGTCCTAGGCAATGGCTGGAAACCCTGCTCTCCCTAAGAGAAAGAAAGCGGCTCACCATATGTCTCAGTGGTGATCCGGCGTTGTGCGTAAGTGGCCAGCCCCTCGCTCAGCCACATCTCCTCCCAGGTAGCATTGGTAACCGCGTTGCCAAACCAGCTGTGCGCCACTTCATGGATGACATCAATGATGAGGAACTCATCACTCTCCAGGATGGAAGAGATAATGAAGGTCAGGCATGGGTTCTCCATGGCGACCATCGGGAATGAGGGGGGAAGGAAAACAATGTCGTACCTGGGAGGTGTGGAAAGGAAGGAGAGAGAACCAACCCCACTGTTAGGAAAGTGGAACCCTAATGCGAAAAGCATGTGACCGTGCAAAAGAGAGATTTCAGAGAAGAGGAAGGCTACTTTATGTTGGAAATCAGCCTGTGTTTGTGTTCCAGGATCATGGGGCTTCTGATGTGGGAAATGATGTGGGAAACGATGTGGGGAATGACTGTACCAAGGTGCAAGATAGAGATGGTTTGGTCAATGATTTTCATATAGAGAATGACAGAGAGGCACCAGTTTCTCATGAAAATGTTCCTGCAGGGCATAAAGAAGATGACTCTGTGAGCTCTCAAGATTTGGGGTTTGAAAACAATCTGACACCTGGAAATTTTAATGAGCAGCCAAATAGTAAGTCCAGGGATAGGCGGCTGGAGTTCAGCCAAGATCGGCAATTAACTCAAGAGTTACGTCGCTCCTCCAGACTTCGAGAGATAAGGGACAAGGTTGATAGCCAGGGCAAAACAAATCTGAGTGTTGGGATATAAGGTTTGCCTCAAGGGCAAACTTGTTAGATCAAGCATCATTTTAGAAACCTAGGTCTTGTTTCATGGAAGTCCTGTTTAGAAGATTCCTGTTAAGGGGTTTTGTTCACGTTTCTGGTGTTGACTGCTGAAGTCTGGATATAGTTTTGCATCTTGTTGACTATTTTGGATTAAATTTACCTTTGGATTGCCTTTGTAAACTCTTTGGACATTGCTTTGGATTACTTGGCTTTTGCTGAACTGTTTACCTTTTGGAAACATCTCTATTTTCTCAAAAGCATTTATTTCAACTGGCTATTTTACTAAGCTTCAATTAAAAAAGGATTTTTTCCTGCTCAACGAGTGGTGTGATTAAAGTCAGAGGGGTTTTCCTGTCCTGGAGTACAACACTTTATGTCTGTGAACCACAAGCAACAATACCGAACCATTTAGCTCAATCACAGAACCACTGGAATCCATCCAGTCTCTTTTGGGACATACGTCTTACACTGAATTATGCTGTTTGTAAGTTGTTAATTCTAAGCACAGCGCTTTGCTCTTTTGGAAAGGGAGCTAAGAGTCTATGATAGGCATGGGCATCTATGGTTCTCCAAATGTTTTCTGAATGCCATTAGCTATGCTGGCTAGGTTTGGTGGAAGTTCAGGTTGAAAGAACAGCTGGATGGCCTCAGTTGTCCATCTATGCTCTAAGGCATGGTACTCAACCTGTGGGTCCCCAGATGTTTTGGCCTTTAACTCCCAGATATCCTAATAGCTGGTAAACAGGCTGGGATTTCTGGAAGTTGTAGGCCAAAATATCTGGGGACCCACAAGTTGAGAACCACTGCACTAAAGTTTCATGACCTTGGGGATATAGGAATATAAAATAGGTATAAACATCAAACATTTACTGATTTGCATTTGCAAGGCTTGCTAAACAGGCTGATTTTCCTTTTAATGAAGTACAGCTGAAGCATCTTCTGCTGAGTCTACTGCCAACATTGTACAACACATATGTGTCAAGGTCTAAAACAGCCACGAAATGGCATTCAGAAAACTTCTACGATTGCTAAATTATTTGAGCTAAGGGGACCCTATTTGGGCTCTCATGTGGCCCACAAAATTAAAGTAAATTCCTCTTATACATGCCTTACTGTTTTCACAGCTCCCCACTAATCCTTAAGCAGTAAATGTGCATTAGATGTCTCCATTTTGCTCTATTATTTTTAGCCCAAATAATCTAGTAATCTAATGCTAGGAAACTGGTATAATAACTTTCTTTCTTTCTGAAAAATTAATTAAACAAACAAGGGGCCATGGTGGTGCAACAGGTTAAGCCGTTGAACTGTTGAATCTGTTGACCTAAAGGTAGGCAGGTCAAAGCCACAGATCAGGGCGAACTCCCGATGTTAGCCCCAGTTCCTGCCAACCTACAGTAGGAGTTCAAAACATGCAAATGTGAGTAGATCAATAGGTACTGCTTCGGCGGGAAGATAATAAAGATGCCCATGTAGCCATGCTGGCAACATGACCAGGAAGTGTCTATGGACAACACACTCCTCAGCTTGGAAATGGAACAAGAGCACCTCCCCACAGCCAGAGTTGAGCACTGCCTCCAGAAAGCTGGGGATGACCTTTGGTCTGTGTATTTGTATGTCATTCTTATTCCACTGTATTAAAGGCATTTAATGTTTTCCTATCTGTGTATGCTGTAATCCACTCTGAGTCCCCTCGGGCAAGATAGAGCAGAATATAAATAAAGTGTTGTTGTTGTTGTTGTTATATCTTACAATCAGAACCAATGAGCAGATTTCCCTCAGTTTGTGATATACAAGACATGGCCTGCTATTTCTGCACCATGATTTAGCAAAATATTCTTGTATTTTCCAGATATACAGATCTTTAAACATGTAATGTAATGAACACATGTGAACAAGGATATTCACAGAACCCAAAAGCTATTATTAACATTCAAAAAGTAATTTGTTGTTATCATGTGTTGTGAGGTTATGTCACTCACTGCATTGCTTGATACTGTTTCCATTACTGGTTAAAGACTGGTACAAAATTTCAATTCAATCGCCTCTAATTCTTAAATGTCATTGGAAAACTTTCCTTGTTGCATCCAAAAGTAACTTCATTTTCCATATATCCTATTTTCACCACTCTCATTACCCTAAAAGGTAACTCACTGTAAAATAGTTGTTGATTCCATAGATTGATTGATTCATAGTATTTATACCTCGCTCTTCTCACCCCGAAGGGGACTCAGAGCGGCTTTTACAGAACACATACGGCAAACATTCAATGCTGATTATACAGTACATTAACAGGACAGACAACACAGCAGAGGTAAAAGCAGTTTTTCCCATCTTATTTCCAGCATCTTGGAGGCTGTGTTTGAATCCGGCAAGGGGGGGTGTGCTGCCGCTCCATCTTCCATGCCGAGGAGTTTTCCTGCGATCAATGTCCTTAAGGGTGCCTTTATTATCTTCCCGCTAAAAGCCGTACCTATTTTTATCTACTCGCATTTCTGCTTTCGACCTGCTAGCTGGGCAGGTGAGCTGTTTTGTGTTTCTGTCAGATGAAGATGAGCGGTTTGGGGGTTCAGGGTCTGATGGTTCTGTGGGTGAGCAAATAGAGCGGGTTTAGTGAGGAAGATGGTTCTGTACATGGGGAATGGAGGGGAGCTTGGAGCAAGATGCTGTTGCTGAGACAGTGTGTGAAAGTGGAACTGTTTTGGAATCCAAAGGTAGGGAGAGGAGAATATCATTAGCTCATCAAGAGGGAGCAGCTGGCTTAGACAAAGATACCAGGCTGCTTCTGAGTGGGCAGAGATTCAGGTGCAGGAAATCAGAAAGAATCCATGAGAAAGAGGGGCAGAAGCCATCCTCTCAAGGTCAAAGGAATGTGTTCATGTTTTGCAGTCTTTAAATTAGAGATAGAGCTGTTGGGATTTTAGATCAAGTAACTCACTTTTGGAGTGAAGAACTCCTGTCTCGTTCCCTGGCTCAGACCTTCATTCAAGACTTGATGAGCTAATTCATGCTCATGTTTTGCTCCTTGTTCTTTGGATATACCTTTGGCTTCATGCTCATGTTTTGCTCCTCGTTCTTTGGATATTACCTTTGGCTTCATGCTCATGTTTTGCTCCTTGTTCTTTGGATTTAACTTTTGGCTTCATGCTCATGTTTTGTTCTTTGTTTCTTGGACTTACTTTGGGATCCATATTCATGCATCTTGTTTCCTAGATTTACCAATTGCCTTTGGGACTTGCTTCCTTCATTAACTCTTGGATTTTACCCTTCCATTCGCTTGTGGTGCCTTTTCCCTTTTTACAAGTGCTTTTATCAATAAACTGTTTTGTTACCACGTTTGGTGTTTTGGTGAGTACTGTGTGCATGGTGAACTTCTACTGAGGTGCAACCAGCTGGGGCTAATGGCGGGTGCTCAACTCCGACTCGGGCTCAAACTGCAGACCTTCCAATGTGCTAAGCCCATCCCCATAATTTGTGAATTCCAAACTAACCCTGGACAGTTGATAGGCAAAGCCCCCCCCCCCCCCAAAACCTTACCTGCCCCAGATGTAAGGGCCATACAGGCTTTCTGCTGCACTGAGCCAGCGTTCAACTCTTCCAGAGAGTTTGCCAATTGCTGTTGAAAGGAGGCAGGGTTCTGCCCACACTTTGCTCCTGTTGCAAAGAAGGAAAACAATAGGATCAGCACTTAACACAATTCAACAAGAGTTGCAGATTCTTACTATGAAATTCTACATGTTCAAACACACATAATTTCAAGCTTGAGGAAAAGTTCCTAATAAATGCTTATAAGTACTCAGCTTCATGAGTTAGCACAGGCATGGGTCAACTTCAGCCCTCCAAGTGTTTTGGACTTCAACTCCGGAATTGTAGGAATTGAAGTTTGCCCATGTCTGAGTTAACATGAGCAGTTTTTTCTGGTCCATGTGTCTTGTCAAACCATCTATGCTACTAAATCAGACAACTGTGACTTACCTAGGACCAATGTCTGCAGGCACAAGGTCCCCTGCCACCAGTGCCACCAGATAAGCAGGGATTGGGTATTCCATGTAGAATTGGTATGTGCCCTCTTGTTCTTCATAGGAACTTTGGGTAGCACTCATCAAAACCTGCATACCCGCAGGAGCCTGGGAAATAACACGAAAAGGCTGTCAGGACTTTTTGATAGATCAAGGAGAATAACGGCTGGTTAATGAACATCCAAGATACATCTTTTTCACTCTCGTGCCTCTGGAGGCTTTTAAGCAGAGGCTGGCTGGCCAATGCCATCTGTTGGGGGTTGGACTGGATGTCCCTTGTGACCTCTTCCAACTCAATGAGCCTATGATTCTACATTAAGGAAGCAATAGTGAAGAAAATCGGTTTTATGTCACTGGGTCCTGACCTTGACGATAGCAGAGTAGGTGCATTTGACCGCTGGTGTGTCAAAGCAGGGGAAGAAGGAGCGATTGCACACAGAATGGCCTTGGGTAAAGACAAAGGGCTTGGAGTTCCCATACGTCAGCTCAGGATCCAGCCACCAGATCTGATGGAAGAAGGAGGGATGCGTGAGGAAACAAAGCAGAAAAACACAAAGCTCAGACCACAGGGAACGGGGTCTCTAAACAAGGAAAACAACAACCCAAAACTGGGGAGCCACACAGTGATAGTACTCAGGTCAGAAGGACAAGGAAAATCCAGATGACCAAGTTATCATTTGAAAATATTTATTTATTTATATTGTCAGAAGTGAACTGAGAAGATAGTTATAATGTATAGAAATACCACAAGTTTAAAACTTGGTATTATACTAGATTTCCTTCGACCAGAAGTTGGCTACTTGAGAGTGCCTCTGGTGTTGCTGTGAGGTCTTCCATTGTGCATGTGGCAGGGTTCAGACTGCATTGTAGTAAGTGGTCTGTGGTTTGCTCTTTTCCACACTCGCATGTTGTGGACTCCACTTTGTGGCCCCATTTCTTAAGGTTGGCTCTGCATCTTGTGGTGCCAGAACGCAGTCTGTTCAGTGCCTTCCAAATCGCCCAGTCCCAGGAGGGAGTTTCTCGTTTAGTATCGGCCATGGATTGAGGTGCTGGGTTTTAGCCTGCCACTTTTGAACTCTCATTAGCTGAGGTCTTCCTACAAGTGTCTCTGCAGATCTTAAGAAGCTATTTCTTGATTTAAGGCATTGGCTTGCTGGCTTATCCGAACAGAGGATGGGCCGAAGGTGTCAGTGCTTTGTTGTTGTTTATTCATTCAGTCACTTCCAACGTAATAAATCTTGTATGTATTCAGCCCATCTGGTGAAGTCCATGTATAGAGCTGTCTTTTAGGCAGTAAGAGCACCTAAAGCTTCGGAAAGCTTCTGTTCATTTGAAAATGGCAGACCATCAACCTTGGGTATTTTTCTTATCCAATTACCCAGTTTCCTTTATGGAAAATTATAGGTATTCAGACTATTTATTTATTTATCTACAGTATTTATATTCCGCCCTTCTCACCCCACAGGGGACTCAGGGAGGATTACAACGTACACATAAATGGCAAACATTCAATGCCATAGACACACAGCACATATAGACACATCGGCTATTTAACTGTCCAACTTCTGGTCACCAGGGGAGCTATCGCTTCACTGTCAGTCTGTGACACTGATGAAGTACTTTCTGCATTCCCTGCATGCTTTTGCTGGACATTTTTTATGGCCTGTTAAATTAGCCTCCCCACACATAGGTAGTACCTAAATTTCCTACTTGACAGATGCAACTGTCTTTCGGATTGCAAAGGTCGACAGCAAGCTACACAATTGGCTGGAAGCTCACTCTGTCCTGGGCTGGCTTCGAACTCATGACCTTTCGGTTAGTATTGATCTTTAATGCAGCTGACACCCAACCAGCTGCGCCACAGTACCGGTGCAAACATCATTTGCTCCTTGCAAACGCCCCTTGTCTCCTTACCATCTCCTCATTCCTTTCCCTTTCGACACACACACACACACACATTGTTAAGCCAAAAAGACCCAATAGCTGAGAAGCATATTTGGAGAACAGAATTATGAGTCTTCCGTCAGGAAGAACCTCTAGGCATCCACACTGTTACGCTGCTTTTGAGCCTAATCTCGTAGAACAGTCTTAATTTCCCCACTTAACAACAAAGCACTTCTAAAGAAACAGCTGTGTGCCCTAATGGACTGGACACCCAGTGTAGCCAAACAAACAAGCACGTTCATCAATGAGCCAAGAACACAGAATCAGATGGAAGGCTACACTGACTAACACTGGGACATCGTGGCCCAGATCTTGCTTCGAGGGACAAAGTGTAAATAAACACAGAGATGTGTGGCAGTTCAAATACGCGGCCGTGTTCATGAATTCTGACACTGCATCACCCAATCTTCAATGCACATCACTGTGCAATGTATAAAGCACAATTTTTGTAGGGGAACTGATACATGTATAACATGCTAACAGAATTCTCGAGAAAATTGGAGAAATTGTACATGCAATTCTCTATTGACTCCTTTTTTTAAAAAAAAAATCACTTTTGCCAATCCAAATGTCAGGATTGTTCACAGCTGAAAGGTTTCAACTCATGAATCATCTGAATGTACAAAAGGACACCTGATAACATGTTATTTTAAAATGTCTTATTTAGCATGATGCCACAGACAAGCATCTTATCAATGTATTAATACATTAGCATCACACTTAATAAAGTGAATTTCCACATTCTTTGACAGATACAATGATGATCATGTTGATGCCTCACAGTCTTGGCAAATCTGTTTCCACCAACAAGCTTTTTGTCAGCCATGTGTAAAGTGACAACTGCGCTGGGCAGGGCACGTCTCTAGGATGGAGGACCACCGCCTCCCAAAGATACTACTCCACGGTGAACTCGCCACGGGTCAGCGCAAGAGAGGCGCCCCCAAAAAGAGATATAAGGACTCCCTGAAACAACATCTCAGGCTCGGCCAGATTGATCACCAAAAATGGTCCACCCTGGCCTCACATCAGGAGGCATGGAGACGCACTATCCACAATGCTGCGGCCTCTTTCGAGAAGACACGCCGAACGGGTCTTGAAGAGAAACGACAATGCAGAAAGAACCACAACTTGGAAACAACATCACCCAAGGAGACTTTCTGCTGTGCTTTCTGCAACTGGACTTGCCTATCTCAGATTGGCCCTTTTAGTCATCAATGCACTTTTAAAGGAATGGGTCCTTCCTAAAGAATCTTCGTTCGCGAAGTAATGCTGAGAGTAAAGTGAATATTCACATAGGGGCCGGAGTGGTGCAAAGGGTTAAACCCTTGTGCCGCTGAACTGCTGAATGTTGACAGTTTGAATCCATGAGGCGGGGTGAGCTTTCGTCTGTCAAACCCCAACTTCTGTCAACCTAGCAGTTTGAAAACATGCAATTGTGAGTACATAAATAGGTATCGCTTCAGCAGGAAAAGGCAAAGAGACACTCCAAGCCACGTCATGGCTTGAAAATGGAGAAAAGCATCTCCCCGCAGCCAGAAATGAACACCACCTCCAGAAAGCCGGAAATGAAAGGAGAAGCCTTGCCTTTGTTTGTATGTCTCATTGTATTTGACTGTAAAGGCATTGAATGTTTGCCTATGTAAAATGTTGCAATCCGCTCTGAGTCCCTTAGGGAAGAAGGGTGAAATATAAATTATTCAATATGTTTGGGGGTTCCATTCATGCATGCCATGTTTTATTGGAAGCTTATTTAGGCCAAGTTAATGGCCTTTTAGGCTTTCTCCGTGAGAATAAATAGTTTGCTTTTGGAATAATAAGATTTACATGTCACAGGTGTGTCTGTGTGGGGAGGGGATCTGGATTTTGACATACCTTTAAAAAAAAATATAGTAACTAGCTGTACCCGGCACGCATTGCTGTGCCCTATTTAGGAGATGCGAGAAAGTCTGAGTATGTAAGGGTTTGAATTGATGTTACTTATGGTCTTGGTGGGGTCATGGCTGTGTTGTTGTGGGTTGTTCTGGTGGGTGGGACGTTGAAGTCCTGTGGAGTTGTCGGTGTGTGGTGTTGCTGGCGTTCTGCAGAGCTTGTGGATATACAATGTTTTTTGTCTTTCCGTCTGCTGTGTTGATGGAAAGGTTCTGTGGTTTCCCAACTCTGGATTTGAAAAAAGAAACTGTGTTTCTGTTCTGGCGTTTGTTCTGCCTTTTTTGTTTGATGTATGTAGCGTTGCGAGTGTCGTCCGATGCTGTTCTTTTTAGAAGGCATGGCTTGTCTTTTGGGTCAGTTTCTGCCTGTGTGGAAGGAAGGAATGGCATACAAATGGGTTGAGCAGTAGACGTAAGGTTGTGTTATGTGCGTATTGTGTTGTGTGTAGGTATTACTTTTTTGGTGAGTTAGTGGGTGTGTGGTGGAATTGTGGGTGGTAGTATGTTGTGGAATGCTTGTGTGGGTGGGGTGTTTTGGGTGTTTGTGTGTGTTTGTAGAGTATCAGTGCAGTGTTGTGTTGTGGTTGGAGTATAGGTGGAGTTGGTTTTTGTTTGTGGTGGTGGTAGGTGTTGTGTGTGCGGGGTCCCGTAAGGTTGGGGGGATGGGTTGTGATAGGAAGTTGTGTTGTGTTGTGTGGGTAGGAATTGCTGGAGAATTGCTCCCTCATAGAGTTTGGTTTTGTCAGTTTAAGCCTCAAACACCAACTGACTGAACTCAAATCACTCAGCATTCTATCCTAGCCTTGGCTGGCTGTGCCCAGCGTTACTATGGTTACTCAGCCTCCCTGCATTTTGTGTGGGCTGATGTTGGCCAATGGGTTTCGCTGGCTGCCACAGAGGATGCTGGGAAATGTAGTTTTTTTGTATTGTTGTTTTGGGGGCCTTCTAGGTTTTGGGGGGGGAAAGTTTCTTTGCTAAAAACCTTCCTTGCCTGAGGCCTATTTGTGTTGGCAAGTTTGGTGTCTCTGCCTTGGAAGGTTTCTCTGTCTCTGTCAGTCGTTCGATGACGGGACCTCCTTTATATAATAGATATCTAGACCAACCCTCAAACTACTACATCAGTGTTTCTCAACCTGGGGGTCAGGACCTCGGGGGGGGTCGCAAGGGTGTGTCCAAGGGGTCACCAAAGACCATCAGAAAACACAGTACTTTCTGTTAGTCATTGGGGGTTCTGTGTGGGAAGTTTGGCCCAATTCAATCATTGATGGGGTTCAGAATGCTCTTTGATTGCAGGTGAACTATACATCCCAGCAACTCCCAAATGTCAAGGTTTATTTCCACCCAAACTCTACCAATGTTCACATTTATTTATTTTATTTATTTATAGTTCAAACTTGCTATACCGCCACTCCCCGAGGGCTCAGAGCGGTTTACAGTTTGACATAAAAAATACAGAGCATACAACAAGACAAACAACATTGACAGGGAATGACAAAACTAACGAGAAGGGGAAGCCAAGCTCGGGCCCATGTGGGTCGGAGCTTTCTAAGGTCAGCTATCAGGCTCGACCGTCGAATGGGGGAAGCCTAGGAGAGTCCCACAGATCGAACAACGTCCTCAGGGACTCAAGATCCATACGGTAGCGATCGTCGCAAGCCTGTGGCTCCGGGTTCGCCAGCATCGGATTATCAAGCCTCCTGGGGTGGGGGTTCATCAATGGGGGAACCCGGCGCCTGAGGTTGGTGTTCCTGAAGGTTCTGGGACGGAACCCTCTGGGTGTTGCAGAGCAGGGCTGGGATTTCCTCTGGCCCCGCCCCCTGCCCCGCCTTCAGCCCCTCCTCTGTTTCGTCTGAGGTGGCAGAGGGTTCTTCCGTTGTTTACTAGTCCTCTCGCCGTATCTCGGACCGTGCCCCGCAGCGGCCACCGGCTGTCCATGGCCTCTAGGTGCTCCATCGGGGCACTGGGGGGGGAGGGGCAGCCTCAGGGCCTCCAGAGTTAGCAGTGATCCCGGTCCCAGGGCCACCGGTGACAGCAGGCCCGTCACCAGCCGGTGGCGGTGCAGCCTGTGGGCTGGTCATAACCATGGGGATCGCTGGTAATCAGTCGGCTCGTCACTGGGGCCGCTCCCCAGGGGCCCTTGCAAGGACCCCTGAGACGTCAAGCGCCTCCATCAGGGACCCCATCAGGAACCCCGGGCCTCCAGTGAAAAGGCCGGCGGTGGAAAAGCCGGCAGTGGCGGCCGCTCCAGCATGGAGACCGCAGGGGGCGTGGTCGCAGCCTTTGGGGTGGACGAGGGGGTGGGCCTAAAGTCGCCAAACTGATCAGGGCCGGCGCCATGTAAATACAGCCGGCCAACGCCCTCTCCATCGGGGTCGGGGGAGCCCAGTGTCCCAATGCCTTCCACGGGCTCCACCACGGCACCGCCACCCGACTGGCTGATGCTTCGCCCCCGGATGGGGGCCCTTCCTCGAGGAGGGGGTCTCCCTCAAGAGGCAGCCAACCATCCTCCAGGAGCCCCTCCCGCGGTCGAGATCTTGGTTGGTCGAGATCTATCATTGTTTGAGTCCACAGTGTTCTCTGGATGTAGGTGAACTACAACTCCAAAACTCAAGATCAATGCCCCACCAAACCTTTCCAATATTTTCTGTTGGGCATGGAAGTGTGCCAAGTTTGATTCAATTCCATCGTTGGTGGAGTTCAGAATGCTCTTTGACTGGAGGTGAGCTATAAATCCCAGCAACTACAACTCCAAATGACAAAATCAACTCCATCCCTTCCCCCCAATAATCCCACCTGTCTTCAAATTTGGGGATATTGGTTATTTGTGCCAAATTTGGACCAGTGAATGAAAATACATCCTGCATATCAGATATTTACATTATGATTCATAACAGTAGCAAAATTACAGTTCTGAAGTAGCAACAAAAATAATTTTATGGTTGGTGGTTACCATAACATGAGGAACTGTATTAAAGGGTTGTCGCATTAGGAGGGTTGAGAAACTCCATGCTGTGACATACAGTTTTCCCACATCTGGTGAGAGCTTCGTGATGAAACAACAAGATCTGTGTATAAATCTTACATGAAGGCCTATGAACAGGCAGGCCATCATCGAAGCGAAACAAGCGCACTTCACCTCTCTGATCACAGCTGCCAGCTCCCACCCGGCACAGCTGTCCAAAGTTATTCATTCACTAACTACGGTGCCTAGGATCCCAAAAGGCTTAAAGGTGTTGCTCACGGCTGAGGGTTTCCGGAACTATTTTCTGGAGAAGATCTTGCTGCTTCGGCAGGCCCTTCTGGCCACAATTGACACTATGGAAGAACTTGAGACCCCACTGCCCCTTACGGGTCCTGTTCTGGACCAGTTTCCCCTACTTAATGCAGATGATATAGAGAGGCTGGTGGCTGCAGTTAAGATCGACCACCCGTTCCCTCGATCCGTGCCCCTCCTGGCTGGTCAAACCATGCCTGGGGGTTTTATGTGACCCTCTAAGAAAGATTATCAACACCTCTCTGGCACATGGAATATTCCCAGAAGCTCTAAAAGCTGCCATAGTCTCTCCACTTCTGAAGAAGCCAGACTTAGACCCCTCAACCCTAGCGAACTACCGGCCTGTGTCAGATCTTCACTTCCTTGGAAACTTGATCGAGAGAGCTGTTGCGGAACAATTACAACAGTTCCTTGACTGCCATTTGG
This sequence comes from Anolis apletophallus, assembly GCA_030556195.1. Classification (NCBI taxonomy): domain Eukaryota; kingdom Metazoa; phylum Chordata; class Lepidosauria; order Squamata; family Anolidae; genus Anolis; species Anolis apletophallus. Next base: position 10,339,570 of record JARBWK010000010.1, read on the forward strand.
GTCAGGGAGGGTCGGCTCTTCTGGTGTTGCTAGATCTCACAGCGGCTTTTGACACAGTCAACCATGACCTTCTGATTCATCGGGTCTCAACTGTGGGAATCAGAGGTACAGCTCTCAACTAGCTGTCCTCCTTCCTCCGTAATCGAGGTCAGCAGGTTGAGTGGGGAGGGCGGATATTGGAAAGGTCTCCCCTATCTTGTGGGGTGCCCCAAGGAGCCATCCTCTTCCCCCCTCTTATTCAACATCTACATGCAACCTCTCGCACAGCTGGTCCGAGACTTCGGGTTAAAGTGATATCAATACGCTGATGACACTCAACTTATCCTGAAGATGGCTGGTCAACCAGACACAGCGCCATGCAATCTCCATCAGTGTCTGGAGGTTGTTACCAGATTGCGTCAGTCTAGCAGGCTGAAAGTGAACCCTGCAAAAACGGAGATCCTGTGGCTGGGTTCCCCGAGTGGTGGGACCATCAATTAACTTCGAGTGAAGAGCCTGGGTGTCCAATTAGACTCTCGATTGACGATGGAAGCCCAGGTGTCCAACATCAGTAGAACGGCCTTCTTCCATCTGCGTCGTATCGGACGCCTGGCCCCCTACCTCCATAGAGATGACCTGGCCACAGTGATCCAGGCCTTGGTTGTCAGAGTCTGATATTTGGTGCTTGGATTCCAGCAGCCAAACTCAAGGCCACTTACGTCATTGAGAGATAGTGCACCTGGCACTGACTGAATGGGAAAGGAGAGACAGTGAACCGGTGGGAGCTTTTCGCGGGCTTTGGGTTTTTCACGGGACGTTGTTTCTTTGAATGTGGGGGAAGGTATATAAGGGAGTGCCCCATTTTGTAACGGCACTCCTGGCTTCTTGCATGTTAGTATCCTATAGTAAAGATTCCTAGTGATATCCAGATGGAGTTCTGTGTCTTCATTTAGGAGTGGCTATAGAGAGCTGGCACTTGGTCATCTCGAGACTAGACTATGGCAATGCTCTTTACATCGGCTTACCAGGGTCTACCATCCGTAGACTTAAATTGGTCCAAAATGCAGCTGCTAGACTCTTGGAGGGGGCCCTGCAAGGTGCCACATCACTCCAATTCTACAAAAACTTCACTGGCTTCCGACTGAGTATCGAATCATCTTTAAGCTGCTGGTCCTCACCTTCAAGGCATTACACGACCCCGGCCTGTTATATCTAAAAAATCGACTCGTTTTTTTATCAACCTCAGAGACCACTTCGATCTGAAGATCAAATGCTGCTTGTCTCAAGACCATACGATCTACAAAGACCAGGCACAGAGCCTTCTCTGCTGCGGCTCCGTCTCTTTGGAATACTCTTCCGCTTGAAGTCCGTATGATCCAAGACTTACTAGCGTTTCGGAGAGCGTGCAAGACTTCTCTGTTTAGGCAGGCCTTCCCACCTGGCTAATCAGTTTTATATTTTACTGTTTTTATTGCTTTTACTGTTTTATTGTATCACTCATGTCTGATGTAAGCCGCTCCGAGCCTCCAGGGAGTGGCGGCCTATAAATTTGAAATAATAATATTCAACCTTCTGAACTCGGCAGTGTCAGCTAAGTTGCCATACAGTTGGGTTTGTCTGCAAAAGCTCTTTATGCCCTCGCAGGAATCCTGACTCTGCTGCAAAAACAGCCTGCAAAGAAATGAAACCGGCATCAACTGTTTGCCTGAGTCATTTGGAAGAACAGCAGGGAGGAGTCCAACAACAGAAGGAAATTAATCCGGAGCCGAGTCAACAGCTCCAGCGAAATGGCACAGAGGCCTCCAGCTGTCCTGGCCAAGGGCAGCTTTCCAAAGGCAGAGCACAGAGAAAAGGCCATTCCACCACCGCTTTTTATAACCTGACAGACAAGCGTGGTTTGTCCTCTTGTCGAGAAAAGAACACATCAGCAAAGACAAAAAAAGGTTCCATTCCAAGTTAGTCATTTGGAAAATTAAGCTGGAGTTGTTGTGTTTTTTCTTTCTTTCAAAAAGTAAACCGCAATAACACTTTCACATCTTTGTTGAGTGAACACAAACAAGCTAAAAAGGTGAGCGAAATCATACAGTCTGATCTGGCTACGGTCGTCCACGCTCTGGTCACATCCCGAATAGATTACTGCAACGCATTCTACGTGGGGCTGCCTTTGATGACAGTTCGGAAATTGCAATTAGTCCAACGGGCGGCAGCCAGATTACTAACTGGAGCTACATACAGAGAGCATACCACCCCCACCCCCGTTGTGCCAGCTCCACTGGCTGCCTGTCCACTTCCGAGCTCAATTCAAAGTGCTGGTTTTGACCTTTAAAGCACGATACGGTTCTGGCCCAGCTTACTTGTCCGAACGCATCTGCCTCTACGTCCCACCTCGTAATTTATGATCATCCGGGGAGGCCCTGCTCTCGCTCCCGCCAACTTCTCAAACGCAGATCGTGGCGATGAGAGAGAGGGCCTTCTCGGTGGTGGCTCCCCGTCTGTGGAATGTGCTTCCAAGCGACATACGATCAACCCCATCCCTCCTGGCATTCAGGAAAAAAGTGAAATCTTGGCTATGGGACCAGGCTTTTGCACATTAGCACAATGCAGCACTTTGGATTCGAATTGTAATGGCGAGTTGATGGATATGGCTCAATGCTCATGTTGTGGACGAAACACAGATTTTAACTTATGTGTATGTGTATTATGTGTTAATGCTAACTGTATTTTAATGCTGAATGTTTATGGTTTTATATTGTATTTATATTGTGTATTGGCATCTAATTGTTGCCTTTTGTCAAGCCGCTCTGAGTCCCCCCTCGGGGGTAGAGAAGAGCGAGGTAGAAATGATGTAAATAAATAAATAAATATTCCGCCAAGTACAGAGTGAATTTGTCCAAAGGCAGGCTTATTTTCTCAGCTCCAAACAAATCTTGCTAAAGAGAACACCTTGGGGTGGCCATAAATCACAAACTCCTTGAAGGCACACAACAAAAACACCTTTAATTTTCAATATTAATTGTTGAAACCCTTTTGCAGCCAGGAGAAACACTCACCTCCAACAGAGGCAGGCGAACCTGATTTTCATTCAAATGAAAATCTCAAAGGTTTCCTGATTTTAATATCCTACTAGGTATTTTTTTTCAGAGCACAATTACAAACTTTGCAATAAAAAAAACTAGGTAGCATTCTTCTTGTGATAATGTCTATCATAATAACTATACAGAGATTTTACCTGCTTCGGAAAGACTTCACCTACAAACATAGTCTCCAAATCTAATCAATGGGAAACCCAAGCAATAGTTCGCTGTATATCAGTGTTTCTCAACCTTCCTAATGCCGTGACCCCTTAATACAGTACTCCATGCTGTGGTGACCCCCAACCATAACATTTTTTTCATTGCTACTTCATAACTGTAATTTTGCTACTGTTATGAATCGTCATGTAAATATCTGATATGCAGAATGTATTTTCATTCACTGGACCAAATTTGGCACAAATACCCAATATGCCCAAATTTGAATTCTGGTAGGATTGGAGGGAATTGATTTTGTCATTTGGGAGTTGTAGGTGCTGGGATTTATAGTTCACCTACAATTAAAGAGCATTTGGAACCCCACCAATGATGGAATTGAACCAAACTTGGCACACAGAACTCCCATGACCAACCGAAGATACTGGAAGGGTTTTGGAGTTGTAGTTCACCTACATCCAGAGAGCGCTGCGGACTCAAACAAGATGGATCTGGATCAAACTTGGCACAAATACTCAACATGCCCAAATGTGAACACTGGTGGATTTTGGGGAAAACAAATCTTGACATTTGGTAGTTGTAGATACTGGGATGTATACTTCGCCTACAATCAAAGAGCATTCTGAACCCCACTAATGGCAGAATTGGCCCTAATTCCCCACACAGAACTCCCACAACCAACAGAATATACTGTATTTTCTGATGGTACTTGGCACCACCTCTGACACCTCCCTCGCGACCCCCACCAGGGGTCCCGACCTCCAGGTTGAGAAACGCTGCTGTAAATGGTAAGAGAGGTACATCTAATAAATCTTCAAAATCTATGTTTCTTTAACATTTTGGATGGAAGACATGAGAAAATTTTAGTCTTGGACTTATTACAATAAAGGTTGGTAGCTAGCTGCAGAAAACTTGTTGACCAGAAAATTGGCAGTTCGAAGCGGGTCGGGGTGAGCTACCACTGTTAGCCCTAGCTTCTACCAACCCAGCAGTTCAAAAATATGCAAATGTGAGTAGATCAATAGGTTCCGCCACGGCGGTAAGGTAGAAGGCACCCATGCAGCCATGCCGGCAAACACAACCAGGAGGGTCTACGGACAACACACTGGAAAAATGGAACTAGAGCACCTCCCCAAGGCCAGAGTTGAGAATCACCTCTAGACACCAGAGACGGAAAGGGAAACCTTTGCCTTTGTTTGTGTATCGTATGTTGTCAGTTATTGAATTGGGTTCAAACTTCTTTCACGTGCCTTTCATCATAGTAGGTGGGTCTGGTTAATTTTCACAAAACAAAGTTTGATTTCTGACAATTGAGATCATCATATATAGATGTTTGTGCAAAAATCAGTTTTGAATGGAGAACATTTTTGCAGATTTTGAAGCGAACAGCTTCCGTATGTGAGATCCTGACATTTATTCTGAGCTACATGATTATTTATTTGTTGATTTATGCACAAGGGCTCAAAGTCAGCAAGAGGTCCTCGCCACCACCAGGGTCTCTTGCTGACTTTGAGCCCTTGTGCTTAAAGCGGTGTCACACTGCATTAACGCTGCGATGCAAACGCACCACTGAAAGCGCTTACCTCGCAACAGGACGAGGTATCTTCCAGCGGGGATCACGAGGGGCAACAGGAGGCAGACGGATCTCTCAGCCAGAACCCTGAACCTCTGCGGGGGGAGAGGGGCAGCCATCGTGGAAGTGAAGAGAAGGCGGAAGACTGAGGCAGGAAGCGCGGGACTCGCCTCTAACGGAGTTCTCCTCTCCATCAGGCATATGCTGCACGAGGCACATGGGAAAGAGGGCTGGTGCCGCGCCACACCCTGGGAAATGTGGTCTTTACTGCTGCATTAGATGTCTATCTCAGGCATGAGCCAACTTGGGCCCTCCAAGTGTTTTGGACTTCAACTCCCACCATTCCTGACAGCCTTAGGCCCCTTACTGCCCCAGCGGCAAAAAGGAAGGTAAAGAGGACAAAAAGGGTGGCTCTTCTTCCATCCTCGCTACAGTTTTCCCTTGCTACTTAATTTTAAATATTTTTTTAAACCACGAAACAGCGTGTACACAGTAAATCAGGGGTCGGGAACCTTTTTGACTCAAGAGAGCCATAAAAGCAAAATATTTGAAAATTTATTTCCGTGCGAGCCATACTATCTATCTATCTATCTGTCTATCTATCAAGACTGAATTCAACTAAATGTGAGTATATACATACATACTGTACGATGAGAAAAGGATTCCCCCGGGCAGAATGATGGGACACTTCAGACCTGGCTCTGCAAAAAGCATGCTCAGGACTCTGGGAAGGAAGAGAAGACGGAAGGAAGGAAGATGGAAAGAAAAAAAAGAAAGACAGAGGAAATAAAGGAGGGAGGGGAGAGTAAAAAAGAAAAGAAGAACGAACTATGGAAAAAGAAGAAAAGAAAAGCAGGAGAGAGACAAGGAGGGGAAAAGAAAGAAGGAAATTGGAAGGGAGGAAAGGAAAGGGTGGGAAAAAGAAAGGAAAGAGAGTGAGGAAAAAGTAAAATAATGAAGGGAAAAGAAGAAAAGAAAGAAGGGAAGAGAGGGAAGTGAAAAGAAAGGAAGGAGAAGGAAAGGAAGACTTGGGGGAAAAGAATAGAAGAGGAAGGAAGGAAGGAAGGAAGAGGGAGAATGGAGGAAAGAAGGAAGGAAGGGGAGAGAGGGTGGGAAAAGGAAGGAAGGAAGGAGAAGGAAAGGGTGAAGGGGAAGGAAGGAAGGGGAGGGAAGGCAGGAAGGCAGGAAGGCAGGCAGGCAGGAAGGCAGGCAGGCAGGCAGGCAGGCAGGCAGGCAGGCAGGCCCGGGCTACTCTGGAAAGCCAGATGCAATCATGAAAAGAGCCACACCTGGTTCCCGAGCCATAGGTTCCTGGCCCCTGTTCTAGAGGCATTCTCTCCTGACGTTTCGCCTGCATCTATGGCAAGCACCCTCAGAGGTTGTGAGGTCTGTTGGAACTAGGAAAATTGGGTTTATATATCTGTGGAATAATGTCCAGGGTGGGACAAAGAACCCTTGTCTGTTGGAGGTAGGTGTGGATATTTCAACTTCCAAGTAATGTTTATAGCAATAGAATAGCTAGTCTTCCTTGGGCTGAGGAAGAGGCTTTAGGGTTGGGATAACTTTCATCTGTTATTCCGTTTGAAGAAAACAGCTCCAGGCACTGAACTGAACCAAAACTGAATAATTCCTTTGCAGAACAAGAAGCCTTCTGTTTATCCAAGGCCCATCTGGAAATCAGGCCATATTGGAAACATGACAGGTCGTAGTATTCTTGACACTGTTGTCTCAAACTCACAAACACTATAATTACAGCTATAGAGGAGACACAGGCCAACTTGGGCCCTCCTTCCAGGTGGAGGGAGGGCCGAAGTTGGCCCATGCCTGGTCTAGACACTATACTCAACAGCCTTACCGGATGTTAGGAATTGTGGGAGTTGGAAGTCCAAAACACCTGGAGGGAGATCTGAAGTTGGCCCATGCATGTATGTAGACACCATACTCAACAGCCTTACTGGCTGTTAGGAATTGTGGAAGCTGAAAGTCCAAAACACCTGGAGGGAGAGCCAAAGTTGACCCATGCATGTATGTAGACACTGTACTCAACAGCCTTACTGTCTGTTGAGAACTGTTGAAGTTTGAAGTCCAAAACACCTGGAGGACCAAAGTCGGCCCATGTCAGTTGTTTCCAACATGTGGTCCATGGACCACCAATGGTCCGCAAGAACGAAAATATGGTCTATGGCCTCACCATTGCCTTGAAGCCACATGGCAACTAGAGCAACTGGTCTCGCGAAACCCTCTTATAGTGCTGAGGATGCCAGGAGGCGAGGGGCTGACTACCCATGAAAGATGACTACTACCACATCAGCTCTAAATATGGTTATTTGTGGGCGAGCAGATGGCGACTACTGGGTGGCATATGTTACTATGCAAACGAAACTAGAGCTGGTGTGGTTTATCCAATGAAGTTTTCTGAATCAGCACCCCAAATAACCAAACCGAATGTAAAGTTGACCAAAATCTAATTTGTAAAGCTTTTGACATGAACGTTGAAGAGTGGTCCCTGGTCAAAGTGGTCCCTGGTCAAAAAAAAGGTTGGGAACCACTGCTGTATGCTTGCTTCATCAATGTTTAACATTTACACAAATGACCAGCCACTGCCAGAAGGGTCAAAGAGTTTAATCTACGCTGACGATCATGCCATCACTGCTCAAGCAGAGAGCTTTGAAATGGTTGAACAGAAGCTCTCCAAAGCTTTAGGTGCTCTTACTGCCTATTACAGGGGAAATCAGCTGATTCCTAATCCACCTAAAACATAGATGTGTGCTTTTCATCTTAAGAGCAGGCAAGCATCTCGAGCTCTGAGGATGACCTGGGAAGGAATCCCACTGGAGCATTGCAGCACACCCAATTACGTGGGAGTCACTCTGGACCGTGATCTGACTTACATGAAGCACAGTTTGACTATCAAGCAAAAAGTGGGTGCTAGAAATAATATTGTATGAAAGCTGACTGGCACAACCTGGGGATCACAATCAGACACAGTGACGACATCTGCCCTTGAGCTTTGCTCCTCTGCTGCTGAGTATGCATGCCCAGTGTGGAATACATCTCACCACGCTCTTCATGAGACATGCCTCATTATCAAAGGATGTCTATGCCCCACACCGCTGGAGAAGTTATACTATTTAGCCAGTATTGCACCACATGACATCTGTCGGGGAGTAGAAGCCAATAATAAAAGGACCAAGGCATTGACATCTCTGGCCCTTCCTCTGTTCGGATACCAGCCAGCATGCCAACGGCTTAAATAAAGAAACCACTTCCTAAGATCGAGAGATATACTCGCAGGAACACCTCAGCAAACAAGAGTTCAAAAGTGGCAGGTTAAAACCCAGCACCTCAATCAGTGGCTGAGGCCGGATGAGAAACTCCCTCCTGGACAAACAAAAGAGTGGACAACCTGGAAGGCAGTTCCATCTTGCCTCCTGCACTGTGCTTATAGTATAATGTATAATATAATATATTGTAGAAGCAGCTCTGCAGCGCCTCACATCCTGCTTTGCAACAGCTGCAGAGCTGTTTGGGCTGGAAGTCAGCCTGAAGAAAACGGAAGCCCTCTACCAGCCTGCACCACAGGATGAACACCATCATCTCCATGTCAGCATAGGCAAATCTGTGCTCAAGTCCGTTCAGCAGTTCACCTACCTGGGAAGCATCATCTCTTCAGATGCCAAGATTGACAAAGAGATAGATCACAGATTAGCAAAGGAATAGAGTGGATTCGGAAGGCTTCACAAAAGAGTCTGGAGCAACAAGCACCTGAGGCAAAGCACCAAAATCAGTGTGTACAGAGCTATCGTACTGTCTATTCTCCTCTATGGGTCTGAAACATGGGTCACCTATCACCAACACCTATGACTCCTCAAACGCTTTCATCAGCGCTGTCTTCGCACAAACCTAAATATACACTGGACCGACTATGTGATGAATGTTGCTGTCCTTGAGAAAACAGGGATCACCAGCATTGAGGCCATGCTATTGAGACGGGCAGGGCACGTCTGTAGGATGGAGGACCACCACCACGGGTCAGCGCAAGAGAGGCACCCCCAAAAAGAGATATAAGGGCTCCCTGAAACAACATCTCAGGCTCAGCCAGATTGATCACCAACAATGGTCCACCCTGGCCTCACATTGGGAGGCATGGAGACGCACTATCCACAATGCTGCAGCCTCTTTCGAGAAGACACGCCGAATGGGTCTCGAAGAGAAACGACAATGCAGAAAGAACTGCAACTTGGAAACAACATCACCCAAGGAGACTTTCTGCTGTGCTTTCTGCAACCGAACTTGCCTATCTCAAATTGGCCTTTTTAGTCATCAACGCGCTTGTAAAAAGTGTGGGATGAGTCCTTCCTAAGAATCTTCGTTCGCGAAGTAATGCTGAGGAATATATTGTATATACATATAATATTATAATGTAAAACAATATACTACTAATAATAATATATTATAATTATATATTTTATATTACATGTAATATTACTAATAATATTACAATATGTTATAATACGATGTAATATATAATATGAATATTGTGCTATGGCAATAATATAATACTGTATATTGTATTTACATTTTACTTGTAAGCCGCTCTGAGGGTGAGAAGGGTGGCAGATAAATGTCGTAAATAAATAAATAAATAAGGTGCTGAGCAGGTTGCGCTCTGGCACCACGAGATGCAGAGCCAACCTTAAGAAATGGCGCTACGAAGTGGAGTCCACGACATGCTAGTGGGGAGAAGAGCAAACCACAAACCACCTACCACAATGCAACCTGAGGCCTGCCACGTGCACAATAGAGGACCTTCTCACAGTGACACCAGAGACACTCCAAGTGGCCAGCTTCTGGTCAAAGGGCATTGAGCATAATGCCTTGCTTGTGTTTTTAAATACATTTTAACTGTACCCTCTACACCAGGGCTGCCCAGGAAGTCGATTGCGATCGACCAGTCGATCCCAGGACTAAAGGAGGTCGATCCCAGCCGGATGGGGCGCTTCTCAGAGGGGGCGGAGCCAAGCTGCGCCAAGCCCCGCCCCTCCCACGGCTTTGGCACTCCCAGCAGCTGCTCCAGCCTTGAGGGCAGGGCCAAGCCAGCCTGTGCTAGCTATGCCACCACTGGCTTGGCATTCCCATCCTTAAGCCTGGAGAAGCTGCTGGGAGCTCCAAAGCCAGAGGGGAGGGGCGGGGCTTGGCGCGGCCTGGCTCCCCCGGTGGCTTCCGCTCTACCAGCAGCTTCTCCAGGCTTGAGGATGGCAGGGCCAAGCCAGCCTTGTGCAAGCTATGTCACCACTGGCTTGGCATTGCCATCCTGAAGCCTGAGAAGCTGCTGGGAGCCCAAAGCCAGAGGGGAGGGCCAGCCTGGCTTGTGCTTCCGGCTACCAGCAGCTTCTCAGGCTTGAGGATGGCAGTGCCAAGCCAGCCTTGTGCTAGCTATGTCACCACTGGCTTGGCATTCCCATCCTTAAGCCTGGAGAAGCTGCTGGGAGCTCCAAAGCCGAAAGGAGAGGGGCTTGGCGTGGCCTGGCTCCGCCCCCCTCTGGCCCCCAGCCCCCCCCCCCCCCCCCCCCCTCTCCAGCCTTGAGGAGGTAGGTAGATCTTTCTGACTTGGTTTTATTATAAGTAGCTCGCATGCTGAAAAAGTGTGGCCACCCCTGCTCTACACACTTCTGACGCAATAAACAAATAAATGCTGTATGCGCATCAGTGGTTCCCAACCTTTGGGCCTCCAGATGTTTTGGACTTCATCTCCCACAGTTCCTAACAGCTGGGATTTAAGAGAGTTGAAGTCCAAAACACCTGGAGGCCCAAAGGTTGGGAACCACTGATGTAGACACTCGACTCAACAAGTCAACTTACAGCTGGCGCATCGATGGTGGTGTAGCGCACGATGACCTGGAAGGGCTGGTGTGGCTCCAGCGAAGAAGGCAACGAGATGGTGAGCGCCGAGCCGTAGTCGGTGAAGGGGTCCACCCTGAAGAAGAGCGGGCGAGGAGGCAGAGAGGAGGACAGCGCTGAGGGGTCCGGGAAGGTGGGCACGGGTGGAGGGGGCACCTCGGGGAAGAGGGAGCAGTCCGAAAACGGGAAGGCCTTGAGGTCGACGGCGGGGTCGTCACTGTGAAGTCCCTGCTGGTGCTGCTGCTGCGAGCGTCCTGAGGGGTATCCGGGGTGAGCGGAGGAGGAGGCCAAGGCAGTGTGGTGGGCATCCATGGGGCAAGCTTGACCAGAAGAGGAATGGGGGTCCGCTACAGCCTTGCGATGGTTGTGGGCTAATCGGGGATCCGACGAGGGACAATCAGAGTGGGAGGAAAAAAGGTTTGGAGAGGGGTGTTGGGCATGAGCCTTTTGGGAGGTCAAAGGGGGTCTTGAGGGGTCGGGGCTCGACGAAGGGCCTTGAGAGCTCAACAGGGGTCTTGAGGGGCTTGACGAGGGGTCTTGAGAGCTCAACAGGGGTCTTGAAAGGTATGGGCTTGAGGAAGGGTCTTGAGGGGTCAACAGGGATCTTGAGGGGCTTGAGGAAGGGTCTTGAGGGGTCGACAGAAGTCTTGAGGGGTAAAGGCTTGACGAGGGGTTTTGGGGGGTCAACAGGGGCCTTGAAGGGTCAAGGCTTGAGGAAGGGTCTTGAGGGGTCAACAGGGGTCTTGAAGGGTATGGACTCGAAGAGGGGTCTTGAGGGGTCAACAGGGGTCTTGAGGGGTATGGGCTTGAGGAAGGGTCTTGAGGGGTCAATGGTGGTCTTGAGGAGTTAGGGCTCGACGAGGGGCCTTGAGGGGTCAACGGGGGTCTTGAGGCGTCAGGGCTGGGCGTGGGCTCAGCTGGGGGTCCTGAGGGCGAGAGCGCATGGGGGGTCTCGCGGGGATTGGGGCCCCCCATGGAGACCCCGCGCCTTGGGGAGTTGGGGCCCGCCTTGGGGGTCTCTGCGGAGTGGAAGACGAACCCGCAGCGCTTCTCCCCCAGGGGGGAAGGCCTGAAGCCCACCGAGGCCACCCTCAAGGCGGGGTGCGTGTCCAGAACCAGCGTCCAGAGCTTCCTCTTCTCGCCTTCCTCCTGCTCGTCCTCCTCCGCCCTGGCGCAGAGCTCCAGCACCAAGCAGCCGGCCAAAGCCCGGGCTTCAGGGCGGAGGTCCAGCCCGAGGCGGAGGTGCCGGAGGCGGAAGAGCGAGGAGCTGGACGCCGAGGCCACGTCGGGAGGGGGCTCCGTGGGCCCGGCCATGCCGAGGCCAGCCAGGACGGAGGGAGGGAGGGAGGCGCTGAGCGGCGGCGGCGGCGGGGCTAAGTGAAATCCATGGAGGGAGGCAGGCAGGGCAGGCAGGAAGGGGAAGGGGATGGCGGCGCGGCGGCAGGAAGAGGCTCGGCTTGGCCAACCCCACCCCGCCGCGGCAGAGCCAGCACCAGCGGCGGCAGCGCAGGCCACGCCGCGGCTGCTCTTATGGGCGGAGTGAGCGAGCGAGCGAGCGTGTGCGCGCTGGGGCGGCCGGCCGGCAGGGGGAGCCAGAGAGAAGCCACGGGCGGCGCAAGGCGAGGCGGAGTCTCCCCACGGCCACCAGGGGGCGCGCCGAACCAGCCCTCCCTCGGTTAGGCCAGGGTTTCTCTTCTCAACCTTCCTTACTAGCACCTTATCATCTGCTGCTGAGTATGTATGCACGCCCAGTGTGGAACACATCTCAGTACACTAAAACAGTCTATGTAGCTCTTAATCGGGACTGGGAGTCAGCTGCATTAAGATCACTACTGACCGAAAGGTTATGAGTTCGAAGCCAGCCCGGATTGGAGCGAGCTCCCGACCAAAATTGTGTAGCTTGTTGTCGACCTTTGCAGCCCGAAAGACAGTTGCGTCTGTCAAGTAGGAAATTTAGATACCGCTTTGTGGGGAGGCTAATTTAACTGATTTATGAGGCCATAAAAATCTCCAGGAAGTATGCAAAGAATGAGGAAGCAACAACTCCCCTGGAATGTTAAATAGCCTCTGAGTGTCTGTGTATGTTGTCTGTCTAGGGCATTGAATGTTTGCCATGTAGATGCACATTATAATCCGCCCTAAGTCCCCTGCGGGGTGAGAAGGGCGGAATCTAAATACTGTAAATAACTAAATAATAATATAGGTAATAGTATGAAAGCTGGGTCCGGAAGCTCTGCGCGTTACGCTGTTTCCGCTTCACTCCTCCAGAAGCGCTGCTTGCGCAATGCAGAATGCAACACAGATATTATAGAAGGAATGTAAGAATCCTTTAATGGTAAAACCGTAAACCTAATCCTAACCCAAGCCCTAAACCTAACCCTAACCCTGGTGATAGTATGATAGCTGGGTCTGGAAGCTCCGAGCGTTACACACTTTCCGCAATGGCGGTTGTGAATAAGGGAAGGGGAGAGCGGCACACTGAAGGCGGGAATATACTTTGTAGTTGCATTTGGTGGTAGGATAGAAAGGAGGGGATTAGGGTTAGGATAAGGACAAGGGACATAGCCTTCTCCGCTGTGGCCCTCTGGCTTTGGAACTCGCTGCCTAGTGAGATTAGGAAAGCCCCTACCCTGGCAGCTTTTAAGAAAGACCTAAAATCTTGGCTCTTCCGATATGCCTTTGGCGAGTGAACATATATCCCATACTTTAGTTGTTGTTCTGTCCTCAGGATGCAGTTTTAAAGCGGTTTTGGTACTTTCTTTGCAGGAGTAAGGTCAGAGAGTGATGCTGCACACGTGTAGAGCTTAGAAAAGTGGGTTTCTGTGCCAAGAATCAGGCAGGCACAAGCTCCGTGAATGTAACACTGTGATTGGTGCTTCAAAGCAATGTTGTGATTTGCCAAAGTACATCCCGTGCCTAGCGTAAGATAACGTAGGCTTAGATTGGTCTAGCAGTGCAAAGCATGGGGTTTGTTTACCTTAATGCTAAATGGGTAAGAACTGCGCATGAGCAGAGAGTTTGGCCCCCTCCGTTGCTGGCAAGGAGACTGCAGCCAATGTTGCAAACTGGGAACACAAGAGTCCCAGCTACTGATAGTTGCACTGTGAGAAAGACTAACATAGAAATGCTCATTGTTCTAACACAAGGAGGGGATTAAGATGTGATGCAAATGAAAAATGTTATGTTTTATTGGATTGATGAAATGTTCTGTAACACCAGCCAATGATGTTTGTGAAATGATCATGAAGGAGGGCGGGCTTTTGTGGATGCCGCCATGAGGGGTATATATGCTTTGTGTTAAGGATGACCGGGGCCGTTCGCCCCTGATAGCAGCTTGTTCTGTGGGCAACCCCACCAGCTGGTGTTAAACTTAATAAATCTCTTTGATTTCACGTTGAGCAGTGAAGTTGTTGCGTGATTCCTCATCCCTGCGCCCGCACGTCCATGCCGCCGATTTGGTAAGAGGTACCTTGCCACTTGGAGTTCCATAACTCCCAATTTGTCTGCTACAGTTTCCCCCCACCCTTAGTGAATGCCTACCCCAATTAGTCGTCCCTTTTGTGCTCCTCCCTCAGAAACACCTTATATTTATCTCATCCAGGGTTTTATCAATTTTATTTGGAGCACATTTGGCCTGCCCTGTGTTCCATCTTTCTATCTTGTTATTTTGTAACTATTTATTTTGTTATTTTGTGTGTTTATTTTGATAGTATTTTGTTTCTTTGTATTTTGTTGTATTGTAATTTTGGGCTTGGCTTCATGTTAGCCTCCCCGAGTCCCCTTTAGGGAGATGGTCACGGGGTATAAATAAAGATGATGATGATGATTCTTTTCTGCAGGCTAAACATGCCCAGCTCTTTCAGCCGCTCCTCATAGGGCTTGTTCTCCAGACCCTTGATCATTTTAGCCACCCTCCTCTGGACACATTCCAGCTTGTCAACACTTCCCTTCAATTGCGGTGCCCAGAATGGGACACAGTGTGATTCCAGATGTGGTCTGGCCAAGGCAAAATAGAGCATGGGGAGCAGGACTTCCCTGGATCTAGAGCAGGGGTGGGCAACCTACGGCCCGCGGGCAGGATACGGCCTGGCAGTCGATTCTGTCCAGCCCGGGGAGAAGGGCGTCGGGGGCAGGACCGAACGGAAGGGGTGCCGCTCTGTGGGGCGGCTTTGGAGTGCCTGACATCCCTGGAGGCGATCCAGGCCTGCAGCAGGAGCACTCGGCGACCTGTGGGGGCTGATCGCCCTGGCGACCTGGAAGACTTGATCGTCTTCCGGGTCGCCAGGTCGAATGAGCCACCTCAGATCGCCAACTGCTCCCCCTGCAGGCCCGGATCGCCTCCAGGGATACAGGCACTCCATAGCAGGGCGATCAGCTGGGGAACGGCTGGGGGCGAGGGCGGGCGGACACCTGCAGCCTCCGATCGCCTGCTGCTCTGCTCTCCTCTCCTCTGTTGCGGTGGCGGCTGGGTTCGCTTTGCCATCCTCTGGCCTGGTGCTATTGGGCCATTCCATCTTGGGATCCTTCCTCTCTTGAGGATGTCAGCCTCCATCTTGGTTTGCACCTTGTCTTCTTGAATTTAATTTAGTGGTTTTTATTATTATTTTATAATAATAATATAATATAATAAATAATATAATATAATAATGTTATAATTTCAATATGTCTCTATATATACTATAATATAATAATAATGATATTAATACTAATAATATATTAATACTTCTTGATATATTAATATGTTAATATTAATGATGTGTAATATATAGTAAATATAGTAAATAAATAACTAAATACATTCTGTAGATCAGAATGTAGTTCAGCCTTTAGGTGCAGGCCTCCATAATATTTTTTTGGCTCTCGTGTGGCCCCTTGGAAAAAATACTTGCCCACCCCTGATCTAGACACTAGGCTCCTATTTATGCAGGCCAATATCCCATTGGCTTTTTTAGCCTCCGCCTCACACTGTTGGCAAATGTTTTAACGTGTTGTCCACAGGGACTCCTAGATCTTGTTCACACGTACTGCTATTGAGCCAAGCATTGTCCCCCATTGTGTATCTTTGCATTTCTTTTTTTCTGCCTAAGTGGAATATCTTGCATTTATCTCTGTTGAATTTCATTTTGTTGATTTTGGCCAACCATCTCTCTAATCTGTGAAGATTGTTTTGAGTTCTGCTCCTGCCTTCTGGAGTATTTGTTATCCCTCCCAATTTGGTCTCGTCTGCAAATATGATGATCATGCCTTCGAATCCTTCATCTAAGTCGGTGGTTCCCAAAGTGGGTGGTACCACCCCCTGGTGGGTGGTGGGACGACCCAAGGGGGCGCTGGGAGGCTCAGGAGAATTTGGGGGCACTGAATCCCTGTAAGGGGGCGGTGGCGTGAGCCAGGCTTGCTTGCCACTTGCAGGGTCGCACACTTGCGAGGACGTCCCCGTTGGAAGAAAGAGGCGATACACAGGACTACACTGTAGGCGAGGTTGACGAGAGGAAGGAGGTGCGTGCTGCAGTTTCCACAGCAACACCTGCCCGGGGATTCCAACTCGCAGGGACACAGTCGCAAGCACGCGATCCCTGGGCAGGCGTTGCTGTGGAAACCGCAGCACGCACCTCCTCCTTCTCATCAACACCACCCATGGCGCAGTCCTGTGTATTGCCTCTTTCTTCCAATGGGGACGTCCTTGCACGCGCGTCTTGCTGGGCCCGGCATGCGGCGGGGCGAGCGGGAGGCGCTTTTAAAAGTGGGCCTCGCTTGTCCAGTGCCGGCCCCTTCTTTTTTCAATGCCATAGAAACATGCAATTAAAATAACATTTAAATTAAAATTAAAACATTTAATTTTACAAAAAAGGTAGAAAAATTAATACATACTGTATATCTTTGTTTATTGCTATAAAAAAATTTAAAAAAATAATTTCTAGGGGGCGGTGAGTAAATTTTTTTCTAGAAAGGGGGCGGTACGCCAAAAAAGTTTGGGAACCACTGATCAAAGTCATTAATAAAGAGGTTGAACAGGACCGGACCCAGGAGGGAACCCTGCTGATCGTACTCTGCTCCTCACTTCTTTCCAGGATGAAAAGGAAGCACTGGGGAGAATCATCCTGTGAGTTCGTTCACTTAACCAATTACAGATCCACCTAAAGGTAGTTTTGCTTTGCCCACATTGGGCTAGCTTCCTTGCCAGAAGGTCACGGGGGACCTTGTCGAAGGAAGGTCTTCCTGAAATCAAGATATCCTACGTCCACAGCATTCCCTGCATCTACCCAGCTTGTAACTAATAGACCAACCGCTTGCTGGGAACAAGGGAGAGAGCTTTCTCTTCAGTTGCCCCCCGACTGTGGAATATATTACCAGGCGAGATTAGACAAGCCCCCACTTTAGAAAGTTTCAAGAAGAACCTCAAAACCTGGCTCTTCCGTTGCGCCTTTGGTGATTAAGCATACGTGATATTGACCCAACATTTGTCCTTAGAGTACACCTCCACCTCTCCTGTACATAGGCTCCTTTTGACTCCATCCCTGAAGAGTTTCTCCCCCACAAATAAATCTGCCCCACCCCATCTCACCCCTTATTTTTAGCTTCAGTGATTTATCCTGTACATGCGGCCCGCTCACTGTTACTGTGTTATACATGCCCTTGTCGCCCATACAGAAGCAGCTCTGCAGAGCTGTTTGGGCTGGAAGTCAGCCTGAAGAAAACGAAAGTTCTCTACCAGCCCGCACCACAGGAAGAACACCATCATCCCCACGTCAGCATAGGCAAATCTGTGCTTAAGTCTGTTCAGCAGTTCACCTACCTGGGAAGCATCATCTCTTCAGACACCAAGATTGATAAAGAGATAGATCACAGATTAGCAAAGGCATAGAGTGCATTCAGAAGGTTTCACAAGAGTCTGGAGCAACAAGCACCTGAGGCAAAGCACCAAAATCAGTGTGTACAGAGCTATCGAACTGTCTATTCTCCTATATGGGTCTGAAAAATGGGTCACCTATCGCCAACACCTACGACTCCTCGAACGCTTTCATCAGTGTTGTCTTCGCACAATCCTAAATATACACTGGACCGACTATGTGACGAATGTTGCTGTCCTTGAGCAAGTAGGGATCGCCAGCGCTGAGGCTATGCTATTGAGAACACAGCTGCGCTGGGCAGGGCACGTCTCTAGGATGGAGGGCCACCACCTCCCAGATACTACTCTATGGTGAACTCGCCACGGGTCAGCGCAAGAGAGGCGCCCCCCAAAAAGAAATATAAGGACTCCCTGAAACAACATCTCAGGCTCGGCCAGATTGATCACCAAAAATGGTCCACCCTGGCCTCACATCGGGTGGCATGGAGACGCACTATCCACAATAATTCGGCCTCTTTCGAGAAGACACGCCAAATGGGTCTCGAAGAGAAATGACAATGCAGAAAGAACCGCAACTTGGAAACAACATCACCCAAGGAGACTTTCTGCTGTGCTTTCTGCAACTGAACTGCAATTGATTGGCCTTTTTAGTAATCAACACGCTTGTAAAAAGCGTGGGATGAGTTCTTCCCAATAATCTTTGTTCGTGAAGTAATGCTGAGAGATTTTAATTTTACATTTCTTGTTGTATCTTTATGTCTTATGTAACTTATGTTTTTGTTTGTGTTTTGATTTCATTTATTGTATTGTGTTATTGGGCTTGGCCTCATGTAAGCTGCCCTGAGTCCCCATTGGGGAAATGGTGGTGGGGTAGAAATAAAGATTATTATTATTATTATTATTATCAATGCTCCAAAGACAAGTTCCACACAGGAGTTTACAAAAGCCAAAATAGTTTTTATTCACTTTCTCGGGTGTTTGTCTTGACAAGACAATTAGCAAACATGCTAAGGCTATGAAAGTCCAGATGGACCAGAGAAAGAAACCCACATGCGACGCTGACCGATGGAAAGTAACGGCTATTACAGGACTGACTGACCATGCCCGGCAGGGCTATTGGGCCCAT
Organism: Anolis apletophallus; assembly: GCA_030556195.1. Taxonomy (NCBI): domain Eukaryota; kingdom Metazoa; phylum Chordata; class Lepidosauria; order Squamata; family Anolidae; genus Anolis; species Anolis apletophallus. The sequence goes on from JARBWK010000010.1 coordinate 10,358,244, forward strand.
ACAACGGGGGCGGCCTACAGCCACCATGGTAACGTGCTACACAGGACTCAGCAACCTGAGGTAGGTCTCTTTACAGTAAGAAAATAACATTTCCTACACCGGTCAAACCCTGATCAGCAGAGGGAGGGACCTGCTAAAAATTGCAGATGGCGGATGAGGGGAGCAACTTCAGGAACCAATATCCAGGAGGAAAGGAGGTGGCCACATATATGGAGCAATGTAAACTGTTAATTGTTACAATTATCAAAGTATCTGAAGAGCTTTCCAAACAAAGCATTAGTAGTAGTTATCTCTAAATCAGTAATTCGGCAGAGGCAACTATGAAAGCTTTCACAAAGCAGCACCACAGTCCCGAACCCAAAGGGTCACTGTTGAAAGTTCCTTGATTGTTCAAACTTCACCGTGACGAGCAGGAGCGTTTGTTCGGCTGAAGGAATGTGCATGTCCTTTCTATAAAACTCTACACAGGCCGAAAATGTCCTCACATTCCCTTTATTGCACTGGTGTGAGCGACGACGAGTCCTCCTCCTTTAAGGATACCTGAGACAAATGGGTAGTTCTTCCCGTACTGCAAGCAACAAGAGTTCGCTTGTGGAATCGGAAATAAGGAAAGTAACTGAGCTCCATCTACAGAAAGAGGCGTGGGAAGCCGCTTCTGCTACTTCGACGCACCCTAGCAATATGTTGCTGTGCTCAACAGGTACGGTGTGACCGTGTCACATAACCGGAGTCCACATCCAGAGCCAATTCAGGAGAATCGGGACACAGAAGGACACTGCTGCAAAGTTCGACTTCCATCCAATGATCTGGGAAAGCCCAGCGCTAAAGAGAAGCCCGGCTGCAAGAGACAAAAAGAGCGCCCCTTGCAGCCTGGCACGCACCAGATTCCCAGGATCACAAAACTGTACAAAAAAACGATAGAAAAAGAATATGCACTGGCATTAACACAGTGCTTATTTTAATATAAAATAAACAGCTTACATTTCCACTGTAAATATAGGCTATGTACAGAATTCTGTATAGATACAGCTACATGTATAAAGCTTCAATATAGGCCTCTCAATACATTTATAATCATGGCTCCCTGAGCCACTTCTGTAGAGTGCATGTAATTGCAAAAAAAAAAAAATAGAAAGAAGAATATGGAATAAATACCATAATAGAAACATAAAGAATCCTCCTTACAGTACTTTTTTTTTTCTTTTTGACTCGCAATGCTGGAAATTAAAAGAAGAAAAGGCAATAATCTGCTGGGAGAACGTGGAGATGGAGGAAGTCGAGGAGGAGGAGGAGGAGGAAATACCTGCCACAGGCAGAATGCAATACCCTCCGAGTTAAAGTGACATTGCCCTGAATTTTAGCCCTTGACAGCTATCTTATTATCTGCAGCAGCAAACATGGCATAGAAGCGGGAGTTCTCATTGGACAGAAGAGCAGACGGGGTGTCGAATTCCACCACCTAAAACAAATCGAGAAGGGGGGAGAATGTGAGTGATACATGAAAATAAGCACTGTTCATCATTTTATTTATAAAACAGAACTAAGGCCAAGAAACTCATAACCCCAACCAGTGTGCACGCAGGCACCAACGTGAAAGGGGACAAAACGATCACAGAATCCAAACCCATTCTTCAAAAAACAAATTTGAATTGAATTTGGTTTTGTTGTAGTCCAGCCTTTGATCATGCCGGCATCTGATCCCTCTGGGGATTCTGGGCCTGTTAGTTATTCTGATGACACTGGAAATCATGGGTCTGCAAGTCAGCAGAATAGCCAGAAAGAGATTTTAAGCCATGAGAAGCCTGTGTTTGAAGGCCACATTCCTCAAAGGCAGTTTGTTAGGGAACAGATCGGAGTTCAGAGGATGAAACTGAAAATCCAGGTGGACAGACTAATGAGCAGGTAGATAGGAGATTTATGTTCCACTGTTCTCAGGAGAGTTTACAAAGGTCAAAATGCTTATTAGCCAAGAAGTCCTTATCACTTTCCCAGAGGAGAAGGCATAGTTTTCTCTCTATATTAGCTAGCCCAGCAGATGAGTCCATCAGTTCGGGCAACATTGGTGTTTGAGTGTAGCACTGTTAAATCAAGGGATTTTTAATCCCATGTTCCATGTTTCCTTTTGTCCATGTCTCATAACAAGTTTTGAGGACTGTTCCTACATCTCATGTTTTGGATTTATTCTGCTCCTCTATTCCTGGTTTTTGATGGTACTCCTGTACTTTTTTTTTTTTTTTTTTTTAGAAACTGCAAGTTGCTTCTAGTGAGAGAATTGACCATCTGCAAGGACGTTGCCCAGGGGATGCCCGGATGTTTTGATGTTTTACCATCCTTGTGGAAGGATTCTCTCATGTACCTGCATGGGAAGCTGGAGCTGACAGAGGGAGCTCAACTGCGCTGAACTATGATTTCTGTGGATTATTGATATCTTGATATCTGGACTTTGGTTTTTATACTTTTGGCTGAATTGCTTTTCATATATATCCTTCAATAAACTGCTGTGCTATTTTACCTTGGACTGGAGTGTGTGTTAAGTTCAGAGGTGGTTCCTAGCCTTGGAGTGCAATAGTATTCTTCCTATCAATCATTAAGAGAGATTTGCCAAACCATCTCACCAAAAGCAGCATGTTTCACTGCTGAACCACTTTTCACCTTGGAGGCTGTGTTTTATCTCGCTCTCCCAGCAATTCACTTAATTATGCAGAATTCTACAGAGTTCTGTCTCAGCTTGGAGAGGATCAAGGCAACAAGGTTGTGCCTGTATTTTCAGAGAAGGAAAAGGCATTCAGTTCTTACTCACCTGGCCTTGCATCAGCACCATAATCCTATCAGAGCCCAGAACTGTATGAAGGCGGTGAGCAATTGTCAGCATTGTACAGTCTGCAAAGGCCTCTCTGATTGTTTCTTGGATCAGTAGATCGGTCTCCGTGTCCATGGCAGCTGTCGCTTCATCCAGGATCAGGACCTAGAGAGTGGAACATCAGTTTTGTTTAAAAAGGCAAACACACTTTGCTCCAAATGGGATTGCAAAATTAAAAGAATATGAGTAAAAGTACATAGAGGAGGAAGATGCATATGTTTTCCTTTAACACCTTCACATAAACTGAGGGCCCTTCCAGACAGGCGCTATATCCCAGCATCCGATCCCAGGTTTTCTATTTATCCCAGATTATCTGGCAGTGGGAACTCAAATAATCCAGGTTAAAGCAGGAAACCTGGAATCAGATCATGGAATATAGGGTGTGTCTGGAAGGGCCTTGAAACTTACCCCTTGGGCTCTATTTGCTGCACTACCATAGAATTATAAACAGTGATATCCAAACAAAAACCACTGAAGCATCTGTTGCATTAGGATGTGTTGCTAACTTCTAAATCTTAGATTCCTACTAAAAACAAGTAATGAAGTTGTTTAGCAGACGGAACTAGGGTCAGACAGAGAGTAAATGCCATCGAGAATTTGTAATAAATAGTCAGAGAGTCACATAAGTTAATACTTAGTAATTTACATTGCTAAGAATCTCAGCTTTCATTTTAAAAACAAAAAGCAATGTATACATTCTGCAAAGGATTTCAGCCTTGTTTGTTGTGACTGATAAAGACTTCAGTACCACACGTAGCTATTGTCCCAAACTGGGAGATTTCTGTTCATAATCCTGTTCCATGTGATAGCCATTTCTCAAACAGCCAGGCATGATGGCTTTTCTGCATAGATTTTCTTGACATTCAATCTAATGCAGTGTTTCTCAATCTTGGGGTCGGGACCCCTGGGGGGGGTCACAAGGGGGGGGTTTCAGAGGCATCGCCAAAGACCATCAGAAAACACATATTTCTGATGGGTGTTAGAAATGCCTTTGGCCGAGAAGGCCGAAGATCTCTCCACCTGTCTTCTCCTTTTTGGAAACAGATGGTGAATCCTCCCACCAAAAGCCCTTCTGTTGCGATTGTAAGGTGAACTACAAATCCCAACAACTACAACTCCCAAATGTCAAGGTCTATTTTCCTCAAATTCCATTAGTGTTCACATTTGGGCATATTGAGTATCTGTGCCAAGTTTTGTACAGATTCATCATTGTTTGAGTCCACAGTGCTCTCTGGATGTAGGTGAACTACAACTCCAAAACTCAAGGTCTATGCTCACTAAACCCGTCAAGTCTTTTCTGTTGGTCATGGGAGTTCTGTGTGCCAAGTATGGTTCAATTCCATTATTGCTGAAGTTTTGAATGCTCTTTGATTATAGGTGAACGATAAATCCCAGCACCTACAACTCCCAACAACACCTGTATTCAAATTTGGGCGTATTAGGTATTTGTGCCAAATTTGGTCCAGTGAATGAAAATACATCCTTCATATCAGATACTGACATTACAATTCATAGCAATAGCAAAATTAATGTTATGGTTGGGGGTCACACAACATGAGAAACTGTATTAAGGGTTCACGGCATTAGAAAAATTGAGAAACACTAGTCTAGTGTTTTTTAGTTCAGCAAGAATTTTGTTTAATCAGCACTATAGCTAAAAAAGAGTGATTTAATGAAAATATATTTGGATAAAATAAGGCTGAATGGACTGGGGTTGAGTGTGTTGCCTACACAACAGCTGAGAAGTGAGCAAGCAGACCAAAATTGAGAATACAACAGAAATTTAACACCCCCATAAATCGTCATGCTCTTCAATTCCCCAACTTACCTTACAACGGCGCAGCAAAGCTCTGGCAATGCAAAGCAGCTGCCTCTCACCAACAGAGAAGTTTTCACCATTTTCCATTACTTCAGATTCAAGTTTCATGGGCAGCTGAGAGATCTAGTTGAGAGAATGGTAAAGAAACAAAGCCATGACTTAAAAATGCTACATCCAATCAGGAAGCCAAGCAATTTAATTAATACTAATGGGAAAATGCCAGCTCCACCCAACAGCCAAAATATTCCTCAGCCACTGGGAAGAGCACACAGCAAAGATGACCTAAAGTTAGTTTCCGAAACCTTCAATAGGGGATGCATCAGACTGACTCAGGGTCACTAACACGAGTCTACTCCAATCTGTAATGTACACAAGAAGCTGTCTACTACTACTATCATCATCATCATCATCACAACATTTTATTTGTATTCTACGCAAGGGCACTCAGGGCGGATTCCAGAATACACAAACACAAAGGCAAACATTCAATGCCTAGAAACAACCAAACACAGATAAAGGTAAAGACTTCCTCTTCTGGCTCTGAGGGGTGGTCTTCATCTCTGGCTCTGGGGAAGGGGTGCTCACCTCAATTTCTAAGCCGAAGAGCTTGCACTGTTATATTGCCAACATGACTGCATGGAGCGCTGAGTTCACCTTCCCGCCGAGGCAGTACCTATTGATCTACCCACATTTGCATACTTTTGAACTGCTAGGTTGGCAGGAGCTGGGGCTAACAGTGGGAGCTCACCTCATCCCGTGGATTCAGACCGACAACCTTCCGGTCAGAAAGTTCAGCAGCTCTATGGTTTAACCCGTTGCACCATCGTGGCAACAATCTTTGATTTATTTATAACATTTTATAAATATGATCTCTGATTGATTTATAGCACTCCCTTTTAACTGTTTTTACTGATGTTGTGAAATATGTTTTATTGGTCTTTTATTGGTTTTTTTAAACGATTGAATGTTTTATACTATTTATCTGTTTTGTTTAATTTACTGTTTGTTTTTCTGGCATTGAACATTTGCCTTTTATGTCGTAAGCCACCCTGAGTCCCCATGGCGAGATGGGGCAGGATATAAAGAAAGATTGATTGATTTTCAAGAATGCTTGTGGTGACACACAAGAAGAACTTTAGCAGCACAGTGCTATATTTTAAAGTTGTTGTGTTATGTGATAACATAATATTCCTGTAGCTTAAAGATCAGCTTTAACCCTGGAAAAAGGTTTACAAGCTTCATATTATAGTTGCCATATGCAAAGCTGCCTTGAGTTCCCATTGGGGTAGAGAAAGGTAGGATACAAATAGAGTAAATAAATACATAAATAAACCATCTTAAAAACAGAGCTTGGAAAACAGAGATAATCAACTTCTTTGGGGGGGGGGGGAATCAGGAGCCACATGCATATTTTCCAAATCCACTGTGGGCTTTCTTTCCTTTGTCATATGTGTCATGGTGGTGACAACAACACAACAAAAACCTCATGAATTCTTGTTTAAAGCAACAGATGTGAGCAATCACCAAATTTCTGAGTCCGAGTAGATAGCACAGCCATTAACTAACCAGTTAATTCTCCTTACGCAGCTAGTGCCACCCTCCCTCCATTTTGTAGCTCTTGCCACTTTCAATTATCCTGTTTTACCTGCCCCACTGCTCTCCCATGTCCTTGGGGAAATATTTTCCTTCCCAGGCACATAAATTCCCAGTAAATCTTGCCAACCAAAAGGTTGAGACTTCAAAGCCCAGGTCAGGGTGAGCTCCTGGCCTTTAGCCCAGCTTCTGCCTACTTAGCAGTTTCAAAAACAGCAATGTGAGTAGATAAATAGGTACCACAAAGCGGGAAGGTATTTAAGGCACTCATAAGGAAATGCCAAAAAATGCCGGCAATTTGATCAAGTAGGAAGTTTACAAACAATAGCTCTTCAGCAGGGAAAGTGGAGCAACAGTTCACATACACACCCCATCCTGCCCGTGGCCGGAACAGAGCACAGCCTCCAAGATGCCGAAGATGGGAAAGCCTTTCTCTCTCTCTCTCTCTCTCTCTCTCTCTCTCTCTCTATATATATATATATATATACACACACACACACACACACACACACACACACACACACACAGAGGGAGGGAGAGGGAGAGTTGTCAGTCTTGTCAATGTATAATGGCATTGAATGTTTGCCGTATATGTGTTCTGTGATCAGCTCTGAGTCCCCTTCGGGGTGAGAAGGGTAGAATATAAATGCTGTAAATACCTGGGTGTCCCCCCCCCCGGAAAAACCCACTTTCCAGCCAACATATAACCTGTCAACAATTGCTGTCTTCAGCTCTCGAAAAATGAACACAGAACCCACCCAGGGAATTTATTAAAGGGTGGCCTTCCTCCTTCATGTCTCCTCCCAAAGGGCCAACCTCTCCTTTGGAGTCACCTACGGTGGTCTTTTCAAATAAAGCCCTCTCATAGAAATGGATCTGAGTTTTTCCCAAGGTACGTGGGTAAGCAGGAACTATCACTTCCTGTACTTACACAATCCTTCATGTGGGTCCTTTCCAAAGCATCCCAGATCAGTTCCTCACTGTACTGTGAGAAGGGATCTAAGTTAGACCTAGAGGAGGAAGAGAAGAATAGAAAATGACTGCCAGGTGTCCTCTGAAATACACACCCTTCAAAGAAAATAGTCAAGACATCCAAACTCAAAAGGTATTTGAGAGTTGACAGGAAACAAACAAATTTGCCTGGCTTCCAAGCCGTACCTTTCAATAGTATTCATGCAGCACACATTTTAGGAATCCATAAAATAAAAAATTCCCAGGCAGACAAAAAATTATTTTTCAAACAACATATGTAAAAAAAAGCAGGCTGGCTCAAAAAAGGGGAAAAATCCAAACTCTAATATGCTATGTTCTGAAGCGGGAACCTATCTGTTTAAGAGTCTTAAACAGAAGAAGCCCCCATGAATTTCATAGGGTTGCCATACGTTGATAGGTGTTGTATGTCAGCCTGTTCAGCCTGTGATTGTGTCTGATGTTCATGTTGATATTCATGAAGAGAATAGGGATGGTGTTCCTGATGATGGGCCTGGGGATGAGGGTTTGCTTGGACCTGAGTTAAATTCAGAAGAGAGGCCCGGGCTGTCTCAGGAAGATTCACAAGGCCACATTCTTGGGAGAGGCCCTTTGCCGCTTTTCTCAGAACAACTGGCTGACTATGATTTGCAGGCGCAGGAGTTAATGAGGGAGAAGCGAATGAAAGCTTAGACTGAAAGCAATTTTTTAGTAAACAGAGGCAAAATCTTCAGCGACAATCAGTTTGGCTTCAGCAAAAGAGAGATAACAAACCTTTACCTGGTGGGAAGGTCAAGAAAAATGCTTTCCTTTCAGTTCTGAGATCTGGGAAAGCTTTATTCATGGGAGAAATTTGCCTCGGTTGGGTATTTGTTGTTATTTTATCACGGTCTTGCTTTCAAGTGCTCTGAGTTTCATATACCAATTTTTTGCCAAGCTTAAGGTTTGTCTATGCTATGGGATTTCCCTGCTGTCTTGTTTCATGGATTCAAGTGCCTAGTTTCATGGATTTCTAATGTACTCATTCATCTTGTTTTCCTTTGAAGCTTATGGACTGTCTCTCATATTTGATCCTTATTGTTTTTGCTATTTTTCATTGCTTTGCCTACATATATTTTACAATAAACTGCTTGCTGATTTTACAAGCTGATGTGATGTTTAAGCACAGAGGTGTTCCTGCTCTGGTGTACAATAATAAGTGACTCAAAGGTACAGCAACCCCGTGAAATTCTTAGGGCTCTCTTAGCTACATGTACAAAAAGTAATCAGAAGCCACAAAACAAGTGTAGGAAGTCCAAAAGCAGTTCTTTACTGTAATTACTGGTGAAATGTCAGCTTTGCTTGTGACTTGCTCCATACTATTTGGAAGGTTGCAGAAGGGGCAATCTCTTTTCCATCTCCTACTAACCTGACAGTACCACTAAACAGCACAGGCTCTTGGGGGATGATGGACAGCTTGCTCCGGAGATCTGCCAGGCCAATGTCATTGATTTTCACTCCATCAATTTTAATGCAGCCCCCTGAGAGTTCAACCAAACGAAAGAGAGCCATTCCCAGGGAGGACTTTCCTGAAAAATAGCAAGGAATAATAATAATGTTAAGTCAATATTGACACAAATAAATGTTTCATATATTACAAAAAGACAGAACTGACCGTTCTGGTTTATACTGATAGAAGGTGATGATGTTTGCCCAAACAGCAATCCTTGGCTGGTTACTTTCCTAATTCAGGATTCAGGATACTTGCCTACTTTATGATTGACCCGCTCATCAAACAACCTAGGAGACTCTGTTCTCATGCAATGCTGAACATGACACAGATTGAGCTTTCCTAGTTTATGGCCATCTCTCCAGATTTGATTATTTCTTGATTATTTGCTGCTGCCTCTGCTGAGGGAATATGTGCAAGGCTTGGCCTAGCCACCTTGCCAGTTTGATTTCTTCCCAAAAATTTGACCACTGACAAGCTTGACTTAACTGAGCAAAGCTTATTAAAAGTAGCATAGGGCAACAGCAGAGGGGGCAGCAAATAATTTGTGGATCATACTGAAACTTTGTAAAATATATTTATTAAACACACATAGAAAATATTTGTAGACACATGTAAGGTACTTTTTTCTGTGTGCTAAATACAGTTTGAGGGCCCTAAAGGGAATGTGGCGCAGCTGGCTTGGTGTCAGCTGTATAGGATCTCTACTGACCAGAAGGTCATGAGTTTGAGGCCTGCCCGGGTCGGGTTGAGCGCTCGACCAATTGTGTAACTCATTGTCGACCTTTGCAACCCAAAAGACAGTTGTATCTGTCAAGTAGGAAATTTAGGTACCACTTGAGTGGGGAGGCTTAATTTAACTGATTTACGAAGCCATAAAAATATCCAGGAAATACACATAAAAGGAGTGAAGGAATGCGACAGCTCCTCCTGGTGGCCAGAAAAGCTGGAGTGTTAAATTGCCTCGATGTCTGTCTTATATGTTGTATGTCAAATGGCATTGAATGTTTGCCTGTATATGTGCATTGTGATCCTCCCTGAGTCCCCTGCGGGGTGAGAAGGGCATGATATAAATGATGTAAATAAAATAAATAAATAAATTTGTGGGTTTCCCTATTTCACAGGAGCTCTGAGCTCCCAATCCCTGCAAATGTGAAGGAACAACTGTATGAACCCACATACTTGGTCACTCACAAACATTATCCCAATATGCTTGGAGGTTGGTCCAGTTCCATAAATCAAAGAGAAACAAATATCTTTCACCACTGATGTATCAGCGGTTAAGCAGAAAAATATCTATAATTTGTTGTCGAAGGCTTTCACTGGGTTGTTGTGAATTTTCCAGGTTGTCTGGCCATGTTCCAGAAGCATTCTCTGCTGACGTTTCACCCACATCTACAGCAGGCATCCTCAGAGGTTGTGAGGTTTGTTGGAAACTAGGAAATTTTTAATACTAGTAGCCAGATTTTGTTCATTTTCACTGGAATACTGTTTGTAACTCCTAGCTCGTGAAGTAGTTGTAAAGGAGGCTGCTCTTCCATGCCTTTTTGAGAAAAAAGAACTGCTAAGGGAACAGATGCCTACATTTCTCATAGGTTTTTCTTACTACATTTCTTACTAGCACACCAAGAACACTTACACAACCTGTAATATCAGAAGTTTCGAGCAAACTTCTATGACAGACTTTGCAACTGGTAACAAGGATGTGCATGCATGCATACACAGACAATAAATAATGTGAATTAGTCACTGCAGCCTCTAAAAAGCTGTAAAGCTATGTAAGCACATAATATTTTCTGCAACACAACAGCATAACTAACTTCCACTAGATGGCTCCCATCAGCTTACATAGATGCCGTGTTTTCAAAAACATGCACAGAATGAATTTGAGCTGCCTGAGAAGTTCTCTGTGTTCCTCTGTCCTCACCTGACCCCGTCCTCCCTACGATGCCAATCTTTTCCTTGGGTTTGATAGTGAAGCAGACTTTCTTGAGGACAAGAGGCAAGTTCTCCCGATACCGCATTTCTGTATTTTCAAAGGTAACTTCTCCTTCCTGAGGCCAATCCAGAGGAGGAGCTTTGTTCTTAATCCGAGCTGGAGCCTCCAGGGAAAGAGTCTGAGAAATCGACAGGGAAAGGCGAGAAAGAGAAAAGACAAAAAACAAGTCAAGCCTTAGGTGCAAACAGTGTTCCCGGACATATTTCCTCTTAAAGAATTTCAGCTGAATACAGGTTGCTGTATATTCATTACACAATACAATTCAGAATTTAAGATGGATTGAAAGTTGTGTATAGTTGTAAAGTCAGAGAAGCATGTGCCTAAGGACCTGGTATCTTAAAGCAGGGAAGCCCAACAGCTCTTGCAAAAAAATTGTTTCATGCACAGAATTATTAAAAATATTGTGAATAAAACTACAATCAGGATACATGTATAAGGTATATATGAAACATCAATTTATTTCATGTTTGGCTTTAGGTTCCATCTACACATTTTCATTTGCAAATACAGATGTTCCAAAATCGGGGGGTCCAAAATGGATAAGGGATGCTTAACATGTAATGCATTCACATATACAGAACACAAAGATGACCCACAATAAACTCTCCTCTGTCAGTTCTCAGAGTTTATACACATCTGAATGTCAAAAGGTTCTAATATTTAAATGTCTTCCTTAGATGCAAAAGTCTTCACAACTGAAAGTCTTCCTCAAACCCAAGATGGAAGATATCAGTCATCACCACAAGATGTCACCTTCTCCATAACCAGAAAAGCAGGCTCAATAATGAAGCATGTACACATGCACAGCACTCCTTAGGCCCAGCCACCAATATAAGATTCATTGTGCCAACGGATTGAAAAAGCGAGACATTGTATTTAAACCAGTATCCTCAAAATGTTTCCAGAGGTAAGTCATCTGGGAAGACGACAAGCAATGAGCAAAACACTGGGAAATCCTTACCTTGATATAGTGATCAATCCTCTCTACGGAGGTGAAGCGGGCTTCTGTCTCTGAAGCCAACCTGACCGTGAACTGGAACAAGCCTGTTAGCTGAAGAGGAAACAGAGAATAGTTGAGCCACATACACCTCAATCAGTGCAGAATGAATGGGTTAATATGTTTATTTACATTTGAGATGTATAACCCAACTTGCTACCAAAGCTTCATAACACACACAAAACAGAACTGACACAGAGAGGCCAGAATTCAGTTAGAGACATAGACAAGCATAGGTGCCACTTTGAGGCAGAAGTCCTTTTTTTTCTAGGGTGTATTATTTTCCTCCCATCATTGCACCCAAAATCCCTCTATCAAACCTACTGTAAGTCGCTGAAACTGCCTTGCATGGCCATTCTATGCTTTGGGGCAAGCAAGATTGGAGAAGCATCTAGCTCAGGTATGGACAAATCCAGGTCTGGGGGCAGGATATGGCCCCTTGGGCTCTTTTCTCAGGCCCTCCTCTCTTTCACCATCCGATAATTCCTTCCTTCTCTCTTTCCTTACTCCTTCCCTATCTTTCTTTCTTCTTCCTTCCTTTCCTTTGGTCTTTCCTTCCTTCTCTCTTTCATCTCTCCTTACCTCTCTTTCTCCTTCCTTCCTCCTCTTTTGCCCTTCCTTCCTTCTCTTCCCTCCCTCCCTCCCTCCCTCCTTCTATTCCCTTCCACCCATCCATCTTTCTCTTCCTCCCTCCCTCCCTCCCTCCCTTTATTCCTTCCTTCCTTCTCTTGTTCCTTCTTCCTTTCATCCTGGGGGATATTTAGCTGGGAGAAAAGAAGGTAGAGGGGGAACATACAAAGCATGTTTCAAGATAGGGTGTCCCATTGAAGAGGAGAAGGGGGAAAACTAACTTTTTGCTGCTCAAGAGACCAGGGCACAAGGGAGCAATGAGTTCAAATGGCAGGGAACGAGATTAAACTGAAAAGATTAGAAAGAACTTCCTGAGAGTAAGAGCTGTCAGAGAGCGGCATAGGCTACTTGGGAGTGTGGTGGAGTTTTCTTCTCTGGAGGCGTGTCTGTGCTTTGATTGTGCTTTCTTGCATGGTAGGGGGTTGGACTGGATGGCCCTTGGGGGTCTCTTCCAGCTTTAGGATTCTAGATCGGGAGTAGGCAATACGGGGTTTCATGGATACACTTTTTCTCTCCTGTCTGCCATCTCATCCTGACCAAGGCCAACCCTTTTGAGATCCAAACATTTCCTGTCGTTCCTTCACTTTCTGCCTCCGAAAGAGAAAAGGAAGGGGAGGAAAGGGCAGGAATGGGACTTGGGGAGAACCCTCTCCCTCCCGGTCTGCCCACTCCACTCCAGCCCACCACGTGGCCCCCCAAGTTAGAAAGTTTACCCATGCCTGATCTAGCTACCTTTTCCATAGCGAGAGATGGAAGTGATTACAGTAACACTAAGGACTGCTTGCAGTGAAGACAAAATGTCCAAGCAAGGTGACTTTACAGCAAGTTTTTACTTATTTCATATCCTACTTTTCTCCCAGCACTATAAAAGGAGGATACTGCATTACATACCTCTACATCTTGATATTTACACTACGCTGAGAGGATGTTGGATTGCAGCCATAGTGTTATCAACTATGCAGCCTGCTAGTGAATACTGTGCCCAGGACATTAGCCTACTCCAAAATCCAAGGCTGTACTTTAGATAATGAAATGGTACTAATCGGGAAAGCACATAAAAGGATTAGCTATGCTCTGACATTTTTTTTTGGCTTCAATCTGTCTTAAATTCCATTAATTAATTTACAATCATGTACAGAGCAACACTCTGGCTGGCATCCAGTTAGGGACATATGGATCCACAAGCCAAAAGGTCACCACTGTGCAACAACACCTGCATTCTGCCAACAGCTGCAGGAGCAAAGTCGTGCAGATGGGATAGGCCTTGTGTTTGTATACTGTAATTGTGTGATACCACTGTACACTGTGGTTGTACACTGTACAATAGCAGCTGACCATTGACATGTGTTGTGTGATGTTGTTATTCTGCATAGGGATTATATAGGGTTCATATAACATATGTCTGCAAGTGCATATTCACACTATGTCGGGGGACGTTAAGACGGCAGCCTCTGTTTCCTGAAGCTCAATACCAAAAATAAAATAAATATAATTGAATTGTATTGCCTCTTTGACTATGTCATATCACCTGGCTTCAAGAGTTTCCTTTCAAGGAAACGGACATAGGGTTTTCTGCTTACAGGCTCACTGATGTTTCTTAAGATACCCACATTAACAACATTAACAATTAACTCCCCTCAACTTGCCTGATACTTAGGACTTTTCTAAACACAATCAATACAAAAAAGACAGTTGTGAAAGCCTTTCATGGCTGGAATCACTGGGTTGTTTTGGGTTTTCCGGGCTGTATGGCCATGTTCCAGAAGCATTCTCTCCTGACGTTTCGCCCACATCTATGGCAGGCATCCTCAGAGGTTGTGAGGTCTGTTGGACACTGGGCAAGTGGGTTTTAGGTATCTGGAATAATGTTCAGTGTGGGAGAAAGAACTCTTGTCTGTTTGAGGCAAGTGTGAATGTTGATTAACATTGAAGTCTTGTAGTCTGACATGGTGATATACGGTAGTATATGGTAAGTCTACCGTATACTGTGCAGCTGTGGACAAGTCTACAAAGGGACCACCAAGCGCAGGAGCATTGCCCAATCATGAATCAAGGAACGTGAAAGGCATGGCAGACTGATTCAACCAGAGAAGTCCGCCATAGCAGAGCACCTGATGAAACAACCTGGACACAACATATTATTTGAGATCACAGGGATGCTGGACCATTCTCACAACCACCATGTCAGACTACACAGATTAGCCACCGAAATCCACAAGCATGCGGACACATTCAGCAGAAAGGGAGAAACCATGAAAATGAGCAAAATCTGGCTACCAGTATTAAAAACCCTAAAATCAGGACAGTAAATAAAGAACAACACTCTGAAAACAGGCGATTTCCAGACAGGAAACAATCAGGGTCAGCTAACACCTCTCAACAAAGAATTCCCCCAGACAAGAAGAAGCAAGTCTTTAAGCTGCAAGGCTATCCAATGCTAATCAAGCTGGCCAATTGCAACATTCACGCTTGCCTGAAACAGACAAGAGTTCTTCCTCCCACCCTGGAAATTACACAGATATATAAATCTCACTTGCCTAGTTTTCAACATACCTCACAACCTCTGCGGATGCCTGCCATAGATGCGGGTGAAACATCAGGAGAGAATACTTCTGGAACATGGCCAAACGGCCCAGAAACCTCACAGCAACCCATAAAAAGACTTTTTGTTTTTACCAGGCAGATCAGGTTCCTCGGAATCTGTAGATTGGTGGTTCTCAACCTGTGAGTCCCCAGCTATTTGGGCCTTCAATTCCCAAAAAGCCTATCACCTGGTAAACTGGCTGAGATTTCTGGGAGTTGTATGCCAAAACACCTGGGAACCCACGGGCTGAGAACCACTGTTAGATCCTCCAGCATGACACTATGGTGAACCTGCAGAAGTTGATCACAAACTCGCACTACTATTTATTTATTTATGACATTTCTACCCCACCTTTCTCACCCCAGAGGGAACTCAAGGCGGCTTTACATACAGGCAACGATTCAATGCCTTAAAACACAATGTACTCTTAAATAAATATTAAAATGGAATTAAAAAGGACATCAAAACCAATGAAAACATTTAAAAACAATACATTCAGAGTTATATACATAATCCACAAGTGTAATCCGGGCCGTTCCAATGGTCATTGCACATTGTTCCAAGTCTATCTATTGCACAAGATCTCTGAAAGGTTTGGTCACAAAGCTACGTTTTCACTTTCTTGCAGTAGTTCAGGAGGGAGGGAGTTTATCTAATATCCCTGGGGAGGGAGTTCCACAGCTGAGGTGCCACCACTGGGAAGGCCCTGTCTCTTATCTCCGCCAATCGTGCCTGCGAGGGAGGCAGGACCAAGAGCAGGGCCCTCCCTAGATGATCTTAAACTTCGAGGTGGGTCATAGAGGAAGATACATTCTGACAGATAAGATGGGTCAGAACACTATTTATTTATTTATTTATTGTTCATTTTTATATACCGCTCCTCCCTGCAGGCTCACGGCGGTTTACATAAAACAACCAATTGAATACAGATAAAACATTTAAAAACATTTGTTATATCCAATACAAGGACATAGTCAGAAGTCATCCGGGAGAACTTAGGTTGAAGGCCAACTTGAACAAGGTTGTCTTGCAGGACCTCCGGAAGGGGGCTAACTCCGTGATGGCCCGAACATCGTCTGGCAACACATTCCATAGTGTCAGTGCCACCACGGAGAAAGCTCGTTGTCTAGTCACTGAGAGGCGACAGGAACGAACTGGTGGAATTATCAGAAGGTTATGTTCTTCTGAGCGCAGCAATCTCGGGGGAACATATGGGGTGAGATGGTCCCTCAGGTACACTGGCCCAAGACCATACAAGGCCTTAAAGGTCAAAACCAGCACCTTGAAGACAATCCGGTACTTTACTGGCAGCCAGTGCAATTGCTGTAAGATTGGAGTGATATGCTCTCTCACAGGTGCTCCCACCAGTAATCGGGCAGCAGCATTTTGCACCAGCTTGAGTTTCTGGGTTGTCGACAAGGGAAGGCCAATGTAGAGGGCGTTACAGTAGTCTAGCCGTGGCTAGGTCATTCCTGGATAGGTAAGGAGCCAATCGTCTAGCCTGTCGAAGATGGAAGAATGCTGTTCTGCTAACCATGGAGATCTGAGTCTCCATCGATAGCAGTGGGTCTAATTGAACCCCCAGGCTTTTTACCAAGGAAGACTGGCTTAGTCACTCGCCATCCAGGGTAGGCAACTGGCACTCACCAATTCCAGGATGACCCAGCCATAGGATCTCAGTCTTCGATGGATTCACCTTCAGCCAGCTGGAAAGCAGGCATCCAGTCACGGCTTCAAGACATTGATGGAAACAATCGGGTACGGTGTCTGGCCTGCCATCCATTCTCAGCACCAGCTGGGTGTCATCAGCGTACTGATAACACTCCAGACCAAAATCACGAACCAGTCGAGCCAGATGTTCAGCATATAGATGTTCAACAATAAAGGGGAAAGGATAGCTCCCTGGAGGACCCCACAACTTAATGGGAGTCTCCCAGAGACCAACCCTCCCCTCTCTACACGTTTACCCCGGTCTTGAAGGAAGGAGGCCACCCATTTAAGGGCGGTCCCCCTAACTCCCGTCGCGGCTAAACGGTGGGTCAGTAATGCGTGGTCTACCGTGTCGAAGGCTGCTCGCTGCTGTGAGATCTAACAACACCAGCAGAGCTGACCCGCCAACTGGCAGAGAAGTTGGTCTGTAATGGAGACAAGCACGGTCTCCATCCCATGTCCAATACGGAAACTGTATTGGAAAGGATCAAGCCCAGCTGTGTCATTTAAGAACTAGAGGATCTAGAGATTCCTAGAGAGAACACTTTGATCAAACCTGTAAATCTGAAGACCAACTGTATTGCATGTCTGCAGAGTAACTTAGCTCAGTGGTTCTCAACATCTGGGGACCCACAGGTTGAGAACCACTGACTTAGCTAATGACTCAGAGATCAGGCAGGCAGAATAGAAAAAGACAAGACAGTGCGAAATCATGATAGAGAATTTTTAAAAGCCAATTATCTCTGCAATTGTACAACTCCAGCATCCAGAGATCAAAATCCAAACACATATTGAAAGACAAGGGAACACCTCACCTGAACAGCATAGGAGATGGCAAGCCCAGCATATGCCGGAGGGATCTGGCCGTGCATGAAGACAATCATTAACCCAGTGGTAGTAATGAGGGCAATGCTGACAATATCCAGCCTAACCGCCAGCCAACGCATTGCACAGCTGAACAAGTAGAAGGGTGCTTGGTTGTCATCTAGCAGCTCTTGGTATCTAGAAGAAAGGAAACATTTTCCTAAGGGAAATGTCTCATATTATATGTTCTCTCTGCCAAATGATAGAAGTCAGAACCTAAACTCTAGCAGCATATGGATGCTGACCTGTGCAGAAACTCTTGCCCTTTATTGTAGGCATGGATTGTAGAGAGGCCTTGTATGCTCGAGGTGATGTGTGATAGGAACGGAGACTGCGTGATATTGTCCAGTCGCTTTAACTCTCGAATGAAGACTCTGCAGACAAAAATAAAAGAGAACTAAATGGAAGTGAAAGATCTGACACTGCGAACTACTAAAATAATCTGCTTAGAGCAAAGTATTTTTGGGGGGGAGGGAATCTGAACCGTTGTTTACCTAGATACAACATGTAGGATAATAAAAATGATGACAAGAGGCCCAACTGCCATTAGGAACCATGGGAAGACGCCAGCGATCACTCCCACACAGAAGAAGACTAGGATGACATTCTGTATGAACATTTCGGCTTGAAACGGTAGGCGGACATCAACTGGAAGAGATGGACAGAGATGGAAGCCTTCACATAGGAAACTAAGAACAAAAGGTCCAATCAAGTTGAGTGACGCTATTTCTTTAGATCGGGCACGGACAAACTTTGGTCGTCCAGGCGTTTGCGACTTCAACTCCCACAATTCCTAACAGCCTAGGAATTGTGGGAATTGAAGTCCAAAACAGCTGGAGGACCAAAATTTGCCTATGGCTGATTTAGACAATTCATTCCCTGCCATACAGCCAACCAACCCACCCATCCCCCTTTCTGTTCACAATAGGATGAATGCTTCCCATAAAACTCTCTTTCAGAAATTCCTATAGAACTTATACTCTACGAACAGAGACATGACAGCACAAGTCTTAGTAATTCAGGTTAATAGCAAGGATTTGAAGTAACCCATATTATACTTTGAAGGCTTTCATGGCCGGAATCACTGGGTTGTTGTAAATTTTTGGGACTGTATGGCCATGTTCCAGAAGCATTCTCTCCCGCCGTTTCCTCTGCATCTATGGCAGACATCCTCAGAGGTTGTGAGGTCTGCCATAAATGTCATTATGGATGCTTGCCATAAATGCAGGTGAAACGTCAGGAGAGAATGCTTCTGGAACATGGCCAGGCAGCCCGAAAAACTTACAACAACCCATATTATACTTTTCAAAAGTTCTGTAATATCAAAAGACTAAAAATCAGGAGACTGAAAATCCAACAGACAGCAAGGTTGCATGTCAACAATGGAGAAAATATAGCCTCCAGGCATTCTGTCTGCCATCTGAGGTGTGCACTGTCTCAGGAGAGCACATGTAACATATGGTGAAGTAGCTCTTGTTCTCAAGTCTGCTAACCTTTCCATAAGCAAATTATTATTACAGTAGAGTCTCGCTTATCCGACATAAACAGGCGGCAGAACGTCGGTTAAACAAAAATGTCGGACAATATGGAGTCTCCTACCGTTACCTGCACTAGACACCTAGAATACTAACAACGGGGACTCAAAGGGTTAAGGCAATGCAATGCCTCAGGGCTAGAGCGGCCCAACAGGAAGTGCCTGGATGTGGCAGAGGAGCGTTGAAATCACAGAGGGAAGGCGGGAGGACGCTTTCGGTCCTGCCTCTTTTCTCCCTTTCTTTCCTTCTCCTCCTCCTCGTCTTGCCTTTTTTACTTAGTGGAAATGGAGAAAGAGTTGGGGAGCGCTCCTTTAATTGAAGGGAAAATGCTGGAGGAAATGGGGGGCGTCGGATAAGTTGGCGTGTTGGATAAGCAAAGATCGGATAAGCGAGATTCTACTGTATTATATCCTTTTGTTAGGATGACTCACCCACAGCTTGAGAGAAGCCATTTTTATGTTAGTTTTATGGGGGTGGAGTTTAAGAAAACCCTTCCTGGTTTGTGTCACTCAATTTGTCCACCCTTTTGCCTGAGGAAAGGGGGTCATTTTAGATTGCCAGGGAATCTTGGAAACAAGCTGTGTCTGCAGTTGGTCCCAGTGAGATCCAGGCTTGGACAAGCCATTTCAAGTCAATTTTATCAACTAATAATTAGTCAAACAACAACTGGTTAATGCCTTGGGCATTGGGCGCCTCAGAGGCCCCTATACCAGAGACAGAGAGCAAGGAAAGTATGGACTTCGTTGTGGGGAAATCAAGTTAGTACCTGGGTGGAGATAGAACCAAGACCAGTTAATAAATCGTTATCATTTTTAACTAACTAACTTTATTTCTTATGAGTCGCCCTCCACCAAAGGTGCTCTGGGCAACTTACACAATTAAAATAAACAGGTTACATAGTCACCGCTTGTTACTAAAAATCGCAGTAATCATTTCCTCAAAGCAACAGCATGGACATTGATTTTGTGGGGTTCCTTGCTCAAACAGGAAGGCAGTCCAGCATCCTGCAAGCTGGCAGAAAGTTAGGACACATCAATGCTAAAGAGACATTAAGTCAGGTCAATCACCTTCATCCATATCTTTGGAAAACCTATTAAGGATCCTCCCTGTCGGCGTGGTGTCAAAAAATTTCATAGGGCTACGAAGAATCCGTCGGAAAAGCTCATCATGGAGCTTGGAAGATGCTCTCAATGTCCCCTACAAAGGAAAAGGAGAATTCATTGAATCAGGGAGAAATGCTTATTGTATGAACCTACGAGCTAAGTGCAGACTCCTAGAAGCCTATCAATTTTTTAACCATCCTCTCTCTGGATCCAAGGAAGTTATGCTACCTCTCTATTCTGCCTTGGTCAGACCACACCTGGAATCACACTGTGTCCAATTCAGGTTACGCAACTAAAGGGAAATATTGACTCTAAGCTGGAATGTGTCCAGAGGAAGAGGGTGGCTCAAAGGATCAAGGGTCTGGAGAACAAGCCCTATGAGGAGTGGTTTAAAGAGCTGGGTACGTTTAGCCTGCAGAAGAGAAGGCTGAGAGGAGGCATGATGAGGGCCATGTATAAATTTGTGAGGGAAAATCATAGGGAGGAGGGAGCAAGTTTGTTTTCTGCTGCCCTGGAGAGTAGGAAGTGGAACAATGGCTTCAAACCACAGGAAAGGAGATTCCACCTGAACATTAGGAAGAACTTCCTGACTGTATGGAGAGCTGTTCAGCAGTGGAACTCTCTGCCCTGGAGTGTGGTAGAGGCTCCTTCTTTGGAGGCTTTTAAACAGAGGCTGGATGGCCATCTGTCAGGGGTGGATGGTCCAGAAGGACTCCTCCAACTCTGTATGATTCTATGAAGTGTAATGACAAGGCCATTGCTGCCACAAAGAAGTTAATTTCCCCTCTCACATGCAAGGAAAGAAGATTCTAAGGGTAATAGTTGTGTATACAAGGCAACAATCCCCTAATTTCCATCTAGTATAACTTCAAGATCAGGCAAGAGGCTACCCTGCATCTGTTTTTAGATACACCTACCTTAACAAAGGCAATGCCACGCACAGCCTTTAGAATCAGCATGACACCCATTGAGAGGGCATAGATGCCAGCATAATAACGCATGTGAGGATGGTCCTTCATGCTGTCGCTTACAACGGTTTCATTGCCCAACGTCAAGGTAGTGTTCTGTGAAAAGATAAGAAAAAAGACCAACAATGTAAGTACTAAGTTAATAGGATATCGTATCCAGGGACTTACCATAGTTTTGTCTGAATGTTTACTACTGTTAAATATTTTGCATATTATTATCAGTTTGACCAGGCATGGGCAAACTTCAGCCCTCCATGTGTTTTGGACTTCAACTCCCACAATTCCTAACAGCCTAAGGGCAGCTTCAATAGATTGCTTCTTTTATTTGTCTTAACAGGTAGGTTTTACACAAATCAGACTTGTTTGTTCCTTTGCAGACAGAATAATGTTCCCTCCACAACCGGCACTCTTACCCCACTGCCTTGCTTGATCCAGTAGCTCAGCCACCAATTGCTGAAGGCAGTGCTGCCCACGTTCAGTATAAACAGTGCCATGATGATGATGAAAGCAATGGGGCCTCCAGCTGCTTGGATATAGATGCCATAAACTGACCAGGGGACAGAACCTTTGCCTTTTTCCTCTATCTGCATGAGCTGACCTGAGGCACACACAAAAACACAAAAGAGAAGGGAAAGGGAAAGAATAAAACTACCAGGAAACCAGGACAAATCCCAAATGGAAAATATACAGAATTCTCTATGTTTCAATGTCACAATCGAACAGATCTCTTCGAAAGTACTTATACCGACAGGCAGCATACAAATGCTGTTCAGAAGTAGATCCTACTAAACATTCTGCCTTATAAAGAGAATATCAGCCAGCACCTCTTGAGGGCTTTCCCTCCAGGTCTACAAATACAACAAACACTCATTGGCATGGGTTATAGCAGTGGTTCCCAAACTTTTTTGGCCTACCGCCCCCTTTCCAGAAAAAAATTTACTCATGGCCCCCCTAGAAATTAATTTTTTTAAAAAATGTAATAGCAATTAAACCAAAAGATGTATGTATTAATGCATTGGTTCTCAACCTTTCTAATGCCGTGAGCCCTAAATAAGGTTCTTCATGTTGTGGTGACCCCATCCATATTTTCGTTGCTACTTCATAAATAATTTTGCTACTCTTATAAATTCTAATACAAATATCTAATATGCAAGATGTATTTTCATTGTGGAGTTGAGGAGAAGAAGGAGGTGTGCACTTCGGTTTCCAGGCAGTGCCTGCACGGGGTGAGTTGGAATCCCACCACCGCCCCCTTACAGGACGTCAGTGCCCTCCAAATTCTCCTGAGCCTCCCACTGCCCCCTTGGATCACCTCACCGCCCACTAGGTGGCAGTACCGTCCACTTTGGGAACCACAGGGTTATAGAATCATAGAATCATTGAGTTGGAAGAGACCTCGTGGACCATCCCGTCCAACCCCATTCTGCCAAGAATTAGGAATATCACATTCAAAGAACCATTGACAGATGGCCATCCAGCCTCTGTTTAAAAGCCTCCACCACAGTCCGGCTCAAGAGAATTCATTAATTAACAAACATCCTTGTGACAGGCAAGAAGTGAAGGTATCGCAGCAGCAAAAAATTAAAAAGCGCAATAAGTTCACCTCTAAACTAATGTTCAGAAAATGGTCTGGAACATACCAGATGAGAAAGGGAAATATGATCCATTAGATCACTTTAAAAGAAAGATAATAATAATAAACTTTATTTATACCCCGCCACCATCTCTCCAACAGGAACTCGGGGCGGCTTACATGAGGCCAAGCCCAATAGTGCATTAAAAAAAAATAATACGAAACAAAACTCAAAACAGCAATACAATGAGGTAAATAAATAATAAAAAATACACTAGAGTAGTGATTTTCAACCAGTGTGCCGCAGAACACTAGTGTGCCGTGGGAAATTATTTTCGAACTTCATTCATATATAAACTATAAGGCGCATCTGTCCCTTTAAGAAATGGAACCATAGCACTCTCACGTCACCTAAGAAGTGACGCGAGAGTGCTATGGTCGCGCCGCCATCTTGGATTCGCTCAGACACGGCTAAGTAAACAAAGTTAGAGTTAGTGCTGCAGCTGCGCGTCAAGTGACAGTGGCAATCTGGGATCACAGCAAGACAAGCGAGTGACAGTGATGGAGAAGCTTTTGAGAAGGGAAAATGCAAATGCCGAACAGGGCCCTGGACAAAATTATGACACAGACATTGAACTGAATTATGACATTGAACTGAAACAAGATTGTAGTTTAAAGCTAAAATTTGCTGATCTTCCTTTGGACAGTTTTTGGTTATCTGTTGCCAGGGAGTTCCCCATTCTGGCCAACAAAGCTATTTTGACATTGCTCCCGTTTTCAACCACATATCGGTGTGAGATGAGCTTCTCTAGTTTGACTGCGATAAAAACTAAAAACTGACAGCTGTTGAGCAAGACCTTTGTGTGTGTCTTTCTGCCAGGATATCTATTTTGCGTTCATCGAAACAGGCCCAGGTTTCACACTAAGTGAGTGTATAAATACATTTAAAAACATATTAACTATATGTATTACTGTGTTAGAGTGTCATTTTGGTTGGTGGTGTGCCCCAGGATTTTGTAAATGTAAAAAATGTGCCGCGGCTCAAAAAAGGTTGAAAATCACTGCACTAGACAATATAAAATAATACAACAGAATAAAGTAATTCAGACGTAGTAACAATGAGCGGGCCTCGTGTAAAAGATAAAATGTTAAAAACCCAGATCCTTTTAAAAGATCCTTTTAAGCAGATGGAAATGCTCGTGTATTTCTGCATGGCAAACCATACCTTCTTCCTTCTTGACCACCTTCTCTTTCTTCACAGAACCTGATTTGGTGCCTTTATCTTGATGCCTTTTCAACGAACTGTTTGTGGCCTTCTTTACATTGATCTGCAAGAAATGAGTGGTTAAACTTCAAAAAGGGGGATTTCACCATGTAACGCATTCAACAAAAAAAGGCAAGACAGATTTCGTCATGATATCATATACAGCAAGCATGGCCAAACTTTGGTCCTCCAGGTGTTTTGGACTTCAACTCCTACAATTCCTAACAGCCGGTAATAGCAGCACTAAGAAATTGTTTTTATTATTTATAGCCTTCATATTTCGTGCTTCGAGTATATACGGTTTAGAAACTTACCGTATATACTCGAGTATAAGCCAACCCGAATATAAGCCGAGACACCTAGTTTTACCACAAAAAACTGGGAGAACGTATTGACTCAAATATAGGCCAAGGGTGGGAAATGTAGCAGCAAATGGTAAATTTCAAAATAAAAATACATACCAATAATATTAAAGTAATTGAGGCATCAGTAGGTTAAATGTTTTTGAATCTTTACATAAAACTCTAATGTAAGATAAGACTGTCCAACTTTGATTCAACCATTATTCTGACCTTCTTCAATGTAAGTGTGCTTACGTATCCTTCCAATAATAGAGTAAAATAATAAATGTAATAAAAATAATAAATAAGTGTAAAATAATAAATGTAATAATAGAGTAAAAATAATAAATGTAATAGTGTAAAATAACATAAATGTAATAAATATAGTAAAATAATACATGTAATAAAAATGAAACAGAGAAAAGTAATAAACAACCTTGACTCGAGTATAAGCCGAGGGGAGTTTTTTCAGCCTAAAAAAGGGGCTGAAAAACTAGGCTTATACTCGAGTATATACAGTAATCTTGTTATATATGGGTTGCTTTTACTATAATCATTTTAATTTCACTTTGCTGTCATTTTGCTTATGATACGGATACAGATTTAAAGGGTAGATCATAACGAAAAAAAATCACTGTATGAAAACAGGGAGGAATAGTTAAGCACCTCAATGTGTGGAGTCTCCCCGAGTTGCAGATTGTTGAAAATGGTTGCATAGTCACCATTCAAATTCATCAGATTCTCGTGGCTTCCCCTCTCGGTGATACAGCCTTCTTTCATGAAGATCACTTCATCACAATCCACAAGGTACTGAATACCGATGATAGGGAGAAGTACACTTATTATGCGGTGTGCCTAAGCAACAACCTCCCCCCCCCCCCCCAAACTGAAACTATTTCCATTTTCATTATGCCACCAGTTATTACAATACCAGAATGCAATTGGCCCCCTTGGAAGGTCATATATCACACAGAGATATACAACCATCTCTTCCCCCAAGACAATCAATTTCACCAAACAAAAATACACAGATTATTGAGCTTTTCAGGAAATTTCTTGTTTTTTACCCTGTGTTTCATAAACCTAGAGATTTTTCTAAACTAAAGAACATGCAACTTGTGCAGTCTCCCCTTGGGAAGGAGAACCTCTGCCACGCCACTACCAACACTAGTTTTTACTCTGCTTTCTTGCATCTCCAACACAACTGTTCTCACAATTACAGCTGCTGATATTCTTAATATAGTTTTTATTTCCCCTTTATTGTCTTGCTCTCTTGGCTGCATTAATGCTCTTATTAAAGGTAAGCTGCATCCCACTCCATCCCCACCCCTCTTTGTAAACCAAAAGGCAATTTTGACAATGCAAATTAATAGTTACTCTAAGCGTAGCAGTTACCACCACTCAAGCCCCATAGGTGTATGAAAATGATTGGGGAGCATTATTTTACTTGTAATTGGTGCGTGATAAACAGAACTGTTTTCGACTTCAGATGTTTTCGTATTGCACTGTTGAAGATGTGGTTTCCAACATGAGCATCCAAGGCACTGAGGGGGTCATCAAGGATGTAAATGTCCTTGTCGCTGTACAGGGCTCGAGCAAGGCTGATCCTCTGTCGTTGGCCCCCACTCAGGTTTGCACCTCGTTCACCAATCTACATTAAATAAACGTTGTTAAAAGGTTTACTTTTATATCTCCTGTTTTTATTTTTTTAGTCATGCATCATACCTTACATATGCAACTTGCCATTCCATTAAAAATATCAACTGCACCTCTAGCCCAATGAGATCAATAGATCAGTTTTATCTGAGTCTAGACCAGTGGTTCTCAACCTGTGGGTCCTCGGGTGTTTTGGCCCACAACTCCCAGAAATCCCATCCAGTTTACCAGCTTTTAGGATTACGGGGAATTGAAGTCCAAAACACCTGGGGATCCACAGGTTGAGAACGACTGGGCTAGATTAAAATCACTCCGTGTGCTTCAGGGCTGGATACCAAACTGGAACTGCAATCTTTATATGTCAATCAAACAGCTTTAAGTATAATACAAACTGGTCTTATTCATCCCCAGAAATAATTCATTTATGGAGCTCCCGGTGGTGCAGTGGGTTAAACCCTTGTGCCGGCAGGACTGAAGACCGAAAGGTCGCAGGTTCAAATCTGGGGAGAACACTGATGAGCTCCCTCTGTCAGCTCTGGCTCCCCATGTGGGGACATGAGAGAAGCCTCCCACAAGGGTGGTAAAACATCAAAACATCTGGATATCCCCTGGGCGATGTCCTTGCAGACAGCCAATTCTCTCACACCAGAAGTGACTTGCAGTTTCTCAAGTCACTCCTAGCACGAAAAAAAACATCATTTGTACTGTTGTTACAGAGCAGGCCTGCAGAACCTGTGGCTCTGCAGGTGTTTCAGCCTTTAACTCCAAGGAGCCCTAGCCAGCTGAAGTCCAAAACACCTGGAGGCCACAAGTGGTACAGGCTTGTTATGGTGTCTTCAAAGCAAGAGCTTCTCAAAGCAGCTTAAAGGATCATATATGTGTGTGAGATATATATATATATATAGATAGATAGATATAGATATATAAATATATAGATATAAATATATACATACACACACACACACACGCACCAGTGTTCTCCTGACACAGGTACCAAGGGGATTACAGTTAACTAAAACAGTATAAAATATTAAAATGGCATCTTGTTTATAAAGGATGAATATCCATTTTTAAAAGCAATAATTGCAGTTAAAACACAGTATGGTTTGGCCAACAAAATAGAACACTGAAATGAGGACCATTTCAGGACACATATCATACCAACTTCAATATTCACTCAAGCTGGGGCAGAGTGGTACACGTTCACAGACTAAAACTGTTTGTGGGTGTATACGTTTGGTTATTCCAATCATTATACCAGCCTTAATGCAATATATAGGATGACTATGTCTTAGCTGGAAACCCGAAATGCTCCAAAATCCGAAACTGTCCATATGAGTGGCTGAGATAGTGATCCTTTTGCTTTCTGGTGGCTCACCATACACAAACTTTGTTCATGCACAAAATTATTGCAAATATCATGCCTTCAGACTATAGGAATAAGATGTGTATGCAGCATGTCTGGACTACAAAATATCTAATCTCAAATGTAAATATTTTAAAATCCAAAACACTTCTGGTCCCAAGGATGTCAGATAAGGGAGACTCAACCTGTCCCAGTTCAAATACCAAAATAAACAACTTCAATCCTGCAATACTGATTACAGACCAGAGGCAAAATTGAGTAGTGATATTTGCAAAATGCAAGAGAAGCTCTTTATCAGTTCCCAAACATGACCTTCTCTTGCTAATGAAATCCTTCCTTGAATGCTCAATCATAACGGTCATGCACGATTCCTACCTCTGTCATGTCCCCATTTGGCAGGATAGCCAGATCAGGTCTGAGACAGCAGTTACTCAAGACAGTATTATATCTGTGGGCAAAAATTAAGATGTAAGAACAGCAACATATGCATTTTTCTGCCTTCATATAAAAAACAGTATATTTTCAGCGTTTCATAAAAACGTTTCAACTAAATCAATTAATGAAAGAGAATAATGATATCCATGTTAGACAATGATGACATTTCAATGGGTGGTTTTCCATCCCAAATGAGTTTGTGACCATGTAAATTACTTACAACCACTTATCTGAAGTACTCACACAACAAAGACCTGACAGGCAAAACAAATGGGTATGAAAGATGATCAGCTAAAAATGCTTAGCAAGCTCGATTGCATCTGCAGTGCTAAAAATATTTTGCTGATTCATATCTTACATTACTCCAGAATATAGAAAACTTCCAGGATATTAAAATCCAAAACCAAGGTTTGACTTAAATCAAGAACAAGAGAACTCAGGCTTAGCTTCTCACTCTAACGCAGCCTTGCCTGAACTGCCCCTAAGGTAAACAACTTGTTGTTTAATAGACACCCATGAAAGCATTATGTCTGCCATCAATTTTCTCCCCAACATTCCCACATAATCTCTCAGACTGGCATAGTCTATTTTCAGCTCTGATTTGTACACCAAGACTTTTGTTGATCTCCGTAGCTACAGGTGGTTTCTCCTGGAAACTCTTCCTATCACTCAGCTCTTCACTCGATTCCTTATCTGCTATTGCTATTTCTGACTCCTCGGACTGGCCTTGAGGTCCTGCACTGTCTGAGCCACTTTTCTCACAGAGAGAAACATCATTTCCCAGACCTAAAATTCCCAGACTTGAGAGCCCATCAGTTTGTGCCACGGGAAAGCCCACAATCCTCACTAAATCATCAGTTAAACCATAAGCCTCTGGCTGATCTACAACACCAGGAATCAAAGTCAATGACTCTAAATGGTTAGGAATTCCTGCCAGTCACATGGGAAGAAGAGGTATGTGAGGCTGAAATTTTGTCTGGCCTTCCAGAACTTGTGTTAAGTAATGCTTAATCCTTGTTTACTGTTACATACAAAGAGGCTCAAGCCTGAATTAAGAGCCAAAGAAAATCTACACCAAAGGAAGAAACCTGTGGAGGCCTGCGGAGGCAGAATGCCTAGTTAATGATTCATGATTTACACTGCTATATAAATATACAGTGGCTGTTCAACAAGGGTGAACAAAGTGCAGCCATGGAGAAACAGGGAGGCTATTTCTGCAGCCCTTTTTCCTCTCCAGATTTCCCCTGGCCAGTTTTTATGGACAGAAAGCTGCAAGTTTACTTTCTCCAAACCCTATAGGACCAAAAGCTGCAATATTTTATTGCACCACATAGCATTAAAAACATAAAGAGGTGAGAAGTGGCGTACCCCAAGGTTCAGTTTTGGGTCCGTTACTTTTTAATTTATTCATTAATGATCTGGATGTAGGAGTGAATTCTGAGGTAGCAAAGTTTGCAGACGACACTAAATTGTTCAGGGTAGTTAAAAATGAAACTGATTGTAAAGAGCTCCAGAAAGATCTCTCGAAATTGAGTGAATGGGCAACAAAGTGGCAAATGCATTTTAACCTAAACAAGTGTAAAGTCATGCACATCGGGGCAAAGAACCCCAAATACACTTATCAACTGATGGGATCAAAGCTTTCTGAGACAAACCAGGAAAGGGATCTTGGGGTTTTGGTGGACAGCTCAATGAAGATGTCAACCCAGTGCGCAGCAGCAGTGAAAAAAGCAAATTCTATGCTTGGCATGATCAGGAAGGGAATCGAAAATAGGTCAGCAAATGTTGTATTACCTCTCTACAAATCTATAGTAAGGCCACATTTGGAGTACTGTGTACAATTCTGGTCTCCGCACCTTAAGAAGGATATAACGGAACTGGAAAAGGTACAGAAAAGGGCAACAAAAATGATCCAAGGGATGGAGCAGCTCCCTTATGAAATCAGGTTGCAACGCCTTGGTCTTTTCAGCCTTGAAAGACGGCGTTTAGGAGGTGACTTGATCGAAGTGTATAAAATCATGCATGGAATAGAAAAGGTGAATAAAGAAAAAATATTTTCTTTGTCACAAAACACTAGGACTAGAGGGCACTCCCTGAAGCTCCAAGGTAGGAAAGTTAGGACTAATAAAGGGAAATATTTCTTCACCCAGAGGGTCATTGGGTTATGGAACTCACTTCCAGAAGAGGTTGTGACAGCTGTCAGCCTGAACAACTTCAAGGCAGGATTAGACAGATTCATGGATACCAAGTGTATCGGTAGTTACTGAAAAGGACATTCAAGTGCCACCTCGGAGTTGGTTGAGGTAGGCACGATTTCCCTGGGTACTGGTTGTGGGGGGTCGGGAGCAGGTCAGGGTTTTGCCCTCCCTTCTGCTCGAGATCCCCGTGTACAACTGGTGGGCCACTGTGTGATACAGAATGCTGGACTAGATGGGCTGAGGTCCGATTCAGCATGGCTCTTCTTATGTTCTTATAGGGGTGCTATGTGTTTTCCGGGCCGTACGGCCATACTCCAGAAGCATTCTCTCCTGGCGTTTCACCCACATCTATGGCAGGCATCCTCAGGGGTTGTGAGGTCTGCTGGAAACTAGGCAAGTGGGGTTTATATATGTATGGAATTTTCAGGGTGGGAGAAAGAACTCTTGCCTGTTTTAGGCAAGTGTGAATGTTGCAACTGGCCAGCTTGATTAGCACTGAATAGCCTTTCAGCTTCAAGGCTTAGCTGCTTACTGCCTGGGGGGATCTTTGTTATGAGGTAAATAGCTGACCTTGGTTAGTTCTTTTCTGGAAATCCCCCGTTTTTGTGTGTTGTTCTTTATTTACTGTCCTGATTTTAGAGGGTTGTTTAAAATACCGGTAACCAGTTTTTGTTCATTTTCTTTTCTTTTTTTTGTAAATATATTTATTAGGGTTTTTCAAGAAAAAACAATGAAAGTGGTGGAACAATTTTGGGTACAGGATAGTAGGAAAGAAGGAGGGAGAAGGCTTAGTAGAGCTGGAGGGGCGGGGGGAGGCGGGGATGGGAATGTAGATGGAGAGTAGGCGCCTGGGTTTTTGTTCATTTTCATGGCTACACAGAGAAGGCATTGAAATCTACAAGCATATGGACATTTTCAACAGAAAGGAGGAAACCATGAAAATGAACAAAATCAGGCTACCAGTTTTACAAAAACACTAAAATCTGGACAGTAAATAAAGAACAACACACAAAAACATGGGATTTCCAGAAAAGAAACAATCAGGGCCTGCTAATTGTCTCCTAACAAAGGATTCCCCCAGACAGGAAGCAACCAAGACTTGAAGCTGCAAGGTTATTCAATGCTAATCAAGATGATCAACTGCAACATTCACACTTGCCTCAAACAGACAAGAGTTATTTCCCCCACCCTGGACATTCCACAGCAGTGTTTCCCAACTGCTATTCCCCGGTACACTAGTGTTCCGTGAAGAATCACCTGGTGTGCCGGGGAAAAACCTCTCCCCCCCCCTTTCTTCCCCATCCTGCGGCGTTTTTTGGATCTTCCAGGACCTATTCCTATGTAAAACACAATGCGGAGCCTAGCTTGTCTATTTAAAACCAGCTGGCCATGTACCAGGCTGACTTCGACGCTTTTTGGAACCTCCAGGACCAAAAGGAGGAGGAGGAGGAGGAGGAGGAGGAGGAGGAGGAAGGGCCGTGCTGCTGCTCCTGCCAAGGGAGAAGGGAAGCCAGCCAGCCAGCCAACCACTCAGCCAGGCAGCCTCCCCTGGGTGGGGTGGACCGGGGGTCTTCTCAGTCCTGCCGGCCATGTTCCAGGCCTCGCTGGGGGGGGGGGGGCAGGTGCGTCGAAGCACTGCTTCTCCATGGAATCCCTGCTGGGAAAATACCCCCTCCCAGCGGCGGGGGTTCCGGGGGGAGCCTGCGCTGCTTCCTGGAGCATGGCTTGGAGGGCGCCTTCCTGGCCTGCCTGGGGCCCCGCCCGCCCCTCCTTGGCAGCACCCCCAAGCTGCTGTTCGCCAAGAGCCTGGCCTGGCCCGGCCTGGCCCCGCCTTGCGCCCCCTCCTCCCCAACCGCACCCCCACCCCCTGTGATGAGATGGTTATTTATATGTTAATCACATATTTGTTTATGTATTTAGAAGGGACATTCTTTAAAAGCTGCAGAGTGTGAGCCATGGAATGTTCGCAGCAGCAAGCTGTAAGCAGAGGCTGTTGCCATGACAACAGAGGCCACTCTGGCTTTAGAATGTTCAGTTTGAATCTGACAGTTGGAGAATGTCAGTTGGCCAGCAGCTGTGACCAGAGTTAGTGAGGAATTGACAGTTGCTGGAGCTGCAAGCTGTCTGTAGGAGCTGCAGTGTGCAGTTCAGTTCTGTGTGTGGGTTGAGGGAAACCCAAGTGTGTGGGATAGAGTTTAGTCCCAGGGTTGAGAGTAATCCAGTATTAAGTAGTTACTTGTGTGTAACTGTGTAAGGGGAATTTAAAACCCCCAGTGTTATATTGTTGAACCCTTGAAGTTTGTACCTCTTTGGAAATCTTGTGAAACCACCTAAGCTTTGAGCCCATTTGTGTAAAATAAACTGTTTAACACTTTCAACATAACATCTGTGGAAGTTGTCTATTCACAAAGACCCTCACATCTAGTGGTCAAGCTTTGACAAATGGTGGCAGCAAGTAATAAACAAGGAAAACATTGAGTAATGGTGGCAGTGGTCAGTCGTCCACAGTGTTTCCAGTACTAGACTTGGAACATCGTTACAATTTGGTGGCAGCAGTGGGATTAAAGGATAGCCTGCCCTGCCACAGTACTACACGGTTCACTCAGTTTGGTGTGCGAATAAACGAAGATCGACGCTAGCCTTCGGCGGCGTTTACGATGCGCTTGTTTACACCCCCCTCCACCCGGAGTCCCCCTGGTGGCATCCTTCGCCGCCCCCCACCCCCGACCCGCAGCAGCAGACCCACTGGGCTTCTACCCTTGGGTCCTCCGGAGTCACTTCTTCAGGCACCGCTTCCAAGGTAAGCTGTGACGAGCTGAGAAGGAGGGGAGGGAGGAGGGGAATGAAAGGAAGGAAAAGGAATGAAAGGAAGGAAGGGAAAGGTAGGAAAGAAAAGAAAGAAAGAAAGAAAGAAAGAAAGAAAGAAGGAAGGAAGGAAGGAAGGAAGGAAGGGAAAGGAAGGAAAGGAAGGAACAAAGAGAGAGGGGAGAAAGAAGGGGGCTTGACTGGATGACCTTTGAGGATCCCTCCCATGACCTGGGGGTTCTGTGTGGGAAGTTTGGCCCAGTTCTATCATTGGTGGGGTTCAGAATGATCTTAGATTGTAGGGGAACTATAAATCCCAGCAACTACTTCCAAATGTCAAGTTTATTTCCCCAAACTCCATCAGTGTTCACATTTGGGCATATTGAGTATTTGTGCCATGTTTGGTTCAGATCTATCATTGTTTGAGTCCACAGTGCTCTCTGGATGTAGGTGAACTACAACTCTAAAACTCAAGGTCAATGCTCACCAATCCCTGCCAGTATTTTTGGTTGGTCATGGGAATTCTGTGTGCCAAGTTTGGTTCAATTGCATTGTTGCAAGAGTTCAGGATGCTCTTTGATTGTGTGTTAACTATAAATTGTGTCATTTTGTGTCATTTTGGTTGGTTGTGTGCCCCAGGATTTTGTAAATGTAAAAAGTGTACCATGGCTCAAAAAAGGTTGGGAAACACTGTTCCACAGGGATATAAACCTCACTTGCCTGGTTCCCAACAAACCCCCTCAACCTGTGAGGATGCCTGCCATAGATGTGGTTGAAGCATTAGGAGAGAATGCTTCTGGAACATGGTCATACAACCCAGAAAACACACAACAAAGCAGTGATTCAGGCCATGAAAGCCTTATACAACACATTAAAAACACAGTGTTTTCAAAATCTCAGGTGGACTTTAACAATTTATATAGTCTTCAGACAATCTCATAGACAAAACAAACATGTGTGCTGCAATTCCTTTTCTTTGTATATTTGCTAGCCAAAAGTCAACACACTGGAGGTTACAAACCTTTCTTCCTCAAACTCCTTTCCAAATAGGATATTGTCTCTAAGTGTCGCATTGAGAATCCATGCTTGTTGCGCCACGTAGGCAAATGTTCCATCAACAGAAATGCTGCCTTCCAGCAGAGTCATCTGGAACAAAAAGCAGAAATTAACAATGAATCCACTACTCGACTGTGTAATTTCCGACTTCCCTCCCTTGCCACCTTTCTGGCATGCAAAGCCAACCCAACATCAATTTAAGACATTTTAAGGTCTTAAGTATGACCCGCTTCACTGCATTTTATCATCTGAGGTCAAATTAATTATTTATCATGTGGGCTAAAGGCCCGTGATACAAGATGTAGCTGCTGGCAAAGAGGATGGGAGGAAAGAGCTTCAGCTTGCCTTGCGGAAGAAAAGCGACAAAATCAGAAAGAACTTACAGTAGGGGAAAAGGAGCCAAATTAATATCTCTCACCTGTCCTAAAATGGCTGAAATAAGTGACGTTTTCCCACTCCCCACGCTGCCACAAATGCCAACAAGTTTCCCCTAGATTAGACAATGGAAAGAAACACTGTCACACCAGAAATACATATTTTATTTTGGGTAAGTGCATAATAACTGAAATGTGTCAATTAATTAGAAAAGTAACCTATCAAATAATATTATAATGCATAATAGGGAGGCAGGGAAAATTCATACTACCCAGGTTTAGAACTAGTTCTCTGTGTTACATAGTTTTAAGTTTAGCCCAGTCATATTTGGCTCAGAGTCCAGTTGTCAAAATCATCTACATTTGACTTGCAAATTATTTGGCTCCAAAAAGGAAAGCAACACCAGACTAACAGCACAATCCTATGCATACTTAATTTGGAAGCAAAGGTGACGAGTCCCGAATGTAACCCAGCCCTAGGAGACACTCCTTTGTGATGCTATTGACTTTTGAATTTATGATTATCTTCTAGTAAAAATACCAGCGTAAACAATGGAACGCCCTGAGGAAGCGTGCTTGCCATGCGAAACGGCCATACCGTGGCATCCGTACACCGACAGCTGTAGGCGTGTTTCCAGCTACCCTATTCTTTGATGATGACGCCAGCTCCTCTCGCTGTTTACGTACGGGACTCGGGAGTTCGTGTGTCCCTTTAATGCTTGGATATTACTGACTGTGAGGCTTTGTAAGCTCTACAAGACCACTTTCTCAGCGTAAATTTACTACCTCTATGAACTTTGTTTTACCTTGCTATTTGAAACCATGTGTTGATAACTCGATGTTTGATTATATATGTATGCTCTATATTGAACCACAGAATTAATACCTTTATATGTTTGATACATCCATCTCTATGTGAGTTTTATGTGAGCTTCTTGAATAGCCCATACCTATTGTGTAGCCTATTGCATTGCTTCCCTGGGAGTCATGTCAATACATGCTTATTTACATGCCTATTCCTCCAAAGTTAAAAATATTTCATTATGCCAATGTGTTGAAAATAAGTCTGCTGCCCAGTGCTGAAAACAACCCTCATCATAAGCTCCCATATATACTTGAGTATAAGCCGACCTGAATATAAGCCAAGGCACCTAATTTTACTTTAAAAACCCGGAAAACTAAGCTGAGGGTGGGAAATGCAGCAGCTACTGGTAAATTTCAAAATAAAAATATAGATCAATAAAATTACTTTAATTGAGGCATCAGTAGGTTAAATATTTACTGTATTTCAAAGAAAAATAGTAAGCTAGCTCTGTAAGTAGATAAGTAGGGTTGACAACAACAATATGATATCAACAATACATTTATAATAATAGCAATAATAATAATAACTTGATTTGTATCCAGTCCTATTTCCCCATGGGGACTCAGGCTGGCTTCCAAAATAGTAACAGGTGAACATTCAATGCCTATATGAACAACACAGAGCTAGATATAGATCTATAATTATACATACAAATTTCACATATACATTTCCCCTGAAACGTTTGCAAATGCTAGATTCCTACAGTGGGAAGAGACCTCGTGAGCAATCCAGTCCAACCCCATTCTGCCAAGAAGCAGGAAAATCGCATTCAAAGCACCCCCGACAGATGGCCATCCAGCCTCTGTTTAAAAGCCTCCAAAGAAGGAACCTCCACCACACTCTAGGGCAGAGAGTTCCACTGCTGAACAGCTCTCACAGTCAGGAAGTTCTTCCTAATATTCAGGTGGAATCTCCTTTCTTGTAGTTTGAAGCCATTGTTCTGTGTCCTATTCTCCAGGGCAACAGAAAACAAGCCTGCTCCCTCCTCTCTATGACTTCCTCTCACATATTTATGCATGGCCTTCGTCAAGTCTCATCTCAGCTTTCTCTTCTTCAGGCTAAACATGCCCAGCTCTTTAAGCCGCTCCTCATAGGGCTTGTTCTCCAGACCCTTGATCATTTTAGTCGCCCTCCTCTGGACACAATCCAGCTTGCCAATATCGCTTTTCAACTGTGGTGCTCAGAATTGGACGCAATATCCTCTCCCTATATACAGTATGTGCATTTCCCTCCTGCAATATTTGCAAGCCCTATATATCTATATTTATATCTATCTAGACATCTCTCTCTAGATATATATGTGTGTGTGTGTGTGTGTATTTCCCCTGCAATATTGGAAAGCCCTATATATCTACCGTATTTTTCGCTCCATAAGACGCACCTGCTGATAAGACGCACCTAGATTTTTAGGGGAAAATAGAAAAAAGGAGCCAGGGGCGGGACGCCGCTTGGCTCCCCCTTTTGCTCCTTTTCCTTTCCCTCCGCCCTTTGTTCCCTTCCACAAAGGTGGGAGAAGAGAGCCAGGGGCGGACGGAGCGCGATCGCGTCACAGTGACGTGACGCCGCTTCGCCCCGCCCCTTGCTCCTTTTCCTTTCCCTCCCTTTGTTCCAACAAGGGCGGGAGAAGAGAGCCAGGGGCGGACGGCGTCGCGTCAGAGCCACTCTGACGCTGACGCCTCACCACACCCCTGGCTCCTTTTCCTTTCCCTCCGCCCTTTGTTCGATCGAACAAAGGGCGGGGGAAAGAAGGATCAGGACAGTGAGCAAGCGGCGTCGTCCCGCCAAAATATTTTTGCCTGAGTACTGGTATAGGTCGCAGCCCCCACCTCTGCTCCAGCGCCTCCCCCCGTGCCTGCATCTTCGACGGCTGATTTTTCATCCTACATTGGGAGGAAAAAAACTGCGTCTTATGGAGCGAAAAATACGGTATATTAATATCTATTTAGACAAGTCTTTATATATTTGTGTGCGCATTTCCCCTTGTAATATTTGCTAGCCCTATATATCTATATTCATATATATTCATCCAGACATCTCTCTATATATAAATATAAATAATTATATCTATATAGGATTTGCAAAGACTTGCAAACATGTGAGGAGAAATTTATATATACAGTATATATATACACACACATATATAGATACCCCTATATTTATCCATATCTATATCTATATCGGATTTTCAGAGACTTGCAAACATGTGAGGGGGAAATTCATATATAAAATGTATATATAGATACAGATATATTAGGTACATAGAGACTGCAAAGGCTAGCAGGGGGAAATGGCTATATATCTGAGGGAGAGATTAACAAATATTTCAGGGGAAAATGCTTTTATAAGATTAATGGATATTCCTGACTTGCAAGGGCTTCTCTCCCTCCCTCCCTCCCTCCCTCCCTCTCAGATTTGGAAAAGAAAACACACTGTTAAAGGAGGAAGAGAAATATATCATATATTGCAAGCAATGGCCTCCAGGCTCCGCTGCCCAGCATGAACCCATTATAAGCCGAGAGGGTTTTCCAGCCACCAAAAAGGGCTGAAAAACTTTGCTTATCTTCGAGTATATATGATATTTGAGCCCAATTTTGGGACAATAGGGGAAATGAATAAAGTAATGACAACAACTCTCAGCATCAGTAATTCCATGCAACTTAAAGGCAAGACATAATATTCTATTATTCTAGGACATATCTGAGCCAAAAGAGTGTTTTCTCTCCTCACCTTCTCAATTTCAAGGTCAACATTATACAGCGTCCTCTGAAGTCGGACATTTGACAGCTGGATGTGCTTCTTCTCCTCTTCGGGACTTGGGGGGTCATCGCTGTCCACTAAGAGGTGGCCCTTCTGTTCAGCGAGCATCTCCTGCTGTCCCTCATGCTGCTCTAGCTTCGTATTCTCTTTCTTGCTCTTGGCCATCTTGTCTTTTTTCATTTTAGGGGTCATCTTTGGTGAGCTCTGGACACTAGCATGGGAGGATTCCCATGCCAAGGTGGCATTTTTCACCTCTATGGCTGCATGAGGATTGGCTGGTTTTTTCTTTACCATATGAACCTCTTCCATTAGAAACAAACTCTGATAGGAGTTGTGAGAGAGGTGCAAAGATGAGACACCAGGTCAAGACTGAGGGGGGGACACAAGCCTACGGCACACTCACGCAGCAAAACACTCAGGCTATACAGTGGGAGGAAGCTGAAGAGCAAAACGTAGCTCATTAGTGAAAACTAACTCCAGGTCCAGAAAAGAACCTGGTCATCCATGGATGTGGTGGTTCTCAGACAGAGAGACTTCTGCAGAGCTACCATACTGTGGAAACAGGCTTGGACATAAGATACGCTTATTGCTAGTCCTTTTTACCTCACTTTTTTGTATTTCTAAGCTTGGAAGTCATATTAGGCAAGGGGAGGAAGCAGAGGAAAAACTGAAAGGCTTAAAGAGATGGAATAATATCTTAGCAAGCCATTGTTGGGGGGAAATAAACCCCTAAATTCCATTCCCTAGGGATCTAACAATTTGTCACCAGCAAGCCTGGAGTCAGGACAGCACTGTTTAAAATGCAGAGGCTCCATATCATGTTTTCCACCACATCCATCTATTCAGAAACATTTTCAGAAAGTATCACAATGCCTGTCAAACAGTTCGCAAAGAAAAACAAAAGACAAAATAGTTGCTGCTTAGTTTAAACAGTATTTCCAAGAAAGGAACTCTTTCCCCTACTGATTCCAAACACAGAAACAACTATAGGAATGGCTTCCCAAAGGAGTCAGTTACAAACTCTTACATCCTAGGGTCTCTCAGAATTGTCTTCTTTCATCTGTCACCTATGTTTTTCTTTTAACATACTGTACATTTTAAAACTGCTCCCCTTGTCTCTTAAATAGTTTGTTTTAGAAGTAGCTGAAATGGCATGATTGAATTATTTGCTGGCATAATTTCCACATGTTTAATTGGCACAAACTCAATAATCTAGTTCTGTTTATTCGTTAAAGCAGGCCTGGGCAAACTTGGGCCCTCCGGATGTTTTGGACTTCAAGAATTGCGGGAGTTGAAGTCCAAAACACCTGGAAGGCCCAAGTTTGCCCAGGCCTGCATTTAAGCATAAATCCATTTCCTTTCACCTTCAGCTAGCCCTGGCTAGGTTATTGTGTTAATAATGTATTCTCCCAGGGGGGAAAAGACTGGGCATTGGCTAGTTTAGGAACTGTAAGAAATGGGACACTGATATCTGCAAGCTCATAGGAAAAAATGGACAGGAAATGTGCAGTATTCAGCTATTTTCCTGCTTGTGATCTAAAAAGCTTTCTCAACTTACTTGGGAAAATGACTTGGCTAAGCAAATTGGTCAATGAGTCATACGCTTGAGGATTACATGATTTAATTGTGAGGGTATGGTCTTAAATGTTTTTAATTGTTTTAATGTATTTTGTTATGCTATTTAAATGTTTACTTTAATTTTACATTGTTTTATGGCATCAAATAGTTGCCTATGTGTAAGTCGCCTTGAGTCCCCTCTGAGGTGGAGAAAGGCAGGGTAGACATGTAAATAAATAATTGGACCACACTCCAGAAATTACTCAGAATTCTCTACAATTTCCAGGGATCCTGGAGCAGGGAAGTCAATACATGTTGTTTGAAAATTAGAAGGATTTTGCTCCTCAAACTCTTTCAGGGTCACATGTCTGTTTTAGTCTGGCATCAAGAGACCAGCACATACATGTTTCATATACTGTCCTGTTTTCAAGCTCTAAATGTTTATGTTACAATAACTCTGAAATCTGGGGAGACAATTCTATTGAACAACAAGAAGTGACTGTTTTACTGGCTGACCCAATATTATACTCAAATGGCTAAGCTTTTAAAGTTCCAAGAATCAGGAATAGACTTGACTATACCTTGCTACAAAATTAGTTAAGAAAGTAATGAGAGGCTTAGCATATCGCTATCTCAAGAACTATCCCCACATTCAAAGCCTCCCACCCGCAAGAATAAGCCACAGGAAGAGGACTACTCACCTTAAATCTATCAATTGCAACGGATGCTTCAGAAAGAGACTTCACAGAAAAAGGAGTAACTTTCAGAGCAAAAGTCATCGAATTGAACACAGTAACCACTGTAAAAGCCTGAAACAAAGTGAAATACCTTTAACTGCCTTTAACTGCAACATCTATATTAGCATCAAATGTATTCTTGAATTAAGAACTAACCAGGGCCTTTAAGTAAAAACACGTTTGTCTTAGTGACATCTTGAGGGTATTTTTTTATTTCGTATCAAAAGTATTGCATAAACAAGTGAATGAATGGCTTTTCTTCGCGAATGAAGATTCAGATTCAGGAAGGAGTCATCCCGTGCTTTCTACAAGCACGTTGATGACTAAGAAGGCCAATCCGAGATAGGCAAGTCTGGTGGCAGAAAGCACAGCAGAAAGTCTCCTTGGGTGATGTTGTTTCCAAGTTGCAGTTCTTTCTGCATTGTCGACTCTCTACGAGACTCGTTCGGCGTGGCTTCTCGAAAGAGGCCGCAGCATTATGGTAAATAAGCATAAAATTAATAAAAATAGTGGCTAATTTTTTGACCCAAAATGGGCAACAGTGACTGCGTTGTATGTAGCTTTAAACCAGGACTGCCCACGAAGTCGATCGTGATTGGGTCTAAAGGAGGTTGATCCCAGCGCACGGGGCACCTTCCGCGCGGCGCTCCTTCCATGGCCCCGCCTCGTGCTCTGTCGTTCCCGCAATGCCCTGCGGGAGGAGCCGGCAGCGGGTATATGGGAGCGCGAGGCGGGGCTTTCAAAGGCCCCGCCTTTCGCTCCGTCGTTCCCGCAATGCCCCACGGGAGGGACTGGCAGTGGGAACGAGGGAACGCGAGGCGGGGCTTTCGAAGGCCCCACCTCGTGCTCCGTCGTTCCTGCAATGCCCCGCGGGAGGAGCAGCGCGTGGATGGTGCGCGCACGCACAAGGTCGATCTTCTTGACTTTGCTTTTTAAAAAGTAGCTCGCATGCTGAAAAAGTGTGGGCACCCCTGCTTTAAACTATTCCTAAACAGGACATTGTGAGTAA
This sequence comes from Anolis apletophallus, assembly GCA_030556195.1. Lineage (NCBI taxonomy): Eukaryota > Metazoa > Chordata > Lepidosauria > Squamata > Anolidae > Anolis > Anolis apletophallus. Next base: position 10,399,357 of record JARBWK010000010.1, read on the forward strand.
GCATACAGATGCTGAGTTGTTTGTTCTGCTCCACAGTCACACAAGTTAAAGGATTCTTCTAGGTAGGGCCATTTTGATCTGCCCACTCCTCTTTTGAGTCTATTCAGGGACTTCTAAGTTGCCCATTCTTGGTTTGCCCCTGGAGACAGACCCACGTGGGAAGGGCATCCAATTGGGATTTCCTGGTTTAGCTGCCCAGAGGGATAGACTTGCTGTTGCTGGGGGGAACATTAGGAGGAGTGGTGGTTCTACTTCAGCTTTTTCTTCATCTGACTCTACTGGGAGGAGGCAGATAGCCATGCAGTGGATGGCTTTCACAGTGTTCAACCTTATTTCTCTCACAGTTAGAAGCAACTTCACGTTGAGTGAGATAATTTTTGGTCCAAAAGGTTCTAAATTGGGCAGTGGGAGGAGGGCAGATTGCTTCTGAGTCCTAACCATGTTGCTAACTGTGTGTGGAGCAAATGGCTAGGTAACTTTACAATTTTGCCGGTCAATGGAAAAATAACAACAGGAGGGAGGGAGGGAGGGAGGGAGGGAGGGAGGGAGGGAGCATAATTGCACTCATTCCACCCTTACAATAATTTTGGGCCAGTTTTACATGGACCATTAGAATTTTCAGAACACATGCATGCAGCAGTGTTTTTTAAAATGTCAGCAGAATTCCTTTACATGTAAGAATCAAACAGCAGGGACTAAAAACTGGAGACTCAACAAATTACTGAATAAGATTTTTGGAAAACAAAGTATGAGCCATAATTCTGTATGTCTTCAAACAGTATCAGTGCAGCTATCAAATCTCTCAGGCAGAAATATATACCCTTTATTTTGAAATGATGATCTGGATGCAGCTCAAAGAATGAAAATGACAAGGACCAGGCTTCTGCAAAGTCAGGGAAGCAACAGGTTTCCTCGATACCTGAGAAGTATATCTGCCACTGTTTATGATGGCATTCTGTTTATACACAATTCTTTAGAAGCTTTGAAATCTATTCTGGAGTGTTCTCGTCATTAACTTAGAGACCTCCTTCAAAGCTCTTCTCACGGCTGAAGAAAAGGATGAGCAAGTAGATATAAGACCACTTTAGAAAAAGGCAAAGACCTCCTGACAAGAGTTTCCTTTCCCACATCTGAGGTTAATACCACCTCTCTCTACACAAAGTTACCTGGGCTGCAGTGAGGTCATAGCCAAGAATCATATGGACAGAAAAGGTCACCACGCTGGCAATCACCACCACTATGGGTGCCACTCCCACTGTGATGCTCTGGAAGTATCCTGCACGTTCCAAGATTTTGCGTTCTTCTTCTCTAATTTCTGAAAATACAGAGCACACATTAGGCTCCTAGCAGCACATTGAAGAAATTCTCCCGTTGCTCCTTCAGAATGTATAGGATTACAAATAAATCCAAAATGCACAACTTATATAAAAACAAAATGAAATTATATAAGCTTTCTCTGTTATTATTCTGAGTGTTTTCGTTGGTTACTGTTTTAACTGTTTTAGTTTATGGGATAGGCTTTATGACTATGTTTAAGCAGCACTGGATTTTGCCAGAGCAATAAGCTGCCTTGAGTCCCCCTACAGGGGTGAGGAAGGCAGGGTATAAATGAAGCTGCCTTTGCATATATCAAGAGCAGAGAATAAGATTTCATTTTAAAGCTTTAAATCACTAACATTGCACTGAGTCACCTTAAGACGAGTCACAAAAGTGCATAACCTCCTTTATCTTAGGACCAGTCATGCAAGTACACCACAATTTTAAAAAGTGACTTAATTTCTCATTTTATATTTAGGATGCTCTGAAAAAGAATTTTGACTGTATGTTATTTTCAGTTCCAGATATTATGTGAAGAATTAACAGGAAAGTATATACAATGCTCCCCTCCCCCGCCCAGTGGCTCAGTGGGTTAAACCACTGAACTGCTGAACTTGCTGACTGAAAGGTTGGTGGTTAGAATCCAGGGAGCAGGGTGAGTTCCCACTGTTAGTCCCAGCTTCTACCAACCTAGCAGATCGAAAACATGCAAATGTGAGTAGATCAATAGGTACTGCTCTGGTGGGAAGGTAATGGCACTCCATGCAGTCATGCTGGCCACCAACTGTTTTGCTTAGAAATGGAGAAGAGCACCCCCCCCCCCCCGCAGTGGACACGACTAGGCTTAATGTCAGGGGAAACCTTTACTATCTAGAATGGGCAATAAGAAAGAAAACTGGCACTCACTTTGAACATTCTGGGAGAAGGCTTTGACCCAGGCATACATTTTAATAAACTTAATGTAATTGAGAACTTCATTCATTTTCTGGACGCGCTCATCAGTGACAGCGACACACTTTCTCCTGAAATAAGCTGTGAAGCGAGACGCAAACATCTGAAACAAAAAAAAAGCATCATAAATATTAGTACAGACTACTTTCAGCCAATAAAGAGAATAAGCCTGTGAGAGATAATTTAATGTGCAAAATAGAAATTGTGCTGCCTGCTCTTTTTTCCCTTCTCAATAAGGTGTTTCCTTTAGGAAAAGAAAGGAAGTTGTGTTCTTAAGAGACACATCAACACCCATTTTGAGATGAAGAGAGTTGAAGGGAACTCCTGAAAGGCATTATAAAGACCTCCCATGTAGCTCCTAAAGCTAGCGTTCCCTGGGTCATCGCTTCTATCTGATATTTAAAAGGCTAGACGTTTTCATGAGTTATATTTGTGTAGTTTTCTTGCATTCAATTGGTTAATATTTTGCACATTATTTTGTGAGAAACTAGCCTGTTTCTGTCTTTCAGTGTTTTCAGTCAATGAATGAAACCAATGACTGGACATCCAACTGTCTGCTGTCTTATTCCTTTTGGGAGGGGCAATCTTCTCTGGTGCAAAACAATTAAGAAATCCAGGTACATAGTGCAAATGTGATTGGGCAGTATTATATTGACCCAAAGGAAAATAATGCAGGAAAAACAATAATTCATGATCTGCAGCGGTGGGGCTGCAGCTGAAGAGCGTGCCCTGTCTCTCACTCGCCTCCCTCCCGCAGCCTCGCATCCTATCCCTGCCTTGCTCCCCCCCCCCAGGAGCAACCAATGGGCGGTTACGTCACCACACCGTGTCAAGTGGCAAGCGCCAGGGCCCGCCCACTAAAGCCTCATTTTGGCTAAAGAAGCCCCCCGCGTAGGCGGAAGGCGGCGGCGGGAGGACGCGCGGGGTGCGCGCGCGCAGAAGCGCCCCATCTGGCTGCGAGCTACCTCAAATGGGACTTGGGATCGACTAGACGATCATGATTGACTTCCTGAGCAGCCCTGATCTAGACAATGCATGTAGGCAAAATTAAATAAGATTATGCTCATATGGTCTCTTGGAAATAGCAACCTTCTTCAAGCCTCACTAGTAATTTGTTTGCATATGGTTCTGTTACTGTATTGTATATGTGTGTATTGGTATGCAGTTTTCCTTAACTCTAGGTTATGGGAGGGGCTGCAGACCACATGATCAGATCTGGGATTGTTCAGACTCAGACTCCATTCTAGAAAGACAGACTCTATTAGACTCTCAAATTGGAGAGATGCTTTAGACCAGTAGTACCAGTAGCTTTAGATTCTGGACTGTTGATTCTAAGATAGATGGCCTATGTTATCTGCACAAAGAAACTACTTCAAATCTACAGTATCTGTAACTGGATTGATAAGTAGTGTACCTGTATGCTAGATACATGAAGTTTGTAAGTAAACCCAACTATGTTATTTCCAAAAGCCTGTGGAGATTCCTGGTTTTCCCAAAAGGTTATGAATGCCATTTTCCAAAACGACCAGAAGCAAAGCTATTGCTAAAAGCATTTTACACCAGCCTTCCAAAATAAACCAGTCTTAATATAGCCATCTGCAGGGGGATGAGGCCATGCAGAGTTAGAGCTGCATGTGAAAAACCACTCTGCCTAACATTTACTCCGGTGTTATTATTCATTCCTTTACTGTGTTGAGGGTTTGTTTTAAAGCAAATGTTGTGGCACTGTGAAGTGGATTGCAGCAGCACTGCAATTTATTAAGCACTAGATCAGGTTATTAAGCACAGAATGCCTGGTTGAGGACAGTTTCTCATTGCAGGCATGGGATCTGAGACTGTATGTCATGTCGTTCCTCAAGAAGTGGCATTTTGTTGTTTTTTTAACCAAAAAGAAAACCTGAATTCCACAGAGGCAGAGTCTAAGGGAGGACTGTATAGCTAAACAGGTCACCCATCACTCATTTGCTATGCCCTTCACACCTTAAATTACCCTTCGCCTAAAGGCTACTTCAGGAACAAATGGAGCAAAGGATAGACATGATCGTTTCATTTGTGTGTGAAAATACATTATTCCATTCACCAGTAAAAATAGTAGCAAGTCGACATGTTTCTCAGAGGCGAGATAAGAGTCCACACATTGCTAAGTCACCTGGTCACCAGAAATGACAGAGGAATTGTACCAGGTCTATTTTTAAATCAGCAGCCAAGCATAAAGGTTAAAAAGCCCAACTGAGTGAAAAGACAGCCAGCAGAGTAATACAGAATCATTATAGGGACAAAGGAGCTTCTGCTTATGAAACAAGACTCTGGACATTGACTGCCAGAACAGCAAAACAATCAAAGTGTTCATGCCAGTTACTGCTGTACACACACTCAGATGCTACTAAGTAGTATCTGCTATTTAGTTGCCATCACATTCATATAACATTTCCTGCAAATAATCCCTTTAGGACTAGGCAATCAATTAAAGAAGTTGCCATCTGAAATCAGAATAATAATCGCGAATGGTATTAAAAATGGGAGGGATTTGTAATATATCAATATTCCAGAAGACATTTAAAATTGAAATTGCAAAAGCAGATCAGATGTTTCCTTTATTCACGTTTTTTCCTCATACACACACACTTCACTTATCTACATTTTGTCTTATTACACACACACACACACACAGTAATGAGCAGCAACATTTTGCAGGCTTACTCCAGAACAGCCAGAAAATTAATAAGAGAAAGAAAATCTGACTAAGCCAACAAGTAATATTCTCAAGCATGAGCAATTGGAAACTAATTTCTGTTCCTGCATTACAGAGGAGATTGTGCCCACTTTCTTAACACAGTTCCAAAAGAAAGTATCTTGCCTGACTGGCACAGTAGCAAAGGAAAATAGATCCGAATTATATTGCTCTTGTCGCAAAATTTAACAGCGTTCCGGCCTGCTATATTAAAGAGTCAAGAGCAAAATCATCCGTGGTAATGTTATTATTTCACATTACCACGGATGATTTCTGCCGCTGATTTCGAGTGTTTTTGTGACTAAACTTTAATATAGCAGGCCTTGACCGCTGTTAAATTTTTGTTATTATAGACACACTTGTGGAACTTTAAATACAACAATATATTGTGCAAAGATCCGCTGTGATATTTTTTGGCTCTATTTTCCTTTGCACTTTCTTAACACAGGCCTGCAGAACTGAATCAGAAAATGCTAGTTATATAGAAATTTGACATTTAAATCCAAAAATGGCCTCTGGTTTGTTCCATCACATGCTGTTCTTTTCAAAATTTGCTATAATTTTACAATTTGTAATAGGTGAAGTAAACCGTAAGGAAGGAGTAAGCTTGGCCAGAGCCGTATATAATAAGACTGGTTTATTTTGGAAGGCTGGTGTAAAATGCTTTTAGCAATAGCTTTGCTTCTGATCTTATGAGTACAATGTTATTTAATTTTGTCCAGATAATGTTTTTGTATTTGTGAAGAACTGTGTGTGGTGTCTTTTTATTGTCAGCACCCAAAAATACATTAAAAACAGCCATTATATTCAAACACTTTTTTTCCGTTGCAGGCCTGTGTAGTCTCAACTTATTCTACTTTAACTCTTTACAGAGCACTTTCATTATGCGGAAGAGAAATGGTGAGCATTTCCATCGAACTACTCACCATTGCTGGATAGAAGAGAATGAAGATGGCTGATCCCAGGAAGCCTGTTGGTCCCAGAATAATAACATTGTATACCATGCCAAGGATGGCAATGAGGGGACCTCCGGCCAGCAAGCTGCCCACAGCTGCAGCTTCAAACATCCTCTGCCCATCATTGGAACAGACATTGATCAGCTGAAACACATACAAGGCAAATGGACAATCATCAAGGATAACAGCAGTGGAACAGCATTGGGAGATGACTTTTATTCCATATAAATTATGGCCTACTGTTCTGTACATATTTATTTATTTATTTCATTTATGTACCACTTTTCTCTACCCCAAGGGGGACTCAAAGCAGTTCACAACAAAGTAACTGGCAAAATTCAATGCCTCACAAAGTATAAAACACAACACATAACTAAAATAGCATATACCGTAATAATAGATTAAAGAAACCGCGAGTAGCTTAAAATAAGTTTAAAATTGATAAAATAAAGGGATCATAAACAGCTAAATAATTTTAGACCAAGAATGGGCATCAGCGAACGCATTGTCTGTAGCTTTAAACAGTTCTTCCTCTGTGCATGAGGCAGGGCATGGTGGGCAAGCATACATATGCTGAGTTGTTTGTTCTGCTCCACAGTCACACAAAGTGGAGGATTCTTCTGGGTAGTGACATTTTGGCAGGTTGTTTTTTGATCTGCCCACTCCACTTCTGAGTTTGTTCAAGGACTTCCAAGTTGCCTATTCTTGGTTTGCCCCTGGAGGAAGACCCTCGTGGGGGGGGGGGGCATCCAATTGGGATTTCCTGGTTTAGCTGCCCAAAGCGACTCTTGGTGTTGCTGAGGGAACATTAAGAGGAATTATAGTTCTCATGAAGGTTTTCCTTGATTTGAGTCTACTAGAAGGAGGCTAATAGCCATGCAGTGGGTGGCATTCACAGAGTTCAACCTTATTTCTCTCAGTTAGCCGCAACTGCGCACACAGCGTGGGGGGGGGGGGGCACAATGCCAGCTAGCTTGTAGAGCAGGGTTGCCCATGAAATTGATCGCAATCAACCAGTCGATCACGGGTTCAAAGGAGGTCGATTGCAGTCGGATGGGGCGCTTCTGCCCTGCGTGCAGCGCACCTTCACCCACACGCACCTTCCCCATGGTGCACGGTTGTTTCCGGACGAGGGAGAAGCAGGGTGCTCTGCCCTGCCTCTCTCTTGCTGGCAGCGGAGGCTCCACGGTTGCTTCCAGATGAGAGGCAGGGCGAAGCGCGAGGCCCTGCTTCTCTCTCGTCCGGAAGCAACGGTGGAGCCTCCACTGCCAGCAAAAGAGAGGCAGGGCGGACTGCGAGGCAGGGCCTCCAGAGGCCCCGCTTCGTGCTCCGCCCTGCCCGTCTCTCACCCAGCTCCACGGTTGTTTCCGGACGAGAGAGAGGCAGGGCGGAGCACAAGGCTGGGCCTCCGGAGGCCCCGCCTCGAGCTCCGCCCTGCCTCTCTCATCCGGAAGCAACCGTGGAGCCTCCACTGGCGGCGAGAGCGCCCTGCTTCTCTCTCGTCCGAAAGCAACTGTGGATGGTGCACCGCGCGGAAGGTAGATCTTTTTGACTTGGTTGTTTTATAAGTAGCTCGGATACTGAAAAAGTGTGAGCACCCCTGTTGTAGAGTTTATCAGCAGGTGTAGGTTTAACACATCCTGTGATTATTCTGCATGTTTCGTTCAGTGCAATGTTCACCTGTTTCATATAGACAGACTTATGCTAAACAGGGCAGGCATACTCAGCAGTTGAGTAAGACAAAGCCAGGGCTGAGGTTCTTTACATTTTGTGTCTGCTCCCCATGTACTGCCAGTAAGTTTCTGTAGGATGTTATTGCGTGAAGCTACTTTGTGCTTGGTATTTGTGCTTGGTATTCATTCACACTAAATGTTAGTGTTCGATCGAAGGTAACACTGAGACATTCAGAATGGAAATAGATAATTAAAACCACAGGTATATTCTGACAAGCCTAAAGGAGCACCAACACTCCAGTTCTCCTAATGATGACTACATAACGTATCTTATTAGAAATGGGTTCATTAGACAAAAACGATAGAGAATCCTACAAACAACTGAGTGGTAGACTCTGGGTAAAGTTCTGATAAGGCTTGTCTCAACACATGGAGGCCACCGCTATGCTTCTCCGATATTTTAGCTTAAGTGAATAGCAAGCATTCCATTTCAGCTTACCTCTCCCATAGACTTGTCCTTGATATTTTTCAGCTTCAGTATTTTCTTAAAGGCCATGGTAAGGACAGCTCCTCGTAGCCTGACCCCAGTGCGGTAATTTAGAGCCCAGGTTAAAGCCAAGGACCAGGAACGCACTATTTCCATCACTAAGATGCCACAGACTAACAACAGGCCATACTGAAGGTTGGGTTCCATTTGCTGTGTGTATTCAAGGAGATGTTTCACAACAAATGCCTAGAGGAAGGAATGCAAACTTGCATAAACATCTCAACATGCCATAGGAACCATTCAATAATTTTATGTTAAGTTAGAAATAAGGAGCTATTTTATTTCCCCGTGTAAGAAATTTGCATTACTAATTTTAAGTCTTTAGATAAGCAGGAATTGCAATGGTTATAGAACACCCTGCTGAAATCAAATTTAGCATGTGGGGAGGATAATTTTGAACTTTCCAATTTGGCATATCGAACTAATAATGCTCCTTCACATCATCTAACTTAACATAGTCCTCAACAGTTAAGATGAAGCAATCATTCATCAACATACGCTTTACAATAATCTTGTACTTATGCAAAAACTGAAATATGTACATATTAAAAGATATATTCCTTTACATGACATTAAGACCTTTTTTATTCTTTGTTTCAAACGTGCTTATTTGATAAAAAGGAACAAGTGTACCTACAGTTGAACTGGGGAAGAGTGTGAGAAGGACATTTTGCAAAACATTCCTGAAAATAAACATCAGCAGTTTAATAGTAAAGCAAAGCACAAGCAGAAAAATGGGGGGAAAGGTGATACCACTGATAACATTACCAAAAGGCAGCCCTTGGCCCTCCCCCTCCCTGGCCTCCCCCCTCCCTAACCTTGAAAGACAAAAACAAGGTTACCTCGGGAATCACATTTCCAACACCACCTGCAGAAAGAGAAAAACAGCCCCAAACCCACATATCCCTCATCATGGGTGTTGTCTGAATGTACATCAGCAATATTAAGCACTAATACATTAGAAGCAGTATTTTTTATTTTTTAAGAAAGTACCACCATTATAAAATGAGTCACATCTCAAAAACACTATACAAAAAAAAGTAAGTTGTTGCGGGAAACATACAATCTACATGCACAAAGAAAAGATATACAAGGCCTGAATCCAACATACAGTCTGGCTTCCAACACATAATCAAGTTCAACTTCACATACACACACAAAATTAAATGATACAGGAAAAAAGCAGGACCAATATTTGTTTACAACGTCCAAAAAAGTATGAAATTTGTATGACTACTCAGGAAGACTTTGAAAACGCCGTGAGTTCTCATATTTGGCTTAACAGAGCTTTACTAAATTGAGGTATTCCAGCTGGGCTTCTCCAAACAATGAGGCCTGTAATTCTGGAATCTAAGGTTCTTTAATCAGAGAGGAAAAGTACCTTTGCCTTTCATTAAAAAATAATGAAACCAAAAATAAGCAGTTTGAAAGGGCTTTTGGAGTCCGCAGGAAGTCCCCTTGACTAAAGCAAGCTTTGCGTACCAGAGTTCTGTGCAACACAAGAATGGGTGGAAAACAAAAACACACTGCTTTGAGCAAAGGTAATAGCTGCTAAAGCCCAGCCTCAAGTCATAGGTTATTGTTTATTTTCTTTAAAAATGAAGGCAGAATGATTGTGTACATCCTGAGATGGTGAACTTTGAATGTGACCATTCAGAACTCAGTTGTGTAGCATTTTTGTATGAGTTTTCACATTGCACATGTTAAGAGCCAACAGTCCATCATGTTCCCAAAGTGACCATTAAAAAAAAGAATCCTACACAAATCCCTGATCAAACTGTATAATTCAGGTTCCAAGGCTATGCTATGCCAGTTTCTTCTTCATTAGGTTTGTTTTACATTCTTGGTAGTTGAGGCATAACTGGCTACCCAGAGGGTTAACTGTTAATTTAGCGAGAAGATGTTTTGACTTCTTTGCTAGCATTCGATCCAACAAAAGGAACTGAGTCACTGGAAGGGTCGATAACCCTCCTGTCACGATGCAGAACCCACAACATGCTGACAAGTGCTGTCAATCTTTCTTCGTGCATCAAAGCTCAGGAGGAAAACACTCCCACAGGAATGTGTGCAATACCAGCAAGGTATTCTTTCTTGAATTTTTTTGGTCCAGAGAATTAGCAATGACAGTGAGAAACCACAGGTGTTGTTCACTTTGCTTTGGAAAACCAGACTTGAAGAATAGTTTGAGAAATATTTAGAGAAAGAGAAAGAGAGAGCATTTGCAATCTTAAGACACTGTTTGATTAAAGCTAAGAAGAGAACGCTTGCATATGACATTTCATAAAAACGATAGTTACCAAAACTTTAGCAGAGGTATGGAAACATACTCCTGAGATTATTACAGCAATAGTTGTCCTTAACCGCCTGGCTCTTAAGCATTCTCATTGAATAAATGTCACCTTACCTTTCATCTTGGCGTTGGATTCTGCCCAGCTTGACTGTCTCATTCTGATCGCAGAATACAGCCATCCTGGAAATTCTAAAGAACAGCTTCTGTCATTGGTTCCACTACAGAGAAAGAGTCCCCCAAACCACATCCAGCACAAAGCAAGCTGTGACTGGAGCAGACCTGGAAGAGTGGGAGGCTTACCTCAAATGGCTCCCCATCCAAGCCCCCACTTCCCGCCCCACAATGCCCTCCTCACCAAAGACTAAATCTGAATGAAAACTGAACTTCACTGCGATAGGAACTCTGACTGCCCTTCTATCAAGAAAAGCTACTTCTGAGCTACCACCATGAATGTATATCATAATCCAATTCAAGAATAGAAATGATCCTTAGCTCCACAGAATCAAAGAGTTGGAAGAGACCTCATGGGCCATCCAGCCCAACCCCCTGCCAAGAAGCAGGAAAATCCATTCAAAGCATCTCTGACTGGTGGCCATCCAGCCTCTGCTTATAAACCTCCAAAGCAGAGGCTGGATCAGGCCATCTGTCAGCGGTGCTCCAAACTGAATGTGAATTATTTTGAAGCCATCTCAATAGACAGCATATCTGGGGAGGAGGGGTGAATCCTGCAAATGATTAGTGAAACGTAAACTGTCTCGAAGAGATGAAGTATAAATTTGTAAACAATGCCAGAAAGAAATTTTAGAAAACTTTTTTAGAAAATATTGAAAATTTGGATATATAAGAAATTTAGATTTGCCAAAAAACATATATCACAAATTTCCCATCATTCATATTTAAAGACCAGAAGTAAAGGGGTTTGGATTTTATTTTGCTAAACACATAAGGACGGGTCAAGTATTCTTTCCCCAGGGTACCATCCTCCCACAAAAAGAGGGCTTGGATTTATTTATTTTTAAGCATTGCTGTTTCAGTGAAGATATACCAGTTTGACTGTAGTGAAGAGAGTGGTTCCAAATAATGCAGATTAGAGAGTTGTTTATTCTGATTCACAGATGACCAGACATTAGAGGATCCACATAGGTGGCACATCCAAGTCCAACATAGTTGGAATTCTATTCTGTTGCTTTCTTTCTTGCAGTTTGTACCTGATGTGTGTGCAATTGTGGAGACTAAGATGGTAACACTGCTGCCCACTCTTTACTACAGGTAAGAGCATCCACAGATCCCTGTAGTGAAACAATGACAGAAGCTCTTCTTGGGGGAAGCTGGTTCTGTTAAAACCTCATACACTTTGGCAATGAAAAATGTATTTTAAAATTTAAAAAACCCTTTTGGAATTCTTTTAATATTCACCACAAGGTATTAACAAAAGAAAAAACAAAAAAATACCAAAAATAGACATTTTTCCCAATATAGAAATGCAAGAAAACTTTCACAATTTAAAGAAATGGGTAGGATTGGGGAGGTTTATTGAAAGAAGAGACAAAAGACAATACTGTTTTCAACATTAACCTCAGCTGTACTTACCAAAGCACTGAACCATCCCCGCTTAACAGCACACTGAAATGTGAGAACTACAAGCAATAACACTGCGCCTACTCCTCAAGGGAAATTTGTAGAGAATAGATTTAGTCAACGTGTCAAAGTGTAAATCTTGCACTGCACGTGCAACAAACAGGTGACAAGAAAATGAACGTGAATGGCAAGTACTCTATTCTGTGCCTTCACTACCAAGTAAAAGTGGCACCGGTAACCTTCCAATCATGCCACTAGGAGGGTAATCTGTCTTTTCATACCAGCCAGATTCTAGTTCTGTAGAATCCTCTGAGCCCTGGTTTCTAGAATTTTTTTAATACGATCGGCCAGGACTGTGTTCAAGTTCTTGCAGAAAGCAGCAAAAGAAAGACACCTACCAAGACCTCCTTTGCTGACAGGTAACTGTTTTCCACCCAGAAATTCCCATCCCCCTTCCCTCATCCAATCACCTAGTTCAAGCAAGAAAACACACCAACACAGAGAAAAAACAGTTGAAAAATCTTTAAATTCTCACATTTTTCTGCAAAGCCTATTTCCTCACTGCAAACTGAAAAACTGGTTTCTAAATAACCAGAATGCTTAGGAAATATTTTGCAATACAACTGGAATGCATTAGAACTATCTGTGGGTTTGCTCCCACTCCTCAGACAAAGGGTGGATAGTACTTACTGGTCCACTGAAGCCAGCAAGTTGCGTAACCATCAAGCAGACTATGGAAATGATGAGCCTGGTGCGACAGAAGCCCCAGATGACTTTTCCAAGGGAGGCATCAGCAGGCCCACATTCATGGAGTTCTTGATGCCACAATCTTTCTAATCTGAAAACAGTACAAACCACAATCTAAGGAATCTTACTGTCAAGCTAGATAGATTACATTTTATTTTAAAATAATAACCAGTTTGTTTAGAGCACATCTTCACTTCTGGAGCCTTGAACTTAATATGACTTAAAAGAGGCTGTGGTCTCTCCATTGCTGAAGAAACCGAGTTTAGATCCAACGGTCCCTTCCAATTACCGCCCGGTTTCGAATCTTTCATTTCTGGACAAGGTGATTGAGAGGGCAGCAATTGAGAAGTTGCAGTCCTTCCTAGATGACACAGCTTGGTTAGACCCCTTCCAGTCCGGCTTTCGTTCGGGGCATGGGACGGAGACGGTTCTGGTCTCCATCACAGATCAGCTATGGTGCCAGCTCGATCAGGGCAGATCGGCGCTGCTTGTGTTATTGGACCTCACAGCAGCGTTTGATACAGTCGATTATGATCTTTTGACTCACCGCGTTGCCGGAGCTGGGGGGAGGGGGACAGTCCTGACATGGCTGTCTTCCTTCCTCCGGAACCGGTCACAGCGAGTTAGGAGGGGTGAGGTTGTCTCCGGGGTTCCCCCTTACATTGTGGGGTCCCCCAGGGGGCAATCCTCTCCCCTCTGTTATTTAACATCTATGTCCGACCACTTGCTCGACTGGTACGTAGCTTTGGGCTTCAGTGTCACCAATATGCTGATGACACTCAGCTCATTCTGGGGGTGGAAGGCCGGTCCAAATCCGTACCCGATAATTTCCATCACTGGCTTGAAGCCGTTACTGGATGGCTGCAAGCCAGTAGGTTGAAGGTGAATCCTGCAAAGTCGGAGATCCTGTGGCTTGGCCAGCCGGGCGGTGGAGGGGTTCAGCTTCCAACCCTGGACGGCGTGAGGTTATGTCCATCGTCGTCAGTATAGAGCCTCGGTGTTACTTTTGACCCTCAGCTGTCGATGGAGACTCACATCTCCACCGTCAGCAGAGTGACGTTTTTTCATCTGCGCCAGGTGAGGAAGTTTGCCCCCTACCTGTCCTGATGCAACCTGGCCACAGTGGTCCAAGCTACGGTCATCTCAAGGCTGGACTACTGTCACACTCTTTACATTGGCCTTCCTCTTTCAGTGATCCGGAAACTTAAACTGGTGCAGAACGCTGCAGCTCGGCTGCTCATGGGTGCTCCGACGAGCTGCCACATTACACCTATTCTGCACGAACTGCACTGGCTCCCTGTGGAATGCCGGATCACCTTCAAAGTGCTGGTTTTAACCTTTAAGGCCTTGAATGGTCTGGGGCCAGTGTACCTAAGGGACCGCCTCATCCCATATTGTCCCACTAGATCTCTACGCTCAGAGATGCAAAATCTCCTGGTGGTCCCATGTTCCAAGGCTTACCATCTGACCACAACACGGAAAAGGGCTTTCTTGATCATAGCTCCAATCCTCTGGAATGCGCTGCCCTCCGAAGTCCGTGCCCTTCAGAGTCTGTTAGCTTTTCGGAAGGCTTGCAAGACCCTATTGTTCCAGCAAGCCTTCGGGCCTTAAAACTGTTTAGCCTCTCCTGATGTTATGTGTAGTTTATTGCTACTGTTTTAATCTTATGACGTGGTTTTTAATATGATGTCGTAATTGTTGTTTTATTATATGTGAGTCGCCCCGAGTCGGTTGGGAGTGGCGACGGATAAATTTAAATAAATAAATAAATGAATAAATGACGATTGTACAATGAAGCAAAAGCATAGTCCACAGGCATAATGACATGCAGAAGTCATTGTCAAAGATATTTTAAAAATTAACTAGGTATTTTTAATTACAAAAATGTAAGTCAAGCAGTGAAAGGGTTAAATGGATGCAATGACTCAGTAAAAGCTGCAGTTTAATATAAGCAGGTGTGCCTATAGCTTAGTAGCCTCAGTCTATGAGAGGTTTCCGTGGGAGAAGGGCCTTAGTGTGTTAGTAGGCCTTAGCATGAAGAGACCTCAGTGTTAGTTCACCTCAGTGGGAGAAAGGCCTCGGTCTGAGAGAGACCGCTGTGTACAAAGGCCTCACCGTGAGATAATGCCTCGAAGTGTGAGGTAGGCCTCGGTATGAGTGAAGCTGCAGTATGATGGCTGCTCTGTATAAAGCTACTGTGTGAAGCTCCTGTGTAAGTTCGGTGTGAGAAAAGGTTTTGTGGGAGCGAAGCTATTTATCTGCATTAAAAAGAAGCCCAACGTAGAAGCAAAGAGGAAAGTGTAAAAAACTTTATTTGTGTTATGGAAACCTTGTTCTTGTAAATAATGCAACCATATTATTTTACTACAAAGAAAAGCCTCCTATAGAAGATATAACATTTGTCTGTGTGTTTTTGTTCTTTTTATCACTTTGGTGCTGGGTCACGCTGCTGCTGCTAAGTTATTCTGCTATACATTCATGGGTAGAGTATTTTGTTAATAAGCCCACTCACCCAACAGTCATTAATGGGATTACATATTTTACGGGAGATGTCATCACCATGGATTCTCTGTGTAGAAAATCTCTGCACAAATATTCTAAGATATCCCTACCTTCTACAGTTAACCTCTGAAGACTCTTGAATTGACAAAGGCCACACGTCTTCCATTAGTAGTTCTCCCTTTTTGTAAGCTAGTCGTGCCATGGAAGTCATCCAAGAGAAAGTCATATAGGAGAAAAGTCCAGAATTATCAATTGGGTGCGGATACCTATAAGTAGAGATGGAAATAGTTATAACCAACAACAATGTCCCGAAATTGAATTACCCATATTTCATCGCATAATAGTCACACACCTCTTCTTAAGGTGCCAAAATGGAATTTTTGCTTTTCACGCATAATAGCTGCACCTGGAGTAGAGTACACCCACCCAATTGACACTCCCCTCTGAGTTAACTGAAGCCTGCTTTGGTTAGTTCCAAGGGGAGAGGCGGGAGGGCAAACCTTCACCTGACCGTTCACCTGCCAGTGAAAATTGTGGCTGAAAACAGTTGAGGGAGGCACGAGAGTTCTCTCCCACGAGAATGCAGTTGAGTGAGCCTTCACCTACCCACATGGCTGCCGGACAGAGAGCTATAAAGTTTCCTTCAGCTGGCATTAGCTGAGGGAGACATCATAGCTCTCTCCAGCAGACACAGGAAGGTGAGCCTTCACTCACCCGTGTGGCTGTCAGCAAGAGTTATGGGTTCTCGCTTGGCTGGCAGCCAAAAGAGACTCCATAGCCATTGACTTCTTTCATGTGCCAGTGGGTGGGAGTTAAGGGACCTTGCTCAATTGATGGCTGAAGGAGGCTCCATAGCCTTTGAGTCCCGTCCCCCGGAGGGGGGTGGGGTTGAGAAGGGTAGGGTACAAATATCTGAAATAAATGCATGCCAGCAGGAGAGAGCTAAGGAGCCTTGCTCGGCTAGTAGCCGAAAGAAGACGCCACTGCTTTTGCCTTTCTGTGGTCAAGAGGTAATGTGCCTCATTGGCTGGCAGCAGCTGTGGGAAGCCTCACAGTTCTCAACCAGTAAGCATAAGGGCCGCTTTGCAGGTACAGGGTTTCCCTCAGATGGTATCCGAGGGAAGCCCAGTAGCTGCCATTTTTCCTTCGCATAATAGTCACATCCATTTTTTCAGGAAAAGGGGGGAGGTGCGACTAATATGCAATGAAATGCAATACTTGGTTAGTGAAGATACTGGCTGTCACTTTCTTAGCAAGCATAATATGGAGTAAAGGTTTGGTTTTTCCAGCATGCATGCATCTATTACATCTGGATTTTCCAGCATGCATGCATCAATTACATCTGAATATTCTCAGGTCTGCTTCATTTGCAGTTCATGAACACAAATCTTACTTGGAAGTAGTCCGGATAGGTTTCACCAAGTTCCAGCCATAGTGATATTTCCCTTTGTGATGGGCTTCATCCAACACTCCCAAGTGAGTACTTGTCAAGACATCTAAGGAAAGCCCTTCTGCTCGAGCAGCTGTTTCCAATGCATCTTGGCATGTCACGTTCTTGAAAGGGGAAATAAAACAGGGAATGTAGATATTTTGGACTTTAGAAACCATTATTTCATGTTCAGGCTGGGTCGTATATTAAAAGCCATAGCTCAATGATTGAGCACGCACAAAAGGTCCCAGGTTTCATCCCTGGCCTTGCTACATAGAACTAGAAAAGTTTCCAGTGTTAGACAGGATTAACCATTGTGGATAATACTGAGTAATGTGGGCCAATCATATGATTTCATATAACAAGCTTGATCTTTGCTGGAGGGGACAGTATTAGACATATCTTTTCATCTTCTGACAGGCTATCGGATTGCTGTCATAAAGCACAATGCTCTCTAACAGAAATACTCCAGAAAACAGTAATAGTTATTCATTTTCTAGTATTCTAGCCACGGTGATCCAAGCCACGGTCATCTCGAGGCTCGATTACTGTAATGCACTCTACATTGGCCTTCCTTTGTCGGCGATCCGGAAGCTCAAACTGGTGCAAAATGCTGCAGCCCGCCTTCTGCTGGAAGCTCCTAGATCAGCTCACATAACACCTTTCCTGCACGAACTGCACCTTACAGAGAGCGTTCTCGGTGGCTGCACCGACCTTGTGGAACTCTCTGCCCGCTGAGACGCGGGCCCTGCATGACCTGATGGCCTTTCGCAGGGCTTGCAAGACATGGCTGTTTCGGCAGGCATTTGGCGAATGACTGGCACTTGAACATCAAGCCTCACCACCTAATCATGCCGCCTCTGTACTGAAGATTGGCCTTAACTGATCTATTGTGATGTTTTATGACATATTGATTGTTTTTAGGAATGTTTTATGATGTTTTTAGGCTGTTCGTGTGATTTTACTACGTTGTAAACCGCCCCGAGGCTTGGGGAGAGGCGGTTAAGTAAATTTGAATAATAAATAAATAAATAAAATGTTATGCAACTTGTTTTTGGTAAAAGAAAAATTGGGAGGAGGATTCAAATTATTGTATGAATATATCATTATATACAATAGGAAATCTGGGCCCTCTGAGACTAATTGAGAGAAATAAGTTTGCAGCAAAACTGAAAACCTGGCAGTTCAAACAGGCTTTTGACGAATGCAATACCTAACAGTGGGAAGACTTAAATGGAACTAAGTTTTAACTGGACTTCTGCCTTTACCCAAACCAGTGGATAGGATTGTGAAGACACGCCTGGGAACTTTGGCTTAGAATAGGACCAAGGACGTGACATCTCTTCCCAGGGGACCTCTTCTTGCCTTCCCATAGAGAACTGGAACTCCCAAGGACCAAACCAGTCACTTTAGATAACTCAAAAAGGTTTTATTGTTCACAAAAGGAGTTATCTTGTTGAGGTATTAAACTTAGTTCTCCAAACAGGGGTAAAATAAAATATACATTACAGTTCTTTAGTTGTTTGGGTCCAGGAAGCTTTCAGCGGATGGCTTTCCAAATTCTCTCTCTCAATGGCTTTGAGGTGAGAACTCTCTTAGCCCCAGTCAAATGACCTATATTGAAGGCACAGAGCCTTCCTCTTGGTGCCAAATGACAAGTTGAAGGCGCTTGAGATTCCACAGTCCCATCCAGGTGTGCTGGATATGCAGAATGAATCAAGATATGAAGAATTGGTGCTAGAGAATGCCTGACTGAGGCCTGGCTGGCAAACCCTCTAACACGTCCTCTTCTGTAGAGATGCAGGCAAAATCTAAAGAGAAAGCTAGATTTCCAAAGTCTCAAGGGGGAGGAAAAACAATCTTAACGATGATTGACAGCTCTAAAGAACCAATCAATGCAACCAATACTTAACAACACTAAACAGACTAGCTGAAACATAATCCAATAGTTTAAACCTTGCAACTTAAAGTCTTATACACAGGTGGCATCAGCCACGCCGTCACACTCGGTCTAAATTTCCAGACTTTTCGGAAATTTAAACTAAAATGAAGTCAAATACCTTTAACATTATTAACCCTCTGAGAACAAGACAACCATGTCACTAATGGGCCTGTCAAATAAAGAAATCTTTTCTTTGGAAGCAACCCTAACTTGGGCTTTACGCACTTTACCATCAGAGCTAGGATATAACTTTGACACAATACCCTTTGCCCATGTATGTCTGGGAGTGTCCTTTTCTTTGAGTAAGAACAACTCACCAACCTTTATATTGGCGCTTTCATGTTGCCAGATCTTTCTTTTTTGTAACAGACTCAAGTATTCTGACTTCCAACGCTTCCATAATTGGTTAGCCAAAGATTGGACGCGTTTCCATTGGGCTCTGTATGTACCTTCTGGAACAGGCAACATGATATCATTCCAACCCGGAACCTTTTGAGTTAAGATCAAGGCTGGAGTTAATAACTGTGGGTTTTCTGGGTCACTGTCAAGCGGAGCCAATGGTCTGTTATTGATAGCTGTATTTTTTCTATGTCTTGGGCTTGGTGAGTCCAATTTTTCCATTGTGACATGAGATCTTGAGGAAGCTCTTGATCCCAAGTGAGCTTGTGCTGAATTGCCTGTCTGAAAAGCAATTTAGCTGAGATGACTACTGGAAACACTATTCCCAATGGATCATAAATGCCGTTAATGGCGGATAACATAAGTCTTTTGGAAATAACATTGTCCAATTTGGGAGCTCTTAAAGTAAAACAGTCTGTAGCTATATTCCATAGCAAACCTAAACTGGCTTGAGCGTTGAGGTCTTGGAACAACTTTGATGCATCCTTTTCCACCAAGTCCTCTGGTGGGAAAGCCTGTAGTATCTTTGGACTGTTTGAATTAATCTTGTGAAGGCGGATGTTAGCCTTGCTCAGCATCTTTTGGATTTCCTTAACTGTGTTTGTGGCTTGTTCTATAGAATCAAATGAAACGAGAAGGTCATCAACATAAAAGTGATGGTTGACGATAGTGGCTGCCGCTGGGCTAAACAAATGACCAAATTTGTCAGCAGTCTTCTTTAGACAATAATTGGCAACGGCCGGCGACGGAGTGTTGCCAAAAACATGAACTCTCATCTGGTATTCAGACACATCAGAAAGAGTCTCAGTGTCTCCAAACCACAAAAACTTCAAAACCTTCGATGTTCTGGACAAACTAAAAATGCATAAAACATTTTGTGTATGTCAGCTATTACTGCATACTTCTTTTGTCTGAATCTTAGAAGAACTCCGAGCAGGCTGTTGAGCAAATCGGGGCCTTTAAGAAGCACATGGTTTAAAGCTGTGTCTTTGCATTCGGCACTGGCATCAAACACAATGCGGACTTTATCTGGTTTCTGAGAATGAGTCACTTTGGTACCACTGTTCTTCTCCCCTCTAAACACACAGTGGCTAATTCAGCGTAGTTGCTGCGGTTCTTCCATGAACTGAATGAACTGGGCCTTCATCTTTGTCTCTTTGCATCCTTCTAAACACACAGTGGCTAATCTCTGTTGTTGGGCAGAGAAGGTCTTTCTGGCTTGAAGGTAAAGTGCTATCTTCCTTCTGGATCTTGAACTGATCATCTCAAGAACTGGGCCTTTGGAGAAGGCGGTTTGTTCATCTTTGAGTCTCAAAAATGGATGAGTAATTGCATTACCTTGACAGCAAACTGAGATGTGGTTGCTACATCCAGACATAAGTGAAGGCCTTTTGGTGACAGGCTGAAACATCTTGTTCAAGCATGGACTCTATCCTAGAGGCAACTGTTGGGCTATAGGTGATCCCTGAGGACCCTTGATCTGGTTGCTGACACAGAACAGCGTGGGGCAATCTGCGCCGATGAGCAAAACGATATCTGCTTCCAAGTCTAATGTTGGAATTAAATCTTGAATCTTCTTGAGATGAGGATGGGCTTGTACCACCTCCTTTGTGGCAATTTGAGCTTTGTTCCTAGGGATCAAGCTGCATTCTATGAGGTCAGGAAGTTCGTAGCTGGCCTTTTGTCCAAAAGGTGAAATTCTGAACTTTGTAGCTACTCTTCCATGCATCTTTTTCTTTCCAGAACAGGTGGAGATGGTATATTCCACTGTCTTGGTATGAAGGTTAAACATGTCAAAGAACTCTGGGGTTGCAAGAGATGTATCGCTTTGGTTATCCAGGGCAACGTAGATCTTTTTTCTGTTCCATGGCTGATTGTCTGGATACACTTCTGCCAGGCAGATTGGGTGACAAATCCTGGGCTTACTATGGTCCTGGCAAAGCTCAGTGCAGGCAACCGCAGAAGCCTTGAGGGCTACCTGAGGTTCTGTAGACTTCTGATCTTTATTTTCTTTGGGCTTTTGATCTTTGTCAGGAAGCTTTGACTTTAGTTTAGATGGAGAAAAATCAAAGTTGTGCATTGCAGAACAATGCTTGAGGCTATTACAATGCTGGCATTTCACTTTTTCTTTACAGTCCTTGGAAAAGTGAGGAGTGGCGCTGCAGCATCTATAACACACTTTGGCCTTTTGACCTATTTGGCCGTTCTTTATAAGGCTTCTTGGCAAACTCTCTACATTCAGCTAGGCTGTGTGGCCTTTGATGAATGGGACATGATGTGCTGTCCTTGCCAACTGGTGGGACAGGAGCTGGAGTAGTGGTGTCTGTGGTCTTGACACTCACGTTCCGCTTGGATTCTTTACCGGTGCTTTGTCTTCTTTGATAATCCTTTCAGGCTTGAAACCTTGATATAATGTAGAAAGACCTGTTTGAGGGTCATTCCTTTCACGAGCTGTTCTGGTAACAAAGTTCACTAAATAGGCGAAGGGTGGGTATACATTTGCGTTTGCCTCTTTAAACTTAAACACTTCTCTGCCCCACAGTTCTTGAAGAGGCAAGGGAAGCTTGCGAAGAATAGCACTTTGCGTCGTGTACTGGTCAAGACATGCCAATCCTGGCAATTTTGGATTTGTTTTGGCAGAATCCAATTCCATGAGTAAATCGCCGAGATCCCAAAGCTGTTTGCAGTCTTTCATCTTCAGCGATGGAAACCTGTCGAGTCGGTCCAAGAGGACACTTCTATTGCGGTTGCTCGTACCATAACGCTCGTCAAGCGAAACCATGCTGTAGATAATGCTTTTTGGGGTCCGCCACATTAACACAGTACAGTTTCTTGACTTGCTCAGCTGAGGTAGGTCCAAGCCAAGACATGAGAAGGGACAGTTCTTCTTCCGCGTCCAGCTTAAAATCTCGAATGGCCCTTTTGAAGGTGGTCTTCCACAGCAAATAATCCTCTGGCTGATCCGAAAAATCGCTGTATGCCCTTGTCCCTGATATCTCTTCTAGGATTTCGCAGGAGCGAACTCAGTTGAGGATCCGGTGTGTAGGTGTACATCTGAGGAGTTTGATGTGGTGTGACAAAGTCGGCGTTGCTTGGTTGAGCGTACCTTGGAGCAATGACAGGCATTGTTGGTTTGAACAGGTTGCTTTCAGGCAGCACATTTGAAGCTTTCATCCCACTAGGGACAGTTGGCTTGGTATGCAGGAATGGACGTGGTGGCACACTCCCGGCCATGCCTTGCCAACGTGGTGGCTCACTCCCGGCCATGCCTTGCCAACGTGGATGGATGACTGGATTGAGCCCAGTGGACACTGGATCCGGTTCTGACACGTCGTCCTCTTGTTCACGAGTGAACAGGTGGTACACTTTAGGCTTGGTTGCAGGGACAGGCATAGACAGATGTGATGACATTCTCCCGGCCGTATCTTGCTGCACTTTGGAAGAATGGGTTGGCTTTGAAGTCACGAACACTGGATTAGGTAAGCGATCTTCACTGTAGTCAAAAGAGATAAGACTCTGGGATATAGGTGGTTCCAATTGCAGGTGTGCTGAAACCTTTGCCATTGGTTCCTGAACTGGAAGAAGACTGAGATTCTCTACACTCAATTCTTCCGATAGGGCTTTCGCTAAAACATTAGCTCTAGCTACCTTCTGTGCTGCATCCTTTTTAATCTGGAGCAAATCTAACTCTGTTTGTAATTTGTCCTGATCAGCTTTAGCCTTTGCTAGCTCTATTTCCTGTTGGGCTTTGGCCAATGCCAGGTCTGCTTCCTGTTGGGCTTTGGTCTGTGCCAGGTCTGCTTCCTGTTGGGCTTTGGTCTGTGCCAGGTCTGCTTCCCGTTGGGCTTTGGCCTGCTTGCTTCCTGTTGGCTGAATAGGAGGCCTTGCTGAGCCATTTGAGCAGCAGCCTCTGCCTCAAAGGCTTGCTTCTTAATTTCCAAGCGTATTTTTTCCTTATTAAAAAAAGCTGCTTTGGAACTTGAAGATGAATGTGTGGTTCGGGAGGAACCAGTATGTCTGCTATGTCTAGATGAATGTTTGGATGCAAGACTAATGGCTTTAGGTGAAAGCTTAATCAGACTGGATCTGAGGCTCTCGCCTGAGAATCCTTGATCCCTTTCCTTTGCACCTTTGGATGAGGAACTAAAATCAAAGGCATCCAAAATTGCTTTAAAGCGATTCCTTTCTTCATGAAGGCTTAGAGAAAAATCTCTAGCCCTTTGCAATGACTCTACAGTGTTGATTTTGTTCAAAACATAGAGGATTTCCTCTGCAAAAGAGTTACCAGAGGCAAAGACCTCTAGAAATTCTTTTCTAAGAATTTCTAAATCCTTGGAAGAAAAGATTCTTCCATTTTAACTGCTATAAAGGTCAATTTTTGCCAAGCATTCTTAAACTTTTTCATGAGCGTGCATTCTAGCTCTAAAAGATTCTGCATGGCTCTGTGAGTGGGGTGTTTCTGTCTAATTGGGCGTGGAGAGAAGGCCCTTGCTTGAGAGATTTTGCTGTGTTCACTTGACATAATGAATTCAAAGGAAACTTATACTCAAACTTTAAACAAATAAAATTGCAATAAGCAGTAATATACAATTAACCAAAATATACAGAGCAAACTGTAAATAAAATGGTACTATACAATAGCTGGGCAAACTTTAAAGAAAAACTTATAAACCCTTAGCAGCTATTGGCTGCAAGAAAAGTAAATAATATACAAACTCTTGCAAAATTCAATGCAATGCAATGCTAAACTTTAAAAATGTAAAACCCCTTTTTTTGCCACCAGGGGTCGCAAGTACTAGGTAATATCAGTACAACTTTTAACAGACCTCTAATAAATCTTTTGCAAATGTAAAAACAAACTTGCAGGACAGCTCAAGGTCATTTAACCTTAACTTCTATGCAAAAAAAAAAAAACAATCAGCTTTGCAAAAATGAAAGCAAATCTGCAAACTATTATACAAGGCAAATAGCAAACAGTACAGTTACTATAAGCATACAGAAATAAAAAAGCAAACTGAATATCAACAATACAGGCTTTAAAATTGACTGCCTAGTAAAGGCAATTTGCAGAATTTCCAAAGGGAGAAATAGGTTCTTCCTTTGCTCACAAATAACTTCTGTAAAGGAGACTTGCAAAAGGACTCTGTAAAACTCCAGGAGCTGGAATGATGCACAAACGAAGCTGAAGAATGAAGGGCTGCTTTTCCTGGAACACTGATGACTATGCTGGTCTGAAAAGCAGATTCTTGCTTCCAGGCAGGACAGGGGCTGGGTCTTTTATCTTGAAGCCAGGTAGTCAGCTAGCATCAAGGCAGACAGGCAGGGAAGAAGCTGGCTGGCTATTTGCAAAGGGCTTTAATTCTTCTTTCTTAAAGCCAGGCAGACTTTAACTTGCAGAAAGATTTGGATCTTCTCTACTTTTAAGATTTGGCAGACAAACCTCTGGCAAGATGAACTTGCAGACTTCTCTAGCACTGTGAAGACACGCCTGGGAACTTTGGCTTAGAATAGGACCAAGGACGTGACATCTCTTCCCAGGGACCTCTTCTTGCCTTCCCATAGAGAACTGGAACTCCCAAGGACCAAACCAGTCACTTTAGATAACTCAAAAAGGTTTTATTGTTCACAAAAGGAGTTATCTTATTGAGGTATTAAACTTGGTTCTTCAAACAGGGGTAAAATAAAATATACATTACAGTTCTTTAGTTGTTTGGGTCCAGGAAGCTTTCAGCCGGATGGCTTTCCAAATTCTCTCTCTCAATGGCTTTGAGGTGAGAACTCTCTTAGCCCCAGTCAAATGACCTATATTGAAGGCACAGAGCCTTCCTCTTGGTGCCAAATGACAAGTTGAAGGCGCTTGAGATTCCACAGTCCCATCCAGGTGTGCTGGATATGCAGAATGAATCCAAGATATGAAGAATTGGTGCTAGAGAATGCCTGACTGAGGCCTGGCTGGCAAACCCTCTAACACGTCCTCTTCTGTAGAGATGCAGGCAAAATCTAAAGAGAAAGCTAGATTTCCAAAGTCTCAAGGGGGGGAAAAACAATCTTAACGATGATTGACAGCTCTAAAGAACCAATCAATGCAACCAATACTTAACAACACTAAACAGACTAGCTAAAACATAATCCAATAGTTTAAACCTTGCAACTTAAAGTCTTATACACAGGTGGCATCAGCCACGCCGTCATGTACTGTATGTTGGCATAGAATTTTTGGCATTAGTATGTTGTAAACCATCTTGAGTTCCCCCAGGGATGAGAAAGGCATTATATAAATATAGTAAATAAATAAATAAATGTTCCCTTTGCACACTACTTTAGACTAACATGGCTATGTTTTGAATGAGAGCACTCAAGTCATAACCTTTACAACCTTTCAAGGCCTACAGAGCTTAGTTGTTAATATCTAGAAGACATGAGCCAGTCCAAGTTTTAAGATTTTGGAGAAAACCAAATGGAAACCATAAGAAAACTAAAAGCTACTGAAAGAAGAACAGTCATGCTGAAATACGTTCAGACAGGCAAGCTAGGCCGGAACTGTTTAGGGCTTTATAAGCTAAAGCCAGCACTTTGAATTATGCTCAGTAGCAGGCTGACGTAACAGGGGGGTGTATACCCCCAGAACGCCTCTCTGGTGAGCAATTTGGCTGCCGCCCATTGGACTATTTGAAGCTTCCAAACAGTCTTCAAAGGCAACCCCATGAAGAACGTATTGCAGTAATCTATACAGGATGTAACAAGAGTGTGGACCACCGTGGCCAAGTCAGACTTCCCAAGTTATGGACGCAACTGGTGCACCGCCTAGACCTAGGGTTCCAGACTCAATGATGAATCAAGGATCACTTCCAAGCTGAGAACCTGCACCTTCAGAGGGAGTGTAACCCCATCCAGCACAGGCTGTAAGCCTATGCCCTGTTCAGCCTTAAGAGGGTCTTATCTGGATTCAATTTCAATTTGTTCGTCTTCATCCAGTCTGACACAGCTGCCAAACACCAGTTCAGGACCTGCACAGCCTCCTTAGTGGCAGGTGGAAAGGAGTGACAGAGTTTTAAAGACTTGCTGTTTGCCTGCTGCATTTCACATGTGCATAATGTTAGTTTTGAATTAAAACAAACATTGGAAGATGTCGAACTGCACTTCTCTTATGTGTTGTAGGAACCTATCCCTATCCTGTCTATGTTATTTCTGACTCAGGTACCATGATTTCTATAAAAGAAAAACCTATCAACGCATAGACTTCTTTAAGAGAAATATTGAGAAACACGGTTTATGTCAAAGAAAACCGAAACACTCAGAGACAGGTTATTGGTGAGTTCCTGAAGGTGTCAGTTTTCCCACCAAAGACTGGATATGATCAATGAAGTGATCAAGGCATCACATCAGTCAATCTGCTTCTATACCATCTGCCAGTTAATATGGCAAAGCCAGCACCTTGGGGAAAACACTAAAAAAATCTATGTTTTATCTCATTTTGAGCACAACGTGTACAGAAATAGGCAAAAGTACACTGGACTTGGCAGCCAGACACTGTTAACAACCAAAGTATATTATTCTCTTGTTCAAACTTTGGATGAAACAGATGGGAGGGCAATTAGTTAGATAAAGCTGCAAATGGCTTCGCTCCTTCTCTCAGAACTTTTCATTTTTCACTTGAATGCAATTTCAGTGTTATGGATATTTTGCGGTGGATTTTCTGTGTAATGCAGCCCATCCACACAAAGCAGCTTAAAGACACAAACTAAAATTAAAGCAAATTTGCTCTCTTTTTCAAATGTGCAAATGCTATCGCCCCAAACAACAATCAAGAGTTGCTGCTACTACAGAGAGAAATTTTATGCAAAAATTTCTGCAAAATGTTAACTGTATGGCAACTTTAGTTTCAATGTATGCTAACAACAATTGCTTGAAGGCTCTCTGTTAGTGGGAGAGGTGACAAATCTTTTCTGCTTTCCGGGTAGGGAGTGTCGTACTCCAGAGCAGGAACACCTCTGACCTTAAACACCACACCTGCTTTTACACCATACCTCCACTGGCTGCCAGTCCATCTCCGAGCCCAATGCAAAGTGCTGGTTTTGACCTATAAAGCTCTAAATGGTTCTAGTCCAGCTTACTTGTCCGAACGCATCCACTCCTATGTCCTGCCTTGAGATCAAAGATCACCCAGAAAGGCCCTGCTCTTGCTTCCATCAACAGCTCAAATGCGCCTGGCAGGGACGAGGGACAGGGCCTTCTCAGCGGTGGCTCCCTGCCTATGGAACACACTTCCAACTGAATTAAGATTGGTCCCCTCCCTCCTGGTTTTCCGAAATAAATTAAAGGCATGGTTTTGGGACCAGGCTTTTGGGCAATAGATGCAGCAGCACTTTAAAGGGACAAATTGAAATGGTATTATGACTGCCAAGACTGGTTTTTATTTTTATTGTTCAATTTTTGTATTGTTTTAACTATGTATTTTTATTATGTGATACTTTAATATGTGATTTTATTATTGTATTTTTGTAATAGCCTATAATGGGGCTTGTTGTAATGCCGTCCTGAGTCCCCTTCGGGAGTTGAGAAGTGACGGGATACAAATGCGAGAAATAAAACAAAAATCAAATAAGCAAGCCGTTTATTGTAGAATGTATGTCGGCAAAGCAGTAAAATTAACTGGAAAACAGCAAAAATCTAAAATCCAAGATAATCCATAAACTTCAAAGGGAAATCAGGTCCATTAGTACATAGAAATCCATGAAGCAAGGCTCTTGAAACCATGAGGCAAAACAGCAGGAAAATCCCAAAGGCAAACTTAGCATCAAATCAATCTCAGCATCATTTTCAGACAACTATTCTGAAAAAAAGTGGTGAAAAGTAACTCCCAGGAATGTGGCCTTTTGAACTTAACTCCGGCCAGAGCAAACCTTCATCCTCAGGCCCCTCATCAGGAACAACATCCCCATTCCCATTGTGAACATCAACATGGACATCAGATGCAATCAGGCTGAACAGGATGATCTACAACAGGGAGGTTCTTGCATAGAACTACCCTGGAGCCTTGTTATTCCCAGGAGTAAGACATTATTATGATAATCAAGTTAGGAAACAAGGATGCTACCGAGGCAAATAAAACACAGCTAAAGGAAATAACAGTTGCTGCAGGTCTTTGGCTTATAATGGCATTCTTCCATTTTTATACAATTTAGAAGAGGATTTCAGATATGTGCTATTAACTCTCCTAATAAAAGTGTGCATTTTCAGCAGACAAAACAGAAACCACCCATGTGGCATAGAGACAGCATGTCCAGATTAATTCAACATTGAGTCTTGGATTTCATTGGCAAGACACTCTTCGTTGGATTAAGTAATATCTCACAAAATTGCCCACAAGCTAAAATAGCTCCCTAGAGGACAAGCAAGAAAAAGACACAAATGCAAACAGGTTCTTTCCCCCCTATATATATATATATTTATTGCAATATATATGAGGAATGGGGAATGGTACAAGAGTGGATATAGACAAGGACATTTTAGCATCTTGCATCTCAGTCTTCTTTCATTGCTATCTAATACAAAAAAGGTTTATTTGATGTTAAAAAGGAAACAAAAGAAAACGTTTCTTTTCTCATCTAAGACAGAAGAATAGAAAAGCGGGTGTATAGTGTTTTGAAACAAAGGGGATAGAAAAATTGGGAAATAGAAAATTCAAAGCTAACTAATGCTTCCTGCCCTGTCTCTTGCATAAACAGTTGCTGTCTTTTGCATAAACAGTTCCGGCCCAGCCTACCTATCTGAACACATCTCCCTCTATGAACCTTCTTGATGATTAAGAGCAATTGATAGGGATGAGAGACAGGGCCTTCTCAGTGGTGGCCCCTTGGGTGTGGAACTCCCTCCCTAGCAAACATCAGGCTAGTCCTCTCCCTCCTGACTTTTTGGAAAAAAATGAAAACATGGATGTGGGACCAAATGTTTAGATAATTGATTAGTGCAATATGTGAACATGGAATGGTGCAACAATAACTGGAACGGCCTGGACTACGATATTGGATTATGTGATTTTATCATTTTAATGTTGATGTTTTTAGCGGGTGTTTTAATGTATATGTTTTTATTTGCTGGATAAGTAATGGAAGGTATTGAATTGTGCCTCAATGTGTGCCACTCCGAGTCCCCTTTGGGGTTGAAAAGGGTGGGATATAAATATTGCAAATAATAATAATAATAATCTATTATTTCTGTCGTAAAACTTCTCATCTCTAGTAGATTAACTTTCCAGGATTCCTTGGATATCATTGGGGATTCTGTTATTCTCATCACTAACTTCTCGATTTTTTCCTTGTTATTCCTACATCTCTGCACCACTTATTTTTCCTTAATGCTATTTTTTTTTAAACCCTATATTTTCATTTTCTTCTCTTCTCTGCAGTAATCTTCATGTCTAGAAATACAAAGTCTGTCACTGCCTCCACATTTTCTCCCTCTATTTGCCAGTTATCAATCAGTCTGATTGCTACCAACTTGGTTTTTTATGTTTAACTGCAACCCAGCTTTTTCACTTTTTCTTTCACCTTGGTTATCAGGCTCCTCTGCTCTTCCTCACTTTCAGACATCAAAGTGGTATCATCTGCATATCTAATGTTGTTAATGTTTATTCCAGCAATTTTAACTCCACATGGATACACAAAATCAATAATAATAGCAAACATTATTGTAATGAATGACTTCTGGATCAAGTATGCTACAGAATCATATTGGAGGAGCTGGAAAATGCCTAGACAGACAATGTTTTGTTAGACGTGCTTAAATAAAACTGAGGTACCAGTCCCACAGATACCTGAAGTGCACTGAACCTAGTAAAATCCATGGGATTACCCATTTTGAGCAAAGGTGCTATTACATTGATCACAAGAATAATTTGACTGTCTCTTCTCTCAAGATGAAAAATATCTGAAATTTCACGGAATGTGTCATGCTCAAAGTATTGCCTTCAACACAAGGAATAAATATTTTTGCCCCACCTGGAATCCGGCGGGAAGTAGCAGCCAATAATGAAAGGACCAAGGCAGTGACACCTCCAGCCCATCCTCTGTTCAGGTGTCAGCCAGCAAGCCAACACCTTAAATCAAGAAATAAGTTTTTAAGATCTACAGAGATACTCTCAGGAACACCTCAGGAAGCGAGAGTCCAAAAGTGGCAGGCTAAAACCCGGAACCTCGATCCATGGCTGATACCAGATGAAAGACTCCCCCTTGGGCACACAGAAGACTGGGCGACTTGGAACGTGCTGAGCAGACTGTGCTCTGGCACCACTACGTACACAGCCAATCTTCAGAAATGAGGCTATAAAATTGAACCCATGACATACGCGTGTGGAGAAGAGCAAACTGCAGACCACTTACTACAATACTATCCCACATGCACAATGGAGGACCTTCTTACTGCGACACTAGAGGCACTCCAAGTGGCCAGCTTTTGGTCAAAGGACATTTAGTATAATGCCAAGTTTTTAACTTTGTTATACATGAGAATTGCACCTTCAATTCGCTTCTCACACGATAGACAAGTAAATAAATGCCTTCATCTTGCATCATAGGGCCCTTCCACACAGCCATATAACCCAGAATGTCAAGGCAGAATAACCCACAACATCTGCTTTGAACTGAGTTATCTGAGTCCATACTGCTATATATTCCAGTTCAAAGAAGACAATGTGGGATTTTAATCAGCTGTGTGGAAGGGGCTTTAGACACAAACGAGACTTGCAGCAGCACAGCCTCGCTGAATGATTCAAGCCCTGATTAACTTTTCAAAAACATTCTCCGGTTTGACTTAAAGCTCCCCTGAGATACAGTAATTGAAAATCCTATCATCCTTTGTAATCCCACACACACACTGCTGTTACATGTGATTTGAAAATCACAAGGCCTTCATATGGAAGCTGCTCATTTTCTGAAATAACTGTTAGGGAGAAGGCATTCTCATTATATCAAGACATCCACACACAAGTATACAGAGCTCAATGGAAGAGCAAATAAAAAAGTTAACCTCAGTTCACCTAGATATTGTTTCCAGGCAGGAAAAAGTCTTTGTATGCTTAGTTAAAAGCCCAAAGGCAACGATTAAAAAACCCTTCAAACATGTCTAACTGGTTTATAATGTTTTCTTTGATGGTTTGTTCTAATGTTACAATGGTTTGTTCTAATGTTTCAAGGTAGCTGAATTGATAAATAGTGTCTGGTACCAGAAAGGTTATTTTTAGCTTATGTGTGGGATTTGGCATCAATCTGGCAATGTGCTCTCTCACAAGCCTACTTCTGGGTGCCCTTCCCCAGCTCTTAAGTTTTTGAACTGGGGAACTGCTGCTTGCTCTGGAAAGTAACAGTCTGCTGACTTAGTTTTAGAAAATAATCAGTTCTCCCAATCATGTGGCAAAGTCAGGTGAGAGTCTGAATAAACGGAAACAGTGTTTGTACATAGCGGTTTTTCACTTATTGCGGGAGGTCCTGGAACGAAACCCCAACAATCAGTGAGGGAACACTGTACGCCCAAATTTGAATACTGATAGTGTTGGGGTTGATTTTGTCATTTGGGAGTTGTAGTTGCTGGGTTTTATAGTTCACCTGCAATCAAAGAGCATTCGGAACTCCACCAACAATGGAATCGAATCAAACTTGGCACATAGAACTCAAATGACCAACAGAAAATACTGGAAGGGTTTGGTGGACATTGACTTTGAATTTTGGAGTTGTACTTCACCTACATCCAGGGAGCACTGTGGACTCAAACAATGATGGATCAGGACCAAACTTGGAACGAATACTCAACATGCCCAAGTGTGAACACTGGTGGAATTTGGGGAAAATAGACCTTGACATTTGGGAGTTGCTGTTGCTGGGATTTATAGTTCACCTATCAAAGTTCACCAATCAAAGAGCATTGTGAACCCCACCAACGATAGAACTGGGTCAAACTTCGCACACAGAACCCCCATGCCTTGAAGGGAGTCACTGGCGCAAGCCTCCCTCGACCCTCACATGCTCTCGCCCGCCCGCACATGCACAGTACGCTACCAAGCGCCGAGCATGCCCGCTCTCCCCTCTCAGCTTGGGAGTCTCAGAAACAGCCCTCCCCTTGGCTGAGAAGCTGGCCAATCACAGCAGAGGATTGATTTTGGTGGGAGTATTCTTGTCTGTTTCCAAAAAGGAAGAGAAGGACAGATGGAGAGATCTTCAGCCTTCTCTGCCAAAGGGGTTTCTACGACCATCGGAAATATGTTTTCTGATGGTCTTTGGCGACCCCTCTGAAAACCCTTCGAGACCCTCCCAGGGGTCCAGACCCCCAGGCTGAGAAACCCTGAGCTATTGAAAATTAATGCAAGCCTAGTAAGATTTGCAAAAAAACAAAAAGGGGGAGAACAGGCAACCCTTTCTAATTATGTGATTTTGACTAACTGTAAAAAAAATGGACCACACAAAAAGAAACAGCTCCAGTCCTGAAATTCTTCCAATTCTCTTTATATAAATATACTCTCCAAGACAGGAAATGCAACCACCTAACGTCAAACATAACTAAAAAAATCTCTCAGCTTTCACCACAAGATTACTGATAAGAGAATGCCATACTGGGAAGGATTACAATATTTTATTTTTCACCTATTTTAAGCAAATGGTAAATTTGGTTTCTATGCTAACTTTGGGGCCACGGTGGTGCAGTGGGTTAAACCACTAAGCTACAGAACTTCCTGACCAGAAGGTCGGTGGTTCAAATCCACAGGATGAGGTGAACTCCTGCTGTTAGCCCCAGATTCCACCAAGCTAGAAGTTCAGAAACATGAAAAACATGGCGAGTAGACCATGCTGGCCGCATGACCTAGGAGGCATCTATTTCACAAGTCGGCTCTTCGACTTAGAGTTGAGCAGAGTAGGACTTGACTAGACTTAATGTCAAGGAGAAACCTTTGCCTTTGCCTTATGCTAACTCTTAGTAAATTAACTTGTCATTCAGCTTGTATAGTAAAGAGAGGAAAATAATCTGGTACCTATGGCTTCATTAACACAGCTCTAACTATATTTCTAGATATGGCTCCTATAACTGAGTGCCCCAAATCTCTAACAAACAGGCAGAATAATAACAACAGTGGTGATTAGATTAGATTTTTCCTTGAAATTTCAAATATGGAGTTTGCCTCCCCCCCCCCCATTGGTGTTGCATACTTCTTTCTTAGCTGACCATAATCTCCTAAAGTCTTTCCAAATGGAAATAATGGCTTCCTGACTTATTGCAAATGTGCGACCCATGAGTCACTTTGAGTGCAAAGAACATCAAGTGTGGGAGAAGTAAATGTCATGCCTGAGTGTTTTTTCCCGACACAACAATCAGCCCAGTTCAACTCTTCTGACAAAATGAACAGATTCCATTAGCATCCCCCTCTCATCTCAATCCTTCTCAAATGGCTTGGAGCAAAAAAAAGAAGTGTACCCTCTTTGGTCTGCAGCAACTCCCTCAGATTTTGATAAAATCTTCATACTCATAGTAGGGTTTACATGATTTTGCTTTTCAAAAATATGTCTGGCAGAGCTTTTCTAAAAATGGAAGCTTTTTTCCTGCCACATTCATTACTTTCCATTTCGCAACTGATTTCTTGGACACAATGGGAGTCTGTTCTCCCTTTAAGAAAGAGCCATACATGTGAATAGCACCCACTAACCCAGATCTTCCTGTTGAATTGCCCAAAAAGAGAGCATGACTGATTAGACTGATGTTAGAGTGTTGCTGAGCAAGAAAGCAGGTAAGAAATCAGAGAGAGCAATAACCATCACTTGCCAAGCCCTTGCTGCCAAGAAAGCTGCAGAATCATCCAGAAGCCAGATGATTCTCCCATTCACTCTGGTTAGCACAAAAGAGAAAATCTGGTTCAATCGGCTGAATCCCTTTTATAGGCTGAGCATCCCTTATCCAAAAGTGATTTTGGAAAGCCTGTACTTGCATATATGTACATAATGAAATACCATGAAGATAGGACAGCATTCATTTATGTTTCATATAAGCCTTATATATCCAAACGGAAGGCAATGTTATTCACAATATCTATCTATGTATATAATAAAAGTCCGTGTTTGCGGCGGTGTGGTGGGAGGATTATGTGCCAGCGTTTCGTTTGGTTGCCACTGTGGGATTATTTGCATAAAGGACACTGATTGGCCAGCCTCAGAACACCGACAGTCTAAGGCACCAGATTATTTGCATAAAGGACTCTGACTGGCCAGCCTCAGAACTCCAACACTCTAAGGCACCAGACAGAGGGCATTGGTTGCCACTGAGAGACAATTTGCATAAAGGACTCTGATTGACCAGCAAAACAGAATGCAAATGAATGCTTGAGTTAGCCAAATGACAGTTTTTTCCGTTGGAAATGGAATGTTCATTTTCTGGGAGGTGCCAAGGAATATGGGACAGCATTTCGATAGGTTGGCACTATGGGATTATTTGCATAAAGGACTCTGATTGGCCAGCCTCATAATTCCAACATTCTACAGCCCCAGACAGAGGGGATTGGTTGCCACTGAAATGGTATTTGAATAAAGGACTCCGATTGGCCATCCACATTCCAACATTTTAAGGTGACTCAGAGGGAAAAGGAAAGGCCTCAGGCAGTCAGGCGCTGCGGCCCACAGCAGTGATGGATCAGGACCAAACTTGGCACACAGGGGCCCAATGGCCCACTTCACAACGCGACCCTCACCCAATGACCAATACAGACCACAATTAGCACCCAGAGCCCCCTTTGACCCACTCTACATTTTGGTGCTGTTTCAAGGAGGACAGACCACAGATGATGGGACTTGAAATACCTTCACTCACCTTCCGAGACCGCTGCAACCCTCATCCAAAGAATGATCAAGACCAAATGTGACACACAGAGCCCCCATGACCCACTCTACATCCTGGTGCTGTTTGGAGGGGGATGGACCATGACCAATGGGACTTGCAGTACCTTCACTAAGTTCCTGAGACCACTGCAAGCCACATAAACATCTAATAGGAACCAACCTTGGCACACAATGCCGTCCTCAAATAACCCGGGCACTGCCGGGTCCCCAAGCTAGTTTTAAATATTTTTGTGCATGAAATAGAATTTGTGGACATCGAACCACCAGAAAGCAACTCTGTCATTATCTCAGTGTTCCAAGTGGACGATATTGGATTTTGGAATACAGCAGATTTTGAAGTTTCAGATGGACACTCAACATGTTATGTGCTGCCCAGAATGAGAATTTAAACGATCACGGGGACAAGGTTACTGCACTTTCCATAAGCAATCTCTTATGATAAAACACCCAAAGAAGAAACAGTGAACTGGCAAAAGGGGCTGCTCATTCCTTCTCTTTAAAAAGGCTCAAAAATCCTGTCCTGTTTTGCCCCAGAAACAGATTTACAAGGGTTAAAGTAACTAAAAAGGCTTTGCTTCAGCAAAATGATAATACTATAACAAGCAGCAGCAAAGGAGTAGAAGGAAAATCCCAAAACCAGAGCAAAAGTCCTACTTCAGATATGAAACAAGAGTCTTTGGCTAAAAGACTTTATGAGGCACTTTGCAGAAGCTGAAACTGCAAGCAAGGAAACCAGAGCACAGAAGCACTAAATAGAACGGTTGCTACCAGCATTGACCACTTGCTTTATTGCTGATTTATAGCCCTCAGCTTCCAGCACAGGTGTTCCTAGGCGAGGTCTGATTGCTCAGAGTCTTTGCAGCAATACTAGCTGACTTTCTCCTTTCTCCCTTTGATGTTCCTGAAACGCAGGAACCAGCATTACGTTTTCCTCCCGCTCTTCTTCCTCCGCAACACTTTGCCCCAAATCCCCAACTCCTACATCTTCAGCCTCCTGTTCTACCTCCTCCTCAGAAGGACAACAAATCCAAATCATGTTGCTGGAGAGGATGAGCGAGCAATAGAGTTCGCCATCTTCTCCTGCATTCATGTTTCCCAATTCCCCTCAGAAGAATGACATGTATGGATTGCAGAGCCAGAAGAAACCGAAAACAGCTTTCTGAAGATTTGGGTGCAGATATCAGAAATGGTTCAAAGAACTAAGCTAGGTGGTCCAGTACACCCTACCATGTCATTTAGAAACAGACTGCAGGTCAGTGAGGGAGAGGGTATCACACCACTGATTCTTCTATGACCAAATGTTGTCCTCCAATGCTTTGTGAGAGAGAAAATGCAACTGTGCAGAAGCAACTGAGTTAAGATAGTGGACACAATGTTCACTCTCACAGTGTCTTAAGAGGGTGAGAAAGGGAAGGCAGGAAAAAATATTTTCAGTGCCTGCTTCCCTCTATTCTTTCAGAAGTAACAAAAATGCAGAAATAGTGGCCTTGGCGCCCTAGGTCTAACTTTCTGACCAGCATCTATATTTATCTCCCTTGTTCTTTCCCGGCCTCCGCAGCAGAGCAAGAGAAAGGAGAGGAGACAGCTATTTATAACTGGATTAGCTCCCTGCACCCTGAGTTTGCTCTTTAAAATTAAAGTGGCAGTATTATTTAGCACCTTTTTCATGAGATACCTGTAATGATGTATCATAATAAGATATGGCAACTAACTTTGATAGATTATCAAACAACTTCAAATGGTATTGCTTGGACCAGAAGTCGTTTATTTCAACGAGTGTCAACCAATATCAGCAAAGTCTAGGAACATTGTTCTAGTGTTAAAATTGTTTTATTGTTATTGCCATGCTTTTATCTATGTAAACCGCCCCGAGCCTAAGGGAATGGAGCAGTATATAAATACGAAGAATAAACAAACAAACAAACATATTCCCCATGGATACAAGGGCCGTACTGTATTCCCAACTGATTTTATCCAGAGACCCAGAATTTAAAAATCTATGAACTTGAAACCACAGGCATATCTTTAGAAAACCTTTCGGGCTATATGGCCATGTTCTGGAAGCATTGTCTCCTGACGTTCCGCCTGCATCTATGGCATGCATCCTCAGAGGTTGTGAGGATGGAAACTGGGAAAGTGGGGGTTTTCTATGGAATAATATCCAGGGTGGGAGAAAGAACTCTTATCTGTTGGAGGTAGGTGTGAATGTAGCAATTGACCACCTTGATTAGTATTTATTTATTTTTCAAACTTGTGAGTCGCCACTCCCGGGTAGCTCGGGACAACTTACACCATGAATTCAGAATTAAAACAGAATAAAAACACCACGAAACACATAAAACACAATAAAATACAATACACAGCAAGCCGGTGGCACAGGTGTGTATACTGCATCGGCATACGCAACGCAAGGAGGCGGAGTAGCCTACAAATCTCAGCATTAATACCCAAAGGCCTGCCGAAACAGGAGGGTTTTGCACGCCTTCCGGAATGCCACTTAGTCCGTGAGGGCACGGACTCCGGAAGGCAGTGCATTCCACAGGGCCTAGCAGTTCTTTCTCCCACCCTGGGCATTCCACAGATATATAAACCCCATTTTCCCAGTTTCCAACCTCTGAGGATGCCTGCCATAGATACAGGCGAAACATCAGGACAGAATGCTTCTGCGACATGGCCATACAGCCTGAATAGCTTACAGCAACCCAGTGATTCTGGCCATGAAAGCCTTCGACAATACATCTTTGGAAAAGTTCCTTTGCTGTCCACATAAAATTAAATTACAAGAATGCATTATAGTTTCGGAGCTATAGGCTTTTAGGCGACAAGCAATTGGCATATCACATTAACACACTTTTCAGGAGCCATTGAAGCAAATGCATTTATTTATGCATGACAGTTTGTACAGCTCAATCAATTCATTGATAACCCTTTTTTTCAAACTTTTACACATGAAGTCAAGTGAAATCTAATACCAAGTAGTGTTTGGTATTTTCTACATTGCATACAGAAAAAATATATTTAATATTAACTATCCTATTAACTCTGCATGTGTTTGCCTGTGAGTGCAGGTGTGCCCTAAAGCTACCTGTCATAAGGTTTTCATTGAAAAGGAATATGCCACTGCCTTGCTTTGAAACATAGCCTGCAGCAATGTATTCTCTTGGCGGTCTCATATCAAAGTACTAACCAGGTCTGACCCTGTTTAGCTTCCAGGATTACATGAAATCTGGTGTCCAAAGTGTTCTTAGCTATATTTTCTTTTTAATTAAATACCCCAACATCCGGTTTAGTGTCTTCCATTCACAAGCCTTGTGTTGTCACCACTTCTACCTTACTTTTTGAATTTTCCTTCCTGCACAAACTTTCACAGGCAAAATACACAGGTGTTCAATAGGCACATGCTTTAACAGCAAGATATATGGCAATGCATGTCTTTAAGGAGACCACTCAAAACACATTGCACTTGTTGCAAACTGCACAAGCAAAATGTCATTGCTGTTTCTGTTTGATTTGTTGAGAAAATTACCCAACGTATAAGTACTATTTAGGGCATCAGGCAATCTAAAGAGTCATCAGAGCAGTGACAGCTTTGAAAAAAGGCTGCCTGCCAACTGCATCACTGTTGACACTGGCAATGTGACAGTGAATTGATCTTGCTGGACTTCGAATGCTTTCATTGGCACTGGTTTTATAAAACGCTACCAAACAGCTCTGCGTCACCAGCTGCATTTGAGTGCAGAAGTCAAAAACATGCCAATTGTTCCAAACAATAACAGTAATATTTTGCAGAGTCAGGCACCATGAAGTCCAACTATTATAGCAGCATTGAGACTGCTGTTATAATGGAAAGTGTGCTAAATGGACAAGTATAAACTCTAAGGAGTCCCAGATTCAATATACAGCATCTTCAATTAAGATCTCAGTGAGTAACAGTTGGGAATAGTAACAGTTGGGAAAGAATACAGAGAGCTGCTACCAGGCAAATGGAATTCAAGTTGGCAGACAGATCTTTGGCCTCTTCCACATGAGATTGCTTCATTTAAAAGCAATCATGTTCAAACACATCTCCCTCTAAGACCCACCTTGGATGTTAAGATCGTTAGGGGAGGCCCTGCTCTCAGTCCCACCTCACTCACAAGCGCAACTGGTGAGGACAAGAGACAGAGATTTCTCAGTGGTAGCCCCTCGCCTATAGAGCTCCCTCCCCAGTTAAATTAGATCTGCCCCATATCTCCTGACCTTCAAGAAAAAATACTGAAAACATGGCTCTGGGATCAGGCTTTCGGGACTAGTGCAATATGAGACTGCAAATTAATATAATTGTGATTCTGACCGGCCCTGGAATACAATTTAAATCATGCGATTTTAATTGATGTTTTAATGCTATGTTTTAATGGATTTGGTTTTAATGTTTTTGTTTATTTAGGTAAAGGTATTCCCCTGACATTAAGTCTAAGTTGTGTCTGACTCTGGGGGTTGGTGCTCATCTCCATTTCTAAGCTGAAGAGCCAGTGTTGTCCGTAGACACCTC
Organism: Anolis apletophallus; assembly: GCA_030556195.1. Lineage (NCBI taxonomy): Eukaryota > Metazoa > Chordata > Lepidosauria > Squamata > Anolidae > Anolis > Anolis apletophallus. Next base: position 10,438,822 of record JARBWK010000010.1, read on the forward strand.
CAAGCTCATATAACCAGCATGACTGCATGGAGCGCAGTTACCTTTAAGCCAGAGCGGTACCTATTGCTCTACTCACATTTGCATGTTTGCAAAATGCTAGGTTGGCAGAAGCAGGTGCTAACAGCGGGAGCTCACTCTGCTCCCCGGATTCAAACCTGCGACCTTTCGGTCAGCAAGTTCAGCAGCTCAACGCTTTAATCCACTGCGCCACCGGGGGCTCCCTTTTGCTTATTTACTGGTGTATTAATATATGGCATTGAATTGTTTGCCTTTGTAAGGCTATCCTGAATCCCCTTCGGGGTTGAGAAGAATGGGATATAAATGTGGTAAATAAATAAAACCATACACCAATCCCAAAAAATCAACATTAAAATGTCAGTGGTGGCTATATTTTTAGTGTTAGGAACTTGCAGAGTGAGACTCGAAAATCCAAGAGTGCATTACTATATGAAGTAAGCTATAAGGGAGTTGCACTGATAGCCTCATCTATAGTGGAACTAACACAAATGTGCAATTGTCTTTTCAAGGATTTTTTTAAAAAAGTTTGAATCTGGCCCTGCCCACAGTGATCGTCTTTAGTGTCTTAATGCTTTGATTTTATATTGTTGTGTTGTTTATTTACATTGGTTTTGTATTTTAAGTTATTTTATTTTCTGATTTTCTGTTGTGCTCTTGTGTTATATTGTGTTTACTGTATTGATGAGCATGGCCTCATGTAAGCCGCCCCGAGTCCCCTTGGGGAGATGGTGGCGGGGTATAAATAAAGTTTATTATTATTTATTATTATTAAGGAAGCCCACTAGGCCACTTCATGCCCAAAGTTTTTTATTTTTCTGTGCTATTAATGTTTTGCACTAACGTCCTCTGCTTTTTATTAATATAATTTTCTACTCTGACAATGAATTTGTCTAATTTCAAATTGGCTTCATTTTCGTAGTTCTGTTGGAGAGATATTTCCAAAATATTTTATTTATCTGTTATAATAAAAAAAATCAAAAAGATACAAAAATAGGTGGAAATACTGTTCCACTATGAAACTGCATGCAAGCTAATTGTGCCCCAATGCCACAAAAAAAAAGGTGGGGGGTCGGCAAATGACTCCAAATAATATGTGCATATCCTTGTTAATAACACCAATTCCCCTTTTCCCTTTCAGCTTACTTTCTATCTATATACAGAGCAACCAATGTCATGTGAATGTTTATTATCAGATGCTAAATCTCTCCCCAGGCACAGTTCCTTACCAACCCATTACTAATGTACGCAGTGTCCTTTCCAATGATCATCATCATAAGTATGAAACAGACAGTACTGCACTGATTTTAGGCTGATTATAGACAACATTGTCTCCGAAAAGTAAATCTTATAACAATTAAGAAATTCAATAAATCGCCACACAAGTCTCCTAAAAGATATCCACAACTCCTAACCTTGTTTGTATCTTGCCGGGAGTTCAGCCCTTCATGTTCTTCATGTTGACTCAGGCTGCCATTCTGCCTCCCATTTCTATACCCAGGACTGGGTATAACAAACTCTTTTCCTAGATCGATATCTTTCATCTTCTCCTTTTGTAAACGCCAGGGTTAATACACGTTATTTGCCACTCAGAAGACTCTGGGGAGGAAAAAGAGACAAAGCAATCTTGCATGAGAACTGTTGCTCTCCATGGCTTCTTAAAGTATGTCTTTAAATAGGATTGGATTACGGTTTGGAAATCCTTGCGAAATATGGCCAGGCTACTGTACTTCTACTCACACAAGCAGGACAGATATGGTTTCAGCTGAAGTCCTGCATCAGTGACCCCAAGTGCTCTCAAAGGAGAGAGAAGTGTACATTCAGTTCTAAATATATTTGCGATGCATGTATTGAGCAGCGTTTGAATCTTTACTAACGCAAACCCCGACTATTCTCTCAGCACATACAGTTCTTAATTATGGGAAGAAAACTGTACAGGCAACTAATTGCGAAAGATACTTCGAACTGCTGAATTTCAGTACAAAGGTGAGAAGAAAATCTTGAGATTTAATAACGCAGATAAGCCAACAGCATTTATTGGACCAGTTCCATTGAGAACTACAAAACTATAGAAGCAATAAACTCACAAAACTAGTCACTAGACACATTTACGTTAGCTACACATAGATAAAACCGAACACAATCGAACTATCACAATTTTTGCAGATTTTTTTAAATAGCTGTAAGATTCCACAGGAGTTGGTACCAGACTCTGAATAATTAGCACTAAAAACAAAACTATAGATGTATTGTTGAAGGCTTTCATGGTCGGAAAGGAAGAAACAATGAAAACGAACAAAATCTGGCTACCGGCATTTAAAAAACTCTAAATCATAACAGTAAATAAAGAAAAACACTAAAAAAACAGAGGAATTCCAGACAAGAAACAATAAGGGCCAGTTAATCACCTCCCAACCAAGAATTTCCCCAGGCTGTAAGAAGCCAGACCTTGAAACTGATAGGCCATTAAATGCTAATCAAGGTGGCCAATTGATACATTTACACTTACCTCAAACAGACAAGAGTTTTTTCTCCCACCCTGGACATTCCACAGATATATAAACCCCATTTTCCTAGTTTCCAACAGAACTCACAACCTCTGAGGATGCAGGTGAAACGTCAGGAGATAATGCTTCGGGAACAAGGCCATTCAGCCTGGAAAACTCACAACAACCCAAAACTATAGTTAGAGACTGGCTCCATGAACAATGCTACTAGTTCCAATGACTAACCAAATCAATCACCCATGGAAAGAACAAGTTTCATAGCACAAACAGCAATATGCAATGCTAAACCTCCCATTGGGAAGCAACTTTTTTCAAGAAATATCCTGTTTTATTTCTGCTATTGTTACAGGGAACTACAAGCACAAACAATACCGACCAGTGTTTATGGTAAATTCAGGCAAAAGCTTTGAATGTGCCAGGCTGCCTTTCCCTGGAAACCACTATTTTAATATTGGATATAAGGGCTCAATTTTGCAAGATTTCATCCATCCCAGAAAATTCATATTCTTTTTCTCAAACGGCACAGTAATAAATCACCTTGCTATAAATCTCTCTCAATGTAATGTATGTTATACCTCTAGGATATTTAAAAGAGGCCTTGGGATTTTGCTTTAACACATCATTGCCCTCGCCACAGCGAACAGAGAACTAACAAAACAACTTCAGACTGCGTGACTCAGCAAATTTTGCCTGCTATCACAATGAGTCATAATCTCTTTCTGCAAATGGAAAAATCCATAGAGTTAGAAAAGCCATTTTCCTCAGATGGAAGAAACCACATTGGCACCTCAAGGTGGTTTGAAGCTTTGCTACAAGCGGCCACGCTGAGTCCCCCCTCCTCACAAATTCACACAACAAACCTCCCTGGCATCGCTATTTGTGTTGTTGGTCAGAGGGCTATTCTGCATCCTCTCATTGCTGCCAATACATTACAGGATCATTCATTACCTTGTTTGCAGCACCCTCTGGGGGATCAATTTGTAAACAGCACTGAGCAGATCCTATTTCAAACCCACTTTTAAACAAGTCATTTCAGAACCAAGAGGCAGGAACCACTCACTAAATCCACTTTGTGTGTATGTCTTCTAGTCGTTTGTTGACCTAAGGAGGCCCTTTGAATTTAATATGGTCTTTTTTAAGGTAAGTATTCAGAGGTGGTTTTGCCAGCTGTTGAATATAAGATAAAGATAAAGGATTCCCCCTGACATTAAGTCTAGTCGTGTCTGACGCTGGGGGTTGGTGCTCATCTCCACTTCTAAGCCGAAGAGCTGGCGTTGTCCATAGACACCTCCAAGGTCATGTGGCCAACAGGACTGCATAGAGTGTGGTTACCTTCCCACAGAAGCAGTACCCATTTATCAACTCACATTTGCATGTTTTCGAACAGCTAGGTTGGCAGAAGCTAGGCCTCACAGCAGGAGCTCACCCCGCTTCCCAGATTAAAACCGCCAACCTTTCGGTCAGCAACTTCAGCAGCTCAATGGTTATCTCGCTGTGCCACCAGGAGGCCCAGCTGTTGAATGTAGTCTATAATATTTCCTAGTATCCACTAGTGGTTTCACCCCCCAAGTATGAATCTGGACTGACACTGCTTAGCTTCCAAAATCAGGCAGGATCTATTGACTTCAAGGTCTAGCCAAACTTCCTCTGCAGTCAGTGACAAGAGCTTCACAAACACAGGAGAGGTCATCAATCTACAGTATAATCCTATTTGTACATCCGATAGTTGACTTCAACTATATTATAGTTAGATCAAGGTGATGAACTGCAACATTCACACTTGCCTCAAGCAGACAAGGGTTCTTTCTCCCACCCTGGACATTCCACAGATACGTATATAAACCTCACTTGTCTAGTTTCCAACAGACCTCACAACCTCTGAGGATGTTTGCCATAGATGTGGGAGAAAAGTCAGGAGATAATGCTTCTGGAACGCGGCCATACAGCCCAGAAAACTCACAGCAACCCAATCTTCATACTGTTTACATTATCTCCTATCAGAGGTGTATTGGCTGGCATGAGTAGCTGAAACATGGGCACAAGCTCCCAATGAAAAAGTTTGCTTTCCCAAATAAAGTTTTTCTTCAGTCTGTATGTATTCAGCATTGTGCTAGCTTAAAACCTAATTTGGAAGCTTAGGAAGACTTCACCCAAAGGACAAGCACAGGGAAAGATACACGAAATGGAAGAGTTTGAGATGTGAAGGATTTCCAATGCCTCATAGAATCATAGAGTTGGAAGAGGCCTCATGGGCTATCCAGTCCAACCCTCTGCCAAGAAGCAGGAAAAATCCATTCAAAGCACCCTTAACAGATGGCCATCCAGCCTCTGTTTAAAACCCTCCAAAGAAGGAGCCTCCACCACACTCTGGGGCAGGGAGTTCCACTCCTGAACAGCTCCCACAGCTTTCAAACTGCAATGCTAGAAATTTGGTCACTGAAGTTTTGGGTTTTTTTTCATGTCAGGAGCAACTTGAGAAACTGCAAGTCACTTCTGATGTGAGAGAATGGGCCGTCTGCAAGGACGTTGCCCAGGGGACACCTGGATGTTTGATGTTTTACCATCCATGTGCAAGGCTTCTCTCATGTCCCCGCATGGGGAACTGGAGCTGATAGACAGGAGCTTGCCCCACTTCCTGGATTTGAACCGACGACCTGTCAGTCAGCAAGTTCAGCCGGCACAAGCGTGAATCCATTGCGCCACCACAAAGAACAAGCATTTGCTGGCTTCTACCTGTTTTCTGAGCTGATCAGTGATTATATTTGCCTTATTGGTGCAGTAAAAATTGTATTTGATCATTGAATGAAATGTTGGCAGAAATGGCAAGATGCTCAGGTCATGTTATAGAAAATACAAGAAGCCGAAGCTAAACTTCAGCTTGCCTATAAACCTGACAAATTACAGCAGGCTAAGGATGAAATCAAAGGAAGTTCAGTAAGGAGAAGCCCGCCCTGAGTCGCCTTCAGGTAAAAATGATGTAAATAAATTTTGAACAGATCTCCAAAACAATATGAAAGGTGTGAGAGACTTCAAAACTGTTATAATCAAGTGTTTGGAATCATTAGTGCAAACACAACAGCAGCTGATAAATACTGGGAGGCATTTCTATCTGAAGCCAAAGCCATTGCCTAGAAAGAAGACTTTCAAATATGAAGACTCTCTGGATGTGTATCCCGGTCGAGCTGAATTCCACAGTGAAATCACTTTAAAATCATCCAGATAAACCACTATATATATTATGAATTTAACATGTGGCCTTTTTTATATACTACAGCTTTTTATTAACAGCTGCATGCCATAACCCTTTTGAAGTGGACTGTGGCATGACATTCTGCAATACTTGCTGAATTGAACACTATTGTGTCGCAATATTTGCACTAAAATGTGTAATGCAAGGCCAGAAAGTTATGTTTGTTCTTTACAATATGTTCTGTCTACTTGATCATTATGAAACAAATTGCATTTAAAAGCATCTCTTGTGCTCATTTCTTACTTTTCCCCAAGCTCACTGAGCAATCCCCCCGACAATCCTTAAGTCAAATAATTCCAAAATATCTTGAAATAACTCAATTTCAACGCCAAGATGCCTTGAAAAGGAAGTGCTCTCATCTATCACCCCTTTCTTAGGGCGACTAAAATGACCAGGGTTCTGGAGAACAAGCCCTATGAGGAGCGGCTTAAAGAGCTGGGCATGTTTAGCCTGCAGAAGAGAAGGCTGAGAGGAGACATGATAGCCATGTATAAATATGTGAGAGGAAGTCATAGGGAGGAGGGAGCAAGCTTGTTTTCTCCTGCCCTGAAGACTAGGATGCGGAACAATGGCTTCAAACTACAAGAAAAGAGATTCCACCTGAACATTAGGAAGAACTTCCGGACTGTGAGATTACTGCAACGCGCTCTACGTGGGGCTGCCTTTGCAAACTGTTCAGAAGCTTCAATTGGTCCAACATACAGCAGCCAGGTTGATAACAGGAGCGGTACTCAGGGAGTGTACAACCCCTCTGTTGTGCCAGCTCCACAGGCTGCCAGTTTGCTACCGGGCACAATTCAAAGTGCTGGCTTTAGCCTTTAAAGCCCTAAACGGTTCTGGTCCAGCTTATCTGTCCGAACGCGTCTCCCCCTATGAACCATCCAGATGTTTTAAGATCTTCCAGAGAGGCCCTGCTCTCAGCCCCACCTCCTTCGCTGACCTGCCTGGCGGGGACGAGAGACAGGGCTTTCTCAGCGGTGGCCCCTCGGCTTTGGAACTCTCTCCCTAGGGACAGTAGATCGGCCTCCTCCCTCCTAACATTTCGGAAGAAAGTCAAGACCTGGCTGTCTGAGCAGGCTTATGCAGATGAAATGTAATTATTTAATTGAGACTTATGGAGAGATGACGATGCAACGGAAACAGATTTTAATAATGAGATGCTGAGATTTGTATTTTATATTTTTAACTGCAAATTTTTGCTTTTATATGGTTGTTTTACTAATTGTTAAGTATTTTATTTGTGCGCATTCATTGACATGTGTGAACCACCTCGAGTCGCCTTTGGGCTGAGAAGGGTGGTATAAAAATATAGTAAATAGTAAATAAATGAATAAATAAATTCAGCAGTGGAACTCTCTGCCCCAGAGTGTGGTGGAGGCTCCTTCTTTGGAGGCTAGTGTGCCGTGAGCGATCATCAGGTGTGCCATGGGAAATTGGAACCTCCAATACCCTTTCTTCCCCCTCCTGCAGAACACTTTTTCTTCTCCACTCAGTCTCCCTTCTTCCCAGCCTCGCTCTGCTTGCTTTGCCTCGCTTTGCTCATGCTGCCGCTTCTGCGGGAGGGGGGAGGGAGGAAGACGTGACCTGTGCGGGCACTACTGCGCAGACTTGCCCCACATCTTCCTCCCTCTCCTTCACAGTGCTCTCTGAATATAGGTGAACGACAACTCCAAAACTCAAGGTCAATGCCCACCACAGTATTTTCTCTTGATTATGGTAGTTCTGTGTGGGACGTTTGATTCCATTCCATCATTGGTGAAGTTCAGAATGTTCTTTGATTGCGGGTGAACTATAGCTCCCAGCTGTTGAGCAAGACCTTCGTGTGTGTCTTTCTGCCATTCCTGCCAGGATATCTATGTTGTGTTCATCGAAACAGGGCCAGGTTTCACACTGAGTATATAAATACTGTATGTTTAAAAACATATTAACTATATGTATTACTGTGTTAAGAGTGTCATTTTGGTTGGTGGCGTGCCCCAGGATTTTGTAAATGTAAAAAATGTGCTCAAAAAAGGTTGAAAAACACTGCTGACTGACTGACTGACTGACTTTATTATTTCTGAGTCGCCCTCCACGTTAGTGCTCCGGGCGACTTACACACAACAAATTCCACAATTAAAATAGAGTATTTAAAACTAGATTAAAATATTCAGTGGTTAAATGCAGGGGCCAGGTTCGGTATTTGAGTTCCTGGTTCTGCATTAACCATGGGCTTCCCTAAATAGCCAGGTCTTCAGAGCGGCCAGGAACTGGGGCTGGTCGAGGGAGGCTCTCTGGTCCGGTGGCATAGAGTTCCAAAGAACGGGGGCCACAACGGAGAACGATCTCCGTCTCCAGGTGGGCCTCTTTCAAGCCTGGTACGTGAAGAAGGTTCTTGTTTGCTGGCCGCGGGGTCCTTGAGCAAGCAGGCATCAACAAGCGGTCTTTTAGGTATGTTGGGCCCCGGCCCCGTAGGGCTTTGAAAGCCAAGGGCAAGGTCTTGTGTAAGGCTCTATACTCAACGGGCAGCCAGTGCAGATGCTGCAAAGATGGTGTAATGTGGCATCTCATCAATGTTCCTGTGAGAAGCCTGGCGGCCGCGTTCTACGCAATCTGGACCCTGCGGGTTAGTGACCTAGGGCCGTAGCAATTTTGGAGCCTGAGTTTGGTTAGTGAGACTGGGTGGAAGAGGGTCTAGACCCAATAACCCCATTAATGTGGGATATAATGAGCAGGGTGATCAGATCATGATACAGTAATCCAGCCTTGATGTAACCGTGGCATGGATTACTGTAGCTAGTAATCCAGCCTTGATGTAACCGTGGCATGGATTACTGTAGCTAGCGCTTCCGTCGTGCAGTGGTTCTCAACTTTCCTAATGTGAGATCTGTTCAGCAGTGGAACTCTCTGCCTTAAGAGTGTGGTGGAGGCTCCTTCTTTGGAAGCTTTGGAACAGAGGCTGGGTGGCCATCTGTCAGGGGTGCTTTGAATGCAATTTTCCTGCTTCTTGGCAGAATGGGGTTGGATTGGATGGCCCAGGAGGTCTCTTCCAGCTCTAGGATTCTATGATTCTTCCCCAAATATTTATTTATTTATTTTTATTTATTTATTATTTAAACTTGTGAGTCGCCACTCCCGGATGGCTTGGGGCGACTTACATAAAATTCAAAATTAAAACAAGATAAAACAGACTAAAACACATTAAAAACACTCAACGCTAAAAATGCAATAAGTACAGCAATATAGTATAGATATTAATCCCTCTAACTAAAAAAGGGCTTAACTAGGGGTAAACAGTGAGGGTCTTCATGGGCATGACATATATGATAAAATGAAGCCTCTGGTGGCGGAGTGGGTCAAATGTCTGAGCCGCAGAACTCGGTGGCCAAAAGGTCACCGGTTCAAATCCGGCGAGCGGCATGAGCCCCCGCCGCTAGCCTCAGCTTCCGCCAACCCAGCAATCCGAAAACACGCAAATGTGAGTAGATCAATAGGTACCGCTTCGGCAGGAAGATAACAGTGCTCCTTGCAGTCATGCTGGTTACATGACCTTGGAGGTGTCTACGGACAATTCTTCAGCTTAGATATGCAGTACCTATTGATCTACTCACATCTGCATGCCCTCACACCGCCAGGCCGGCAAAAGCTGGAGCCAACAACGGGAGCCCCCCCGCTCCCCGAATTCAAACCTTTCAGTCAGCAAGTTCAGCAGCTCAGCGGTTTAACCCGCTGCACCACCTATAGTGATTTGATCCATGTCTACACAGGATGAAAGAAAACTTGAAATAACCAAATATCAACTCCACATCCCCCAGAAACTTCTCCCCAAAACCCCATTTTTCTCTACACCCCCAAATATCACAGAAAGCTCCCCCTACAACCCCCTTCCCCCCACAAAACAAACACCCCAGTTAATAAACACCCCCAAATCTCCCTTTCCCCACAGAAGCTCCCACCCAAGGCCCTCAAAACAAGCACCCCCAGGCCTCCCAGAACAGGCTCCCCTCAAAGCCCTCTCCCCCAACACCAACAAGCCTAGTCTCCACCCCCACTTCCTACAGAACATGACATAAGCACTCAATATACCTTCCCCACTTCTCTATCATAATAATATCGCATTCACAATCATGCAAACAGCACAATAACAGGAGCACCCCGTACCTTCCACACTCCTCTGAGGCGAAACAAGAGGAAGGTTACAAGCCTAGGAAGCTTTCGGCCTCACTGCGCCTGCGCGGGAGGCCGATTCAACCCAGCTCCTCTCCCTCCTTCTCGTTCTCGCCGAGCATCACGGGAAAGGTAGTCCACTCTCCAGTCAGTACTCCCGTCAAGGCGGCGTTAGGAACTACGCATCCCGTCAAGCACCGCGCGGAAGCCGGCTTATTTGCCTACGCCCCGCCTCCTTGGTGTCTTTATTTGCATACGCGCCGCCTCCTTCTCCTTATATCCCCGCCCCTTTCCCCTTCGATTTTTTTTTATTTATCTTGAGACTCTGCACTAGGCAAAGGGGAAAGCGGGTCACGTGCCCTCGCAGGAGGGAAATTTCCATTGGTGTAGGGAGGGAGAAAAGGGGGGCAATGTCCCGCCTTCCATCTGTCCATCATCTTCAGGGATGCAGTGACGTCATTGGGGAGCTGGTGGTGATGAGAGGGAAAAAAGGGAATACCTAACTTCTTTTTAATTAATTAATTAACTAATTAATAATAAATCCAGAATGATAATAACAATAAGTGAAAATAATAATACTTTTTCAACACAAATATATTATTGATAATAATAATAATAAAAAATCCAGAATGATAATAATTGAAAATAATAATAATAATATCCAGAATTATAAACTGTTACAGTGGGGCATTATTTAAATAATAACAATAATAATAAAATTTTTGAAAATAATAATACATCCAGAATGGTGGTAATAATAATAATAATAATAATAAATCCAGAATTGTAAACTGTTACGGGTGCATCTCTCGGCATTACTTCGCGAACGAAGATTCTTTAGGAAGGACTCATCCCACGCTTTTTACAAGCGCGTTGATGACTAAAAAGGCCAATCTGAGATAGGCAAGTCCGGTGGCAGAAAGCATAGCAGAAAGCCTCCTTGGGTGATGTTGTTTCCAAGTTGCGGTTCTTTCTGCGTTGTCATTTTAAAGGAGAAATTGATGCTTTAAGAGAAGTAATGTCAGGAGAAAGTGCTGCTCAGCAAAGGCTTAGAGTAGTGGGGTAGCTTGCCAGCTACAATGACGAGAATAATCTACTCTGATTGGTACACAAGCACAGGCTGTGATTAGCCCAGGGAACATCATGTGCTTCTTAGATAAAACGGCCCTGATTGGCCTAATAGTTACCATTCTGCATTTGTTTACAAAGTTAACACTTGGCTAGAAGACGCACATGGCAAATGAAAGCTTCCACTTGGCAGGTTTCCCGGTAGTAATGTAACAATTCAGGTACATTCTGCACTTAGAGCAGATAACATAGAAAGGAGATGGGAATTAACACTGCGCAACGTCTTTTTAGCAAATAGGAGTGTGATGCTAAAGATGCTTTGTTTAATTGGGTAGTGTAATGTGGTTTCATGAATGCCAGCCAATGCCAAGCCATGAAGAAGGGTGGGACTGGAAATTGCCACCATTGCTTGTATAAAACCTGTGTGCTGGAAATGATCGGGGTCTCTGTCCTTCAGCAGCTCGTTCTGCATGGGGCAGACCCATCCGCTGATGTCATGCAAATAAAGGCTGGTTTCATTGAACAGCAGTAAAATTGTCGCGTCATCCGTCCAAGCGCTCGCTAGTAACCGCAGCCAGGCACAAAGGTATTTGCCTTGGCAGTTTTGGGACTCCAACTTCTGCTACAATTTCTCTTCGAGACCCGTTCGGCGTGTCTTCTTGAAAGAGGCCGCAGCATTTTGGATAGTGCGTCTCCATGCCTCCCGATGTGAGGCCAGGGTGGACCATTGTTGGTGATCAATCTGGCCGAGCGTGAGGTGTTGTTTCAGGGAGTCCTTATATCTCTTTTTGGGGGTGCCTCTCTTGCGCTGACCCGTGGCGAGTTCACCATAGAGTAGTATCTTTGGGAGGCGGTGGTCCTCCATCCTAGAGACGTGCCCTGCCCAGCGCAGCTGTGTTCTCAATAGCATGGCCTCAATGCTGGTGATCCCTGCTTGCTCAAGGACAGCAACATTCATCACATAGTCGGCCCAGTGTATATTTAGGATTGTGCGAAGACAGCGCTGGTGAAAGCGTCCGAGGAGTCATAGGTGTTGGCGATAGGTGACCCATGTTTCAGACCTTAAGCTCAAACCTAAGAGGGGTGGCATCTTAAAGAGGAGATTCCAAGTCAACAATCTTCAACAGGCTGCTGTGAGAGGCAACTTCCAGGCAAATCTGCAAACAAACTTGAAGACCACCCTACAGATTCTTCTCCTACAGCGCTTTGCCAACACATCAAAAACAGTATTAAAACAATAATAAAAATAATAATAATTTAAAATAATAATAAATCCAGAATGATAATAATAGATAATAATAATATATCCAAAATTAATAACTGTTAAGAGTGCATACATGATTGAAAATAATAATAATAATCTAGAATAATAAAAATAATAATTTTTAAAATCCAGAATTTTTTACAACAACAACAAAACTTTATTACGGTCACTGACCAGCACAAAGCGGGCACAAGTGCCCTAAGAAGAGAAGGACAACTCCCCAGTAAAAAGTTATTTAAAATTAGATTACAAATCAGTATAAAATCCAGAATTGTAAACTGTTACGCGGGGAGCATTATTGAAAACAACAATAAATCCAGAATAATGATGATAATAGTAACAATAATAATAATAGAAAATAATAATATACCGTAATATCTAAAATTATAAACTGTTAATTTGTTTTTAATTGTGTTTTATCTGGAGGGCAGTAATTGCCTTATGTAAACGGCCTTGAGTCGCCTTCGGGCTGAGAGGAGCGGTATAAAAGTACAGTAAATAAATAAATAAATCAAGAGTGCATATATTGTTGAAAATAATAATAAATCCTTAATAATAATAATAATTGAAAATAATAATACATCCAGAATTATTATAATTATAATAATAATAAATCCAGAATGATTATATTTATTTATTTGCTTTGCTTCTATACCGCCCCTCTCAGTCCGAAGGCAACTCAAGAAGGTGTACATATGGCAAGGACTGCCCAAGATAAACACAGCAACAGTTACCAACACAATCACATCATATACAAATTAGCAATTAAAATTAAACACAACACCAGCGTCTCGTTATTAAATTGATTTCCAATTGCTGCGTCATAGCCGTTCCTTAAGTCTCAATTAATAATCATACTACGGTACATCTGCAAATGCCCAGTCAAACAGCCATGTCTTGACCTTCTTGCGAAATGTCAGGAGGGAGGGGGCTGATCTGATGTCACTAGGAAGGGCGTTCCAAAGCCGAGTATAGTAATAATACTAAATCCAGAATGTTAAGACTGCATACATTATTGAGAATAATAGTAATAATAGTAATAACAAATCCAGAATAGTAATCATAATAATATATCCAGAATTATAAACTGTTAAGGGCACCAGAGCTTTCCAAACATTTCGTATTGGTGACATACTTTTAGTCATGCATTCTTTTGCAACATGGTAATTCAGTTTTACTAACAAACCAGAGGGTTAAACCAATTCCATATAATAGTTTCTCCCATACACACACACACACCCACACACACACACACACACACACCAATATACTGCCCACTGCCCACCCTTATTTTTCATCATTTGTCTCCAAAATAGCTGTACTGAGGCAAACCAATATTATCCCTGGGATTTTTTTTGCCACATAGGCTTGTATTGAGATAGAAGCATTGGGGAATGACTAACTAATTAATTGATGGGGAAGTCTGTATCGGAAAAGATGGGTTTTATCCAGGTATAGGCCAACTTCGGCCCTCCGTCCAGGTGTATTGGACTTCAACTCCCACAATTCCTAGGTTGTTGGGAACTGTGGGAGTTGAAGTCCAAAACACCTGGAGGACTCAAGTTTGCTCATGCCTAGTATAGATGCGTCCTGAGTCAAAAGCATGGCAAAATATAGCTGCTGCTTCCCATGCTGTTAGATTATTGCTTTTTCCCAAAGTGCCTTTTGGCACACTACTTGGGTGAGGCTATTATGTAATGGGGTGTGGCACATTAAAACAATATGTAACATTATCCCAGGTGTGCAGAAAGTCAAAAACCTTTGCTTTGGATTTTATTTTTCCCCAGCAGATAATGGCAGATAGTTCACTTAATCATAATTAGTTTATCGAATTCACTGGTATACAAATTGATAAACACAAGAACATGGAGTGAGACACATTCATAAAGAAGGGCATGATGCCACTGACTATTATTAATTACTTTGATTATGCGGACCTCCAGTGTTCAGACATAATACAGTTTAATATCCCTTAATTAATACAGTTTAATAATGCTTAATTTTCTGTTGGGCAAGGGGGATTGAATACCTGTATTTCATAGAATCTTAGAGTTGGAAGAGACCTCATAGGCCATCCAGTCCAACCCCATTCTTCCAAGAAGCAGGAAAATCACATTCAAAGCACCCCCATAGATGGCCTTACAGCCTCCGCTTAAAAGCCTCCAAAGAAGGAGCCTCCTCCATACTCTGGAGCAGAGAGTTTCACTGCTTTACAGCTCTCACAGTCAGGAAGTTCTTCCTCATGTTCAGGTGGAATCTCCTTTCCTGTAGTTTGAAGCCATTGTACCACATCCTAGTCTCTCTCCAGGGTAGCAAAAAACAAACCTATGACTTCCTCTCACTAGGACATATTAAGTTTTTGTGCCAAGTTTGGGTCCATTTTTGTGTTTGTTTGCTTAGCCAATGACAGATCCAACTAACCGTAGTTTTGCCTAGCCCACATTTGACTAGTCTGTTTGCCAGAAGGTCATGGGGGCCTTGCCGAAGGCCTTGCTGAAATCTAGAAATGCTACATCCACAATTACTGGTGGGGACAAGAGACAGGGCCTTCTCAGTGGTGGCCCCTTGGGTATGGAACTCACCCCCCCTCAGAGAAATTACATCAGCCCGCTCTCTCCCATCCTACAGAAAGAAAGTTAAGACATGACAATAGTTCTCAGTGCAATAAGTGCTTATGGAACAATGCAATTGACAACCGGAATGGCTCCTGGAATATGCCTTTGGATTCTGTGATTTTAATTACCGGTACCTGTTTTAAGATTTATATGTTTTAATTATTAGTTTTAATGCATATGTCGTATTATTTTATGTATGTATGGCATTCATCCCCCAATGGCGCAGTGGATTAAACCGCTGAGCTGCTGAAATTGTTGACCAAATTGCTGGTTCAAATCCGGGGAGCGGGGTGAGCTCCCGCTGTTAGCCCCAGCTTCTGCCAAGCTAGCAGCTAGAAAACATGTCAATGTGAGTAGATCAATAGGTACCACTTTGGTAATGGCACTTCATGCAGTCATGCCGGCCACATGACCTTGGAGGCGTCTATGGACAATGTCAGCTTTTCCTTTACCTTTATAGTATCAAATTGTGCCTGTTTTGTGAGCCGCCCTGAGTCCCTATTCTGGGTGAGAAGGGCGGGATATAAATGCAGAAAATAAATCAATAAATATATACCTTATTTGAAATGCTTGGGCCAAGAGGTGTTAGGGATTTTGGATTATTATTATTTTGTATTTTGGAATACCTCTCATTGCATGTAAATACATAATCTTGGAAATGGAACCTAAATCTATAAGTGAAATTCATGTATGTTACATACAGTATATGCCTTCTACACATAGCCTGAAATTAATTTTATGCAGAATTTTTTAAAAACAATTTTATGCACGAAACAAAGTTGGTGTGCACTGAACCATCAGAAAGCAAAGGTGTCACTTTCTCAGCTAAGCATGTGGACAGTTTGGGATTTGGGAGAACTCCAAATAAGAGATGCTCAATCTGTAATTTCAAAGTCTTGTTGAGTTCGGCTGAATGTATTTCTTAATAATAATTATGATTTAGATTGCACCCTAGTTGTTTGACTTTATTCCCACACCCTCCAGTCCAAATTCCCACACCACAACACTGCCCTATAAAAACTTCTGCAAGTATTTAATAACACGCTAAGAGAAAAGGTTGCAAAATACCACCTGAGAACAAAACCACAGAGAGGCCATCCTCTAATGAGAAGCACGTAAAAGCTTTGAACGGAAATTTACCCTTGTTTTTAAGACACTGCTCAGCAGAGCTCTTTTATTAATTTCACAATAAAGTTATGATTCTTTAGATACTATTGTTGGTTGAGGAGGGCTGAAGTACCAACCTTACAGCTGGAAAGAGTCCTGAAACTGAGCAGGTAAGCAAAGAGACATCAAGCAATACCCTTGGCCAAAGGCTACACCAAGCTTAGCACTGATTTTACTTCAACCTACTCAAAGCACTGGTAAAAACATAAAGTTAGCCAAGTATCAGTATTTTATAGACCTATAGAGTTGTGCAAACAACAACAAAGTGTGCATAAGCAAAATTGTGACGGCTCAACAAGTGCCACTTGCACAAAGTTCCTAAACGTTGCTTAAAATATGTTTTGCAAGCGTCTCTGCATAAAGGACATTGAGTTTGCAAGGTTTTTGCACTGTTATATTTTGTTTCTGCAATCCTGTTTAGTTCTGCACTGCTTGCAAAGGTATTGGTTGCATTGATTGCTCCCTAATACCTGTCAATCATTGTTAACAGAGCCCAGTTAAGTTTGTCCCACCCTTTTCCCCAGGGACTTGGGAATCCATCCATTTTCTTTCAGAGTTTTCCTGGATCTCTCCAGATGGGGACGTGAGCCAAGGTTTGCCAGGTCAGGCCTTGGTCAGGCCATCTTCTAACACAAGACATAGACTTTCCTTGGGTCTCATGCAGAAAGTCCAACATATCGGACGGTTGGGTGGCTTTGAGGAGACCCAGGTGCCTTCAAGCGAGTCGGCTGGCACACAGAGGAAGGTCCCATACCTTCAATATTGGCCAGCTGGCTGGGGTCTCGAGTGTTCTTACCTTGAGACTACAGAGAGGACTTAGTGAGCCATACGGCTGAAGCTCAAGCAACTAAGAGACTGTAAAGTACATTTTCTTTTATCCCTTTGGGGAACCTAGTTTAGTGCCTGATTAAGATAACTCATTTTTTGTACAATAAAGCCTGCTTGAGTTATCTATAGTGTCCAGCTTGGTCCTTGGGAGGCCCAATCCTTTAAAGGAAGGCAAGAAGCAATCATCCGGGTGTGACGGCACAAAAATACATACATGATCATACTTATCTGAGGTCTCCCACTGAAGTAATCCCAAAGAACTATAGATAACTTTTTAAAGACCATTTCTGCGTGCCCCCTATATTCTGATATAAATGAGAGCCACTGTGAACCGAGAATGTATGCAGCCACATGTGGCTCCAAAGACCATTTCTGCGGTTCACGGACCTATATATATATATATATATATCCAGAATTGATAAATTACTTCCTCAATGAATGTTTCTGAACCTCATCTTGTTGTTGAGCCACTGCACCCCTTCCCAAACATTTGAGAATAAAAAGATTTCAAGCAAGAGATAAGATTTTTTCTTTATTTTTTTTAACATTTTCCAATCTCTCAAAGTTTTGCAATAGCAAAGCCACTAGAGGTTCCAGAAAGATCTAGCAGCAACTGTACCCTGAACTCTATCAAATCTAAACCCCTTAATAAATGTTTAAAATTTTATTTCTGTATAACTGTATTACTTGTATCAGTTTCTAAAGGTATAAACTTGTATCTAATGTATCCTGTGTGTCTTTCCCATTTTTTCCTAGCCCTCCTTTGGAAATGCAGACATAACCATTTTCCAAAATCCCGTACATAAGGAACATGATCCTTTATAGCGCTACTTCTCTTCCTAGTTAAAGGCCTCTAGAATTTTTCTCAATTTCTCTGTTTCCCCCCACCTCTTTTCCAATCACTACACTATTCTTCAAACTATCCGGCATGATAAGGTGATGTTTTATGTAAGAAACTGCCTTGTACCCAAATCAGATCATTATTCATTAACCTCCAGGCTAGCAATGGCTTTTAAGAAATAAATACTTTTCAAACTATTGCTGGACAATTTAGAGAGTGAACCTGGATTTTTCTGCATTTAATTTTAATGTCTATAGCTGACCCCCAATTGTGTACAGCAGGGGTGCTCACACTTTTTCAGCATGCGAGCTACTTATAAAACAACCAAGTCAAAATGATCTACCTACCCACTACAAAAATGTGAAACACAATATCTGCTTTGAACTGGGTTTTCTGAGTCCACACTGCCATATAATCTGATTCAAAGCAGATAACATGGGATTTTATTTAACTGTGAGGAAAGGACCTCAGATAACCCAGGGCCCTTCCACACATCCTGTTTTACAGTTGACACAAACTGTCCTCCCGCCCTGCCTGAGATCTACCAGGATGCCCTCCTACGCAATCTACCAGTAGATCGCGATCTACCTAATGATCACCCCTGGTGTACAGGGTGTACTTTTTCCTCACACACAGAGTTATCTAGTCTTCCCCTTTCTTCGTTTTCTATTCTGTACATTAGGTTTTCTATTGGTTGATTCTGCAATATTAAGAACAGTGATGCAGGAAGCTGAATTTTGGCAGTCAGGAGTAATATCTCTGGAAGTTTAAGGAATACATCTGGAGTAATAACTGTTTAATACATAATAATAATAATAATCCTGTAGATATAATCACCATGTTTAAATATTTTAAAGGCTGTCATAAAGAAGAGGGAGCAAGCATGTTTTCTGCTGCCGTGGAAACCTGGGCCCCTTCCACACAGCTGAATAAAATCCCATATTACCTGCTTTGAACTATGGACTCAGACAATCCAGTTCAAAGCATATATTGTGGAATTTCCTGTCTTGATATTCTGGGTTATATGGCTTTGTGGAAGGGTCCTAAAACTCAATGGAGCAATGGTTCAAATTACAGGAGACTAAATTCCACTTGGACATTAGTAAGAATGTGCGCACCGGGAATGTGGCGCAGCTGGCTGGGAGTCAGCTGCATAAGATCTCCACTGACCAGACGATCATGAGTTCGAGGCCTGCCTCGGGGTGAGCTCTCAACCAATTGTGTAGCTCGTTGTCTGTCTATATATGTTGTTTGTCTAAGGCATTGAATGTTTGCCTGTATATGTGCATTGTAATCCACCCTGAGTCCCCTGTGGGGTGAGAAGGGCAGAATATAAATGATGTAAATAAATAAATAAACTTCCAGACCATGAGAGCTGTTCAGCAGTGGAATTCTCTGCCTAGGAGTGTGGTGGAAGCTCTTTCCTTGGAGACTTTCAAGCAGAGGCTGGATGGCCTTCTGTTGGCTGCTTTGATTGTGCTTATCCTGCATGGCAGAATAAGTTTGGGCTGGATGGCCCATGTAATCTCTTCCAACTCTATGATTCCCTTGGAAACGTTGAATGTACAGGAATAAACTGGCTGGGTTAGAATCTTACTGTGGTTTGACATTGTTTTATTTCAAGCGACGGTAATGTACTCTCTCTTTTGCAAACTTTCATGACATCTCAGTGACCTTGGTCACAGGCCCTCTGGGTTGAAAATGCAGCTACTTAATTCCAGGCTGATGAATGGGAAAGCAACAAGCCCCTGGGACTTAAGCATGGTGGATGAACATTTTTCTCACTTGACCATTGGCATCACTAGAGGGGAACAGTGGGTCATGACCACATGAGGTGGCATCATGGGAGGGTGACACCAAGGCTACGCTGTCCTTTCCCTCTTGGCTAGATTTCTTTGCAGCTATTAAATTCTCTCTTGCCCCCTCCCTTGTGTGTACTCTGTTGAATGATCTCCTTGCTTCCCAGTGTTTGATTGTAAAAAGAGACCCTGTAGGTTTTGGGGCCATTTGGGAACAGAGGGACACGACAGTGCATCCCAACATCAGGAGCAAGAAACAAGAGAGGAACAAACACATATGTAAACACACACACAGGCACGATCTCAGGATGTCAGAATCACAGGAAGGGGGGGGGATACAGATCCTTAATGTATTTTAGCTTCAATATTGTGGTATGGGTCAGGTATGGGTGGAAATTTATAGAGATGATGCCATGACTTACCACACTGGGTGATACCAACTCTGGTGATACCACTGGATCTTACCTAAATCATTTCCCCAGCTCTGGCTAGATGAGATGGAGATTTCTATCTCTCTCTTTTGCTCAGATTTGATCAGCTGGGGTTCCCTGTTCACAACAGAAGTCCTGTAGGAAATGGGAAGATAGAGTTTGCAATGATTGGTTATAATTTCATCTCCAGACTCACCCTACTATGATCTTCTAATTTCAAGTATATCTATCTGAAGGTGGCTGCTTAAGACATAATTTATTGGTGCCACAATTGCACAGCCCTATAGTTTGCCTTCCAGTTCTGGGGTGGAGACGGGGGTGGGCCTAATGTTTAGATGTTAACATTAGGCCCACCCCCAAGATAGACCATTATGTACATACAGATATTCCAAAATTTGAAACCTAAAACTCTTCTGGTTTCAAGCATATTAGATAAAAGCACTCCACATCTCAAAAGCTCAAGCAGTTTACATATAAAGGCGAGAAGCTGCAAATGGAAACTAATCTCCAAATCTTGGGATTCTGCCCAAAAAAATCTCCATTAATTATTTTAGGATAGATCGTATTCTGGAACCTGGAGTGGAAAGCCAATGTAGTTCAGGGAGGAAAAGAAATGTACGATGCCATTTTAGCAAGTCCAGAATTCCGCTGTGCAACCTATGTAAGTCCTTCAGCAAGTCACTATGAGTATCTTGGCTGCAGCGCATGAGCTTCAAAAGGTAATTCACAGATATCTGTTTTCAAGGGCAAAACTACCCAAAGGTCAGCATGCAATATTCTGTATAGATGTGAAAGGTAAAAGTGCATGACATTGCAACTACATTGCATTTTTAATGGTTAGGTTTGGGTGTGGTATCAGGGAAAGAGAAGCCAGCGATACAAACTTGCACAATCATGTTTCAGTTGTCATTTTCCAGTAGATTACCTACGGTAAATATTGTTATTGCAACAGGTGTGTTACAAAGGAAGGGATAGGAGCTGGACACTTTCACTCCACTTTCTGGAAACCCTTTCCTGCTATGGGATAAACAGAGGTATCTTGACTTTCCTGCACTATCTGCCCTTTGCAACCAGTTCTCTGGAGCAACAGAGAACATATTTCTTCCATCTTCTACATGACCATTATAACAGAACAAAGGTTGACCAGTCAGGGCAGGGCAGAACTCACTCAATCTACCCTACCCTAACGTATACCAAATGTAATGAGGGAAGAGGTTCATCAAAGGTATTTGAAACCCACAAAATCAAAACTGTGATAAACTGGAAATGATTTTCTAGCCGGAAAACTTCTAGAAAGACCACTGGTCACCACCAGACTTATAATCAGTATTAAGCCTTTGGCTTACTAGAGGTATCATGGGCAAGAATGCTCTGGACTTGCATTCAGGTTTGTGCACTGAGGTAACACTGAAGGTATTAGTTCTTCAGAATGTACGCTGCCACCATTGGACTTTTTATTGCTGCAGGGAACTGTATTAAAACTCCTTTGACAGAGGCACACATGAGGCAGATGTGTTGAACAATAACACAATAAAGTTTATTTAAGAGAACTTACAAAATATCAGCTTAGTGGTTCAGATATTGGCACAAAAGCGTATGGTTCCTTTAAGCAGTTTAAATCTTTGTTACAAAACACCAGTCCTTTCTCCCTCCAAGAATTTACTAACAGGATTTCCTCTCTGCCTAGCAACTCTTAACTCCACTTCAGATAGTCTTTCTCTGGATCTATCTCCACTCCTTTACAAACTATCTGTAGCACCCCAGCCTCCATTCCAGCCGGGGGGGGGGGTGCTGCTCCGGGGGTTCCGATTGCTTTGGACCAAGATGGAGGAGACGAAGGGCCCGATGGGAATGTTTCACCGACAGACAGTTTGCAATGGGAAGACACCTGGCCTCCTGCTTATTCGGATGATGAAGGTCAACCAGATTCTGGCTCGGCATTAGCCAGGAATATGAGAGACCGGGAGGTTTTGGGTCTCAAGAGGACTTGTTTTTGCCAGCTGCTCGAGGGGTTAGGCCATGGAAGCTCAGCCCCCTCTCTCGAAAACTCAGCCCCCTCGCCCTGGGCTCCCAGGATGATAACAGGCCAGATGGTGCTGAGCCCGAGATGTTACCGATCGGATGATAGGAGTAATATTGTGTCTACGTGCAAAGATTGGAGACGGGGAATGGAGAAGCGTTGGACCCACAAGGGTGGGACTTAACTATACACCCGGTGGTGTAAAGTTCTTCAGTTTGGCGGCCACGTCGTTGCTGGAGAGAAGCCTCGGTGGTTTTCTGCATCCCTGGAAGCCATAGTTTGGCATACCTTGTCCAAGTACTTCCAAGAGACCTTGTTGCTTTCCATGAACTTTGGATTGTCTTGCCTCGTTCCACGGACCACGTTTGTTTGAGAGATTTGCCTATTTTTGGAATTACCTTGCTGAACCTTGCTTATTGCCAATTGCCTTGGACTAATTGACTTTGATTCTTTTGGACTCTTTTACCTTTTGCACCTGCTTTCTCTTTTTGGCTAAATAAATAGTTAATTGACATTGTCTGTGTGTGTGTGTGTGATTACAGGGAGGGCCAGGACCCGCGTTCTGACCCTATCTCCCTGATAGCTGTAGCATCTTCTTCACTAGCTAAGTCTGCTAGCTACCTGACCAATTTTCAGGCTGCTTCTCTCTAACACTATCTCCCACAACTACTCTCTTAAACTCCCTCCAACAACTCTTGCCTGAACTCCTTCACTGAACAGACAGACGCGCGCGCTCTGACAAGGTTTTTCAAAATGCCCCCTTTCAAGTCATTTTTTTTTCTGTTTCTAAGTTAGATTCCGCCCCCTTCTCTACCAGCCAATCCTAACTCCCCTCATTTCCCTCCAAGCTTACTCTTAGGCACACCCCCTTTCGGAAATGAGATCTAAGATGGATGCCCCCAGGCAACTATCTAAAATGGCTGCTAATTTCTTGGGCCTACTATCCTAGGCTTTTTCCCCAGCCCACCAAGTAGGGAATTTATCACAACTGTCCCTGAGGTTTTTGAAAACTACTTCCTTAACTCCCTTAAGTTATCTCTTCCTCTTCTTTACATTTAATTCTGCTGAGTTTCATTGTTAGTTGTAGCATTTAACTGTGATATAGCTAGAATCTTTCTCAAACACTTTACTGAACTATATTATATCTATTATATTTCCATGACTGAAATTTAACCTAGCAATTCTAAAGAAGACATATAGGATTAGTCTGGCATTATTTCCTTTTTACAAATCCATGCAGGTATTATTTTCTACATTGGTTCTTCTCCCGGTATCTGATGAGGAGGGATAACAATTATTATGTTCCAGGAAACAGCACTAACTCTGTGCACATTGGGTCAAATTAGGTCTTCCCGATGCTAGCAAACAGACTGTTCTGTAATTTTTATCTGATACCAGCAACAATTAGATTGGGCTGCAATTTCCTAACATTTTGAGAATGAGGGTCGATGCTTTATTTTCACTTTTATGGCACTTTTTTTATCCTCCGAGAAGTCTCAGTCATCACAGCCAGCAAGTCTGAAATAATGTCTGTCTGCATATCAACTGGGATGTGCAATCCATTTAGCCCTGGCAACTTACTTTAATTTAAAGTAGTAGTCAAATGTTCTCTATCTGTTGCATTTTATCAGATGAAGTCTCCTGCCTTTGCCCTTTTGGTTGCTAACCACATTCCCTCCTGTGTGTTTAACTCCCTTCGAAATGACTGTTGTAGTTGCTGTCAGGGATTATGGATTAGGTTTTCCAAAGTATAAAACACAAACCTAATTTTGCAGAGTAAAACAAAATGCAGCAGCTTCAGCTTAGCCCAGAAGTAATGTGGTCATTGAGGAAAAACTCCATACCAAAAAGTCAACTTACTTTATTGTAAGTAAAATAAAATATCCATACAGGAGAGTCACAAATAAAACTCCACACAGGAGAGCCATAAAAGGAAGCCACAAAAAATAAGCCACAAAGGAAAGCCACAAAGGAACCACAAAGGGAAGGATACAAAATGGAAAGGAGTATTTAAGGACATAACAATTAGACCCTCACCTTTCCCCAGGAATCTAATTGTTGAGCACCTCTGCTGTAACTTGTTACAACCAAAATTAACATCACTGAGAACTCTTAAAGGTACAAATATAATTTTGTAACAAAAAACTTTCAACAGTTGCTACCAACATTGCAATTTATGTAAGAACAAATAGATTTTTAAAACTTTAAAACACTATTGAAAATGAACCTCTTCAACTCTAAATGAGTCTAGTTACATATAATTAATTTCTTCCTTTAATTAAAAAATGTAGCTGGATGTCCTCGCACGAGGGTCTTCCTCCAGGGGCCAACCAAGAATGGGCAACTTGGAAGTCCCTGAACAGACTCAGAAGTGGAGTGGGCAGATCAAAAGGCAACCTGGCAAAATGGCACGACCTAAAAGTATCCTCCACCTTGTGCAACTGTGGAGCAGAACAGACAACCCCATATCTGTATGCTTGTCCACTATGCCCTGCCTCATGTACAGAGGAAGAATTGTTGGAGGCTACAGAAAGTGCGGTTGCTATTACCCGTTTTTGGTCAAAAGATATTTAGCCACTTGTGTTCCTTCCATTATTTATTTATTTATTTATTTATTTATTTATTTATGGTATTTATACCCCGTCACTTCTCTACCCCGGGAGGGGGACTCAGGACACCTTACATAGGCAGAAATTCGATGCCATTACAAGAACAATTAAAATAATAACCATTAAGCCTAACTATTAAACCATTAAAATGCATAAAATACATAAAAATACATAAGCCATTATTTAAACAATATAAAACATTTAATTACTAAAACACCGTATCCTCATATAAATAATCTTTCCAGTCCATTTCAACCAAAGAGCTGCTTTATGTCTGTTGACCGAAGGCCTGGTCTCACAACCACAATTTTACTTTCTTCCTGAGAGCCAGAATGGATGGGGTCAATCGTATCTCATTTGGAAGCGTGTTCCACAGGCGGGGGGCCACCGCCGAGAAGACCCTGTCCCTCGTCCCCACCAGCCGAGTTTGTGACATTGGCAGGAGTGAGAGCTGAGCCTCCCCGGAAGATCTTAGGTTATGAGGTAGATATGTTCAGACAAGTAAGCTGGAACAGAGCCGTATAGTATAAAATTATACTAATTTATACCAATTTTATATTAATCTATGCAATCCTTTTGATATGAAATAAATAAATGTAGTAATAAATAATTAAGGTGGCCAGTTGAAACATTCACCCCTAGCTCCAACATACAAGAGTTTTTTCTCCCACCTTGGACATTCCACAGATATATAAACCCCATTTTCCTAGACCTCACAGCCTCTGAGCATGCTTGCCATAGATGCCATAGGTGCAGGTGAAACGTCAGGAGAGAAAGCTTCAATCTAGAACATGGCCATACAGCCTGAAAAAAATTATGGATCTATAAGGCTAATTATATATCCAATTTTCTCTACTCAGTTTGAAAAGGATAGAGGCTATCAGGGACTTATTTGCTTATACGATGGGATTGCCCAATACTTTTTGTCTTCTGGAAAGCAGTTTTTCACAACGCTGGGGAAATCACACAGATACAAATACAAGCAACAGCAGAGTTTGCCATTGCTTAATATTTTCCCTCCAGTTTTGATGGTCTGTTATTAGAAAAGATTTTGTCGCATTTCTCCTCTTTGTTGCCAGACAGGTTGTAGCTCATTACTGGAAGACAAGTGGTGTGCTGGAGATCACCACATGATAACCCAAAAGACTGGGAAATGGTTCAGAAAAATTGAGTCAGAGACAGCATTTACAATAAAGACACCGACACAGACTTATTAACAGACAATTGATTTTTATTTTTTGGTTATATGAATAAAAAAATAGACCCATGACAGCAGAATCGGAGCATACAATCTTGTACTTCAGTGGTTCATTAGACTATTAGGCATTCATAATACAAGTATTGTTGGTATTGTGCATTTATATGCCATAGTTATTGTTTATTTCACTTTGTAAAATGTTCTCTACCAGCCTGCACCACAGGAAGAACACCATCATCCCCACATCAGCATAGGCGAATCTGTGCTTAAGTCCGTTCAGCAGTTCATCTACCTGGGAAGCATCATCTCTTCAGACGCCAAGATTGATAAAGAGATAGATCACAGATTAGCTAAGGCATATAGTACATTTGGAAGGCTTCACAGAGCCTGGAGCAACAAGCACCTGAGGCAAAGCACCAAAATCAGTGTGTCATACTGTCTGTTCTCCTTTATGGGTCTGAAACATGGGTCACCTATCGCCAGCACCTACGACTCCTTGAACGCTTTCATCAGCGGTGTCTTCGCTCAATCCTAAATGTACACTGGACTGACTATGTGATGAATGTTGCTGTCCTTGAGCAAGCAGGGATCACCAGCATTGAGGCCATGCTATTGAGAACACAGCTGCGCTGCGCAGGGCACGTCTCTAGGATGGAGGACCACCGCCTCCTTAACATACTAATCTATGGTGAACTCGCCACGGGTCAGCGCAAGAGAGGCGCCCCCAAAAAGAGATATAAGGACTCCCTGAAACAGCATCTCAGGCTCAGCCAGATAGATCACCAACAATGGTCCACCCTGGCCTCACCATCAGGAGGCATGGAGGCACTCTATCCACAATGCTGCGGCCTCTTTCAAGAAGACACGCCAAACGGGTGTCAAAGAGAAACGACAACGCAGAAAGAACCGCAACTTGGGAAACAACAGCACCCAAGGAGACTTTCTGCTGTGCTTTCTGCAACTGGACTTGCCTATCTCAGATTGTCCTTCTTAGTCATCAACGCGCTTGTAGAAAGGGTGGGATGAGTCCTTCCTAAGAATCTTTGTCCGCGAAGTAATGCCAGAGTACTTATTTGAAGCACCGATTCAAGTTCTAAAACGTATTGGTTTGTAAATAGAAGATAATAAGGCAGTCTGGGGATAAACCATGGTGAGAGTTTTGTCTAAGGTGGAGAGAAGAAAATAGCACAGGAAGAGGAAGTTACTATGATTGGAATTGTGATTCTTGTCTCAGTAAGGTGGGTAAATCTTGGTTTTGGTTAGCTGTGAAGCAGGCATGGACAAACTTCGGCCCTCCAGGTATTTTAGACTTCAACTCCCACAATTCTGAACGGCTTATTGGCTGGGTTGTTGTGAGTTTTCCAGGCTGTATGGGCATGTTCCAGAAGCATTCTCTCCTGACGTTTCACCTACATCTATGGCAGGCATCTCAGAGGTAAGAGGGTGGGAGAAAGAACTCTTGTCTGCTTGAGATAGCTGTGCACATTTCCATTGGCCACCTGGATTAACATTTAATAGTCTAGCAGTTTCAAGGTCTGCCTTCTTACAGCCTGAGGGAAATCCAGACAAAAAACAATCAGGGCCAAGTAATTGCCTACCAACAAAGGATTCCGCCCAGGCAGTAAGAAGCTAGACCTTGAAACTGATAGGCTATTAAAAGGTGGCCAATTGAAACGATCACACCTACCTCAAACAGACAAGAGTTCTTTCTCCCACCCTGGACATTCCACAGATATATAAACTCCATTTCTTAGTTTCCAACAGAGCTCACAACCTCTGAGGAGGCCTGCCATAGATGCAGGCGAAACTTCAGGAGAGAATGCTTGAACTTTCCGTCAACAGGCCTTCACGTCACATGAACTTGCCTCTGTTTCCACCACCCATTTTTGCAATGCTTCCTGTTGCCAGGCTTATGCTAACAAATGAAACCTTGACCTACTTTGTCCTTCTCAGCATGGGGTGTATTGCTTTCCACCTTTATTGACACAAGCCTCGTGACGCCTATCATAACGCATTTCTTTGTGTATATTCTGCAAAATGGGCAAGATTATAATTAAACAACAGAACAGAGGTCACTTTCTTTTCATTCCAAGAAAGGAAATTGTAGGTCACATTGAAGTCCAGGCAGGCTTCAGTTCATACAGCTTTTGAAAAATAAGCTCCATATTGCAAAGTATTTTTACACCGACCCTGACTCCTTTTGCTTCCCATCTTCTAACTAGCTCAGGCCTGGGCAACCTTTGGCCCTCCAGGTGTTTTGGACTTCAACTCCCACAATTCCCAACAGACAGTAAGGCTGTTGAGTATGGCGTCTACATACATGCATGGGTCAACTTAGGCTCTCCCTCCAGGTGTTTTGGATTTCCAACTCCCACAATTCCTAACAGACAGTAAGGCTGTTGAGTATGGCATCTACATACATGCATGGGTCAACTTCGGCTCTCCCTCCAGGTGTTTTGGATTTCCAACTCCCACTGTCACGATGCACGAACTTGACCGGCCCCTTAATCACACACACAGAGACGGACTGAAGGCTAACTATTGAATATAAAACAGTTCAAAAGGTATAATGTCCATAAGAATAGCAAAGTAATCCAAAAGGCTTGAAGCAATCAATGTCCAAAACAGCTTGGCAAGGCAATCCAAAGGCTTAAGCAGGGCTCCGCGCAGCAATGCGGATTCAGGAACAAGGCAAGGTAAATGCAAGGCAAGACTTGGTGGCCACTAGCCAACTTAGCTCCGTAGACCCACTTCGCTACACATCTGCTCAGAAGAGACGTGGCCGAAGCACTGGGGATTAGTTCCCACGGATGCTATACTTAATCTTTCGGCCGAGGTCCCCGACGCTCTAGGCCTTGTCATCTCCAATCTTTGCTGACGGACCTCGGCCTGTCTATGCTGCGGTGCCATCCCCTTCTCCTGGACTCAATGCTACTTCTCCTATCAAAGGTTCGACCTTGTCTCTCAGCAGCTGGGTCCCTATCTCCATGAGAGCTCTCCTCCCTAGAACCTTCCCAGCCGCTTTCTTCCATGTTTTTACTTAAAAACTCCTGCGATCCTCTCCCACCCAGGTGTTCATAACTTCCGCTATCACTAGATTCCATTTGCACCTGGTTATCATCTATGTCTTCATAGGGGTCAGGCCAACCTTCATCCCAAGCCAAACTTTTGGTGGGAGAAGGGGGCCCAGTGAGGGGAAACGCACCTTCAGGTAACCCTTCCAAATCCTCTTCAGAATCTATCTCTGCTGGTGCAGGCCCTAATGCTAATGGAACTCCCGGTGCTGTTCCCTGGCCCCCAGGCACAAACGAGAACTGCTGTTGAAGCAGCAAATTTGGGAGTTATGGAACTCCGGGTGGCAAGTTTACCTCTTACCAAACGGCGCGTAGACGTGCGGGCGCAAGGATGAGGAATCACGCAACAACTTCACTGCTCAATGTGAAATCAAAGAGATTTATTGCTTAACACCAGCTGGTGGGGTTACCAACAGAACAAGCTGTTATCAGGGGCAAACGGCCCTGGTCATTCTTAACACAAAGCTTTTTATATCCCTCATGGCGGCATCTCCAAAAGCCCGCCCTCCTTCATGGATTTTTCACAAACATCATTGGCTGGTGTTACATAGCATTTCATTGATCCAATAAAGCATTACATTTTCATTAGCATCACACTTCAAACCCCTCCTATGTGTTAGAACAATGAACATTTCTAAGTTAGTCTTTTCCCACAGTACATATCAGTGGCTGGGACTCTCATGTTCCCAAGTAGCAACATTTCGCTTCTGCCTCTCCTTGCCAGCAATGGAGGGGGCAGAATCCCTCTGTACATGCGCAGTTCTTCTCCCTTTGGCACTGATGTCAACAAGCAGCACGCCTTGTACTGTTAGACCAATCTGAGCCTACGTTATCTTACGCTGGCACGGGGTGTACTTTAGCAAATCACTGCCTGTGCTAGAAGCACCAATCATAGTGTTACATTCACGGAGCAAGTGCCTGCCTGATTCTTGACACAGAAACCCACTTTTCTAAGCTCTACACGTGTGCAGCATCACTCTCTGACCTTTCTCCTGCACAGAAAGTACCAAAACTGCTTTACTGTGCTACACTATCCCCCCCCCCCCCTCAGGGCCCCTCCGAGGCCTCCCTCGAGGCTTGGGTTTGTCAGGGTACTTGCGGTGAAACCGAGCAACAATGTCCGGGGCGTGAACATCTCGAGCCGGCGTCCAGGAACGCTCTTCCGGCCCAAAGCCTTTCCAGTCAATCAAATACTGCAGCTTCCGGTATCTGATGCGCGCATCCAGGATGTCCTGCACCTCAAACTCCTCCTCGCCGTCACGCATCACAGGGGGAGGGGCGGCTGCGTCACATCAGGCCGCACCCCCTTCGCCGGGTGGAGCAAAGAACGGTGAAACACAGGGTGGAGCTTCATGTCCGCTGGGAGTTGTAGTTTCAAAGCAACAGGCCCCACCTTCTCCAACACTTTGTAAGGGCCTAAAAACCGTGCATCCAACTTGCGGCTGGGCCTCTGCGTAGGCAGGTTCTTGGTAGACAGCCAAACTGTGTCCCCCACAAGGATCTCCGGGCCCTCCTGGCGCCGCCGATCAGCCATCCGCTTGTAATCCGCTTTAGCCTGGTCCAATTGAGTACGTAGCAAGTCTTGGAGCGCAGTGAGCTCCCGAAGCCAATCTTCTGCCGCCGGCACTTCCCCAGACGGGTCTACCGGAGGGTAGAACCGAGGATGGTGTCCATAGTTAGCAAAGAAAGGAGTCTCTTTGATGGATTCCTGCGGCGCATTGTTGTAAGCAAGACAACAAGGACGCCCAGTTGTTTTGCTGATAGTTGACATAGCACCGGAGGTACTGTTCCAAGGTGGCGTTAACCCTTTCGGTTTGCCCATCGGACTGGGGGTGATGGGCCGTGGACATCCGCACATCGACCCCCAGCAGCTTCTGGACAGCCTTCCAGAACTGGGAAGTGAATTGGGTGCCGCGGTCCGTCACCAAACTCTGTGGAAGTCCATGGAGCCGAAACACATGTTGCACAAACATATCCGCAGTCTCCTTGGCAGTGGGTACCCCCACACAGGGAATGAAGTGTCCCATCTTGGTGAAACAGTCCACCACAACCAGAATCGTGGTGAACCCCTTGGACTTGGGCAGGTCGGTGATGAAATCGGCCGAAATCATCTTCCAGGGAGCGGAAGGGGTCGGAAGCGGCTGAAGCAAACCGGCCGGCTTGCCCCCCTGGTTCTTCGCCTGCTGGCACACAGGGCAAGAGCCCACATAGTCCTCCACATCCCTCCGCACTTTAAGCCACCAGAAATCCCGTAGCACCAACTGAAGGGTCTTGAATAGCCCAAAATGCCCTGCGGCCCGGCTATCATGGCAAAGTTTGAGAATGTCCGCCCGCTCGGGCCCAGGGGAAACATAGACAGAGTCGCGGTGGTAGAGCATCCCGTTCTTTACCTGGAAAGGGGCTTGCACCCCCTTGGTCAGCTGCTCTTGCACCCAAGGGTCTGTCCGTTGGCTCTCCTGAACCCGGTCACTCAGAGGTCTCTTGTCCGCAGGGGCCGGGGGGCCAGTGGAGGGTTCAGAGGGGCCGCCCGAGCAGCCGCAAAGTTCTCCGCTTTCAGCAAGCGGGCCTCGGAAAGCCCTTCTCCGCCACGAACTTACTCCGGCTTGCGGGACAGAGCATCAGCTTGCTTGGTCTGCTTGGGGGTCACATAGTAGATGCGGAAATTGAATCTCTCAAAGAACAGGGACCATCTCTGTTGCCTCTGGTTCAATTTGCGCTGGGTCTTCAAGTGCTCCAAATTCCGGTGGTCAGTGTGAACTTCCACCGGAAATTTGGCCCCTTCAAGGAGGTGTCGCCAGACTTCAAAGGCGACCTTGATGGCCAGGAGCTCCTTCTCCCAAATGGTATAGTTCTTTTCCGGAGCCGTCAGCTGCCGGGAGTAATAGGCACAGGGCAACAAGTCCGTCCCCTGCGGCTGTAGCAGGATCGCTCCCACTGCTACATCCGAAGCGTCAGCCTGCACGATGAAAGGGGTGCGGGGGTTGGGATGCTGCAGAAGCGGCTGGGTGGTGAACAGCTGCTTTAACTTGCGGAAACCCACGTCCGCCTCCGGTGTCCACCGGAACGGCACCTTTCCCCACAGTCACTGGGTGATAAGATCAGCCCACTTGGCAAAGTCAGGAATGAACTTTCTGTAGTAGTTGGCAAAGCCCAGGAATCATTGAATGTCTTTTTTGCTGGCCGGAGCCGTCCAGTCAGCCACAGCTTGGACCTTGGTGTCATCCATGGCAATGCCCGTAGGCGAGATACGGTAGCCCAGAAAGTCCACCTCACGCAGATCAAAAGCACATTTCTCCAGCTTGGCATAGAGCCCGTGGGCCCTCAGTCTCTGGAGCACCTCCTTGACATGGAGGTCGTGGGTCACCTGGTCCGGAGAAAAAATCAGCAGGTCATCTAGGTAGACTGCCAGATAACGATCCAACAGGTCTCGGAAAATGTCATTCATGAAATGTTGGAAACAGGCTGGGGCGTTGCACAAACCGAATCCCATCACCAGGTATTTGAAACTTCCCCACTTGGTCTGGAACGCCGTCTTCCATTCGTCGCCCTGACGAATCCGCACCAGATTGTAAGCACCCCTCAAATCCAGTTTAGTGAACACCTTGGCTCCCCGCATCCGCTCCAACAGCTCGGGGATCAGGGGTAGGGGGTAGCGGTTCCGAATCATGATCTTGTTGAGCTCCCGATAGTCATTACAGAGCCGCAGTTCCCCCGATTTCTTCTTGACAAACAGGATGGGCGCCCCGGCCGGGGACTGAGAAGGCCGAATGAAGCCCTTCCGCAGATTCTCATCCAGGAACTCTCGGAGAGCCTGTTGCTCTGGTTCCGAGAGAGGGTAGAGTCTCCCCCGCGGGATAGGGGCTCCCGGTTCTAATTCAATGGCACAATCATAGGGCCGGTGCGGAGGCAAGCGTTCCGCCTCCTTCTCACTGAATACATCCCAAAAACCGGCATACTTTTTGGGCAACGTGGCAACGTTTTCCACCTCCTGAGCCTGGCAAGCCCGAGCCGTCATGCAGTGGCTCTGGCAGTGGTCGGAAGAAAAAATTAATTGTCTCTTGGCCCAGGAGATCTGTGGATCATGGAGTGAGAGCCACACAATGCCCAGGACGATAGGGAAATCTGGTAACTTGGTCAAAAGAAAGGAAATGTCCTCTTTATGGGAACTGGTCCACATCTTTGTAGGGGCTGTATAGTGAGTCACAGCCCCAGTTTTTAAAGTTCTCCCATCAATAGTCTGTACACCCTTTGGCTCTTGGAGTTCAAGAAATTGTAATCCAGCAGACGTGGCATAGTCTGCATCGATGAAATTATTGGTAGCCCCTGAGTCGATCATGGCATGAACCATCATCGGCCCCTTCTCTGGCGACCACAGGCTGACCATCACTAAGAACAATTGTCCAGTCTTGGGTTCAGGGGGAAGTGTCACGATGCACGGACTTGACCGGCCCCTTAATCACACACACAGAGACGGACTGAAGGCTAACTACTTTATTGAATATAAAACAGTTCAAAAGGTATAATGTCCATAAGAATAGCAAAGTAATCCAAAAGGCTTGAAGCAATCAATGTCCAAAACAGCTTGGCAAGGCAATCCAAAGGCTTAAGCAGGGCTCCGCGCAGCAATGCGGATTCAGGAACAAGGCAAGGTAAATGCAAGGCAAGACTTGGTGGCCACTAGCCAACTTAGCTCCGTAGACCCACCTCGCTACACGTCTGCTCAGAAGAGACGTGGCCGAAGCACTGGGGATTAGTTCCCACGGATGCTATACTTAATCTTTCGGCCGAGGTCCCCGACGCTCTAGGCCTTGTCGTCTCCAATCTTTGCTGACGGACCTCGGCCTGTCCAGGCTGCGGTGCCATCCCCTTCTCCTGGACTCAATGCTACTTCTCCTATCAAAGGTTTGACCTTGTCTCTCAGCAGCTGGGTCCCTATCTCCATGAGAGCTCTCCTCCCTAGAACCTTCCCAGCCGCTTTCTTCCATGTTTTTACTTAAAAACTCCTGCGATCCTCTCCCACCCGGGTGTTCATAACTTCCGCTATCACTAGATTCCATTTGCACCTGGTTATAATCTATGTCTTCATAGGGGTCAGGCCAACCTTCATCCCAAGCCAAACTTTCGGTGGGAGAAGGGGGCCCAGTGAGGGGAAACGCACCTTCAGGTAACCCTTCCAAATCCTCTTCAGAATCTATCTCTGCTGGTGCAGGCCCTAATGCTAATGGAACTCCCGGTGCTGTTCCCTGGCCCCCAGGCACAAACGAGAACTGCTGTGCTACACCCACAATTCCCAACAGACAGTAAGGCTGTTGAGTATGGTGTCTACATACATGCATGGGTCAACTTAGGCTCTCCCTCCAGGTGTTTTGGATTTCCAACTCCCACAATTCCCAACAGCCAGGAATTATGGGAGTTGAAGTCCAAAACACCTGGAGGGCAAAAGTTTGACCAGACCTGAGCTAGCTGAATCTTTTAAAACTGCATTGAGAGGATGGTGGAAGGAGATGGATACCATATGCTTTCAATGTCAGGTCTCAGCAGTTTGTCTGCAGTAAACCATTTAATAAATTGGATTTTACTTGAAACGTGTGTCTTTCCACAACAGGTAAGGTATAAAGCAGCTGCCTCCAGAATTCCTTATTGAGTATGCAAAAGGAACTGGCAAAATGACGTCTGAGTATTCCTTGCCTAAGAAAACCCTGTAAAATTCATGGGCATCACCATAAGTCACACACACAGAACCCAAAACAGATACGCCTGGCTTAGAACAGGCATGGGCATACTTCGACCCTCGGGGTGTTATGGACTTCAACTTCCACAATTCCTAACAGCTGGTAGGCTGTTAGGAATTGTGGGAGTTGAAGTCCAAAACACCTGGAGGGCCAAAGTTTACCCATCCCTGATTTAGAATCATAAAATAATAGAGTTGGAAGAGACCACATGGGCCATCTAGTCCAACCCCCTGCCTTGCAATTAAACCATAAAGAAACTTGAAGCTGCCGAAGGGTGAAAAAAACATCCCTGGTTTTGTAAAATGGCATTCATAACCTTTTGGGGAAAACCAGGAATCTGTTGGAAAGGTATTACTTTGTTAAAGATGTAGTCCAGTCGTGTCCAACTCTGGGGCGTGGTGCTCATCTCCATTTCTAAGCCAAAGAGTCGGCGTTATCCATAGACACCTCCAAGGTCATGTGGCTGGCATGACTGCATGGAGCGCTGATAGAGATAGATATAGCTAAATACAGATATAAAGATATAAATATAGATCAGTGGTTCCTTGCCTGGGCTCTGTGGACCACCAGTGGGCCTCCACCTCCACGCATGCTGGAAACTCCGCCTCCACGCCTGCTCCAGGTTTGGTTTTTGGGGGGGGGGGGACCAAAATAATTTTTGCCTACCATTTAAAATTATCTTGGGCCACCTCTGCCTGTCCCTGGGGTTGTTTGGGGTGCTGATTCAGAAAATTGCATTGGTAGACCACATCAGTTCTAGATGATTGAATATGATTTTCTGTGGGCAGGCAGATGGCGACTACTGGACTATGTTCTGTATCAGAAACTAGAGCTGGTGTGGTCTAACCAATGCAATTTTCTGAATCAGCACCCCAAATAACTAAACCAAATCTAAAGTTGACCAAAAACTGGTCCATAAGCCTTTTGGTACTAATGTTGGAGAGTGGCCCCTGATCGAAGTGATCCCTGATTTTAAAAAAAGGGGTTTGGAAAGACATGATGCATGGCAAATGCAGAATGTCCATTTTTTATTTATTTATTTTCTTTATTAGCTCAGTTTCTATGCTGTCACTCCCGGTGGGCTCGGGGCGGCTCACAACATGAGAAGAAACATAGCAGAACACAACAGAGTAAAAACAGAATAAAACATCATAAAATGTCGATAAAATATCAATAAAATCACAGTAGGACACAGATTAAAAGCAACCATTTTCAAAGGTTTATCATTTATTTATTTCAGCATTCATTAGGCGATCCCTTGTAGCTTGAGAATGATTGTCTTCTGGATGTGATGTTTTGGCAGTGGGTCCGTAAGGTGGCTGTAGAGCCTTATTCTTGATCCGCATCTTCTCCTGCAGTGAGGACATCAGTTTCCAGGTGCAAGGCGGTCCAGGTCGGGGTTGGCTTGACATGCCTTCCTCTTGGCACATTTCTCTCTTTTGCCCTCCATTTGTGTCTCTTCGAATTCCACAGCACTGCTGGTCACAGCTGACCTCCAGTTAGAGCACTCAAGGGCCAGGGCTTCCCAGCTCTCGGTGTCTATGCCACAGTTTTTAAGGTTGGATTTAAGCCCATCTTTAAATCTCTTTTCCTGTCCTCCAACATTGCGTTTCTCATTCTTGAGTTCAGAGTAGAGTAGCTGCTTTGGGAGACAGTGATCGGGCATTCGGACAACGTGGCCAGTCCAACGGAGTTGGTGACGTAGGAGCATTGCTTCAATGCTGGTGGTCATTGCTTCTTCCATCACACTGACATTTGTCCCCCTTTCCTCCCAAGAGAGTAGCAGGATTTTTTGGAGGCAACACTGATTGAATCATTTCAGGAGTTGCTTGTGATGTCTGTAGACAGTCCAGGTTTTGCAGGTGTATAGAAAGCTTGGGAGGACAATGGCTTTATAAACAAGCACCTTGGTCTCCCTACAGATGTCCCGGTCCTCAAACTCTCTGTTTCATTCGGAAAAATGCTGCACTTGCAGAGCTCAGGCAGTGTTGTATTTCGGTGTCAATGTTGACTTTTGTGGAGAGGTGGCTGCCAAGGTAGCAGAAATGTTCAACGTTTTCTAATGTTACACCGTTAAGCTGTATTTCTGGCATTGGAGAGGGATTGGCTGATGACTGCTGAAAGTACTTTGGTTTTCTCAATGTTCAATGAGAGGTCGAGCTTCTCATATGCTTCTGCAAAGTGTTAGAGCGGCTTGTAAGTCCTCTTCTGAATGTGCACAGATGACGTTGTCATCAGCATATTGGAGTTCTATAACAGATGTTGTTGTGACTTTGGTTTTGGCTTTCAGTCTGCTGAGGTTAAAAAGCTTTCCATCTGCCTGATAGATGACTTCCACTCCGGTGGGAAGTTTCCTATCAACAAGTATAAAAGTATAATAGCAATGAAGATGGAAAATATAGTGCCCTGTTGGTACAATGGTTCTCAACTGACAATGGATGATAGGAACTGTAATTCAATGCATCTGGTCTGGAAAGGCTGTTCTCTGACATCCAGTAAGAAGTTGTCCATGTCCTGCTATATATAACATCCTGTCCTTCTTTACCAGAACTCCATATGCATCGATTGTTATGTTTGTCTCCAGATGCTCATAAACCCCAGTCTTTCAGGCTTATATCAAAAGGCAACTCATAAATATTTTAATATGGACAGTAATAACTCTGTATTTCTAAATGGAACACTCTGCTTCTTGCTCATTCTTTCTCCCATAAAAGGTCCCTATAACATCTCACAATAAAAGGATGACATCCACACAATTGATAATAAAGCCAAGCAGCAGCACGGATGTGGAAGAACAATCTGTTCCTGCAAAAGAAGTGAGTCAGGCCATATTTACCCGCCCTTAAAAGGAAGTTCATGAGCAGGCTCCTCAATGCTCCTCAGGGAGAAGGCAATGCCACCCGGACATCTTTTGTTCCAAAAAGAAGGAGTTGCCATAGCAAAGTGGGTGGAAAACTCCAACACCTGGGTTGTCAGGAAGCACCTGGAATGAGAAAAGACAGCCAAAAAAGCTAGGCCATTGTAGGCTTCATCAGCAGAAGTCTAGACCAGAAATTTCAAACTCATTTTAACCAAGATCCACATCAGCCTTAAGGTTGCCTTCAATGGGCTGTTTGTATCACCTTATCACACTGAGAAATTTCCCTCGGAAAGGACACTTTAGCCTCCTTTCAAGCATGGAGAGGCAATGAGCTCACCATATGAATCATAGAATCATTGAATCATTGGAAGAGATCTCTAGCATGGGGTCAAAGCCCATGTTAAACATCCAGCCTCTGTTTAAAAGCCTCCCAAGAAGGAGGCTCCACCACACTCCGGGGCAGAGAGAGGGGCGGGGGAGAGTTCGAGTTCCACTGCTGGACAGCTCTTACAGTCAGGAAGTTCTTCCTCATGTTCAGATGGAATCTCCTTTCTTGTAGTTTGAAGCCATTGATCCATTGCGTTCTAGTCTCCAGGGCAGCAGAAAACAAACTTGCTCCCTCCTCCCTAGGACTTCCCCTCAAATATTTACACATGGCCCTCATCATGTCTCCTCTCAGCCTTCTCTTCCGCAGGCTAAACATGCCCAGCTCTTTAAGCCGCGCCTATTAGGGCTTGTTCTCCAGACCCTTGATCATTTTAGTCGCCCTCCTTTGGACACATTCCAGCTTAGAGTCAACATATCCCTTCAATTGTGGTGCCCAGAATTGGACACAGTATTCCGGGTGTGGTCTAACCAAGGCAGCATAGAGAGGTAGCATGGCTTCCCTAGATCTTGACACTATACTCCTATTGATGCAGGCCAAAATCCCGTTGGCTTTTTTTGCTGCCGCATCACATTGTTGGCTCATGATTAACTTGTCCATGAGGACACCAAGATCTTTTCCACACGTACTGCTCTCGAGCCAGGCATCGCCCCCCATTCTGTATCGTGATATTTCCTTTTTTTCCTGCCTAAGTGGAGTATCTTGCATTTGCCACTGTTGAACTTCATTTTGTTAGTTTTGGCCCATCTCTCTAATCTGTGAAGATTGTTTTGAAATTTAAACTACTTTCAGCCTTCATGCATAGCCCTCCGTGGTTGGAAAGATGCGGAAGTGTCCTGAAAGGAGGGAACTTTGGCAATCGACCTCGTCACATTTTGATATTTCCCCCTGGTAGGAGACTTCAACCTCTTTTCAATAAGGATATCAATAAGCTGGAAGGTGTCCAGAGAAAATGTGAACAAAACGGTCAAAAGTCTGGAAACTAGCCCTATGAATAATAGATTAGGGAGGTGTGAATGCTTAGATCGAACAAGAGAAAAAGATGATCTGACTGTTGTGTTGTGCCTTTGTTGTTTCCAACTTATGATGCTCTTAAAGCAAGCCTTTAACAGGGCAATATTGGCGAGATTTGTTCGAAGGAGGGTTGTGTTTGCCTCCCCTCTGAGGCTGAGAGAGTGGGACTTTTCCAGGGTCACCCAGTATGTTTCCATGGCTGGGGTGGGATTTGAATCCTGGTCTCCAAAGTCATACTCCAACGATGACACTTCTCTGGCTCAGGAAAGAAAGACTAAAGTTGTTTACATATCCTGTAAGATAGGAAGACCCCACTGTAGCTTTGCATCTGGAGCAGCTGTTGGGAGGAATGGCTGCATTTGAAAAATTAAGTGATCTTTATCTCTGTTTTTTTTCCTGCGTCAGCTCTGCTTTACATAAATCATGCAGTGCGTTAAGGACGCCTGCCAGGACATTACGATCCACTTAAGTGCCAGGGCTAAGCTAGTGCTTTGTTTCTGTGCCAGGAGCCTCGCAGAAGGAATTCTAGGTGGTTCTTTCCTGGGCATGAGAGCTTTTCAAGTTTATTTGCAAAATGTTAACACGAGCAAATGTTGAGTTGCCGGGGCCGCTGAGCAATTTATGCACAATGTGACTATCGTAATACTACACCAGAATAGGGAAGTTTCTCCTTCATTTCTGGGAAAGCCTGTTCTGTTAAGGTGATTTAGTAAAAACACTAGAATGCCAATCTTTATCATACATCAGTGTTTCTCAATCTTCCTAATGTCGTGACCCCTTAATAGAGTTTCTCATGTTGTGGTCCCCCCCCCCCCCAACCATAAAATTATGTTTGTTGCTATACACCCAGATGTGAATACTGATGGGGTTGGGGGATTGATTTTGTCATTTCTGAGTTGTAGTTGCTGGGATTTATAGTTAAACTACATTCAAAGAGCATTCTGAACCCCACCAACAATGGAATTGAATGAAACTTGGCACAAAGAATTCCCATGACCAACAGAACATACTGGAAGGGTTTGGTGGGCATTGACCTTGAGTTTTGGAGTTGTAGTTCACTTCCATCCAGAGAGCACTGTGGACTCAAACAATGATGGATGTGGACAAAACTTTGCACGAATACTCAATATGCCCAAATGTGAACACTGGTGGAGTTTGGGGGGAAAGACACCTTGACATTTGGGAGTTGTAGTTGCTGGGATTTATAGTTCACCTACAATCAAAGAGAATTCTGAACCCCACCATCGATAGAATTGGGCCAGACTTCCCATGACCAACAGAAAATACTGTGTTTTCTTGATAGTGTTTGGTGACCCCTCTGACACCCCCTCACAACCCCCCGGATCCCAACCCTCAGGTTGAAAAACAGATTATTCACTTCCTATATTTCTACATTATTTAATCACAGACTAAATATAGAGCTTGGAAAATGTACTTATTTGGACTATCACTCCCAGCATCCCCTAAGCAGCATGAGATTCTGAGAGTAATTGTATCTTTTGCAAATCTACGACTCCCAGGATCCCATTTGCTTTGAGCTTTGACAGTTATAGGGTTGTCAAAATGCATTCATTTGACAGTACCCTAAGTTAGTGAATGTCTGTGAAGCTGTGATGCAGCAATCACCAAAGCACCTTTTGTGAACTATAATGACTTCTCTTACAGGAAAATGCTGCAGCCTGATGCTTCCTGTTGCCATGGGCAAATTATGCTTTCCATTCATTCCCTCCCATTCACCCATATTCTACGTGTGCTTTCTGTTCCTAAGAGACAAGAACGTGGGCATTGAGGAAGTCGTTGGTGTTCGAGGAACAAACCAGAGAGGTCGCTTTGCTCCAGGTTTGCATTATATTCCATTAAAAAAACCCTCAAAATAGCAAGTTAGAAGAGAACCTCTGAAACCACATGGGACAATGGCAATCTGGGATTGTGGTAGCATCAGACATGGGTC
This sequence comes from Anolis apletophallus, assembly GCA_030556195.1. NCBI lineage: Eukaryota > Metazoa > Chordata > Lepidosauria > Squamata > Anolidae > Anolis > Anolis apletophallus. The sequence continues at coordinate 10,479,596 of JARBWK010000010.1, forward strand.
AACTTCGGCCCTCTGGGTGTTTTGGACTACAATTTCCACAATTCCTAACAGCCTACCAAAGTCCAAAACACCTGGAGTTAAAGTCCATGTAATAAAAACCTCTGTGTGCAGCTTGCCTCCTACTGGCAGATCTCTGTCATTGTCCTGGCCAAATAACTCCATTCCCTACATTGCAGTGTTCCCCAACCTTTTTTTTGAGCCCTGGCACATTTTTTACATTTACAAAATCCTGGGGCACACCACCAACCAAAATGACACAAAATGACACTCTAACACAGTAATACATATAGTTAATATGTTTTTAAATGTATTTATACACTCATTGTGAAACCTGGACCTGTTTCGATGAACACAACATAGATACCCTGGCAGGAATGGCAGAAAGACACAAACTTCCCACACAGAACTCCCATAACCAAGAGAAAATACTATAAGAGTTTGGTGGGCATTGATTCACCTTGGGTTTTGGAGTTGTTGTTCACCTATATCCAGAGAGCACTGCGGACTGAAACAATGTTGGATCAGGACCAAACTTGGCATGAATACTCAATATGCCCAAATGTGAACACAGGTGGAGTTTGGGGAAAATAGACCTTGTCATTTGGGAGTTACAGTTTCTGGGATTTATCATTAACACACAATCAAAGAGCATCCTGAACTCTTGCAACAATGGAATTGAACCAAACTTGGCACATTGAACTCTCATTACCAACAGAAAGGTTTGCTTGGGAATTGACCTTTAGTTTGGAAGCTGTAGTTCACCTACACCCAGAGAGCACTGTGGACTCAAATAATGTTATGTTATGTTGTTGTTTGTTTTCTATCCAGAACCTAAAACAGGCATGGGAAAACTTCGGCCCTTTGGGTGCTTTGGACTTCAACTCCCACCATTCCTAACAGCCTGAGGCCCTTTCCTGCTTAAGTGGCTGGGGGGGGAGGAGGAAAAGAGCCTGAGGCTGCTAGGAATGGTGGGAGTTGGAGTCCAAAACACCTGGAAGGTCCAAGTTTGCCCATGCCAGCTTTCGACAGAGACCTCTTCCTTCCCCTTCGCGACCTTTCTTCCCCGTCGTGCCGAACACTTACTTTTTCTTCTACACTGCCGCTTCTGCCGCCATTTTTATCTGAGGGGGCAGCGTGAGCGTGTTCAGGAGGGATGGGGGTAGGGGGGAAGACATGACCTGTGCGGGCGCTACTGCGCAGACTCGCCCCAGAGCAAAGCGAGGCAAAGCGAGCAGAGCGAGGCTGGGAAGAAAGGAGCCCGAGTGGAGAAGAAAAAGTGTTCGGCAGGAGGGAGAAGAAAGGGTATTGGAGGTTCCAATTTCCCACGGCACACCTGATGATTTCTCACGGCACACTAGTGTGCCACGGCACACTGGTTGGGAAACACTGCCCAACAACACATGCCTCTAACCTGTGGGCCGAATATGGCCTGCCATGTCATTTTTTGTGGCCCTCCAGATGCTGTATTCCTCTTGTATTGCTCATCATTAAACATCATGACTAGAGTGGATTGGAGTTGTGATAAATTAACATCTGGAAGGCTGCAGTTTGTTCTGTTTATAGCCAGGAGAGAGGAGTTTTAACCTGTCATTTGTGAGTTTAGATATTTATTTGTATATTGTTCATATATATATATATATATATATAGAGAGAGAGAGAGAGAGAGAGAGAGAGAGAGAGAGTTATTGTTGATCTTTTGATTTTATTTTATTGTAATTTGTTGTATGGACCTGGCCTCATGCAGGCCCGGATTAGCGGATTGTGTCGCTCTAGGCCCCCGTCTAAATGCCGCCCCGGGGGGGCGGGGCCTCTTGCGGGGGCGGGGCCGGCACGAGGAGGCGGCGGGGGAAAGTGACGTCAGTCGCCTTAGAGGCGGGACTTCCCCCGGCTCCTTGTCCCTCATGCTGGCAGCGGCTCCGCCCCTCCTCCCTTCAGTGAAGGCGAAGCAGGGAGTGGCGCCTGCCCGTGTGAGGGACAAGGAGCCGGGGCGAAGCCCCGCCTCTAGGGTGACTGACGTGGCTTTCCCCCGCCGCCTCCTCGCTCGTGTTTGGGGCACGGGCGAGCGAGGAGGCGGCGGGGGAAAGCCGCGTCAGTCGCCCTAGAACGGGGTTTGCCCCGGCTCCTTGTCCCGTGTATGGGCGGGCACCACTCTCTGCTTCACTGAAGGGAGGAGGGGCAGAGCCGCTGCCGGCGTGAGGGACAAGGAGCCGGGGGAAGTCCCGCCCCTAGGGCGACTGACGTCGCTTTCCCCTGCCGCCTCCTCGCTCGCCCGTGCCCCAAACACGAGCAAGGAGGTGGCGGGGGAAAGCCACGTCAGTCGCCCTAGGGGCGGGACTTCACCCCGGCTCCTTGTCCCACGCGCGGGCAGGCGCCCGTCCCTGCTTCGCCTTCACTGAAGGGAGGAGGCGCAGCCGCTGCCGGGCGTGAGGGACAAGGAGCCGGGGAAGTCCCGCCCTAGGGGCATCTGATGTGGCTTCCCCCGCCGCCTCAGTTGCACCGGCGCCCCTCCTCCCTTCACTGAAGGAAAGAGTGGCACCCCCCGCGCGAGCAAGCCGCGGCGGGGGAAGCCACGACAGTCACCCTAGGGGCGGCGGGGCTTCCCCGGCTCCTTTTCCCTCGCGCGGGCGGGCGCCACTCCTTCCTTCACTTCTTCCTTCAGGCCTGAATCTGCCGTCCTCCCAAAGCTGCCGCCCAAGGCCATGGCCTCAGGTGTCCTTATGGGTAATCCAGGCCTGGCCTCATGTAAGCCGCCCCGAGTCCCCATCGGAGAGATGGTGGTGGGGTATAAAGATTATTATTATTATTATTATTAGATACAAGGCTTGTGGATATGATGCCTTTAAAATGATCTTTGCCCAACCTCAGAGCCACATGTGCTGCTGGGTTGCATTTCCCAGTCTACACAGTGGAAAATCCAAAGTGATGAGAGTTGTTGTTCAATAATATCTGGAAATCCAAACTGGGTAACAACTAAAGCGCATCAAAGAAAATTATAGTTGGCCCTCTGTATTCACAAATACTTCCTTTGTGGATTCAACAGACCTTTGAAGCCAACCATGAATCTGATGTGGCCCTCCATGAAAATGCATCTAATTCCCTTGAGGCAAAAGCAGGATTGATTCCTAATAATAATAATAATAATAATAATAATAATGCAACAGACAAAGAGGGGGTGTCGTAAAAATATAATGCAGAGCAGAAGAGAAAACGGGCAAAAAAGGCTCTCCATGGACAGTTCCTTGGAAAAATTAAGAACAAAATTGACTAGGAAAAAACATGGATGTGGCTCACAAATGGCACTTGGAAAAAGGAGATGGAGGGCCTGATTCTTGCAGCCCTGGAACACGCCATTAGAACCAATGCCATCAAAGCCTGAATTGACAAGTCGATGACAGATTCCAAGTGAAGACTCTGCAAGGAAGCAATGAAAAGAAGGATCACATCCTCAGCTGCTGCAAGAAGATGGCTCAGATGGACTACAAGCAGAGGCAGAACACCTTTGCTCAGATGATCCACTGGAACTTGTGCCACAAATAACATCCGCCTGCGACAAAGAACTTGTGGGATTACAAGCCAGAAAATGAACACGTCAAACTCCCCTGAGACTTCCAAATTCGGACTGACAGAGCTTTGGAGCATAATACTCCTGACCTCACGATTGTGGGGGGAAAAAAGTATGGATCATTGATGTTGCGATCCCAGGTGACAGAAGAATTGGCGAGAAGCAACTGGAAAAGCTTACAAGATATGAGGATATTAAGACTGAACTGGAAAGACTCTGGCACAAGCCAGTAAAGGTGGTCCCAGTGGTGATTGGCACACTGGGTGCAGTACCTAAAGACCTTGGCCTGCACTTAAAAACAATTGGTGCTGACCAAATCACCATCTGTCAGCTGCAAAAGGCCACCCTGCTCAGATCTGCACATGTTATTTGCCGATACATCACACAGTCCTAGACACTTGGGAAGGGTCTGGCATGTGATCCAATACAACAGCCAGCAGAGTGGCCTTGTTTGCTGTAGACTCATCTTGTTGTGTTTCAAACAACAACAACAGACTTTATTTCTCTCCCGCCTCTTCTCACAGTTCAAGGGAGTTGACAACATTGCTGAAACACATAATCATGTAAAAACATTCTGTAGAATACACATATTAAAACGTATTTCCATAAAATGCGTCTTAAAATATACAAAGTAAAAGTTAGACATAGAGTGGAAGTTTAAAACTATCACAAGAAAAGGGCGAGAAAAGGGTCTCTCTATATGGCACGAATAGAGATCCACTGGACTTAGCAGGCACTTGTGTCTTTATTTTTCCATTGGAATATATGGAATTAATGAAGTTTGACTCCACTTTTACTGCCATGGTAAGGCAGGCTTATGTTGAAATATTAAATTGATGCTTGTTAGAAAAAAAATCAAAGAATGCATACGTAACAGCGACAGCCCACCAGAGGGAAGGGGGGACATGGTATCACATGATTTCCCCGAAATCAGGTGTTTTCTAAGAAACAAAACTTAAGGGAATCAGACTGGGCATGTGCAGAAATGCAAGAGATAAGAAACACTGTATCTTCAAGGATGGAGGGTGGACAGTCCGTGTTACATGATGATTGGCTACAAATTTTAGCTGCGCCATAACTTTTGACCAATAATAAGATTTTGGGCGACCATAAGTCGAACCCTGATGTTTATTTGTGCGACCATAAGTCGAACCCTGATGTGTGTATAAATGTGTGCCTCACCTGGAGGAGGAGGTCCCTCCCTGAGAGCACCATGTTGTGCCGGGTTGGACCTCTGCAGCTGTGGAAGTAAAGTAAACTGATCTTTTCTGAGAAACTTTGTTGTCTGCCTCCTACTTCTTCTGCGTCCGCTCGAGCAGCCAACCGTGTGTAGTCATGGAAATCTGCTACATTATCTGGTGACCCCGACATGATGTGATTTATAAGACGGACCGTGAAGCGGAGACAGATCCTGTTGGCAGGACGGCCTCAACTCGTTGGCGAAAACCAGAGGTGACAACCGTGAGTAGAGAAGGGGCCCCTAACAAAGACCGATTGCGGTCCCCACCTCTTCGTCAGCGCCGAACGACCCTGAGTGCCGCAACGGATTTGGGTTACCAGAAAAGCCAGTTCAGAGGATTGCGCACAAGGGAAGTCCAGGGGCGAAGGTTGTTCCGACGTCTACAGCAATCTGGCAAGTATAGTGGTCAAGTAAGACACTAGGTAACACACACCGGTGCCGGGGGAGGTGATACATTAAGTACCCAAGATGGGAGGGGGAGGCTCCAAGGAGACGCCCTTACAGTGTCTGCTAGACAATTTTGACAAGTTTTCTCAGTTGGTAGTGGAGGGAGACCCACAAGACATAAAGGATTTTAGATTGAGGAACTTGTGCAGAAATGAATGGCCAACATTTAACATAGCATGGCCAGAGGAAGGAACTTGGGATCTGAAAAAGTGTAAACAACTTGAAAACTATTGTGCAGACGTACATCCAGACCAGTGGGTGTACGCTGCCACATGGGAAAGGGTAGTAGAGGAGGAGGCATGGTGGGTGAAAAGGTGCCAGCAGGGCAAGTGCATGGTAGCCAAAGGCAAGGGAAGAAAGAAGAAACCAATTTTAGTATCCGAAGAGGAGGAATCCCAGACAAACAGGAGAAGAGGGAGACCACCCCCAGCAGCCCCACCTATAGTTCCTCCCGTCCCGACAGCACCTATGGCGATATCAAGTGAACCACCAGCCTATGACCAAGCCCCCTCGCAAGCTAAAACGCTTTACCCTAGAGAAGATCTGAATAAACCTCAGAGGGGAGGAGAAATCCAAGAAGCTCAGCCCGTAGTGAGACACAAGACAGGAAGAGGCCCTAGTGATGACTCCCCGGCAACCACCCGGAGCCATACTACGGTAATAAGGACCCAACCATCTAGTCCAGAGGGACCCCAAGTGTCGAGGGAAATGCCACTAAGGAGAGTCCCGATAATGAATGGACAGGATCAAGTGATCCAGGTTTTTCAGGTGATCCCCTTCACCTCAAGTGACCTTCTTAATTGGCGAAACATGACCCCCCTGTATTCAGAACAGCCGCAGGCCATGGCCAATTTACTGGAAGGAATAATGGCCACACATAATCCGACTTGGCAGGATTGCTGTCAGCTGCTTAACACCTTATTCTCTACTGAAGAGAGAAGGGCAGTCATTAACCAAGGGAGTTTGCTGGCACAAGAGGGATGCCCCCAAGGGCATGACGTTAATGTATATGGAGCAGCCAGATTTCCAATAGAGGTGGATCCACAGTGGGACCCAGAAAATGATAATCATATGGTAGCCTTACGGAGGTTTCAAGGGTTTCTGGTAGATGCTGCAAGAAAGGGGCTCCCGAGGCCAGCCAGCATTCAGAAAATACAAAGTATAAAGCAGGAGAAGATGGAATCTCCCAGTGCCTTTTTGGAAAGATTAGAGGAAGCTTACAGAAAGTATAGCCCCTACAATCTTGAGGATGATAATGGGAAACGGGCTCTGGCACAGTCCTTTATCTCACAGGCAGCTGATGATATTAGGAGGAAAATTCAGAAGCAGCCAGGATTTTTGGGAAAGACTATGAATGAGCTGTTGGCATTGGCGGATCAGGTTTATATGACACGGGAGCAGGTGGAAGAGGAGAAAAAGGATAAAAAGAAGAAAGAAGGATATAAGGTATTGTTAAACATGATGGGCGAGAGGTAGAGAGAAAGGAAGTTATTTGCGCTATCCCGACACCCACCACCAGGAGGCAGACGAGAGAGTTCCTTGGCTCTACAGGATATTGCCGTCATTGGATTCCTAATTATGCAGTACTAGCCAAACCACTATATCAAGCAACAAGAGGGAGTCGACAGGATCCTTTTGAATGGACAGAAGAGTGTGAGCAATCTTTCAAAGCTCTGAAAGGTGCATTAATGTCTTCCCCGGCATTGGGTCTGCCTGACTTAAATAAGCCGTTCTTCTTTTTCGTCTCTGAACAAGAAGGAACCGCGGTAGGAGTGCTTACACAAATGCTAGGCACATGGCAGAGGCCAGTGGCATGTTTATCAAAACAATTAGACACAGTGGCTCAAGGGATGCCCCCGTGCCTCAGGGCAGTGGCGGCAGCTGTAGAATTGATTAAGGAGGCCAGCAAATTGACCTTAGGACAGCCACTGACAGTGAGGGTACCCCATAGTGTGAAGGCATTGTTAGACACAAAGGGACCACGCTGGCTCACGAATGAGAGGCTGACCAAGTATGAGGGGGTGTTGTGTGACAATCCAATGGTGACCTTGGAGGTGTGTCCCACCTTAAACCCGGCAACGTTGCTACCGACACCAGGGGAGGCAGCAGTCCATCAGTGTGCACAGGTGATGGATGAGGTGTATTCCAGCAGACCAGATTTGAAGGACGTGCCTTTGGAATGGGTAGACGTAATCCTCTTTACGGATGACAGCAGCTTTGTGGAGAATGGGGTGAGGCACGCCGGCTATGCGGTGGTGACGGGGGAGGTGGAGACGCTGGAAGCAGGGTCTTTGCCTCCGGGAACCTCCGCTCAACGAGCCGAGTTGATTGCTCTCACCCAAGCGCTGCGGTTGGCAAAGGACCAGAGGGTTAACGTCTATACGGATTCACGGTATGCCTTCACAACTTTGCACGCTCATGGAGCCTTGTATATAGAGAGAGGTTTTTTGACCTCAGCTGGAAAGGGTGTAAAGCATGCTGATGAGATTGTGGCACTCCTGGAGGCTGTGTGGGATCCAAGAAAGGTAGCGGTCATGCACTGCCGAGGCCACCAAAAAGGGGAGGACCCAGTAACACAGGGAAATCGACAGGCTGATCGGGCGGCAAGGGAAGCAGCGCTGGCTCAGAAGCCAAACGCTGCAATGATCACTTTAACCCAGGGACTCCAGATAGAGTCATTTCAATACACAGAAGGAGAGGAAAAGTGGGCCCTGGGAGAACAAGGGGAATGGAAAAAGGGGGCAATAGTAATGCCAGACAACCGTGTCTATGTCCCTAAGGATGTAGCATGGCACATAGTCCAACATACACACCAAAGCACTCACATGGGAAAGTCAGCACTGGCAGCATTGTTGGGAAGGCAAATGTACATAGATGGATTGCATGACTTAGCAGCAGCAGCCGCACGCCAATGTTGGATCTGCGCCAGAAATAACCCAAGAGAGGGCTTGTTAAAGCCCCCAGGAATACAACATCAAGGAAACACACCATTTGAAGCATTAGTAGTGGATTTTACAGAAATGCCTCCACAGATGGGATACAGATATTTGCTAGTATTTGTGGACACATACACAGGATGGCCGGAAGCCTACCCCACCAAGACAGAAAAAGCGGCAGAAGTAACGTTATTCCGAGGCATGGAATAACATTAGAGATCGGTTCAGATAATGGCCCAGGGTTTGTACATCAGGTCGTACAGGGAATAAGCAAAATATTAAACCTCAAATGGAAATTGCATTGCGCTTATAGGCCCCAATCGTCTGGGCGCATGGAACGTATGAACAGATCAATAAAAACTACCATTGCAAAGTTGTGCTAAGAAACAGGATTAAAATGGAATGTGGCCTTGCCGTTAGCACTCTTAAGAATCAGATGCACACCACATAAAAAGACTGGTTTGTCTCCATATGAAAGATTATATGGAAGACCGCCACTAAATTTGAAGCCACTAACAGAGGTAATTACAGATGGCCATATAGTGGGAAACCAACAAACTATGGCCCAAGTGCAGCTCCTAGGGAAGCATATAGAACAGCTTCATCAGTACACAGCAGATTTGAATCCACTATTTCCTACCACACCTCTGCATTGTTTTTCACCAGGAGATGAAGTGTTGGTGAAAGAATGGAAGATTGATCCATTGGGCCGGAAGTGGAGAGGACCTTACACCGTGCTACTATCCATGCCCACTGCGGTCAAGGTAAATGAGGTGAAACCGTGGATACATTACACCAGGCTGAAGCACGCACCCCCCAGCTGGAGAGCGGAAGTCGATCCGGAGGACGAACTGAGGCTTAGGATCACCAAACAACCCTCGGAAGGGACAACAAGGCCACGAAACTGATCCCTGCGGGTGCAACAGATCGGCGTGGTCAAATATGTCGCAGAGTGGCCCACCAAGAGAACCTAAGGCATTATCCATAAGATGGTGGAAACAGATTTTAATGGGAAAGCAAAAGAAAAGACCCCCTTCAGGGGTCCGCACTATATTTGGGTTCATTGTATTTATAGAATTAATTAAGGGAAATATGGCAGATATTGGACATCCTAATATATGGGTTCGCCACGCACAACATACGTTTGAGCAACATGGGAAAAATACTGTCTTAAGATATCAGCCACCATTGGCAGTCTCAAAAAACTTCCTTCACACCATGGGGAATAGCTTCAAAGGATTTAATATTATCCCAGGTACACCAAATGGCCAAGGAGAACTCAACCATGTTCTCCACACCACCCCACCAACTTAACAATACTAAATGGAGGTATTTAAAAATTCATAGATACACAAAAGCTATGTGTTTTTGCTGTAATAGTATGAGAATATGGGACACAAAATGGAAACACTGGAAAAGGGCTCAAGGGGTGCTCTCAAAATTAACCTCCTACCCACATTGCACTGAAAAGGTGGTGTTAAGCGGATCGTATAATTCCACCGAATGGAATTCTTCTCAATGGGATGGGTGGGAGGAATTATACCCATACATGCTCCCTTGGGACCCGTCCTCAGCAGGAGGAACTGATAACACAGGATCGATGTGTTCAGGTTGGCAAATAAAAGATCCCAGGTTATGGTTTTTCTTTAAAGAATATGTAACAAACTTCCATCCCCAAGAGGGCCAATGTGTAGCAATTGGATATTTTACGCTGCCTGTACAAGTATTGCCCCCAAGGACAAGGAGGGATACGGCGGGACCGTTAGGACCAGGATGTTCAGATAAAGTAATAACAGATGTGCGAATGTCAGATCAGAGTCCAGTGGTTAACTCCTTTGTGGGAGTATTAAGCCTAGGAAGTTATGGAAACATTGTAATTTAAGAAAATCGAAAGTCTATAATAGGTCTGACTTGCAGATTAGAGAAAACTATAAATGCCACTTCACAGGTGATTTTAGAATTGCAATCAGAAATTGATGAATTAAGTCAAGACATAGCCCAAAACCGATTGGCTCTAGATTACCTTTTAGCTGCACAAGGAGGAATGTGTGAGGTACTGCCCACAGGGGAATGTGAAGTACATTTTCATACTCTGAACAGAACTATCCAACAGCAAGTCAGTAATTTTCAACATATAATAAAGAACAATGTACACACTTCGACCGGAATCTGGGGATGGTTAGATGGATTATTAGCCAACATGAAATGGTTGCAAGGAGTAATATTAATTTTAATAGTTATTGGAATATTGTTTTTAGCTTTAATGTGTTGTCTGCCTAAATTGTGTGAAAGGGTACTAGAGAGAACAGTATTTGGAGAAAGAATAGCCTTAGTGCAACGCCGGAAAGATTGGAGAGACCCATAAACATGTTATAGTTTGCTAAAGCTTTTGTAAAATGCTTTGCAAAAAAAGAAGAGTTAGGAATAAGGCAGGCTTATGTTGAAATATTAAATTGATGCTTGTTAGAAAAAAAATCAAAGAATGCATACGTAACAGCGACAGCCCACCAGAGGGAAGGGGGGACATGGTATCACTTGATTTTCCCGAAATCAGGTGTTTTCTAAGAAACAAAACTTAAGGGAATCAGACTGGGCATGTGCAGGAATGCAAGAGATAAGAAACACTGTATCTTCAAGGATAGAGGGTGGACAGTCCGTGTTACATGATGATTGGCTACAAATTTTAGCTGCGCCATAACTTTTGACTAATAATAAGATTTTGGGCGACCATAAGTCGAACCCTGATGTGTGTATAAATGTGTGCCTCACCTGGAGGAGGAGGTCCCTCCCTGAGAGCACCATGTTGTGCCGGGTTGGACCTCTGCAGCTGTGGAAGTAAAGTAAACAGATATTTTCTGAGAAACTTTGTTGTCTGCCTCCTACTTCTTCTGCGTCCGCTCGAGCAGCCAACCGTGTGTAGTCATGGAAATCTGCTACAATGGCTCAATGCTATGGAACCCTGGAAGTTGTAGTTTGGTGAGGTATCTAAACTCTTTAGTAAAGAAGGTTTAAAGACCTTGTAAAACTACAACTCCCAGGGTGTCATAGCCTTGAGTCATGGCAGCGTAAGTTGAGTCAAACTGCATTAATTCCAACGTACAGATGTGATATTATTTAGTATGCATTCCTCTGAAGTACACCACTACAATATACAGGTCGAAATATCTTAGGCCTCTTCTGCACTGCCATATAAAATTCAGATTATGTGCTTTGAACTGGTTTATACGACAACGTAGACTCAGATAATCCAGTTCAAACCTGATAATGTGGATTACCCACCTTGATAATCTGGGTTATATGGCACTGTGGAAGGGTTCATACACTGCCATATAAAATCCAGATTATCTCCTTTGACCCGGATTATATGGCAGTGTGGACTCAGATAACCCAGTTTAAAGCAAAGCAGATAATATGGATTATCTGTCTTTATAATCTGAATTAAATGGCTGTTAGAAGAGCTCATACACTGCTTTATAAAATCCAGATTATTTGCTTTGGACTGGATTATATGGCAGTGTAGACACATACTGTATAATTTGGTTCAAAGAAAGTAATGTGGATTATCAGCCTTAATAATCTGAATTATATGGCTGTGCATAAAAGCCCACACACTGCTTTATAAAATCCAGATTATTTGCTTTGAACTGGATTATATGGCAGTGTAGACATATATAATCCGGTTCAAAGCGGTAATGCGGATCATCTGCCTTAATAATTTGGATTATATGGCTGTGTATGAGCCCCTACACTACTTTAGAAAATCCGGATTATCTGCTTTGAACCGGATTATATGACAGTGTGGACTCAGATAACCCAGTTCAAAGCAGGTAATATGGATTGTCTGTCTTGATAATCTGAATTAAATTAAATGTTGTGCTGGAAGAGCCCATACACTGCCATATAAAATCCAGACTCTGCTTTGAACTGGATTATATGGCAGTGTAGACATATATAATCCGGGTCAAAGCGATAATGCGGATTATCTGCCTTGATATTCTGGATTATATGGCAGTGGATTATAAAGCAGTTGGCCTCGGCAAACTATAAATCCTAGGAATAGGCCAAAAAAAAGTTAAAGTGATATATCAAAGCAGTATAAAGTTATAGTAACAGAGACAAAGCATCACCACCAACCAAAAAAAAAAGGTCAGTCCCTGGTCATTCCGCGCATGCGCGCTGGAAATGAGTTTCCACCGACAGCGAGCTTGCGAGGTTCGAACGCGTCCCAGTTGGCGCATGCGCCCTACCAACGACGCGCTCTTCCCTCGCGCCGGCTTCGAAGAACGCGGTACTATTCTGTCCCGTCCGGGGCGCCGTCCCGCGTTGGGCTTTACCCTCCGGAAGCGGAAGCCAGGCACCCAAGCGAGGGCTCGTGAGGTAGGCGCGATGGCGGCCCGCGGAGCCTCCGGGAAGCGTGGCGGCCCTCGAGGCGGAGCCGGGGCCCAGGAGGAGGCGCCCCCGCCGCCGCTGCAGGCCGTGCTGGTGGCCGACAGCTTCAACCGGCGCTTCTTCCCCGTCTCCTAGGTCGGCCCGCGGGTGAGAGCGACAGGCAGGCCCCCGTGTAGGCCTCGCCCAACTCCCGCCGCCCTCCAGGTGTTTTGGACTCCAACTCCCACAATTCCTAACAGCCGGCAGGCTGTTAGGAATTGTGGGAGTTGGAGTCCAAAACACCTGGAGGGCTCAAGTATGCCCCGCCTGGCAAATTCATGTTTTCCTCACTGGCTATTCAGTCTAACAACTGAAACCATTGCTTTGTGGTTCAGTCTCAACCTGTGGCTTCCCAGGTGTTTTGGCCTCTTCGCTTTTCTTTCTGAACGAAGATTCTTTAGGAAGGTCTCTACAAGCGCGTTGATGACTAAAAAGGCCAATCTGAGATAGGCAAGTCCGGTTGCAGAAAGCACAGCAGAAAGTCTCCTTGGGTGATGTCGTTTCCAAGTTGCGGATCTTTCTGCGTTGTCGTTTCTCTTCCAGACCCATTCGGCGTGTCTTCTCGAAAGAGGCCGCAGCATTGTGGATAGTGCGTCTCCATGCCTCCCGATGTGAGGCCAGGGTGGACCATTCTTGGCGATCAATCTGGCCGAGCCTGAGATGTCGTTTCAGGGAGTCCTTATATCTCTTTTTGGGGGCGCCTCTCTTGCGCTGACCCATGGGGAGTTCACCATAGAGTAGTATCTTTGGGAGGCGGTGGTCCTCCATCCTAGAGACGTGCCTTGCCCAGCGCAGCTGTGTTTTCAATAGCATGGCCTCAATGCTGGTGATCCCTGCTTCCTCAAGGACAGCAACATTAGTCACATAGTTGGTCCAGTGTATATTTAGGATTGTGCGAAGACAGCACTGATGAAAGCGTTTGAAGAGTCGTAGGTGTTGGCGATAGGTGACCCATGTTTCAGACCCATATAGGAGAATAGACAGTACGATAGCTCTCTACACACTGATTTTGGTGCTTTGCCTCAGGTGCTTGTTGCTCCAGACTCTTTTGTGAAGCCTTCCGAATGCACTATATGCCTTTGATAATCTCTGATCTATCTCTTTATCAATCTTGGTGTCTGAAGAGATGATGCTTCCCAGGTAGGTGAACTGCTGAACGGACTTAAACACAGATTTGCCTATGCTGACGGGATGATGGTGTTCTTCCTGTGGTGCAGGCTGGTAGAGGACTTCTGTTTTCTTCAGACTGACTTCCAGGCCAAACAGCTCTGCAGCTGTTGTAAAGCAGGATGTTACGCGCTGTAGCTGTTTTGGCCTACAAGTCCCAGAAATCCCAGCCAGTTTAACAGCTGTTAAGATTACTGGGAATTGAAGGACAAAACATCTGGGGACCTACAGGTTGAGAACCATTGTTTTAGTGGATTATCTCTATCTTAACAGTGATAAAAGAGCGTATGTTCCTGTTGGTGTTTTTAGATCTCTCAGTGGCTTTCGATACCATCGACCATGGTATCATTTAGGAAAGCCTGAATGGTCTGGGAATCAGAGGCAGTGTGCTAAGTGGTTCCGATTGAACCTCTCAGGTAGGATGCATATGGTACTGCTTGGGGACAGCAACTCCTCAAAAAAGGTGCTGTTACGTGGCATCCCACAATGCTTTTTAATAATTACGTGAAAATGCTGGGAGAGATCATCCATAAGCAATACACCCAAATATATTTCACTATTTCTTCAAAAACAACCTCTGCTAATGATAGCATGCCATCTTTGAATGAATGTCTGGGAGAGGTACTGGGCTGGATGAGGGAAAACAAATTGAAACTCAATCCAGACAAAACAGAAGTGCTTGCCATCAAGGGTCCCAATTAAAGGTCCTGGATAGGGTCATACTTCCCCTGAAAGACTGCGTTCACAGCTTGGGATTCTCCTGGATCCATCCCTCCAAATGTCATCCCAAGTAGATGTGACAATGGTCGGGAGTACTTATTATTAGCTTTAACTGACCCTCCAGCTGCCCCCTTTTCTAGATTTGGAGGACCTGAAGATGGTGGTGCACATGTTGGCAACCTCAAGGTTGGACTTCTGCAATGCAATGCTGTACCCTTGTACCAAGTTCGGAAACCCCATCTGGTTCAAAATATGGCAGCTAGACTGGTTACGGGAGCATCTAGGAGTGAGCATATCACACCAATCCTAAAGTCACTCTGCTGACTGCCAATTAGTTTCTGGGCAAAGTACAAGATGTTGGTTTTGCCCTTTAATGCCCTACATGGTTTGGGTCCAGGTTATTTAAAAGGGCGCCTTCTCCCATACAATCTGCCCCTTTAGACACTGAGATCCTTTGGGAGATGGCTACTCCAGCCTCCAGAACCCAACTGGTGATCGTCACCCAAGAGGATCTTTTCATCGACTGCCCCAAGGCTGTGGAAAGACCAGCCAGTAGAGCTCTGACAACTAAATCAGCTGTTGCAATTTAAGACACAAGTGAAGACCTGTCTCTTCCGGCAGGCCTACCCAGACAGTCTTTAAACATAAACATGATTTTTTTATGCATGGCCTTCGTTTAATTTCTGTTTTGTCTGTTTTAATATGTATTTCATAGATATATGTTTTGATATGTTACTTTTATGGAGGTACGTCTTAGTGTATGTATTTACTGTTTTTGCTGTATTTGTATATTTTACTTGTTTTGTCCCGTGCCTCAAACTGGGAGGAGAGGCGTGTACAAAATAAAATTATTTTTATTAGTATTATATACAGTATATATATTTAGATATTTTGGAGAAGGGATGCATGTCTGAACAAGACATTCATTTATATCTCTTGTACACATAGTAGTAGCTTTCTGTAACATGGATAAAGCAACTTTGCAATAATACAACAAGTAAGGTCCACTGTCCTGCAGGGATTTCACCTCCATTCAACATTACTGTTGGCATGCATCAGGGATCAGCACTTTCATCATTACTATTCCTACTCTACCTAGACTTCACCTGAGATAAGAGTGCACCCAGTTCTGGGCAAAGCAATTCAAGAAGGATATTGGTGAGATAGAATACATGCAGAGAAAGGTGAGCCAAATGGCCAAAGTTCTGGAATCCAAGCCATATAGGAGTGTCTTAGGGAGCTGCAGATATTTCCATTGGAGAATAGAAGGCTGGGATCAGCACTTTCACCATTCTACAACACATTTGCAGACTATACATCCCTGGACACTCCTATATACAGATGACATAGCACTCGACCACCAAAAACATTCAGCCTTCCAACAACAGTTGCAAACATTAAATGATGGACTCAGTGAAAACGGACTTCAATGGCTCATACCCAAAACAGAATACAGCATTCCCTCACTTATTGCTGGGATTAGGTTCCAGGACCTCCTGCAATAAGTGAAAATCCGTGATGTATGGATGCTCTATTTCTTTTAATATTTATACATTATTTTAGTAGTTATGCACTATTTTAAGTCTTTATAAACTTAAAATAAAGTGAAAGAAAGGCCCTTCAAGGCTGGAGGGAGAGAGGGAGGACTGAGGAGGGAAAGCACCTTGGAGAGCAGCAGCGGCAAAACCCCGCAAAACAGCGAAAATACCATGATATATATTTTAAATTAATATTTTTTGAAATCTGCGAAACAGCGGTTCTGTAAAAAGCGAACCGTGAAGTAGTGAGGGAACACTGTATCTAGACTGTAGCCCCCAAACTGGAAAAAACAATCCAAATTAATGGACAAGCACTAAAGAAGACCTACCCATTTAAATAACTAGAGTCACTGGTCTCCATAGATGAATAAATGAATAAATGCAGCCTGGTTGAAATGGTGGCAAACTACTACCGGTAGCATTTTGTGTAACTCAAAATGCCTGAACAATTCAAAGCTAAGATCTACACTACAATTTATTTATTTGCGACATTTATATGCCGCCCTTCTCACCCCAAAGGGGACTCAGAGCGACTTACAAGTTATACAGTATGTAAATACAATATATTATATTATTAGCATAGCACAATATTAGTAACATACATTCCCATATTGTACTACACCAGTATACTGTAATATTATTAGTAATATTACATGTAATGTGAAATATATAATTATTATATTGTATTATTATTAGTATTATATTGTATTACATTGTAATATTATCAATATTATATGTGTATACAATATATTATATTATTACCACAGCACAATATTAGTATTATGTATTACTATATTGTACTATACCATTATCTGAATATTATTAGTAATATTACATGCAATATAAAAATATAATTCTTATATTTTGTTATTAGTATTATATTGTATTACATTATAATATTACCAATATTATATATGTATACAATATATTATATTATGACCACAGCACAATAGTAATATATTAATACTATAATATATTAATATATGAGCCTTAAAGTGCCAGTTTGAATAGCAGTAAAAGTGCAACAACTCTTGGTCTGTGGCCTTTTGTTCTAAAATTTTATGAATAAAGGTCTCTATAATACATAGATTGGTAGTATATAAAATAAGTTCTAGGGAACCTGTCAGTGATGGTAGTTGTTGATAAGCCTCCGAAAGATTCACAAGAGCGGCAAGAGGACATCTGAGCAATCAGGTACTGGAGTGATGGAGCAGCTGAGAGCAGGAACAGCAATAGCAGATGGCGGCTATGTTAACTGAGTTAAGCGGGAGGCTTCCAGCAATAATGGAGTCTCTAATATTGGAGGTGGTGGCAGCAATGATGTGACAGCCTCTGGGATGGAAAAAAAACCTCTGTAGTCACTGTCAGGGTGCTGGCGAGTTTTTTTTTAATAAAGCCAGCCACAACAATGCAAGGTCCAGTCCCAAATGGCCAGCCATGGGGGATGGTCTTTAGGCCCCTCAAGGTGGTGAGAGATGGTAATCGGGACCCAAGCTAGTCCCAACAGTGCCTATATCAGGGGTGCTCAGAAAGTCGATCGCGATCGACTGGTCGATCTTGGGACCCAGGGAGGTCGATCCCAGCTGGATGAGACGCTTCTGAGGGGGCGGAGCCATGTCACGCCAAGCCCCGCCCCCTCCGCCGGCTTCAGCATTTCCACTGCTTCTCCTGGGTAGAAGAGGATAATGCCAAGCCAGTGGTGGCTATCTATGCCACCACTGGCTTGGCATTACCTCTTCTACCCAGGAGAAGCAGTGGAAATGCTGAAGCCAGAGAGAGGAGGGGGCGGAGCCAAGCCCCGCCAAGCCCCGCCCCCTTCCCCAGCTCCGCCCTGTTATCTCTTGGTAGATCTTTCTGACTTGGTTTTAGTTTAAGTAGCTCGCATGCTGAAAAAGTGTGGGCACCCCTGGCCTATATGAATGGTGGTAAGTCAGAGACTAGCAGTGATCAGTGGCTGGAGGTAACGGCAGCAGATGATTGTGCCGGCTACAGTAGGTCAGGTCTTTAAGAAGGGAGGGAGTGTGTTTCAGCCATGTTGAAATGGCAGGGCTCAACCTCTTCACCCTTCATCTTCACTTCACCCCTTCTTGCCAGAAATTGTACAAATCTGGTCTTCCAGTGTCTCCTCTGAGACCCTGATTGATCAGTAATGCAATCAGGGCACAGGGGTGATCTGGATGGAGAGATTTATTCAGATTGAGATTTTCATTTCCAGAGCTGTTGAAGGGTTCTTACCTCCTCTCCGCCATCTTGAAACAATTATCCACCCAGTAGACCTCTCTCTATGGGGCACAGTTCTGGCCAGCAACAAAGAAACATGAAGAAGCCCTTAACGCAATGAAAATGCTGAGATGAACACTTGACTTGATATTTCTTGGTAAGGTAAAGGTTTTCCCCTGACATTAAGTCAAGTCGTGTCTGACTCTGGGGGTTGATGCTCATCTCTATTTGTAAACCGAAGAGCCGGCGTTGTCCGTAGATATCTCCAAGATTATGTGGCCGGCATAACTGCATGGAACACTGTTACTTTCCTGCTGGAGCATTACCTATTGATCTACTCAACATTTGCATGTTTTTGAACGGCTAGGTTAACAGAAGCTGGGGCGGACAGCGGAAGCTCACGCTGCTCCCCAGATTCGAACCTGTGACCTTCTTGACCATGTGCCAAATGATGACATCTTCCAAAGTCTAGTAATAAAAGTGATCAGCAAGAAAATGCAGGAAGCAAGACTACGGTGGTACGGCCACATTATGAGAAGAGAACCTACTTCAGTAGCACAAATAGCACCGCATTTCAAGATTGGACCATGCCGATGGTCAAAGAAAAGATGAATGGACACCATCAATGAAGACATGCATGCTGCCAGCCCGAGACCTGAGGATGCTCAAAACAAAACCCCATGGAAACGGCAATCACAATGCTAACCCCTGCATTGGGAAAATAGCTTAGAAAGAAGAAGAAATATTCCCTAGTCGGAAGTGGAGAATAATGATGGAATAGAGCCCTTAATTTCTAGTGGAAAAGAGAGTCGCATGGCCTCCATAGTTCTATGCTTATTGTCTCAGTGCAGATTGAGCATCCCTTATCCAGGATTCCAAAATCCATCGCATGGGAGGCTGAGATAGTCACCTTGTGATGGTTCAGCGCTGATACACTCTTAAGTTTCTTGCACAAAATGATAAAAAGTGTGTATAAATTTGCCTCCAGGCTAAGGGTGCACATGAAACATAAATGAATTTGAGGTCTAGACTTGGGTCCCATCTCCAAGATATCTCTTGATGTATGCCAGTAGAAATGCAGACCTTCCAAAATCTGAAATCCAAAACACCTCTAACCCCAAGCATATAATAAGGGATACTCAACCTGTATTTCCACAGCAACCCTGCAATTACCACCTCCATTTTGCAGATAAGGGAGAGGAACTTGAGGTATGGTGATTTGTCCAAGATTGTGAAGATATGGAATGCTTCACAAAGGTCCTGTATGAGGGCTATTTGCAAGTTTGTGAAATGTTACCATTTTTCCTCACTTTATTTAGTGAGTTCAGGACTGAGTTAAGATTTTGATCAGGACAATATCCGTTCAGAGTTTTGTTTTGTTTTTGTTTTAGTACTGACCCTTGTACAGTTTGAGTATCTGTTATCTGAAGTTCTTGGGTATTTCAAATTTCTTACATCCTCTGTAACTCTGGTATATTTGTATATGCATAATTTTGGAGATGGGACCCAAGTCTAAATGTAACATTCATGTATGTGTCGTGTGCATCTTATGCACAGTATTTTAAGCAAAGTTTGTATACGTTGGACTGTCAGAAAGCAAAGCTATCTCAGCCACCTGGCAGTTTTGTATTTTGGAGTATTTGGGGTTTGAGAATTCCAGATAAGGGATGCTAAACCCATAGTAGTGGAGTCCCCGGTGGCGCAATGGGTTAAACCCTTGTGCCGGCAGGATTGGTCAACCAACAGGTTGGCGGTTTGAATCCAGGGAGCAGGGTAAGCTCCCGTCTGTTGAGCGCTAGCTTCTCATGCGGGGGTATGAAAGAAGCCTCCCACAAGATGGTAAAACATCAATCATCTGGGCGCCCCTGGGTAACGTCCTTGCAGACAGCCAATTCTCTCATACCAGAATTGACACCAGGTCGCTTCTGACACGCACAAACAAAACTCATAGTCAAGTAGTTAGCTAGAATAATATATCTTATGTTTTCCTCATATGTTTTCTTTCACATTTTTGTTATCAAAACATTAGAAGGTGCCTTTATACAGGGTTTCCCATAAAGTATATGCACCCTTTGATAGCTAATATTCCAGTTCTATATTTTAATATACAATTTTATGTAGCATGATTAAATTGTCCCATTACAACATTGTCAGAGCACAGAATTGCAAGCCTCACTTCAAAGTTTCTCTTGCCTGGTTTTTTTTTCTGGTAGTGGCTTTGGAGCAGGATTTTGTCCTGTTCTGGGTACTTGATCATTTAAACAAGATAGGATTGAACCTGGAAGGTTTGTAGTTTGGAGTCCTCTTTAAGAGAGGAAAGCTGTATATAAATAAATATAACAATAACAGCATTGTGTTTCTCAGATTGTAGTGTTTCCCCACAGTAATGATCAGCTGGCAGATTGCTTTGTTTGGTGTGACTCCAGCCTTTCATTTCCCTGTCATTGTCTTTTCTAATCCCTATTAGCTCATTTTTCATCTTGCCTTCAAATTATTATTCATTTAACCACAAGCCTAACCCAGACTCTCTCATAAAAATTGTGTCACTCATATTCCCACAGTTTTATGTCCCAAACATTTGGCATATTTTTAAACATTCTGTGCTGATTGTATCTGCTCACTTTAAATGTAGTGGGGACATCACTGCCAAATGTGCGTCTGAAATTTTTAAAAATATTTGTTTTGTTAATTTAAGAATGAACCTTATTTCATTTCGTCTTAAAGACTTAATTAGGAAGTCTTGAGTGCTTAGGCCTCTTGGACATAACAAAGTATCAACATCTATTTTTGAGCATCTGCCTTTTAAAGAAAGCAACTCCAGGGGTTCTTGGTAGACACTGAGTATCTTGATCCAGCACAGTCTGGTTTTAGGCCGGGACATGGAACTGAGACAGCCTTGATTGCCTTTGTTGATTATCTACGCCGGAAGCTAGACAGGGGGAGTGTATCCCTACTGGTTCTGCTGGACTTCTCAGCGGCTTTCGATACCGTTGATCACGGTATCCTTCTGGGACGCCTCTCAGAAATGGGACTTGGAAGTACTGTTTTGCAGTGGCTCCAGCCCTTGGAGGGCTGGTCCCAGAGGGTGTTACTGGGTGACACCTGTTCGACCCCGCAACTGTTGTCGTGTGGAGTCCCTCAGGGTTCAGTACTGTCCCCGATGTTATTTAACATCTACATGAAGCCACCGAGGGAGGTCATCCAGAGTTTCGGAGTAAGATGTTATCTGTACGCAGATGACATCCAAATCTGTCACTCCTTTCCACCTGTCACTAAGGAGGCTGTGCAGACTTTGAACCGGTGCTTGGCTGCTGTGTCGGACTAGATGAGGGCTAGCAAATTGAAACTGAATCCAGACAAGACCGAGGTCCTTCTGGTCAGTCGAAAGGCCGAACAGGGCACAGGGTTACAGCCTGTGTTGGACGGGGTCACACTCCCTCTGAAGACACAGGTTCGCAGCTTGGAAGTGATCCTGGAGTCATCGCTGAGCCTGGAACCCCAGGTTTCGGCAGTGGACAGGGGAGCTTTTGCGCAGTTAAGACTTGTGCGCCAGTTGCGCCCGCACCTTGGAAAGTCTGATCATGCTCTGGTCACATCCCATATAGATTACTGCAACGCATTCTACGTGGGGCTGCCTTTGAAGACGGATCAGAAACTGCAATTAGTCTAACAAGCAGCAGCTATATTACTAACAGGAGCTACATACAGGGAGCACACACACACCCTGCTGTGTCAGCTCCACTGGTTGCCTGTCCACTTCTGAGCTCTATTCAAAGTGCTGGTTTTAACCTACAAAGCTCTATATCAGGGGTGCCCACACTTTTTCATCATGCGAGCTACTATATGAACAATCAAGTTGAAAAGATCACCTGTTGTGCATGTGAGTGTGCACGCGCACGCGCATGCTCCTACTGCAGCCTTTTGTCCGCGCGGGGCTTCTTTCTTGCCTGCTCACGAACTCGCCGCCGCGCGCACCCGGGAAGGGGATCCTCCTTGCCTGCGCGCGCTCTCTCTCTTAATGTCTTTGTTGCCTTCCTCCTTCCTGCTGTATGCTTTCGCGAAGCAGGAAGTCCCCATCCCGTCCTGCTTCTTACGTGCACAGCAGGCCCCTCCCACACACGCAGCAGGAGGGTATTTATAGGTGCATCCGCCAGCGCTCCGGCCAGATATGGCTTCGGCGGTGGCTCGGAAGGTGCAGGGCTGGGAAGAGGGGCCGCCTGGCTGCTGCCTGGGATGGGAAACTCAACCGAGAGAGGGACCCACGTGAGGCTGGAGCCTCCCCACGGCAGCCTCCCCCCTCCCTCCTTCCTCGAGGCTTCCTTACCTGGGCAGGAGAAGGAAGAGTGGAAGAGGTGCTTCCCCAAAGTGACAGATGCAGCAGGGGGGGGGGGGCGCCCTTCCTTCCTTTCAAGGGTGTCACTCAGAAAGGACGCCCAAGTGGATGGCTGGCAGGAAGGAGGACCCCTCCCACTGGTGGCAGTCCATGCCCACAAGAGAAAGAGAGGGAGGGAGGGAGGGAGGCTCTTCCTAGTCGGCTCTGAAGAGCCACCCTCTCTCTCTCTCTCCCGTGGGCCCTCACTGCCTTTCTCCTTCAAGGGCGAGGGAGGGCAAGGCGGAGAAAGGCTGCGAGGGCACAAGCAGCAGCAGCAAGTGGAGTCTCCATCCCCGCAGCCCCCTCCTCCTCGGGTTCAGCCCCAGGAACACAGCGGAGCCCTCCCTCCTCGCCCCCAACCAAGGAAAGAAAGCAGCCCCACACAGCTCGCTCGCCCAGGTCTCGGCTTGGAATGGGAGTCCCGAGGGCAGCAGCTGGGTTTGCGGTGGGGCTTGCTTGGCTTTGCCCTACTTTGCCCGGCCTCCTTCGCCTCTTTCTCTCTCTCTCTCTCCCTCTCTCCTTCCAGCGCCCGCCCGCCTGCCTGCCAAAAGGATCCGAAAATGTTCTCCGGATTTCTTTCTTCTCTCCTTGGCTCTCTCTCTCTCTCTCTCTCTCTCACACACACACACACATTCCCTCCATCCCTCCCACAGCCTCGCATCCTATCCGTGCGCGTGCCTTCGTCTTGCTCCCCCCCCCAGCAGCAACCAATGGGTGGTCATGTCACCACACCATGCGTGGCAAGACGAGTGCCAGGGCCCACCCACTAAACCCTCATTTTGGCAAACGAAGCCCCGCAAAGGCGGTGGTGGGAGCGCACGTGCGCGCGCATGGCAGGAGCGCGCTATCCGGCTGGTGTGGCCCAAAGATCACCTGGAAGAGGGCCGAAGATCACCTAGGTGCTCCCGATCACCGTAATGAGCACCCCTGCTCTATATGGTTCTGGCCCAGCTTACTTGTCCGTGTGCATCTGCCCCTATGTCCCACCTCGCAATTTAAGATCATCCGGGGAGGCTCTGCTCTCGCTCCCGCCAGCATCTCAAATGTGGCTGGCGGGGACGGGGGACAGGGCCTTGTCGGCTGTAGCCCCCTGCTTGTGAAACGCGCTCCCAAGCGAAATACGCTCGGCCGCATTCCTCTTAGCGTTCAGAAAGAAGCTGAAGTCTTGGCTTTGGGACCAGGCCTTTGCACAATAGCTTAAAAAACACATGACTGGAACGGATTAATAATGGCAACAGATTTGAGGCTATGGCTTTGTTCTTATCAATTTGGAATTGTGGATGGAGTATTGTTCTAATTCAATTACCTGTTGATTATTGTTTTAATATTACTGCTATTGTTTAATTTTGTATTTACGGTTTTACATTGTATTGATTGTGGCATTAGATTGCCTTTGTTAGCTGCTCTGAGTCCCCCCTCGGGGGTTGAGAAGGGCGGGGTAAAAACACTGTAAATAAATAAATAAATACATTTAGTAATTGTCTGCGTGGGAAGAAAGCAAACAGGAAAACCTTTCTTATCACTACAATTTCATGATAAAAAGAGTTTACTGTGTCTAAATTACCTCAACAGGTAGAAAGCCAACTGATAACATGAGAGATTTTCCTGCACCTGTGTGAAAAAGAATGCTTGGGTTGTTTATTTAATGTATACATTTAATGCTCAATGTGTTGTCAAAGGCTTTCATGTTCAGAATCACTGGGTTGCTGTGAGTTTTTTCGGGCTGTATGGCCATGTTCCAGAAGCATTCTCTACTGATGTTTCACCCATATCTGTGGCAGGCACCCTCAACCTCTGAGAATGAACCTAACCCCCCCCCCCCCACACACACACAGTTGTGCCAACACTTGTTTGAAATATTTCCCATTATGTGTGCTAATCGAAGGGTTCTATACCATTTAGAGATTATTTGGGTTTCTTTAATCCTCATATGTTTAATTTTATTAATATTGTCAATCTATCTCTTTGTTTCTCAAGGCACACATATTTTGCATCTACAGTTATTTATTTATTTATTTATTCAATTTTATATACCGCTCCTCCCTGCAGGCTCGGGGCGGTTTACAACAATCAGTTAAAATACATGTAGCACACAACATACAAGTTCATAAAATACAGTTAACCTTTAAAACATTTGTCAGATAAGGCATGGTCAGCGCCGGGGCTTAGTTAAAGGCAAGCCTAAACAAAGTTGTTTTGCATGCCCTCCGGAAGGGAGCTAGCTCTGTGATGGCGCGAATGTCGTCCGGCAACGCGTTCCACAGCGTCGGAGCCACTGCGGATAATGCTCGCTGTCTGGTCACAGATAGATGGCAGGAGCAGACTGATGGAACTGTCAGGAGATTTTGTTCTTCTGAATGTAGTCGTCTCGGGGGAACATACGGGGTGAGGCGGTCCCATATATTGATGACTCTAGAAAAAATATCAAAAAGAAGTGTTTGGTAGAAATTTCAGTGTCTGGAGTGTTTATGTTATAGAGAGACAGTTTCATTGAGAAGTCTGTGAGCATTACTAGTCAGGAAAAAGTTTTTTCTAAGGCAAGAGTAGACATGTTGGCAGCTCACAGAAGAGGGATAGAGAACAAACACTCTTCCTGCTTTGGCAGTCTGATTAGCTTCTGGGCTCAGCATGGGAGAGGGAACACCCTCCCCGGAAGCCTTGTTCAGTTTGGTGCTAGCTTCTGTAATGTCCCTTTGTAGTAGTCTCTCTGGGATAATAATTGCTATCGTCCTTGAATAGCTTGGCTTCTTTTGAAATGAATGTTTGGTGTAGAAGATGACTCACCCTTTCAGTCTATGTTATATAAGAAGGAAAGAAACATTCAAGGAGTACTCTATATTCAGCATCATTTCTGGTAACTCAGCAGGCTTTACTGGATAGTCTTTTGTAGCAACATGGCGCCAAATTAATTGCTGGTGTGATTCCTCTCCTTATGGTGGGTAAAAATTCCTCATTAAACACTGACATGTATTGTTGCATTGTGGAAAGGGATCTAGAGAGGCTTTCATAATCATAAGGGAAAGGGGAATTGGGCAGCAATGCTGAGGGTAGGCTTCATTACTGTCACCACATGCACGGCTTTCAGAACGATTGTGTCTTAAGAGCTGCCACATTATCTTAGGATAGTGCTCATCTCCAGAAGAATAGTCGTTGCAAGGAACCATACCCCGATAAGTGTGCTGGCTGAATGTATAAAGCAGATGATGCGTTTCAAAAAGTGGCAGTACATTTTGTTGAAAATTGTGTTTTCATAAGAGGGAACACTTTGGAAAAATTTACCTAGTATCATGGAGGATATATACAAGAGACCTAAGAGACCTAGCATGATGCAGTGGTTTGAGCTGGAGTCAACACTCAGGATTGACATCTTCGCTTGGTCATGGAAACCTGGGGAAGTCACTCCCTCTCAGTCTCAGAAGAATTTATTTATTTATTTATTTACAGTATTTATATACTGCTTTCCTCACCCCTGGGGGGATT
The DNA here is from genome assembly GCA_030556195.1 of Anolis apletophallus. Taxonomy (NCBI): domain Eukaryota; kingdom Metazoa; phylum Chordata; class Lepidosauria; order Squamata; family Anolidae; genus Anolis; species Anolis apletophallus. Next base: position 10,505,706 of record JARBWK010000010.1, read on the forward strand.
CAAAGTGGTTTACAGAAAAGATAATGGCAAAATTCAATGCCTTCATATGTAAACCAAATCACAAATCAACACCATATAACTAAGCATAAAATTAATATGACAATTCATTAAGATAAGAAAAAAAGACATTTAAAATATAAAATATATGAATTAAAACACCTAATAAATACATTAAAATCACATGATCCAAGCACGTAGACCGGGGCATGCCAATGTTGAGTGCACACATTCCGTAAGAAGGCAATAGCAAAACCCATCTTGACATATCCTACCAAGAAATCGCATTATACGTTCCACCTTAGAGTTACCATGAGGTGGGAATGACCAGAATTCACACAGCAAGAAGGATCTTTAATGGATAACTAGTTGTGTGATATTCAGATTACTACATGCTCTTGTATTTTGAATTTTTATAAAGGAATTCCATTTGGAATCATTAATTATTATGTTTTGTGGAAAAAGACCCACAGATTCAGGCTGCTGTGAATAAAGAAGCATTATGGATTAGTAGTTGGATGCTGTTTAACCTGTTGATGTAGAAGTTGCTGATTTGCCTGAGCAATGTATGTGATATGAAAGAATGATATTTAACAGAAAACACTGCAAAAGTGAAAGTTTCCTAGAAAAATTGATGAAGACATTAGTGTGGTTTCTCTTGCTCTTTTTTGTTGGTTGGTTTTTGCTTTCATGTTTTTGTTTGTAAATGCACAGATAAGAGCAACTACCTTTTGGCTGACCTTTTATTTGTTTGTTTGTTTGTTTTTTAGGCTCTGATTCCCCTGGCAAATGTGGCCATGATTGACTACACGTTAGAATTCCTCACTGCAACTGGTGTGGAGGAAACCTTCGTCTTTTGCTGCTGGAAATCGGCAGAGATCAAGGACCATATACTGTAAGACACTTGTTCTCATTTGCTTTTCCTATTATCTTTCAGTCTTTCTAGGGTTTCTGTACTGCAGAGGTGATCTTAGTTTGTCCTTGGATCCACATGGAATCCCCAAATCTGTTTTTGCTACTGCTGAAACCCCCACCCCACCCTGACCTTCCTGCAGCAACCACTTTTTGTTTCCAAGATATTCTAAGATTTGCCGGGCAGGCTCTCCTCTAGGTCCCACCACCATCACAGGTGTGGTTGGTAGGGACAAGGGAGAGAACCTTCTCGGTGGTGGCCTTCCAGCTTTGGAACACCCTTCTCAAGGAGATTAGACAGCCCCCACACTGTCCTCCTTTTGTAGGGATTTGAAGATGTGACTTGTCAAATAAACTTTTGAGAATGCTTAGGCCCTAGTTCTATGCAGCAGTCACACATCCTTGCACTTTATGCCCTCTCTCCATTGCTGCAGCTAACATACCATTCCTATTGTTTACAGGTTGGCCATGTTTACAGTAGCTTACAATCACTGGGATGATCTCAGTTTTATTGAGTTTGAGTTGACTTTTTAATATGCATATGTGTTTTTATTTATATTGTGCTTCATTTTGTTTGTTTTTAGGCACTTTGTGCTGTCTGTAAGCTGGCCTGAGTCCCTTCTGGGAGGTGGTGGCGGGATATAAGAATAAAGTTATTATTATTATTATTATTGTTATTATTATTATTCATGTCTTGACTGTAGCTATACTGGTATTCAAATTGTTTATTCATGTCAGGAGCAGAATAAGGAGTTTTCTACTGCATACACTATGCAGATCTTTCTACTGAATTCCTTTCTGTCTATGTTATATCTCCCAGGAAATCAAAATGGTGCCGTTCAAACTCTCCAAACATGGTGCGGTTTGTGACCTCAGACCTCTATCGCTCACTTGGTGATGTGCTGAGGGATGTGGATGCCAAGTCGCTTGTCCGTTCGGACTTCATTCTTGTCTCTGGAGATGTTGTGTCCAATATTAATGTTTCCACAGCTTTACAGGAACACAGGTGAGTATGGGAGTGAGAGGTGCAATGGCCTTGCATAAAGGGATGGTTTGTGGCTCCTAAGTTTCATCGCTTCACTCAAAACCTGTTGTCCTCCACTCTTTCTTTCCCATATAGGTTACGACGTAAACTGGAGAAGAATGTGTCTGTGATGACCATGATCTTCAAAGAGTGCTCGCCAGGTCATCGAGCTAGGTGCCAAGAGGACGATATTATCATTGCCACGGACAGTGCTACCAAACGAGTGCTGCACTACCAGAAAACCCGAGGACTGAAACGCTTCCGGTTTCCCATGGTGTGTTAACAGGGGAACACATGACAAGCAGCCCAGCCAGTTCTTCCAAGAATCTGTATCTGGGGAAGCTGGGCTGTTGCCTTCAAGATCTAGGCTCTTCGAGACCTGGCCTTCAGATGCTCAACCACTTTTGTGCTTCCTGTTGAATATTTCATTCTGTTTCAGGCTCAGACTATCTGTGCAATGAGCATAGTTCTCTCTTACAGGGCCACTGCATGGTTCGATTAGAAAATATTGCATGCTCAAAAGTACTCTCTTTCATTAATGTTCTTCATTGACATGGTAAACTGTTGTAGCAATTTTCTAGAGCAGGGGTCCTCAAACTTTTTAAACAGAGGGCCAGGTCACAGTCTCTCAAACTGTTGGAGGGCTGGTTTATAATTTGGAAAAAAACATGGATAAATTCCTATGCACACTGCACATATTTTATTTGTAGTGCAAACATACTTAAAGACAATACAATAATTAAAATGAAGAACAATTTTAACAAATATAATCTGATTAGTATTTGAGTGTGAAGTGTGGGCCTGCTTTTGGCTGATGAGATAGGGTTGTTGTTGTGTGCTTTCAAGTCGCTTCAGACTTAGGTTGACCCTGAGCGAGGGCCGGGTAAATGACCTTAGAGGGCCGTATCCGGCCCCTGGGCCTTAGTTTGAGTACCCCTCTTCTAGATTGTATTATTTTAATAATTTTTAATCGGTGTTTCCAGAATTTGAAATTGTTCTTGGCTTTTAGAGAAAGAGTGTTTGTTGGGAGTGATAAGTTACTCTATTGATTGTATACTGGAGATTTTGGGAAGAATGTTGAAAATGAAGTATGCCTCTCATATCTGTGGGACCAGTATCCATGGCTTCATTTATCCACGTCTTACAAAATATGTCCTTTGTCAGTATTTTCTAAGTTCTCCAGTGTGAGTCTATGGCATTCTTCATTTTAATAGCGTTTGCTATTATCCATGTTTTGCATATCCTCATGAAGTTTGGGAACATATCTCCCCAGAATTACAGGGGTTGTGCTTTACCTTAAGCAGGCAGCAAGCTCTTGTTTTTATCCCAAACTTGCAACAGCTTCAGATCGAAGATACACTTTCCATCAGAGAATGCCCAAGTGACTAGGATTATGCATCTTCTTGAGCAATGAGAATGGGTAATCTGAGTGCCTTATCATAAAATTTAGGTTGTTGTCTCCTAACTATAATTTGACACAATTTGGGTTGCTGTGAGTTTTTCGGGCTGTATGGTCATGTTCCAGAAGCATTCTCTCCTGACATTTCTCCCACATCTATGGCAGGCATCCTCAGATGTTGAGGGATCTGTTGGAAACTAGGCAAGTGAGGTTTATATATCTGTGGAATGTCCAGGATGGGAGAAAGAACTTTTGTGTGCTTGAGGCAAGTGTGAATGTCGTAATTGGTCACCTTCATTAGCATTGCAGCTTTAAAGCCTGGCTGCTTCCCGCCTGGGGATTTTTTTTGTTGAGATGTGTTAGCTATCCCTGATTGTTTCCTATCTGGAATTCCCCTGATATATTTTTTAGTGTTGCTCCTTATTTACTATCCTGATTTTAGAGATTTTTTAATACTGGTAAATATATTTTGTTCATTTTCATGGTTTCCTCCTTTCTGTTGAAATGGTCCACATGCTTGTGGATTTCATTGGCTTCTCTGTGTAGTCTGACGTGGTGGTTGTTAGAGTGGTCCAGCATTTCTGTGTTCTCCAATAATATGCTGTGTCCAGGTTGGTTCATCAGGTGCTCTGCTATGGCTGACTTCTCTGAATTAGTCTGCAGTGCCTTTCATGTTCCTTGATTCGTGTCTGGGCAATGCTGCTGCATTTGGTGGACCCTATGTAGACTTGTCCACAGCTGCATTGACACACTTTGTTGCAGAGAAAGCATGGAAGGAATACTCCTGATCTGTGTTGGGATAAGAATTGGGCAGTCTTTGAGTAATGGTCATCTGTCACCTCTGAAACCGCTCATTCCTGGAAAACAACAAAGTAGAGAATCATATTCTCCGAAAGCCTCTAAGCGGGCATGGCTCTCAATTTAAATCATAATAATAATAATTTTATTCCTGTACACCACCACAATCTCCCCGAAGGAACTCGAGGCGGCTTACAGATGGGACAAAATGCCCACAGACACAATACAAAAGTATCCATCCTATCAAAAACGTAATTAAAATTAAAAAATATAGTTAAATGTAACAATCCAGATACAATCTCACTTTCAGGGGTGAGAAGCGACGGGGTACAAATACCATAAATAAATACAAAAATTATAAATAAAAGCATAGTTCAATAAAACATAGGAGTATAACACAGCAACGTTAAAATTCAATCAAAGCAATATTCAACAAAACCAATTTGTCAGTAGTGCAATGGCTGTGACCAGGCTATAAAAGGACCGGGCCTGGAATAATGCAAACAGCGTATCATAGGGCCAGGTATTGAGTAAAGTGCAGAGAGCTTTTTCACTCCTGGATTTTTGCTCTGATATGAAAAACATCTGACTCAAATTCTAAATATGTGGAAGATGTTGGATTGGCAGCTATGCCTCAGTGAAGAGCATGTGCTACACAGAAGATCTTCAATTTCTATTAGGCGATCAAGTGTTGTTTTTTTTGGTTTTTTAAAATGTTTTTATTGTAAACAACTATACATAACCACAATTACCATGCCTTTTGTCCTTTTTCATTCCCTTCTCCCTCCCTACTCCCACCCCTCCCTCTTCCTTGTTGACGATGAAGGACGATGAAGTCCTTTTTTCTCCGTTACATGAGCCTTCTTTCGATTCTTTCAATTTTTTTCTTCCAGCTTTCATCATCTGGTATAACGGCCTGTAACCATCTTTTAAATGGAGTCCAAATTTCTTTAATGTTCTTCTATTTGTCTGACCATGTCTTTTTGCTTCTTATGATGTCCATAATATCTAGTTGTATTTGGTCCCACACATATTCATACCATTTTTCAAGTGTCCATTTCTTTTTTTTTCCAACCCCAAGTGCCACCTCGGAGTTGGTTGAGGTAGGCAGGATTTTCCCCGGGTACTGGTTGTGGGGGGTCGGGAGCAGGTGAGGGTTTTGCCCTCCTTTCTGCTAGAGATCCCCGTGTACAACTGGTGGGCCACTGTGTGATACAGGATGCTGGACTAGATGGGCTGAGGTCCGATTCAGCATGGCTCTTCTTATGTTCTTATGTTCTAAGCTATTACTGCATGTGCTAGGCGATCAAGTGTTGATAAAAACATTAACAATTACTGTGCAGATTGCTACGTAGGACTTGGGTGTTTGGTGATACAAGCGCGCATCTTCCCAGCCCCGTGGCCCCTTTCAAACACTTCTCCTTCAATGAAAGCTCCAAAGTAGCCCAAATAATTTCAAGTGTTGCATACCTTGAGAGAGGCTCATAAGTTCTAAACTGTGTTTAATTTCTTTTTCTAGAATTTGTTCCAGCGTAATATTGAAGAAGTCCAAGTACGGCATGATTTATTGGATTGTCAGATTAGTATATGTTCCCCACAGGTAGGTTCTACAAAGATGGGCTGCTTTCACAAATCCCCATGTAGTGTATGAACTTAATTACTTAGTAAGACACAGAACATTATTCTCATGGAAATACTTAACAAAGAGTGTCATTTCTGTACTGAGGTCCCCTCTCATCATTACTTAAAGAACTAGCTTTGCATGTTGTGGCGCAGTGGGTTAAATTACTGAGCTGCTGAACTTGCTGACCAAAAAGTTGGTGGTTTGAATCCGGGAAGCAGGGTAAGCGCCTGCTGTTAGTCCCAGCTTCTGCCAACCTAGCAGTTCAAAAACATACAAATGTGGGTAGATGTACACACTAGATGTAATGTTAAGGGAAAACTGTACCTTTTTATAAAGCAATCCAAATATCAGTCCCGTGGCTGCATTTTTCACAAGCTGTAAGCTTTGTGTCACCTTCAAGGGCAGTTACACACACACACACAATATAGCCTCGGGTTGGTAATTGGTTCAGGCAGTACAATGGCTATCTGTCAGCAAAGTTTTGGAGAATTTTAAAGGAATTCTGTTTGATGTTATGGGTTGTGGCTTTTTTTATTCTGACGTGCTTCACCTAAAGTTGGTTGTCCTTTCCTTGCAGGTAGCTGAGCTGTTTACAGATAACTTCGATTATCAAACTCGAGATGACTTTGTGCGTGGCCTTTTGGTGAATGAAGAAGTAAGTTTCTGATGGGAACCAAAACCTAGTGTGGTTGCGTAATAGTTATTGTGGAATGAAGGGGGAAGTGGAAGTCTACTCAAAGAAGTAGTTGTCTTAGGAGCTTGATCTTTTCACCAGGATAGCATATATTCTTTGCAAAGATGATTTGCATTTTTTAGTTGGAATAAAATATGTCCATGTTGACAATCATACATATGTTTGTTATAATTGTTTGTTTCCAAAGGTTTTCAGCAGTTCAGTAATAATTTGAAAAGAACTGTAATAGTAGAATTACAAGTGTAACATCAGTCACTTTTTTGAAAACAGGTTAGGAAGTGAAAAGGATGAGACAGAATAGAGATGAAAAGGTGATGAAGTAAAAGCTATAATCAGTAATCTATGTGGTCGTGTACAGAGACTTCATCACACATGGTCTATCTATTTCTCTCTCTTTTTGAATATCATATGTACATTTGGTGTAGTTCTATGTACTCTGTCCTGAGAAGAGATTTAAATCTGCATCCCAAATTCTGCACTGGAAAAAATATGTATATGTGAATGTTGATCAGGAACTGTAGCTCAATTGCATCTTTAGATATACCTGTGAAAGTCTTTCTTCTGCAGAGTCCCTGTGGTTTAGGCTCAATGATATGTGTCTTAGCCATAGATTACAGTACTGAGCCAGATGAAGCTATTAATCTCACTGTGGAAAGCTGCTTCATATACGTTTTGTATATAACTGATTTTTTTTCCTGGTCAAGAGTTATGTCGAACACTAAACCCTCACCAAAGATGGCCCTTAAATATTGTGTCCTTGTACAAGATAGAATTACAGAATGCTATTTTTTATTCTTTTGTGGGAGTTTTTGTAATGGTCTTTGTTTGAATTTAGGTATCCTTAGATGGATGAATTTTTTTGTACAACTTTAAGGTATTAGCTTCAACCAGTTGCAAATCCCTTTATCAACAAACTGCATTCGATAACTTTCCATACTTGGAGAGTACAAGACAATATCTGGTCTAAATGATTGCTAAACCCACCTAGTACAGTAACATAATGCAGCCAGGTGAGATATGAGTTTTGTATCTCAGTGGAGCTAAAACTTTGAAGGACAGCCAAGGAAAGAGATGAAATTTTCAGGAATATAATGTCCAAGTTCAGTTCCAAATTGCTTGTACAAGCAAATTGCAAGTTTTTAGGCTAAATTGCCATTTTTTGGTGAGTGCTTTGACTATGTGTTCTTAAATGGCAGAAGGGGTTGGACTGGATGGCCCTTGGGTGTCTCTTCCAAATCTATTATTCAATGATTCTGAGCAAGAAAAGCTGACATCTGCTTTTAGTGGGAGGTTGACCAAGCCAGACCCACCTTGCTCGACTGGCTTTTGAATAGCAATTTTCCGTTTACTAGGTCCTGGGCAACCAGATCCATATGCATGCAACTTCAGAAGAGTATGGCGTCCCTGTATCCAACTTGCTGATGTACGAGTCTGTGTCCTCTGACATCCTCCAACGCTGGGTGTATCCAATGGCTCCTGAGATGAACATCACTGGCGACGAGAAACAGAGCTGCACCCATTCCCGGCACAACATCTACCGGGGGGCGGAGGTGAGCCTGGGCCATGGCAGCGTGCTTGAAGAGAATGTCCTCATCGGGCAGGGAACCTCTGTGGGCAGAAACTGCTCCATATCCAACAGTGTCATTGGCCCCAACTGCAATATAGGTGAGTTCTCTAGACAAGGAGGTATGGGTGGCATCCTGAGGAGTCACCCGCTTTTGTATGGCTTGGAGTAACAAACCTTTAATAAAAAGAGCTGTGAATAACTCCCTAGTGACAAAAGGGGAGGGATAAGGAATAGGAAGGACAGGATTATCCATTTCTGATGTAGTTCCTTGTTCACTGTTGTTAGTATAGGCTGGATCCAAGCCAGAGTTGAGGGATAGCATCTGGTGGTCTGACTTGATTCAGGCTCAAAAGTATACATTGATTGAGAAAGTGGCTTAGGCTCAGTGATATATAATATATTCTAGTCAAAATTAAAATGACTTTTTAAATGACTTCTCTGTCTTGGTCCATGACTTTCCTCTAAATCAGTGGTTCCCAACGTTTTTTTGGCCAGGGACCATTTGCCTAGGGACCACTCTCCAACATTAGTACCAAAAGGGTTACAAATCAGTTTTTGGTCAACTTTAGATTTGGTTATTTGGGGTGCTGATTTAGAAAATCCAATATCTCCCCGAAAGTACTCGGGGCGGCTTACATGGGGCCAAGCACAAAATAACATATAATAAAACAAGGCAAATAAAAAATTCAAACAATGTATAACCAACATCATAAACAATAATAAAACAGACATCATAAGCAACAACCAGAAATCCTTCTAGTCTCATTGGGGGGGGGGGGGGGCTGGTGTGCAAACAAGTTAGGGAATAGGCTGGTCAAAAGGTTGATAGAAAATATCACAGCATTGGAATAGAGCAGTTGTGATGGGATCATTTTAACTTAAAAGTGGTAGTAGTAATCTTTTGTGGGTAGGCAGCCCCTCCCATCCCAACATTGTTGCCTTGGCACTATAAGAGGGTTTCGCAAGACCAGTCGCTCTTCTTGTCACCTGGTTTCGAGGCAATGGTGTATTAATGGTGAGGCTGTGGACCACATTTCGTTTTTGCAGTCCACTGATGGTCCACGGACCACAAGTTGGAAACCACTGCTCTAAATCTTGGAACGCCTGTTGTCTGCAAAGAACTTTGGACATATCTGAGGAAAATCGCGGCTCAAACCAGCAAGCATTTCACAACTGGAATTTGAGTTTCTAATCAAACATAGGCAAATGTCCTTGTTTGTTGGGATGCTATTTCATGATGGTAGCCTAAGGCTGATAGCATTTCCTTTTCAGAAAATGTGTTTGTTTGTTTTTGCTTTGGCTTGGTTTAGATTAAGAAATAATTAAAGGCCCAGTAGCACTGCAGATTATGCAGAAACGTAATGCATTATTTTTGGAATGGATTCCAATGTTCAGAAGGAATATGTGGTTTCAGTCACCTCATCACTTGAAGGTGTATTATACGTACAGGAGGTGGCTTGCTTGTATATTCCCTGACATCAGAAGTTATATTCATGTGCAAGTGTGTATGTGTGCATTTGTATTGATTTTTTAAATGTATGTGGAACTCCCTCCCCAGTGATATTAGAGCAGCTCCCTCCCTTCTGGTGTTCGGAAGGAAAGGGAAAACCTGGCTCTGGGCTCAAGCCTTTTGAGATTAATCTATAATGTAATAATAGCCTCGAAATATGTGCAATTGGTCTTTGGAATGGCCCCAGATTATGATTGAGGATGGTGTGATTTTAATAGTGTATGCAATGTTTTATATGTTTTAATGTGCATTTAATTCTATTTTTAATTTTTAACTTAAGGGTATTCTAACTGTTTGTTGTCCAAAGGCATTGAAGATTTGCCATATGTAAAGCCGCCTTGAGTCCTTTTTGGGGTAGAAAAAGGCAAGATACAAATAGAGTAAATAAATAAATAAATAAATACATTTGAACCCATGATTAAAACGAACACTTGATTCTACCTGTGGACTTCCAAGCTAAAGGCAAGCCCAGTTGGGCATTGCTATTGGCTGGGGGAGTGAAGGCTATTGTGAAGTTGCAAAACCTAACAGCTAGGAAGACTTTATGGAAGCCTAAATCTTCCCACACGAGTCAAGCAGGCGGCTGCTTATCTGTTCCTTGCCAGAAGGAACATCCCGCTCCTTGTTGCTTTAAAACTGGGGTAAAGAATGGAAGTCTGCCATCCAGCCACTGCCAGATGTCCCCATCCACCCATTTTTCAGTCATAGAAGTAAAAACCACTGGTGTATGAGATAGTCTTGTATTGTGATTTTTACATTTTTCACATTTCTTGCTGCTAAACTGATATAATGTAACTATCTTAAATAAAAGATGAATACTACCTTCCCATTGAGCTGTAACAGCCTGTTCAGTACATTAAAGAACACAAAAAATGACAGAGAGTTGCTCTTTGCGTGGATAAAAGAAGGATAATAAAAGGCAGGAGCATAAATAGACAAGTCAAGGTAATGGAGAATCAAACTAACAGGTGCTAATGTGGTTTAGAGGGAATACATTAGATGTGCCACCGTGCTCCCAGGATTTTATTTCTTTATTTGCAGTATTTATATTCCGCACTTCTCACCCTGCAGAGGACTCAGGGCGGATTACAATGCACATATACATGGCAAACATTCAATGCCATAAACACACAACATAGATAGACATACACACAGAGGCTATTTAACATCCCAGTTTCATGAGGGTATGCTCGAATTCTGGCCACTGGGGGAGCTGTCGCTTCACCGTCCATTTGTGACACTGATGGAGTACTTCCTCATTCTTTTGCACGCTGCTGTAGATTTTTTTATTGCATCATAAATTAGTTAAATTAGCCTCCCTGCATGAAACGGTACCTACATTTCCTACTTGACAGATGCAACTGTCTTTTGGGCTGCAAAGGTTGACAGCAAGCTAGACAAATGGTTGGGAGCTTACTCTGACCTGGGCTGGCTTCGAGCTCATGACCTTTTGATCAGTAGTGATTTTAATGCAGCTGACTCCCAACCAGCTGTGCCACAGTCCTGGTCTATTTTAGTGCTGAATATCCACAGGGTTAAAATTACAGTTAATTTCTTCTGCATTATATGTGTGACCTAAGATGACTTGTTGTGTTCCATGTTCTTTTGGTTATGTTTTACAGGTGATGATGTTGTTCTGGACAGGGCGTTCCTCTGGAATGGGGTGAGTGTGGAAGACAGTGTGACAATCCGGCAGTCAATCATCTGCGATGAAGCTGTAGTCAAGAAAGGTGTGACACTAAGTCCTCGCTGTGTCCTCACTTCCCAGGTGAGTTTGAAGTGTTGCTGCGCTGTCTTCGGTGTGTTCTTTTCATGACCATTTGGTGGGCAAAACGTCCTGTCCCCACCAAAATGCCATAAGACACGTCATTTCCAATCAAATATTTGAAGTTCTATGGCAGATATGGACATACGTGGGCCCTCCAGGTGTTCTGGACTTCCAACAGTTCCAAACAGCTGGAATTGTGGGAATTGAAGCCCAAAACATCTAGAGGGTGCAAGTATGTCCATGCCTGTTCTAGGGCTAATCACAAACTTGAGTTTGGTGGCCCATCAGTAAAGCAGCAATGATGGTAAACTAATTCACAGGTGATCCAGACAACATCAAGATTGCAAACATTCTGAATTTCAGAAAGCAGTATATGCATGAATTACAGCTACCAAGCTTCCTGCATAGCAAGGTAGTGATGGGTAAAAAAGAGAGTTGCTGGCAGCCTTAACAGCTTAGTAGACTCTTCCTGGTTTTTCATTCAGTCGCTTCCAACTCTTCGTGACCTCATGGACCAGCCCACACCAGAGTTCCCTGTCGGCCGTGGCAACCCCCAGCTCCTTCAAGGTCAAGCCAGTCACTTCAAGGATACCATCCATCCCTCTTCCTTTTTCCTTCCATTTCCCCAGCATCATTGTCTTCTTCAAGCTTTCCTGTCTTCCCATTATGTGGCCAAAGTACTTCATCTCTGCATCTAATATTCTTCCCTCCAGTGAGCAGTTGTGTGTTATTTCCTGGAGTATGGACTGGTTGGATCTTCTCGCGGTCCAAGGCACTCTCCGAATTTTCCTCCAGCACCACAGTTCAAAAGTGTCTCTCTTCCTTTGCTCAGCCTTCCTTATGGTCCAGCTCTCTCATAGGTTACTACGAGGAATACAATTGCTTTAACTATGCGGACCTTTGTTGCCAATCCGATGTCTCGACTCTTCACTATTTTATTGAGTTTGGTCATTGCTCTCCTTCCAAGAAGGAAACATCTTCTGATTTCCTGGCTGCAGTCTGTGTCATCTTTGCACCTAGATATACAAAGTCTGTCACTGCCTCCACGTTTTCTCCCTCTATTTGCCAGTTATCAATCATTTTTGTTGCCATCATCTTGGTTTTGTTGATGTTTAGCTGCAACCCAGCTTTTGCACTTTCTTCTTTCACCTTGGTTAGAAGGCTTCTCAGCTCCTCCTCACTTTCAGCCATCAAAGTGGTATCATCCGCATATCTAAGGTTTTTAATGTTTCTTCCAGCAATTTTAACTCCAGCCTTGGATTCACTCAAGTGGGTCCCTGGAATTCTGGAACAAGAGTTTGCAAATGTGTTTAATCTTCTAGATGACCCAGAGTACCAGATGACGTTGGTGTAATGGAAGCATTGCTTCATTTTTAGGTGGTGGTGGGTCCTGATATAACCCTTCCAGAAGGCACTGTTATCTCCCTCCATCCTACAGATGAGGTGGAGGATGACGACGACCAGTTCAGTGATGATTCTGGAGTGAACAGAGAAGAGAGCAAGGCAAAGCTAAAAGGTATGTCAGAAATTGCTGGGAAGCACTTAATTCATTTCTGTCATGTTTTAATAATAATAATAATAATAACAACTTTATTTTTATACCCCGCCAATCGTCTCCCCATGGGGACTCGGGGCGGCTTACAAGGAGCAAGCCCAAAAGACAGTTAAAACACAGAAGACAACACTTACCAATTAAAAACATTAATTAAAAACAATACAGCATAATCATACACAACATAAGAGCAATATGGCTGGAAAGAGAATTTGCTGAGGTACCATTTCAATGAGTGCAAAACATTTTTCAGGAGCACAAGTAAAGTGCGACAAATCATTATAATTACTATCATAAATCATGTAGAGCAGGGGTGGGCAAACTGCGGCCCGGGGGCCGGATGCGGCCCTTTGGCTGATTCTATCCGGCCCGCCTAAGGGCCCCTGGCTTGCCTCCCCTGCCTGGCCTCTGCATAAAAATCTCCAGAGAAGGGGACTATAAGGAAACATTATTTTATTTTAGTAGTTTTTATTATTATTGTATAATAATTTTATAACAATAATAAAATAATATAATAATATAATATAATGTTATATGATATATTATAATTTCAATATATTATGTTTATATATATATACTATAATATAATAATTATGATATTAATACTAATAATATATGAATATTTCTTGATATATTAATATGTTAATATTAATGATGTGTAATATACAGTAAATATAGTAAGTGAATAAATAAATAAATTATGTAGATTAGCATGTAGTTCCGCCTTTAGGTGCGGCCCTCCATAATATTTTTTGGCTCTCATGTGGCCCCTTGGAAAAAATAGTTGCCCACCCCTGATGTAGAGGTAGCTCATATGAGGGCCAGGATAAAATGCTATACTCAGTGGGGACAGGAAAATTACTAGTGAGCTGCATAATCAAAGGCACACTAGAACATCCAGGTTTTTAGTTGTCTCTGGAAAGAGGACAAAGTGGGAGCCTGTCTGATCTCCTTAGGAAGGGAGTTCCAGAGCCGAGGGGCCACCATAGAGAAGGCTATCTCCCTCGTCCCCACCAATCGCACTTGCGATGGTGGGGGGATAGTGAGCAGCGCCTCCCCAGATGATCTCAAAGTATGCACTGGTTCATAAGGGAGAAGGCGATTGCGAAGATAAGCAGATCCCGAAGCGTTTGACACAATCCTGTTTCTGAAGTTTGCCACATGTAGACAAATCGAAAGTGCAGCTTTTCTTCTGGTTAGGGCTTGGCCCTAATGTATGTATTTTCATCTGATCCAATAAATAGGAAATATAGCTCTGCTGTTGCATGCTTTATAGGCTTACCATCAGCTTTTCTTGCTAAGATTTGTTCTGAAGTTGTTGGTCTCAGCCATTCTCTTAGGTTGAGAATATGACTTGCACAAGGTCATTCTGTGACTAAATGGGAAATTGGAATAGTAGCCCAGCACTCAAATTCAGAATACTATGCCACACCGGTTTCTTGCCTTAACTCAATCCTCTCTACTTCCTAAAGGTAAAGGTTTCCCATTGATATTAAGTCTAGTCATGTGCCACTCTGGGGGGTGGCGCTCATCTCCATTGCTAAGCCGAAGAGCTGGCGTTGTCCATAGACACCTCCTAGGTTATGTTGCCAGCATGACTGCATAGAGTGTGGTTACCCTCCCACCAAGGTGGTACCTATTGATCTACTCACATTTACATGTTTTTGAACTGCTACTGTAGGTTGGTAGAAGCTGGGGCTAGCGGTGGGAGCTCATCCACAGATTCGAACCACTGACCTTTAGGTCAGCAAGATCAGTAGCTCAGTGGTTTAACCTTCTACTTCCTAGCTGATTCTAAAACCCTACCTTTCAAGTTCTTTAAAATATCTGTTTGAAAGGTCTTATTGCTGAAACGTGAAGATTGTAACTTTTGTGAGATTTTATAATCTTCTGTGCCAAGCTATTTCTAAAAAAAATTGTGATAGGCCTAATATAAATATTTTTGGTTTTTAAAATCAGTTTGAAAAGGAAAAAAAAGTATAAAGAATGGCAATAAAAATTAATATAGTTAAAAATATAAGATAAAAATGTGAAGTCTGATCATAATGTATGTTACACTTCGGTGGAGAGCCCAGAGTGGTGTATTGCTCTGAGAACTGGAATAAGACTCTGGATAACTGGGTTTGAATCCTCACTTGGTCATAAAATCTGGGGTGATCTTGGACAAGTCATGCGCTCTCAGCCTCAGAGGACAGCATTAACAAACCCTCTGAACAAATCTTGCCGGGGAAACCCTATGATAGGATCTCTACAAGTGGAAATGACTTGTAAAAATGGCAATCATTTTGACTTACGGCACAATTGTGTTGGGTGGCTATCTTTTAGGCCTGCGTGTTTTAGACTTGGCTGTATACTTTTACTAATGGTTGAAACCAAGCTAGTGTTGCCTTCTTTTTATCAGGTTACAACATTGCAGAAGTTGGTTCAGAAGGCAGAGGTTACCTCTGGAAAGCTGACAGTGAGAATGATGTGGACCGAGAGGAGCAAACACAGAGTCTTTGGGGTAAGGAAAATCACGTGGAAATGAGATCAAAGTAATCAGCATTTTGTTGTCAGTGATGCCAGAGTGGGGAAGAATGTTACGTACTATGTGGCCTGTCCCATCAGCAACTTGACAGTTCCTTTTGCATTGAATGGAAGTTGTGACAGAACATAGATAAGTCTGCTTCAGTGTGACACAGAATATGTAATGCCCTGAATGTGTACCCATGTAGGCGGACTTTTTTGTGAAGACCCAAGAAACAACTTTCCTTCCTGAACCTTGTACAGTTTACTGTCAGTTAAAAATATGCTATTAAGGGCTATTTCTTAAAAGCTGAATAAGGGCTTTTAAATATTTATTCTCATTCCATAGGAACACAAAAATAGCAGAAAGGGATAGCAGAATAGACTGTTATGTCCCAGACAGAGGCTTAGAGATGCGGATGAGGTGTGTGGACAAAGCTGAGTTGGGAAAGGGGATTCCAGCCTGTTACAGCCTGTGCTTGATGGGGTTACACTCTCCCTGAAGGTGCAGGTTCGCATCTTGGGAGTGATCCTGGACTCATCGCTGAGCATGGAACCTCAGGTTTCGGCAGTGGTCAGGAGAGCTTTTGCACAGTTAAACCTATGCGCCAGCTGCGCCCGTACCTTGGGAAGTCTGACTTGGCCACGGTAGTCCACGCTCTGGTTACATCCCGTATAGACTACTGCAATGCTCTCTACGTGGGGTTGTCTCTGAAGACTGTCTGGAAGCTGCAATTAGTCCAATGTTTGGCAGCCAGGTTACTAACGGGAGCGGGGTACAGGAAGTGCACAACTCCCTTGTTGCACCAGCTCCACTTGCTCCCAATTAGCTTCCGGGCACAATTCAAAGTGCTGGTTTTAATCTAAAAAACCCTATACGGTTCCGGCCCAGTTTACCTGTCTGAATGGATTCTCCCCTATGAACCATCAAAGACGCTAATATCCTCCGGAGAGGCCCTACTCTTGGTCCCACCACCTTCACAAGCGAGTCTGGTGGGAACGAGAGACAGGGCCTTCTCTGTGATGGCTCCTCGGCTATGGAACTCTCTCCCAAGTGAGATTAGATCTGCCTCCTCCCTCTGTCCTTCAGGAGGCTAGTGAAATCCTGGCTATGGAACAGAGCATTCCCAGAATAATGGCTGAGACTGGTTATAGGCCAATGTGAGCGACCACATTTACAGACTGAGTTGAACTTGTTTTTAGTTGGCAATTTGGCTTTTATGTATTTTACCTATATGTATTTTAATCTTGTATTGTTGTAGGATGTTTTTAATTTGTATTAGTAGCATTGAATCCTTGCTGTAAGCTGGTCTGAGTCCCTCTACAGAGGCGAGAAGATCAGGATACAAAAGTTATAAATAAATAAATAAATTCCACCTGAACATTAGGAAGAACTTCCTGGCCCTAAGAGCTGTTTGGAAGTGGAACTCTTTGCCTCGGAGTGTGGTGGAGACTCCCTCTTTGAAGGCTTTTAAGCAGAGTCTGGATGGCCATCTGTCAGGAATGCTTTCATTGTGCCTTTCCTGCCCGTGTGGTTTCTTCCAGCTCTGATTCTATGCTCCTATGTTGTTGCTTTTCCTCCCATCTACATTAGGTCCCATTTTAAGTGCCGAAGAAGAAAGCGAGTCAGAAAGCAACATGAGTGAGGGATCTGAGCAGCCAGACAGTCGGACGGCCTCCCCCCAGTTGGATGACATCAAAGGTAAATTACCTTTCCTTTCCAGATATGCAGTTAGAACTTCTTGCAGTGCTCTTTGGGGGGACAAATCTTTGTGATGAAAAATCCCAGTTTGACCTCTTGATATTCTACATTTGGAAAACGAGGCCTGCTGTGATTGATGGCTTTTAGCATGTATATTTTTAAACATTTTATACGTACATGTGGCCCGCCCTCTCTTCTTCTTTTTTCCTTCTGCTTTAGATGCATTTGTTATAGTGTTTTGTTAGATGTATTCATTTTACTGTGTTTACTGTTTTTATTGTGTTTATTGTTGTTGTTTTTTTGATGTCTGATACTTTGTGATTTGTGGTTTGGGCACGGCCCCATGTAAGCCACTCCGAGTCCCCTTTGGGGAGAGGGAAGCGACTTATAAATAAAGTTCATTATTATTATTATTGTCGTTCTCTGTACTTGAGCTAATGAATCTGCTTTCCCCTTGTTGGCAGTTTTCCAGAATGAGGTGCTGGGGACCCTGCAGAGAGGTGAAGAGGAAAACATTTCCTGTGACAACCTGGTTTTGGAGATTAACTCTCTTAAGTAAGATAACATCTATTAGATTTGCTGGATTTAGCAGCAGTTCTCCTTTTATGAGTAACATTGATAATCAGCACTTGTCCTTTTGTGAAACCATAGCAAGTCATAAAATCATTGCAGAGAAAACTCAGATCTTTCAACAAACAGTAATATTTATTTATTTATTTTTTTATTATTCAATTTTATATTCCGCTCCTCCCTGCAGGCTCGGGGCGGATTACAACGAGCAATAGATATGTTGAGTTGTATTAAGTTGTATTAAGCATATTTAAATTTGGCAAACTATATTACCATACATACTCGAGTATATACCGACCTGAATATAAGCCGAGGCACCTAATGTTACCATAAAAACTGGGAAAACGTATTGATTTGAGTATAAGCCGAGGGTGGGAAATGCAGCAGCGAAGGTTCAATTTCAAAATAAAAATAGATACCAGTAAAATTACATGAATTGAGGGATCAGTTGGTTAAATGTTTTTGAATGTTTACATAAAACTGTAATTTAAGATATTCAACTCTGATTAAATCATTATTTTAACCTTCAATGTAAAAATGTTCACGTATCCTTCCAATAACAATAAAATAATCAATGTAATAATACAATAATAAATAGAGTACAATAATAAATGTAATAATAATAAAATTGAGTAAAATAATCAATGTAATAATAATAGAGTGAAATAATAATAAATATAATAGAGTAAAATAAGAAATGTAAATAATAAAAATAAATTGAGTAAAATAAGAAATGTAAGAATACAGAATTTCCTTGTTATATCGTGGTTCGCTTATTGCGGACTTGCTGTTTGCGGGTCCGCAATTAGCTCGGGGGGGGGGAGGAGGGGGGAGCCAGGCACTAGGCCTTACCCTGGGGCTTGTCTCCTCCCACTCGGCAGTGGCCTCGTCCTCTTTGCCAAGTCTGCTGCTCGCTGCCTCAGAGGTCCCTTGGGATCTGTTGATGGCACTGCCAGGCTTGGCTGAGGCCTCAGCCTGGCGAAGGCCTCAGCCATCAACTTGCCCAAGAGGCTTCCAAGGCTGCGAGCAGCAGACTCGGCGAAGAGGACGAGGCCACTGCTAAGTGGGGACGCTCCGCCCACTCAGCAGCAGCCTCATCCTTCGCCGAGTCTGCTGCTCGCTGCCTTGGAGGCCATCAGCTTGCCCAAGGGGCCTCCAAGAAGATGAGCAGCAGACTCGGCGAAGAGGACAAGGCCACTGCCAAGTGGGCGGAGCATTCTTACTTTGCGGCTTTTCACTTATCGTGGGTGGTCCTGGAACGGATCACCTGCGATAAGTGAGAGAATACTGTAATAACAATAACAGAATCAAACAATAAATAACTTTGACTCGAGTATAAGCCGGAGGTTTTTCCAGCCTAAAAAAGGGCTGAAAAACTCGGCTTATACTCGAGTATATACGGCAAATTATCTAACAGTTTAAGAAACCTTGGGGATTTTTCAGACAAAAATGTAACATTCCATTTAGTAAGGATAGTCTAGCTCTATGAAAGTATGTTTTATATTATTCTGTGTGTTTGGCTACTATTATTGTTGTTGATATTACTATTATTATTTAGACACAAAGGCCTGTGGGTACTCTAAACACTGTAACTTTAAAAGATACAGCTTGCATCTTTTAAAACACGTGACCTATCTTTTATTTAAAGAAAAATCCATAAGGTAATCTGTTTTTTCAATTCTGCAGTGCTCTTCTGCGTCGAATTTCGTATAGAAAGCCATCTGTCATTCATTCAGCTTTTACATGAAGACTTTGGCTTGGCTTAGCCTTTCGCAACCGTTTCACCCTAGAGAAACCCTTAAGATATTTATTTTGTTCATATCTCAAGGAGCCCTGCATAAAAATATTGTATCCAGAACTTTTTAAAAGTTGAGGGTATTTTTTTTCTAATCACAATCTCTCATGGAATCCTTAGTGACCTGCAGAACCCTGGTTTGTAAAAGAATTGGTTTACATTTTCCCTTGTATTCCTTGACATTTTATTTATTTCCTTATTCTGCTTTCCCAATTGTTAGCATTTAAATTGTAAGCTCCTTGTGAGGCAAAGCATGTTAGACTTTTGCAGGGTGGTGTTACTTAGATAGGTATGTAAAGCAGCACTCGCATATAGCAAGCAGCCTTGGCAATCCTGTTGAAGGGCAGTTTGTAAATCCATGACTTTATACAGTTGCAGATCATTAATTTACATAGTTTCATCATTAGTTTCTTTTTAAAGATGGCTAATGAAATTTGGAAAATAAGAACTGAATCTCACATTACCATTAACTAGAGCAAAGCACTGAAATCTGTGTAACCTTCGAAGAGTCGTGAATAATGTGCCTTTCTTTCCATTGTGCCTACTCTGGGTGGCACTAATGTTGGCTTTAGTCCTAGATGCTTTTTCCATAGACAATGAAGACTAGGGCTATCCTCTCATACTCTTGTGTGTCTTTCCTCCCTTTACAGATATGCCTATAATATCGGCTTGAAAGAGGTGATGGAGGTGCTCAGCAAAGTGGTCCTAGAATTCCCCCTGCAGCAAATGAACGCAGAAAAGGATCCCAAGCGCTATTGCGTGCTGATAGTCCCGGTGAGCTTCCTTCTTGAGTTTCCTTCAGTGTCTCTTTTTGGTCCTTCAGACTTTTTTGGGAGTGCAGCTCCTACTGTGAGTGACCATTGCCTAATCTGGTTAGAGCTGATGGGAATTCCAGTCCAATGTCTGGAGGCCATGTATTCCTTAAAGCCGATTTAGCAATTTGTCTGTTTTTTCATAGGTAATAGCATTTGCAGATTCAGAGATAGATATCTGATTATACATTGCTAGATCTTCAAGGAGCTAGGTTTTCAAGGAGCCCCCGTAGCACAGTGGGTTAAAATGCTGATCTGCTGGACTTGCCGATTGAAAGGTCGGCGGTTCGAATCCAGGGAGCGGGATGAGCTCCCACTGTTAGCCCCAGCTTCTGCCAACCAATCAGTTTGAAAACATGCAAATGTGAGTAGATCAATAAGTACTGCTCCAGCGGGAAGGTAACTGCACTAAATGCAGTCATGCCAGCCACAGGACCTTGGGGGTGTCTACGGACAATGCTGGCTCTTTGGCTTAGAAACAGAGAAGAGAAACCCCCTCCCCCAAAATGTCAAGGGAAAACCTTTACTTTTAGATCTTCCCAGGGCAATGTGTTCTGAGTTGGCTTTTCTAGATTCCAAAAGCATTTTTATTTTTTAAAAACCCTTTAAAGCGGCCTTTCAGGACTACTATTCTATTAAAAAGAAGGTTACGAACATAAACACTGAGATACAAGACATGACTGCAGTAGCAAAGCATTTGTTATACTGTATGAGGGTATTTTGAATACACAAGCCAATTATAAATTCATTCAAGGGTCGCACTAAACCCAAAAGTTAATCTGCTTTCCTAAATGCAGGCAGAGAAGAGGCTCGGAATACATCTGTAGGAAAAAGTTTGCACAGTGTGAGGGCCAGTGCTGAGAAGGCAACAGGCAGGCGGCTGTAATAGTCCCCTTTGTATAGGTTATCTACTAGTATGTCCTATGAGGAAAATCTATGGTGTGTCAAGCCAACTTCTCCAGGTGCGCTGTTTAGGTGGGTATTGAAGAGCCACATGTATTTATCCCAGAACATAATGAGACAGGACTTCCCCAAGGATCAGTGTGGCTTTGACATAATTGCTACATCATACTTGCCCTTGATTTGACATTGCTTTTCATGTGATACTACCTGTGCCCACTTTTAGAACATAATATATATGCTGTTTAGCATATTATTCTGCAGGAGCTGATTGATTCCAGGAGTGAAGGGAATATGGTGGCAGCGAAGAGTGGTATAATGGAAGCAAAAAGGGGGAATGAAGTGATTTATGCATTGGCTATTTGTTCCATAGGTCTGTTTAGACCATGCGATGCTTACTCAAGGAGCTGGACCCTTTGGTTAAGAACCATGGTCCTAAATCGTTTGTGCATAGCTTGTCAAAGTATCCTTTTGAGTGCAATTACCTTTTTGTTCCAGCAGGCTGCTACCTCTTCCTGCTAGCTGGATAATCCTAGAAGTTATAATCTAAACATATGACATTTCCAAGGTCTGCCTTTCTATAAATAGCCTCATGTGCTGTATTAACTAAAATTAGTTTCTTCTTCCTCATATAGCTCCTATTGTGTACTTTACAACAAGGTTTGAACTTTTTTCCTGGTAGTTAATTGTGTGGAGCCAGTATGATGTAGTAGTTTCAGTGTTGGACTAAGACTCCAGGAAACCAGGGTTCAAATCCTCAATCCTGTGTGGAAACCCATTGGGTGATCGTGGCCCATTGACATTCTCTCAGCCTCAGAGGAAAATCCTCTGAATAATAAATCTGTCCAAGAAGACTCTGTGGTAGGATTTGACTTAGGCCCATCATAAGTCAGAAGTGTCTTGAAAGCATACAACAACCAATGTGACTTCTGTAAGTTAACAAATGAGCTTCCTGAGAGAATCCTTGCTGATCGCTTTTTGGAAACGGACATTGCTCAAAGAATTCCCATTATATTCTGAAATTATAATATTTAATAGTGTTGGGGGTTTCTGTAGCCATAATGTTTCCCATTTCTGAATGGTTTTATATTTGATTGGGGGTGGGGAGGGGAGAAAAGTACTTTTTATGTTAAACAAGGCCCTATCATCTACCTGAAAATGAAATTCAATGCTGGAAGCTTCCTTTAGTCAGCAATATGCCTGGAATGCAATGTGGGGAAAATGTGCATTTTTGAACTGTTGCCAGTTTTAACCTGACAATCCATTGTGAATATTGCCATAATGTCGATGAAGAACCCAACCATTGTTTTTCCAAAGTAATCCCCATATATATATATATATATATATATATTTATATATAGATATATATATATATATATGGTAGAGGTTTCCCCTGACATGAAGTCTAGTTTTGTCCGACTCTAGGGGTTGGTGCTCATCTCTATTTCTAAGCCAAAGAACCAGCGTTGTCCATAGACACCTCCAAGGTCATGTGGCCAGCATGACTGCATGGAGTGCCGTTACCTTCCTGCCAGAGCAGCACCTATTGATCTCACACTTGCAGGTTTTCAAACTGAAAGGTTGGCAGAACCTGGGGCTAACAGCAGGAGCTCCCCCTGCTCCCTGGATTCGAACCATTGACCTTTTGGTTATCAAGTTCAGCAACTCAGTGGTTTAACCTGTTGTGCCACCAGGGGGTTCCATCTATATAGATATAGATTAGCTATAGATATACATATACATGCATTTTAATTGCCTAAAATATAGGATATGCTAAACTTCAATGTTTCCCTGTAATTTTAACTATCACAATCGGGTGTTTCGGCCAGTACATCTGGATCAAATTCTATAGTAGTAAAACAAGCTGGTCTAAGTGACTGCCTTTTTGTACCCTGCTTGTCTCCTTCTCTTAATAGTTACTGAAGAATTGGGCCCCAGTCTTCAAGAATTACATCAAGCGGGCCACAGACCACTTGGATGCCTTGCACGCCATTGAAGAGTTCTTCCTGGAACACGAGAGCCTGCGTGTATCCATGGCCGAAGTGAGTTCCCATGCCTGTTGGAAGGATCTGAGAGTTGAATAATGACTTGTTTTCTGAGGCAGGGCTTAGCTTTGCTCTTGTCAGGACGGGAAGATCCCATGTGCCTGTCAGCAGGAGCTGAGTAAGCAGTCTTTGCTGATCATTGAAAGGGCTTTGTTTTGGGGGCCCTGAGTCAGCACAGTTGATATTTGCTGCTTACAAGACAAGAGCATTTCTAGGCAAAGTCAAGTCCTTGATTTGCAGCAACAGTGCACCAATTACAAAATCAGATTGGAAAATCAGGTTTTTTAAAAATGGAATTCCATTGCTACAGAAGTATTAATGTGGGACTATATTTTTCTACATATGACAACCTGGGTTCAATATTGAAGCAATTCCAGGCAGCATTTTAAGAAAATCTTGGAGGATGTTTTCTGCTGTCAGGATTGGAGAGAATCAGGCTGGTTTGGTATAAGCAGCTAGCTCTGGCTGGCTGTTTCTGCAAAGAAAACTGGATTGAATGCTTGCTTTTTGTTTTGAGGTCTATGAGAACATTACTTTGCATTCTGTCCCACTTTACCCTGCATAACTGTCTTTTGCATAAGCAAAATAAACTAAAGGAGCATTATAGCTGGTCATATAGTCTCATGGCAGAACAAAAGCTTTGTTCATCTGCAGAATGGAGACTGGTCATGCCTCATCAGAGTTTAGCAGAACTGTTGGGCTCTGTGACCCAACAATGGTTTCAAATGAGCTGGAAAGTAGTTTTTGCTTTGCCCTCCTGGAGGATTGTCTTCTGGGTTGCACCTCCAGTTCTAGTGAAGTCGCCCATGATACTTGCATGCCTGAGGACTGAAGTGTGCTGTAGGGACCCTCATTTGTGTCCCATCAGTGGAGATAATACGATGTGGGAGGATGCCGTGGCAGCCTTGCTCCCTTTAAAAGTCCAATTACAGGCAGTCCCTGCGTTATGAACAAGATAATTGGCAGTCTCCAAGGATGTTGCCCAGAGGACGCCCGGATGTTTTACCATTCTGTGGGAGGCTTCTCTCGTGGCCCCACATGAGAAGCTGGAGCTGACAGACAGGAGCTCACCCCACTCCCCAGATTCAAACCGCCGATGGTCAGCAGTCCTGCTGGCACAAGGGTTTAACCCATTGCGCTGCTGGGAGTTCCTGGCTAATCTATTAGAATACTCTCAATAGAAAACACGAGAAAATAATTCAAGCAGAATTTAAGCATATTAAAGCGTTCAATAAACTAAACCAAGGGAATTCTTTGTAGGCTTTTAAGAAGAGGCTGGATGGCCATCTGTCAGGGGTGCTTTGAATGTGATTTTCCTGCTTCTTGGCAGAATGGGGTTGGACTGGATAGCCCACAAGGTCTCTTCCAACTCTATTATTCTTTAATTAAAATCAGCTAAAAATGAAAGCCATAATACAATGTGCTGATGTGTATAAAATTAATTAGAGATGTGTATAAAATTAATTAATTAGACAAAGGTTGTAAATGAGGTTTTTTACTTGGTTCCAAAATGACACAAGCATTTAAACCACAGGCAGCCCTTGAGTTACAAACATCCAACTTACATGCAACTTCTAGTTGGAAACGGGGATGAGACAACAGGAAGTGAGAGGGAATCTATTCTATCCCTAGGAAGGGAAATTCACTCCTGAAAGAGTTATTATCATGGGGGAAAAGGGTCTCCACTGAAGCTTTATCACCAATCCTTGTTTTCACAAGTGTCACGGGTACAGAAAGTGAGGTGAAATCTTCTGAACAGGGGCGCAGGCAGCAAAACAAACATTGCAGGGGCATCATATGAAGGCCTCTTACAACCCATGTCTATACGAGCTCTCCCTTGCAAAGAACCTACTCCTGTTATCTCACCCTGAGTTTTTAACATTTTATCTTGTACATGCGGCCCGCTTTGTCATTTGTGATTTTAGACACTGTATTTGCAAATTGTTCTTTTATTTATATGTTTGTATTTTTATTGTGTTATTGTTGATGTTTTTATTTTATTTTATTGTAATTTGTTGTTTGGGCATGGCCTCATGTAAGCCACCCTGAGCCCCCAGTGGGGAGATGGTGGCGGGGTATAAATAAAGATGATGATGATTATTATTATTATCAACACTCACCTATGTTATCAAACAAAAACAAAATTGGGATTGAATTACACTTTAGAAATGTACCTGTTTCGACTTACATATAAATTTAACTCAAGAGCAACCTACAAAACCTATCTTGTTCAAAACGCAGGCCAATTCTCTCACACCAGAAGCGACTTGCAGTTTCTCAAGTCACTCCTGACACACCTACACACACACACACAATAGATTAGCCTAGGATAAAGGTAAATAATAACACTCTGCTCCTGTAGGTGCTGATGACGTTCTACCAGCTGGAAATTTTAGCAGAAGAAATGATTCTCACCTGGTTTTCCCAACGGGACACATCAGATAAAGGCAGGCAGCTTCGTAAAAACCAGCGGGTGAGTTCCTTGTGGTAGATGCAAGGCTGTGTCAACTGCTTTTTGGGGTCTCTGAAACAGTCTAAGATTGCAACTCTCAGGTGTGTTAGATTGGAGAATGCCAACATGATGTTAAAGCATTTGTACTTCATTACAGTGGCAGAAGACTTCCATTTCCAGGAACTTGGTGTATATAAGGTTCAGGGTGTTCCACTTTCAGTAGGCTTTTACTTCAAAATTTAATTTACAGTGAAAGATCCTTCCCCGCAGTCATGGCCTCTTGTGTGCTCGGACCGTTTTTGTGCACATATTGCTGTGCACATCACTGTGTGGATGATATTCAGATTTTTGTGCTGTGTACTGTGCAATGGGTTTCTCCAGATTCAAAGTACTCGCACCTGATGTCACTGTTGGCCAGGTTTCACTACAGTAAACTTTTCCTCTGAATGGCATTTATGAAGTTCCTTAAAGGCCTGTGCTTTTGGGATAGGTTTACATATGCGTATTCATCACTTAGTGATTGTAGCACGATGTAACAGATTTCATGTATAAAACAGCCATTACACACCAAACAGCTGTATTGCTTTAATATATAGTGTGAGCTGTTTTGGTTTCCATATGAGTGAAGAGTGATACAAAATAAACAAACCAGAAACACGCACAGTGTTGGCTGATGTGTGGTGATCTACGTTACTTGCTTTCAAGTGGAGTTGGTTAATATATTTGGCCAGGTTTGCACACACATTAAAATGAGGTGCTAGAATCTGGGTTCAAATGGTGGTGAAGTTATCTTTCGTCAAGGGGTGGAAACATCTTTGAATCCCCCCTCATGTGAAATAGATAGGTCATCAGGCTGGAACTATCCCAGCCATTCCTTATATGACTTTTTAACCTGTACAGAATTTTTCAGATGAGGCAGAAATGTGATCCACACCTATAGCCTGTAACAATGCAGTTCATCCCATCAGCACATTCTGTACATGCAGATTCTATGTGGTGCTCATTGAGTGGGAGATCATCAAGCAATGATATAATAAGTAATATGTGGACATTGCCCACTGGTGTCTATATACTGTATGCTTCCATCCCCATTTCTGGTTATTTATCTGGGGAAGTAGTACTAGCAGTGGGTTGCTGTGAGTTTTCTGGGCTGTATGGCCATCTTCCAGAAGCATTATCTCCTGACATTTCACCTGCATCGATGGCAGACATCCTCAAAGGTTGTGAGGTCTGTTGGAAACTAGGCAAGTGCAGTTTATATATCTGTGGAATGTCCAGGGTGGAAGAAAGAACTCTTGTCTGCTTGAGGCAGGTGTGAACATTGCCATAGGCAATGGTGGACAGCTCAATGAAGATGTCAACCCAGTGCGCTGCAGCAGTGAAAAAAGCAAATTCTATGCTTGGCATGATCAGGAAGGGAATCGAAAATAGGTCGGCAAATGTTGTATTGCCTCTCTACAAATCTATGGGCCACATCTGGAGTACTGTGTACAATTCTGGTCACCGCACCTCAAGTAGGATATAACGGAACTGGAAAAGGTACAAAGAAGGGCAACAAAAATGATCCAAGGGATGGAGCAGCTCCCTTATGAAATCAGGTTGCAACGCCTTGGTCTTTTCAGCCTTGAAAGACGGCGTTTAAGAGGTGACTTGATCGAAGGGTATAAAATCATGCATGGGATAGAAAAGGTGAATAAAGAAAAAATATTTTCTCTGTCACACAACACTAGGACTAGGGGGCACTCCCTAAAGCTCCAAGGTAGGAAAGTTAGGACTAATAAAGGGAAATATTTCTTCACCCAGAGGGTCATTGGGTTATGGAACTCACTTCCAGAGGAGGTTGTGACAGCTGTCAGCCTGGACAGCTTCAAGGCAGGATTAGACAGATTCATGGATACCAAGGGAATCAGTAGTTACTGAAATGGACATCCAAGTGCCACCTCTGTGTTGATGGAGGCAGGCAGGATTTTCCCTGGGTACTGGTTGTGGGGGGTCGGGAGCAGGTGAGGGTTTTGCCCTCCTTTCTGCTAGAGATCCCTGTGTACAACTAGTGGGCCACTGTGTGAGACAGAATGCTGGACTAGATGGGCTGAGGCCCGATTCAGCATGGCTCTTCTTATGTTCTTATGTTCTTATAGGCCACCTTGATTAACATTTAATGGCCTTGCATCTTCAAGGTCTGGCTGCTTCCTGCCTGGTTGAATGTTTTGTTGGAAGGTGATTAGCTGGCCCTGATTGTTTCTTGTCTGGAATTCCAGATTTTTGAGTGTTGTTCTTTATTTACTGTTTTAATTTTAAAGTTTTTTAAAAAACTGCTAGCCAGATTTTGTTCATTTTCATGGTTTCCTCCTTTCTGTTCAAATTGTCCACATGCTTATGGATTTCAATGGCTTCTCTGTGTAGTCTGACATGGTGGTTGTTAGAATGATCCAGCATTTCTGTGTTCTCAAATAATATGCTTTGTATTATGCATAATGAATTTGTGTCCCGGCATTGAATGTCTGCCGTTTGTATGTTTTGCTCCGCCCTCCAGTCCCCTTTGGGATGAGAAGGGCAGAATATAAATGTTTAAAATAAATAATAAATATTAGCACTGATTTTGATGATCTCTAATATTTTTTCCTTTAGCTTCAGAAGTTTATCCAGTGGCTGGAGGAGGCAGAAGAGGAGTCATCCGAGGGAGAGGAAAACTGACTTGTCAGCCCCAGTCAGAAAGAGATGCCCTGCTCTCCCTGCTTCCGAGGGGAAGAAGGGCCTCGGCCTCAGGCTTTGCCTGATGAGGTGCTGGAGCCAGAGCAAGACCGGGTGCATGGCGTGTACGTGTGGGACCCGTGAACCCAAGTTGACTGACAATCCCCTTGTTATTTATCTCTATACATCACATCTATCCCTGGAAAGGCACTTCATGCAGGACATGCCTTAATTACTGGGCAGAAAAGCCAGAGAATTGTATAATTTTTAAAAGATCTGAGATTCTGTATATGCACATGCACACACAGTTGCACACACAGTTCCAAAGACACGCACAGACATATTAAACTGTGGGTGTATGTGTTGTTGGGGCGGAGAGACAGAGAGCGTGGGAGCAATCCATTGGTACAGAAAGCTCACCACAGATGTATTTGGTAAGGTGGAAATCCCAGGCCAGCCTCAGATGGGAGTCACTTCTGTGTTGTGTAAAAGAGGTTCCGTGAAACCAAAACTGCCCAAAGCCTCGATGTTCCTGGTGTGCTGCATGTACAGGTAACACCCCATTCTTTGATTCAGGGGTCAGCTGATAATGCTGGGGACACATAAACAGAGGTCAGCAACCCAAGCTCAGAATATGAGATGGTGCTTTTAATGTAGGCAAAGTTGTTAATTGATATCAAGTATTTCAGCCACAAAAGTGGGGGGAGAGAAAAACAACTTTTCCTGAAGGGAAAAGGTTTGTGCCTGCAGGGAAGTTAGCTTCTGTTTTGGCTTGAATGGCACAGGAGTCTTTGCCAAAACCACAGAGACTTTTTTGTTTCACTTCTGTCTGTACAACATGGGGAGAGTGTTCACCTACCTCACAAGGAGTTTGCAAGTGAAGAATCTGTAATGGGGCAGGCATTCTTGTGCTCCTGGCAGAGGGAGCCCTTTGTCAGTGTCCGTCCTCCTTGCTGACCAGTTAGATTCTCTGCTCTGGAAGGGCAGGTCCTTTTCACCCATCCTGTGGAAGGAGGAACGGATATTTGAGAAGGTGCTGGGTTCTGTCTGCTGCAACTGCTGCTAAGAAGGCTTATCACTTCATAACCCTTTCCAAGTTCTTTGGTGACCACAGTGACCCAACGTAGATGCAAGCTTGCTTAGTCCCATTTAACTGTTAATTCTGGAAATTATTTCCGATCAGACATTCTATTTTCTCAGAAGTCAACAGAATTTCTCTAGCTCTGGGTTTGGCATAAAAGGATGTGGTTACCTATTCTTTTCCCCCTTGGCATCAAGGGATTTGATTACATGTGCTCGTCCTCTTATTTCTCCCTGCGCCCTTTTTCATTCCTGATGAAGTGCTCAAACAACCATCTAATGTGGATTCTTGTTCAGCATCCAGCATTTTGTCTAGTCAAAACTGAGGAAAGGGTGAAATACAGTGGGCAATAGCTTCGGTGATGTTATTGGTGCTGATCTGTTGATGTTGTCACTGTTCCGTGTGGGAAAGAATCACTGCATAGTTGGAGAAAGGAGAACACTGGCAGAGCAGCTATAGATGTTGGACCTGTTGTGCTCTTGCGTCACATGTGCTCCTCAAAATGTCTGAAAAACATGGTCTGTCAGGTGAGGAGAGCTTAGACACTGGCCAGTCGCATTGGGATTTTCTTGTCATCACATCCTTTTGTAAATGTGGGAAAGAAGTGCTTTATTCTCCCTGTGCCTGCCAATATTTAAATTTGGTAACAATTAAACATCTCTGCTATAAAGAATGGGCTGTCTGTTCTATAATATGTTAAGTCTCAGCACAATTCTATGAGGGTTATCCAGAAATTAAGGTTGCAAAACATGTAGCTTTTGCAGGGAATTTTCATGGGAGAAGTTGGTACCACTGCCATGTAGCGAGAAGCCAGCAGAAGCGAACAAGCAGTGCCAGTCGTCAGTAGCTCATCAACTGGCTCTAACCTTCACCACAATGCCAGTTGATGAGCTACTGACGACTGGCACTGCTCGTATGCTTGCACTGGTTTCCCGCTACATGGCAGTGTAGAATAACCCTTGTAGAATGAGAATCACAGATAAGAAGAATCTCTTAAAATTCTATTATTGCTGAACGTGGCCTTCGATGCCTCTGCAGATGCCCCCCAAATTAATACGTGTATATGTCAAAAGTTCCATGCATTTTGTTCAGTTAAAAAAATATATATATTTACAAACCACACTAGTCGTGTGAACGCTTGGGAAGTCCATCGTTAGTGCAGAGCTTGGAAACATAAATGGTGACGTCCTTTACTTTCCAGAACTTACTTAGAAATCACATGGTTTTGGAAAACTTTCCTGTTTAAAGCAGAGTTTGGGATCTGAATATCTGCTGTAGTTATGTGTTATTCTTCAAAAACGTCTTTTAAAAAGTATTTATTAAAAATGGATTCTAGGAAAATGTATTGTCGAAGGCTATCATGGCCGGAATCATTGGGTTGTTGTGAGTTTTCTGGGTCATAACCCGGAAAGGTTGTCACAACCTCTGAAGATGCCTGCCATAGATGCAGGCAAAAGGTCAGGAGAGAATGCTTCTGGAACATGGCCATACAGCTTGGAAAATTCACAACAACCCAGATTCTGGGAAGATTTGTCAAGCATTCTGACTGAATTTTATTTTCCCTGTTTTATTGGAGGCCGGGATTTTGAGGGTTCGGCTTCTCTCTGTTTTATTATCAGATGACATATTAGTTGCTTTGTTTGGGAAAAGTCAGGTTAGCTAATTACAGCTTAGAATGGAAAAAAATGTTGGGAGGACCTCCAGCGTGAGGCCGCGGGATCCGTCACGTGATGTTAGCCAATTCTTCGCTTTTGTGATGTAGCTGGAATTGGTCCTGATCTCATGCCAAGACTTTGCCCAAACAAATGCCCAGGCAGTCAGATGCCGCTGAGGTCTGTGGTCACAATCCTGTACCTATGACATAGGATGGAGCTTTTCTTTTTGCCACATGACATATTTTTTTAAAAAAATAATTAATTGAAGATGGTTTTAATTTTTTTCCTGCTGCATTGTGTTACAGAAATCTTAAGAGTCAGAAAAGGAATTCCCTGTTTTTAAATTTTGTTTTATTGTGCTATTTGGAGACATTTGTCTGTATTAAAACTTAATGGTTTTTAAAAAAAGGGGATTTAGAAAAAAATGCAAACTTGACAAGAGGTCATATTTCAGACTTGGTGAAACATGGTGGTCTGCTGCTATGCTGGCATACACTGACAAAAATGCATGTAATTGTCTTGCCTTTCTCTTGATAATGCTCAGGGAGACAGACACAGCAAAATCCCTCCCTTCCCCTCAAACATATCCACTATCTTGAGATATATAATGTAGACGTGGAAAAATATCTCCACATGTGGGTGATATTCATTTTAAAGATGGTTTATAGGTGGGATTGGTTTTTAATTTGAGTAAGCGTTTGTTTTGGCTACAGCAGAGCATGTTCCTCTTGGATAATAAATAATTCCTTGTTCCGCCTTGCCTTGGCCCAGTTCTGTGCTCTGAAAGTGTATGCCGTCTGCTGTTGCAAACTGATGTAAATTGCAAGCTGCTGTCTGTTCAGGGATACACATAAACTGAAGTTGTTTTCAAAACAGTAGGAATGGACATTTATTTGATTTTCTTTCTCTGCCCCAGGCTGTCTGGGATAGGGTTTTCCCTCTTCATTCTTAGTTTGTAAGAGTCGGAAACAAAGGTTTAAACAGGAATAATATCTTCAAAAAGATGTACCAGACCAAAATAGCCCTTGATTCTTCCAGTCGATAATTATAGAATATTTTTATTCAGCATTTGGCTTCTCATACTGGGCTTGGAGCATTTTCAGTAACCAGAAGAGTCTTGACAATGCAGTCTTCTGCCTTCCTAGTTATGAGCAAGTTCTAAATATTTACTGTAACAGTCTGAGAAGATGAGGCAGTTTGGAATAACTTCAAAGCATCAAAAGACAATATTAGTCCACATGTGGGAATCATGTGACTTAGTTGGACCATACATCCTTGCAGCCTTATTGTCATAGACTAAAGTGATGAATCCTGGGAGCTGCAGTGCAACAACATCTTGAAAGGCTTCATGATTCTTAGATTTTGTATTAGACCAATGGTTCCCAATCTTTTTTGACCAGGGACCACTCTCCAACATTAGTACCGAAAAGGTTACGAATCAGTGTTTAGTCAACTTTAGATTCGGTTTGGTAATTTGGGGTGCTGATTCAGGAAATTGCATTGGATAGGCCCAAGAGAGCCGAAAACTAAAATGCCCCTGCATCTCCAAACGGGTCATTTTGGATCCAAAAAGCAAGAGAAAGATTTTGTCTAATGGGAATGCAGCCCTCCAAGGTCTCTTGGCAAAGCGAATGTGGAGAATGCAGCCCCCAAGGTCCCCAGAGCTCCCCACCCCAAACCACCATATCTTCAACCATACAGTTGTCTATCGGAGTGCTCAGGATTTATTGTTTTATGAATCGCAACACTAAGCATAAAACCTTGAATATTTTTGAAACTACAACAAAAGTGTATCTTTGTACCCAAATAAGGCTTGGCATTTCTACCTGAAGGCAGGGGTGCTCACACTTTTTCAGCATGCGAGCTACTTATAAAACAACCAAGTCAAAATGATCTACCTACCCACGACTCAGAGAGCCATGAAAGCAAAATATTTGGAAATTTATTTCAGTGAGAGCCATATAATATATTTTAAGACTGAATTCAACTAAATGTGAGTATAATAAGCCCCTGAATTTATTCATAATAATGATAATATTCATTCAGCCTCTGCTACTACTACTACTACTACTACTACTACTAATAGTAACAACAATAGGTTCCTAGAGTAGAAGGAGACCTCCAAGGGCCATCCAGTCCAACCTCCTTCTGCCATAAGGGAAAAACAAAGCATTCCTCACAGATGGCCATTCAGCCTCTGATAATAATAATATTAATAATAATAATGGGTTCCTAGAATAGGAGGAGACCTCCAAGGGCCATCCAGTCCAACCTCCTCCTGCACCTGGGTAGCGACGGGAGCCTGTGGGGAGGGACTGAGCCTTCCTCCTGCCCTGCATGCGATCTACCAGGACGCCCTACGCAATCTACCAGTAGATCGCAATCTACCTAATGAGCACCCCTGCCATAAGGTATGAAAACAACAGTCTCACTTAAGGCAAGGTGTAACTTGCATATACTTAAGTCTTTCTATTTGCCTGCCATGAGCCTGTCAACACCTCAATATTTTTGCAACTCTATTAATAGTTTTTGTCTACAGATGAAACATACTGTCGAGATGTCATTGCTTACACTAACTAAAAATGCTTAAGCATGACATTTTTTGGGGAAATGTCATGATAATTGGGCCGGAAGGCATGTTCGGCTGCTTCTGTGTTAACTTTTCACAAAGTTCCCGGAACAGAAATGTGAAAATCCAAGAGGGAAATGAAATGAAAATAGGAGAAAACTATCTGCCTCTCTCCCAGCTGTTTTTGTGGACGGAAAAAGTTGTGATCTTCATGTTTTGGTGCCACCATAAGAAAAGAAGAGAGACCCATTGTTGAAACTTTGTGAGTTTGGCACCATAGGAAAACCCCTTCCACGTTGACCATTTGATTGCCATCTGTCCAGTTTTGAAGGGAGATACGTTAGGTTGATAAAGAACATACCTAAAATACAGACCTCAGGGCTATGTGAAAGTAAAGGAAAATTAAACATGCCTAGTTTTCTTTTGCAAAGTTGAAACTATGCCGCATTATCACAGGATGTCTGCGCCCAACACCCCTGGAGAAATTACACTGTTTAGCCGGTATTGCACCACCTGACTTCCACCAGGAAGTAGCCAATAGTGAAAGGACTAAGGCAGTGACATCTCCAGCCCATCCCCTGTTCAGATATCAGCCAACACGCCAATACCTTAAATCAAGAAATAGTTTCTGAAGATCTACAGAGATACTCGCAGGAACACCTCAGAAAGTGAGAGTCCAAAAGGGGCAGGTGAAAACCCAGCACCTCAATCAGTGGCTGAGACCGGATGAGAAACTCCTTCCTGGGCACACAGAAGATGGCAATTTGGAAGGTGCTGAACATGACCCACTCTACATCTTGGTGCTGTTTGGAGGTGGATGGACCACAGATGATGGGACTTGCAGTACCTTCAGTAATTTCATGATACCACTACAACTCCCAATAATGAGGGATCAAGGCCACACTTGGCAGACAGAGCCTCCATGACCCACTCTATGTCCTGGTGCTGTTTAGAGGTGGGTGGACCACAGATGATGGGACTTGCAGTACCTTCAGTAATTTCAGGATACCACTGCAACTCCCTATAATGAGGGATCAAGGCCACACTTGCCAGACAGAGCCTCCATGACCCACTCTACATCCTGGTGCTGTTTGGAGGATGTTGGACCATGGACGATGGGACTCGCAGTACCTTCACTAACTTCCTGACACCACTGTGAGCCACATCAATAACTACTACACACCAACTAATATGTTTCTCTAAAAACTCGGGCATTGCCGGGTCCCCAAGCTAGTACCTAATAAAACAGAAAGATTAAAAATTCCAATATCACCCAAAAGCCTGCCTGAATAAATGGGTCTTACATGCTCTGCGGAAGGTGTTCAGATTGCATATTAACACACAATGTTGCCCCCTTTCAACAAAGGCATCAAGAGAACTATAAGGTCGAAACAGTTTTTGTTGAACTATAACAGCTAAATCAAAGTAAAAAAAACCCCACTTCAGCAAATACCAAAAGACCTCACAACCTCCGAGGATACCTGCCGTAGAGCTGAGCGAAACATCAGGCGAGAATGCTTCTGGACCATGGGCAGACAGCCCGGAAAACTCACCTCAACCCAGTGATTCCGGCCATGAAAGACTTTAACAACACAGATTTCTGAAAAGCTGGGTTTTTCAATTGTGCTTGAAAGTATATGGCCCACGGGAATCGTGTAGTCCTGAGATATTGTTGGAATGCTACTTCCATCAACCCTAGGTATTGCAACCAACGGTGATTCATTTCCTAAATTGCCATGTCATGTGTCTAAGGAAAGCCTCAATGAATAGGTGCCATGACTGAATAAGGACGGCACTTTCTCTGTTTCTACTAAGACTCAGTAATTTACTGTATACTGTCACAGAGATGTTGATCTCAGGTATAGAATGCACTAGACCAGTGTTTCCCAACCAGTGTGCCGTGGCACAGTAGTGTGCCGTGAGCAATCATCAGGTGTGCCGTGGGAAATTGGAACCTCCAATACCCTTTCTTCCCCCCTCCTTCCAAACACTTTTTCTTCTCCACTCGGGCTCCCTTCTTCCCAGCCTCATTCTGCTCGCTTTGCCTCGCATTGTTTGAGTCCACAGTGCTCTCTGGATATAGGTGAACTACAACTCCAAAAGCCAAGGTCAATGCCCACCAAACTCTTATAGTATTTTCTCTTGGTTATGGGAGTTCTGTGTGGGAAGTTTGTGTCTTTCTGCCATTCCTGCCAGGATATCTATGTTGTGTTAATCGAAACAGGCCCAGGTTTCACACTGAGTGTATAAATACATTTAAAAACGTATTAACTATATGTATTACTGTGTTAGAGTGTCATTTTGTGTAATTTTGGTTGGTGGTGTGCCCCAGAATTTTGTAAATGTAAAAAATGTGTCGCGGCTCAAAAAAGGTTGAAAAACACTGCACTAGACAAGGAAGAGATATTTGCCTTGCCAGATCTTTTCGACTACTGTTTCCATTGGCCATTCTGGGTGTGGTTTCTGAGAATAAAAGTCTGAAACATTTGAAGATCTTAGAATCATAGAGTTTGAAGAGAGTACAAGCCATCCGGCCATCATGCCTTCACGCAAGAGAAGCACAATCGAAGTATCCCTGTCAGATGGCCATCCAGCCTCTGAGTACAAGCCTTCCACCACACTCCAAAGCAGAGACTTCCACCTTTGAACAGCTCTTACAGGTAGGAAGGTCTTCCTAATGTTCAAGTGGAATCTCCTTTTCTGTATTTTGAACCCATTGCTCCAAGTCCTAGTCTCCAGGGCAGGAGAGAACAAGCCCGCTCATTCTTCCTTAGGATATCCTGAACTCTCCCTCAAAGCCAAGTTCACTATCCTGCTAGAGATATGAGATGTGACTTGCTGGAAAATAATGTTTATTAACAAGAGCAATATGGAGCCCCTGGAGGCACAGTGGGTTAAACTGCTGAGCTGCTAAACTTGTTGACTGAAAGGTCACAGGTTCGAATCCAGGGAGTGCCATGAGCTTCCGCTGTCAGCCCCAGCTTCTGCCAACCTAGGAGTTTGAAAACATGCAAATGTGAGTAGGTCAATAGGTACCGCTCCAGCGGGAAGGTAACAGCGCTCCGTGCAGTCATGCCGGCCACATGACCTTGGAGGTATATACGGACAACGGCGTCTCTTTGGCTTAGAAATGGAGATGAGCACCAACCACCAGAGTTGGACATGACTTAATGTCAGGGGAAAACCTTTACCTTTAACAAGAGCAATCGGAAAAGAGGAAGACCATGGCTCTACTGATGCAATCAAGGAAGCCATGGCCTTCACTTCAGTTTGCAAGACCAGAGCAGGGTTGTTAAAGACATTGTCTCTTGGAAGTCTCTCATTCAAGGTGGCAAATAACAACAATAAAGTACAGTCCGGATTGTCTGTCTATTCTCTATGACTTTTGATAGAAATCAGCCACCGTTCATCACAAATTTGCTTTATTTTTCTGAACACAGAATTGTGATATCTTAAAACACATTCATTGCATTATGAGCATTTGTGAACAATCGCCCCCTTTATTAGAAATGGTATCTGAAATTTCATGCACAAAGATGGTGTATGTATAGGATTGGAGTAGGGTGAGCTCTCGGGGAAATTAAATGCAGTAACAATTATTAGGACCAGCTAGCCATAAGACTGTTAACTGATAAAAGAGATCTTTGGGTGCTTAAGCCAATTAATATAAGAGTGTGATCAGACTCTTATCCTGATTCACATCTCAAGTGTTTAGAACTGAGTTATCAGTAAGTAAGTAGCTCAGAAAACTCACAGCAACCCTATCAGTAAGCAGTTAACTTTTTAACTCAAAGTCTGGATAACACTTTATGGGACTGATGACATAAACTACACTCCATGGAAACCCATATTTTAGTAAATAATCTTTAAGGCACTTAAGCTGTTTTTCAAATTTTGAAATGTTCTTTTGATGTTATGGAGACCGTTTCTTTTATTGTAGCGTATGTTTTCACTGGCTGGAATTTACTTCTCAGAACCATAAAAGATCACAACTGGCACCTTTCTGTATCCTTTCTGTGTTTCTCAACCTGGGGGTCGGGACCCCTAGGGGTGGTCACAAGAGGGTGTCAGAAGGGTCGTCAAAGACCATCAGAAAACACAGTATTTTCTGTTGGTCATGGGGGTTTTGTGTGGGAAGTTTGGCTGAATTCTATTGGTGGGGTTCAGAATGCACTTTGATTGTAGGTGAACTAGAAATCCCAGTAACTACAACTCCCAAATGTCAAGGTATATTTTCCCCAAACTCCACCAGTGTTCACATTTAGGTGTATTGCGTATTCATGCCAAGTTTGGTCCAGATCCATCATTGTTTGAGCTCACAGTGCTTTCTGCATATAGGTGAACTACAACTCCAAAACTCACGGCCAATGCCCACCAAACCCAGTATTTTCCGATGGTCATGGGAGTCCTGTGTGCCAAGTTTGGTTCAATGCCATCCTTGGTGGAGTTTTGAAAGCTCTTTGATTGTAGGTGAACTATAAATCTCAGCAACTACAACACCAAATGACAAAATCAATCCTCCTGCCCCAACCCCACTAGTATTTAAGTGTGGGTGCATTGGGTATTTGTGCCAAATTTGGTCCAGTGAATAAAAATACATCCTGTATATCAAATATTGATATTACGATTCATAACAGTAGCAAAATGTCAGTTATAAAGTAGCAACTAAAATGATGTTATGGTTGGGGGTCACCACAACATGAGGAACTGTATTAAGGGGCCACGGCATTAAGAAGGTGGAGAACCACTGAACTAAAGCATCTGTCAACTGATCTTCTGCTAAAATAAGTCCCAACACTGCTTATAATGATTGAAAGGATATACCTTTCTTTTTAGAGTCAAAACACTCGTGTTGACTCTTATCTCCCATTTGTTTGTGGTTCTACAGGTGAGATGAGAGCACAACATTGTCAATTAAACCGAAAACGCTGATTGGTGGAGGAAGCTCTTCATGACTCCAAAGAGATGAAGCAAATGTGTCGCATACCAAGCCAACTGTCTTATGAAAATAACAAGAACAAGCCAAAATTAACATTCTTGTGACTAAGCCAAACCAAGACAAGAATTTCCTATGTCTGCATTTGTGCTCAATTAGCCTTAGTCTACCTTTCCAAAATGTTTTGAACTGCTGCTTCCTTGTGTGCTACTCATCTGGATAGGAGTGCCACGTAAGGATATCCACAGAGAGACCCACAGTCTCCATGTTGCAGAAAAGCTGCATTTCAATTGTAAGTAGGATAATTATTAGCTATTTATGGCCCTGCTTGGCTCCTGTTTTAGAATCTGCTTTATTTCTTGTGCTTTCAAATGTGCATTTGCCTTAAGGCTACACACCCAGCATGTTATGCCACGCGTGAGGAAGAAGTTGGTGGCTCTACAAAAGCATTGCTTAAAGCTGAAATGTCAGAGGAAAATGTGCTCAAGGCTACTCTCTGGTTCAGAAGTTAAGAGTAAACTGCTCAGTATCAACACCAACATTTTGACTTTGAATTTGTTTTGATGGATTTTAAACTGAATTTCTTAGTGTTGTTTGTGCCTAATTCTATTTTAATGTTTGCATATTGGTATATTTTGAATTGTATACAAATGCTTTTATGTCAAGTTGCTTTGAGTCATCAAATCATAGAGTTGGAAGAGACCCATGGGACATTTAGTCCAACCACATCTTGCCAAGCAGCAGGAGAATCGCATTCATAACACCCCCGACAGATGACCATCCAGCCTCTGTTTAAAAGTCTCCAAAGGAGGAGCCTCCACCAGACTCCGGGACAGGGAGTTCCACTGCTGAACAGCTCTCATGGTTACGAAGTTTTTCCTCATGTTCAGGTGAAATCTCCTTTCTGGTAGTTTGAAGCCATTGTTCCATGTCCTAGTCTCTAGGGCTAGATAAATAAGGTTCTAGTCCTAGGTATAATGCAGTGGACAGTAACGCATCAAAAAAGGCAAAGGTTGATAACCATATATGGTATATTGTATTACATCAAAAGTACATGTATTTCATATGAAAGTTCACAAAGTAATAGGGTGTAGTATCACTATCTAGAGTGTAGGCTTCTACATGGTTGCCTATTGTAGCATATCAAGTAAGCAACATCACACAACACATATATCAAATAGGCAATTTACACAAGCAACATTACATATATCAAAAAAGCGTCACATAAGCAGCATCACATGTTATTATAAAAGCAGCATCACATATATCAATAGAAATATCAAAGTTGGATAAAGCCAGGTTAGCTGTATCCTATAATGGTATCAAGTAGATCAGGGCTGTCCAACTGGCGGCCCCGGGGCCGGATCCGGCCCCGTAGCCCCTTCCCTCCGGCCCCAGGTCCTATTTTAATTAAAAATAGAAATTCTAAAAAAAAAAATAAAAAAAAAAAAAAAATCACTTCCGGGTTCGGAGAAAGTCCCGCGAGACTACGCAATTCACACGGGATTTCGCAGTCAACACTGGCGAAATCCCGCGTAGATTGCGTAGTCTCGCGGGACCTGCAGTACATAAATAAAGCCTTCTGGCTTCCTGGTTCCTCTTCGCTCGCTTGCTCGCCAGCTTCGCTCGCTTGCTCGCCAGCCTCGCTCGCTTCCTCGCCCGCTTCCTCGCCAGCTTCGCCGCTTCCTCGCCAGCCTCGCTCGCTTGCTCGCCAGCCTCGCTTGCCGCCGCCTGCCTGCCTGCCTTGCTAGGCCGCTGCCTGCCTGCCTTCCTAGGCCGCCGCCTGCCTGCCTTCCTAGGCCGCCGCCTGCCTGCCTTGCTAGGCCGCCGCCTGCCTGCCTTGCTAGGCCGCCGCCTGCCTGCCTTGCTGGGCCATCGCCTGCCGGCCTCGCTCGCCCATCGCCTGCCTGCCTCGCTCGCCCATCGCCTCCCTAGCTCTCCGTGTCCAGCGCTGTGGGAAAGGTAGGCCGAAGCAGGGGCTGAAGGGGAAGAGGGGTTTGTTTATATTTGCTTGTTGGCTAGATGGGGTAATAAAATTACCTGTATTTTATTAGGAACAATAATAAATGGTTCTTATTAGTCTGTTTATATTTGCATTTGGGAGGGATTGCACAAATAATAAATGGTTCTTATTAGTCTGTTTATATTTGCATCTGGGAGGGATTGCACAAATAATAAATGGTTCTTATTAGTGTGTCTATATTTGCATCTGGGAGGGATTGCACAAATAATAACTGGTTCTTATTAGTGTGTCTATATTTGCATCTGGGAGGGATTGCACAAATAATAACTGGTTCTTATTAGTGTGTCTATATTTGCATCTGGGAGGGATTGCACAAATAATAACTGGTTCTTATTAGTGTGTCTATATTTGCATCTGGGAGGGATTGCACAAATAATAACTGGTTCTTATTAGTGTGTCTATATTTGCATCTGGGAGGGATTGCACAAATAATAACTGGTTCTTATTAGTGTGTCTATATTTGCATCTGGGAGGGATTGCACAAATAATAAATGGTTCTTATTAGTGCATGTGGGAGGGAAGGAAGAATATTACCTGTATTATATTTGGGCTTCAGGGGGAGAAGGGTTTGTAAATATAAGTAGTAATAATGGTGCACTATGGTCTCTATCAGTGTCCCATGCATGCTTCCAGCCCCTTGGTGAATATAAATATTAATAATGGTGGTCTTTGGCCTCTATCAGTGCTCCCTGCATGCAGCCATAATCATGCATTGTGTCATTTAGTTATTGCATAATTAGTAATGCAACTAAGAATTGTAAGTAAATTAGAGCCGGGGAGGGGGCGGAGCCGGGGAGGGGGCGGAGCCGGGGAGGGGCGGAGCCAGGGAGGGGGCGGAGCCGGGGAGGGGGCGGAGCCAGGCCCCCCAGGTCATCAGTGTCCGGTCATCAGGCCCCAGGTCCGGTAGATGTTGGACAGCACTGAAGTAGATAATGTTATTGTAAAAAGTGCATTCAATATGCTAATACAGGATGGTGTACTTCCTGAATAGGAAAACACCATTCACTCACAAACCGTATAAAATTCGGCACCAGATGAATGTGGCCTTCAATGAGTGGTTAATCCTGCAGACTCCACCGCCAAAGGGAAGATGTATTTGTAAGGAAATCCACAAAACTAGATGAATAGCAAGTTCCAACGGCACTATGAATTGCTCTCCCGGAACTACAAGTCCCATAGCAACTTGCGAGGGAGCGAAAGTGATGTTTTTTCAGTGGCAAAAGCAATGAACGGGACTATATACCGTGCCACTATCGAAGAGATTCACCTGAAAATATTGGGGCTACTGCGTCAAACGATTATATGTATCAAAGCGCAATGCGTTCCCCCACAGAAAAGTTATAAAGAGGCCGTCCAGCAACTGTCGTCGTGGTTGGACTACACTTCCCAGAATCGATCGCGGTAGCGTCACTTCCGGTTTCTCGTAAAGGTAGCGGGAAATACAAACAGGGCTTTATCCAAGGAGAAATCAAGGATGTTGGTGGCAAACCACTGGAAACACATATAAAATATAGGTGCAATGATGTTCAGAAAGTGGCCAGATGACGTGTAGAACCGTCTGACGGAGTCACAGTTCCAGGCCTGATCCGTTTTGCCTTCCTAGGGCTTTATCAAAGACGGATTGTGGTGTAAAGACATATAAGTCGTATTTCTAGGTAAATATACAAAAAATAACAATAAATTAGTACTTAGTAAGAAAAAGAGGACTAGAAATACATAATGGAAGGTAATATAACGTACCACATGAAGTGCCCAGAATTGGACAAAGTGTGGTCTGACCAAGGCAGAATACAGCATGGGTAGCATGACTTCCCGGGGTCTAGAGACTATACTTTTTATGCAGGCCAAAATTCCATTGGTTTTTTTAGCTGTTGCCTCACATTCCTGGCTCATGTTACCCTTCCTCCCCACAAGAACTCCAAGGTCTTTTTCACACGTACAGCCCTCGAGCCAGGCATCGTCCCCCACTCCATATCTTTGTATTTCCTTTTTTTCTGTCTAAGTGGAGTGTCTTACATTTATCCCTGTTGAACTTCATTTTGTTAGTTTTGGCCAGTCATCTCTCTAATCTGTGAAGATCATTTTGAATTCTGCTCATGCCTTCTGGATTATTAGCTATCTCTCCCAATTTGGGTAGATAAATGGGGTATGAATAATAATAATATAATAACACCGACATTTATTCCTGTTGTTGACTGCTATCACAAGGCTTTCTTGGCAAGCCTTCCTCTGAAACCAAATGTGTATCTACACTGCAGAGTTAATGCAGTTCGACACCACTGTAACTGCCACGGCTCAATGCTATGGAATCATGGGAGTTGCACCAGCACTATTGGGCAGAGAGATCTGAATACCTTGTAAATCTACATCTCCTATTATTCCATAGCATTGAGCTGTAGTTCAGTGTCAAAACACATTCGTTCTACAGTGTAGATGCAATCACAAAAGTGGTTGTAGTGACTTCATTACACTAGAGCAGGCCTGGGCAAACTTCGGCCCCCCAGGTGTTTTGGATTTCAACTCCCACAATTCCTAACACCCTGCTGGAGCCCAAAACACCCGGAGGGCTGAAGTTTGCCCAGGTCTGCACTAGAGAATGAATCCACTTTAAATCGGGTTGCTGTCTCCTGCAGAATTCTGGGGTTTGTAGTTTAGGGAGGAGCCTTTGACAGCCTCACTAAACAACAAACTCCAGAATTCTGCAGGAGGCAGAAACCGGATTCATTCTCTAGTGTGATGAAGTACCTAGTGGGTTAATATAGATGTATGAGGATTTAAACCCTGTTCTCCAGTATTAAATACAATTAAACCATAGTCGCTCTCTCTTCCCTCAATCATACAGAACTGTTTGAAGAATGAAACTGGAAAAAAACTGAAGTGTTCCTACATCTAAACAGAGCAGCGCTCCTAAAATAAATGTGTGCTTTGCTCCCTCACTTTGTAGATCTTGATAACTGGGACACTGTCTCCTTTGAGAAGAGCTAGCTTTATCTTTAGCCAAAAGTGCTTTTCACACTTTGCAAGACACGTTCACATCTGCCTTAAAACCAAATTGGGGAGAAGGGATCCATTATATCATAGAAGCCCTGGTCAACATAGTGTATGGTGAGAAATGCTGTGGTTTGCAACCCAACATCTGGAGAAGCATATCATTCCCACTCCTGGATTATAGTCACAAAATGTAGATAATTAGTATAAATGTTTGAACTAGCTCACAGGTGAGACTGGAGGACATAA
This sequence comes from Anolis apletophallus, assembly GCA_030556195.1. Taxonomy (NCBI): domain Eukaryota; kingdom Metazoa; phylum Chordata; class Lepidosauria; order Squamata; family Anolidae; genus Anolis; species Anolis apletophallus. Next base: position 10,549,524 of record JARBWK010000010.1, read on the forward strand.
CTTCTCCTCTAAATATGACTCATCTTTGAGGAAGTGGCAGGCTTATAAAGGAAAACCTGTCAACAGAATCTGTTAACTAATTCTGTAAACAGAAGCCCCTATGGCACAGGAAAAGGGCAAGCAAGGCTCTGACCTCTGGAGAAAGGAGGAATGAAACTGAGATTTGAGGAGAGGAAATTTGGATAGGTCCATAAGAGAGATGCAACAAATTAAGACACGGTATTGGGAAGAACTGCATGGTTTTCTTTGCCTTTTTCTGCTGCGAGGAAGCTAGTGATGGAACAAATTGGTCAGGCAGTTACTTTTCTAGACTGAGCAAGGCTCCAACCATCAGAACGAATATAACTGGACCGGGCTGTGGTGCAGCTAGTTAGCAGCCAGCTGCATTAAATCACTACTGACGGAGAGGTCATGAGTTTGTAGGCAGCCCGGGTTGGAGTAAGTTCCCAACCATTAATTGTCTACCTTGCTGACAATCTATGCACTCCTAAAGACAATTGCATCTTTCAAGCAGGAAATGTAGATACCGCTTTATGCGGGGAGGCCAATGTAACTACGAGGGCGGGTCAATAAGTCAAGTGACTTTTTGAATGAAACACCGGTTTTTGGAAAAAAAAATCATTTTATATTTCAATGTAGTCTCCTTTGAGCTCTATACACTTTGTCCAACGTTTCTCCATTTTTTATCCCTTCCAAAAAATAAGATTTGTTGAGGTCATCAAAATAGGTATTTGCTTGTGAGATGATTTCATCGTTGGGAGTCAAATCTCTTTCCGCCAAGCCATTTCTTTGGAAACAAAAAATAGTCACTCGGGGCTAAATCCGGAGAATAGGGCGGATGAGGGAGCAATTTGTATCCCAATTCATGGATTGTTGCCATGGAAACCGCACATGTGTGCACCCTTGCATTGTGTGCACCCTTGCATTGTCCTGGTCCCATCTTGCGGAAAGCTTTCTCATACCCAAGTGATCATTTAAAATTGAAACCACTGAGCCACGTGAGATACCTATGGCCTCCACAATCTCTCGCACTTTCAATCTCCTATCGGCCAACACCATATCATGAATTTTTCAATTGTTTCGGTTATAGAGACATCAACTGGGCATCCAAAACGTTCGGCATCTTCTGTGCTTGAACGGTCACAACGAAATTCAGTAAACCACTTTTTAACCATTGAAATTGATGGTTGAGAGTCCCCATAGTATTTATCGAGCTTAGCCTTGGTTTGAGTGATGGGTTCTTCCGCAAAAAATAATGCTTAATGAGCACCCGAAATTCACTTTTTTCCATTTTCTTCTCAAATCACGCGGTAGTCTGCTATCAGTGGCTGTCAAACACAAACTAAATGACGCAGCTTGTTTTAATTTTGACAGGAGGCAACTGACAGATGCCTGTTGACAGGAGCAGTGTTGCCCTTTCATCTAAGAGGCGGGAAATTCAAAAAGTCATGGACTTATTGACCTGACACCATAAAACCTTCCAGCAGTGTGTGTAAGAATGAGGAAGTACTCCATCAAGGACTTAGTGTCACAAGTGGATGGTGAATCGGCAGCTCCCCTTGTGGCCGGAATCGAGCATACCCTCATGAAGCTGGAATGTTAAATTGCCTCTGTGTCTGTCTATATATGTTGTATGTCTATGGCATTGAATGTTTACCATGTGTATGTGCATTGTAATCCACCCTGAGTCCCCTGCAGGGTGAGAAGGGTTGAATATAAACACTGTTAATAAATAACAACTATGTATTCCTGATGAAGGATGGTTCCCTTCTTTACCAATGATAAAAGGATATTTTTATCTCCAATGAATACTATCAGCTCTCTTTGTCTCCAATGTGTTCTGCACCATGGGTTAAATCAGAAGTTTTGTAAGTCAGAAGCCATATCCGAAGCATTTGCGTGACCCACGCCAAATATTTTAGAATCGAAATTTAGCGCATTAAAGATCACTACTGACCGAAAGGTAATGAGTTCGAAGTCAGCCCGGGTCGGAGTGAGTTTCCGGCTAATTTTGCGTAGCTTGTTGTCGATCTTTGCAACCCAAAAGACAGTTATATCTGTCAAGTAGGAAATTTAGGTACCACTTATGTGTGGGGAGGCTAATTTAATAAAATTTACGAGGCCATAAAAATCTCCAGCAAAAACATGCGGGGAATGCGGAAGGTACTTCACCAGTGTCGCAGATGGACGGTGAAGCGACAGCTCCCCTCGTGGCCAGAAGTTGGAATGTTAAATAGCCTCTGTCTGTCTATATGTGTTGTGAGTCTATGGCATTGAATGTTTGCCGTGTATATGTACATTGTAATCCGCCCTGAGTCCCCTGCGGGGTGAGAAGGGCAGAATATAAATACTGTAAAATGAATAAATAAATAGTTCCAGAAGCATTCTCTCCTGACGTTTCACCCATATCTATAGCAGGCGCCCTCAGAAGTTGTGAGGACTTTTGGAAACTAGGAAAACTGGGTTTTATATATCTGTGGAATAATGTCCAAGGTGAGAGAAAGGACTCTTGTGAGCTTGAGGCAATGTTGCAATTGACCACTTTAAGCGGCTGAGGGGGAAAGGAAGAGGCCTGAGGCTGTGAGGAATTGTGGGAGTTGAAGTCCAAAACACCTGGAGGGCCCAAGTTTGATCACCAACAGTGGTCCACCCTGGCCGCACATCGGGAGATATGGAGACGCACTATCCACAATGCTGCGGCCTCTTTCGAGAAGGCACGCCGAACGGGTCTCGAAGAGAAACGACAACGCAGAAGGAACTGCAACTTGGAAACAACATCACCCAAGGAGACTTTCTGATGTGCTTTCTGCAACCGAACTTGCCTGTCTCAGATTGGCGTTTTTAGTCATCAACGCGCTTGTAAGAAGCGTGGGATGAGTCCTTCCTAAGAATCTTCGTTCATGATGTAATGCCAAGAGAGAGAGGAATAATGTCCAGGGTGGGAGAAAGGACTCTTGTGTGCTTGAGGCAAAGTTGCAATTGACCACTTTAATGAGTACTGAATGGCCTTGCAGTTTCAAAGCCTGGCTGCTTCCTGACTGGGGGAATTCTGTGTTGGGAGATGCTGGCTGGCCCTGATTGTTTCCTGTCCTCCGGAATATATATATATATCTCTCTCACACAGATATATAAACCCCACTTGCCTAGTTTCCAACAGGCCTCACAACCTCTGAGGATGCCTGCCACAGATGCAGGCGAAACGTCAGGAGAGAATGCTTCTGGAACATGGCCAGACAGCCCGAAAGGCCTACAACAGGCCTGGGCAAACTTGGGCCCTCCAGATGTTTTGGACTTCAACTCCCACAATTCCTCACAGCCTCAGGGAATTGGAGGGCCCAAGTTTGGCCCTCCAATTCCCTGAGGGCCCAAATTTGATCACCAACAGTGGTCCACCCTTGCCTCACATCGGGAGGCATGGAGATGCACTATCCACAATGCTGCGGCCTCTTTCCAGAAAACATGCCAAACGGGTCTCGAAGAGAAACAACAACGCAGAAGGAACCGCAACTTGGAAACAACATCACACAAGGAGACTTTCTGCTGTGCTTTCTGCCACCGAACTTGCCTATCTCTGATTGGCCTTTTTAGTCATCAACGCGCTTGTAAAAAGCGTGGGATGAGTCCTTCCTAAAGAATCTTTGTTTGCGAAGTAATGCCGAGAGATATCTGTGGAATAATGTCCAGGGTGGGAGAAAGGACTCTTGTGTGCTTGAGGCAATGTTGCAATTGACCACTTTAATGAGCACTGAATGGCCTTGCAGTTTCAAAGCCTGGCTGCTTCCTGACTGGGGGAGTTCTGTGTTGGGAGATGCTGGCTGGCCCTGATTGTTTCCTGTCCGGAATATATATATATATATATATATATATATATACATACATACACACACACACACACACACACACACACACATATATACTGTATATACAATAGCTGAGGACCCGGCGGTGCCCGGGTTATTTGAGGAAGGCATTGTGTGCCAAGATTGGTTCCTATTAGATGTTTATGTGGCTTGCAGTGGTTTCAGGAACTTAGTGAAGGTACTGCGAGTCCCGGGGGCCTAGTCAGGAAAATCAAGTTAAGGAAGCCTAACAATATCCCATGAGCTGAGGCCTAGTCAGGAAAATCAAGTTAAGGAAGCCTAACAATATCCCATGAGCTGAGGCCTAGTCAGGAAAATCAAGTTAAGGAAGCCTAACAATAACCCATGAGCTGAGGCCTAGTCAGGAAAATCAAGTTAAGGAAGCCTAACAATATCCCATGAGCTGAGGCCTAGTCAGGAAAATCAAGTTAAGGAAGCCTTTCTGTCAATTTTGGGGCTGGTTTGTGTTTTATAGGGGCTTTAGTGCTGTTTGGGAAGTGAATGACGTACTGCAAATCCCATCATTCGTGGCTCCTCCTGCCCTAAACCACACCAGGTAGTGAAGTGGGCCATTGGTCGCCTGTTTGCCAAGTTTGGTCCTGATCTATCAGTGCTGTGGGCCTTTCCCTTTGAGTCACTTTAGATAGAATGTTTGAATGTGCTTGGCCATTTGGAGGCAGTTATGCAAATTCCATTTCAGTGGCAACCAATCCCCTCTGTCTGGGGCCGTAGAATGTTGGAGTTCTGAGGCTGGCCAGTTAGAGCCCGTTATGCAAATAACCCCGCAATGGCAGCCAATCGAAAAACACTGGCACATATTCCTCCGGTCGCTCCACCGCAAACACTGACTTTTATTATATGTAATAGATAGATAGATATCTTTCACAGATATATAAACCCTACTTGCCTAGTTTCCAACAGGCCTCACAACCTCTGAGGATGCCTGCCACAGATGCAGGCGAAACGTCGGGAGAGAATGCTTCTGGAACATGGCCAGACAGCCCGAAAGGCCTACAACAGGCCTGGGCAAACTTGGGCCCTCCAGGTGTTTTGGACTTCAACTCCCACAATTCCTCACAGCCTCAGGCCTCTTCCTTTTCCCCTCAGCCGCTTAAGAGGCCTGAGGCTGTGAGGAATTGTGGGAGTTGAAGTCCAAAACACCTGGAGGGCCCAAGTTTGACCAGGCCTGGCCTACAACAACCGACAGGAAAGTAGATTCCACCCGAAGAGCTGTTGAGCTGTGGAACTCACTGCCTTGGGAGTGTTGTGGAAACTAAGCTCTTTCCTTGGAAGCGCCTGCCTTTCTTCCAGCAACACCCACGCTGAGGAGGCCGGAAGAGGAAAAGGCGGAGCCGAGGGAGAGAGGGAGGCCGGGCTTGTGCTGCTGCTGCTGCTTCTTGTGCTGCTTGTTGGGCCTGCAGGCGCTGCCGGAGCCCCGGGCTGGCGTGAGCGAGCCCCCCCGAGGGAGAGAGCAGCCATGGCGGCGCCTCCAGCAGCAGCAGCAGGAGCGTCCACCGCATCCGCGGAGACCAAGATCATCTACCACCTGGACGAGCAGGAGACGCCGTACCTGGTGAAGGTGCCCATCCCGGCCGAGCGGGTCACGCTGGGCGACTTCAAGGCCCTCCTCAACCGGCCCAGCTACAAGTTCTACTTCAAGTCCATGGACGACGACTTCGGGTGAGACAGGGACCGAGGGGGGAGGAGGAGCAGGGCGCGCGAGGCCTCCGTCGCCTCCTTCCTATTCACTGGCTGAATCTGGGTTATATGGCCGTGTATCTTGGACTTCAACTCCCAGAATTCCTAGCAACCTCAGGCCCCTTCCTTCCCTCCTCAGACACTCAACTTGGGCTTTCCAGGTGTCTTGGACTACAACTCCCAGAATTCCTTGCAGCCTCAGGCCCCTTCCTTTCCCCCCTCAGACACTTACCTTGGGCCCTCCCTCCAGGTGTCTTGGACTACAACTCCCAGAATTCCTAGCAGCCTCAGGCCCCTTCCTTTCCCCCCTCAGCCACTTACTTTGGGCCCTCCCTCCCTCCAGGTATCTTGGACTTCAACTCCCAGAATTCCTAGCAGCCTCAGGCCCCTTCCTTCCCCCCTCAGACACTCAACTTGGGCTTTCCAGGTGTCTAGGACTACAACTCCCAGAATTCCTAGCAGCCTCAGGCCCCTTCCTTTCCCCCCTCAGACACTTACCTTGGGCCCTCCCTCCAGGTATCTTGGACTACAACTCCCAGAATTCCTTGCAGCCTCAGGCCCCTTCCTTTCCCCCCTCAGCCACTTACCTTGGGCCCTCCCTCCAGGTATCTTGGACTACAACTCCCAGAATTCCTTGCAGCCTCAGGACTCTTCCTTTCCCCCCTCAGACACTTACCTTGGGCCCTCCTTCCAGGTGTCTTGGACTACAACTCCCAGAATTCCTAGCAGCCTCAGGCCCCTTCCTTCCCCCCCTCAGACACTTACCTTGGGCTCTCCTTCCAGGTGTCTTGGACTTCAACTCCCAGAATTCCTAGCAGCCTCAGGCCCCTTCCTTTTCCCCCTCAGACACATAACTTGGGCCCTCCCTCCAGGTGTCTTGGACTTCAACTGCCAGAATTCCTTGCAGCCTCAGGTCTCTTCCTTTCCCCCCTCAGACACTCAACTTGGGCCCTCCCTCCAGGTGTCTTGGACTTCAACTCCCAGAATTCCTTGCAGCCTCAGGCCTCTTCCTTTCCCCCCTCAGACACTCAACTTGGGCCCTCCCTCCAGGTGTCTTGGACTACAACTCCCAGAATTCCTTGCAGCCTCAGGCCTTTTCCTTTCCCCCCTCAGCCACTTACCTTGGGCCCTCCCTCCAGGTATCTTGGACTACAACTCCCAGAATTCCTTGCAGCCTCAGGCCCCTTCCTTTCCCCCCTCAGACACTTAACTTGGGCTCTCCCTCCAGGTGTCTTGGACTACAACTCCCAGAATTCCTAGCAGCCTCAGGCCCCTTCCTTTCCCCCCTCAGCCACTTACCTTGGGCCCTCCCTCCAGGTGTCTTGGACTTGAACTCCCAGAATTCCTAGCAGCCTCAGGCCCCTTCCTTTCCCCCCTCAGCCACTTACCTTGGGTCCTCCCTCCAGGTGTCTTGGACTTCAACTCCCAGAATTACTACGTAGCAGCCTCAGCCCTTTTCCTTTCCCCCCTCAGACACTCAACTTGGGCCCTCCCTCCAGGTGTCTTGGACTTCAACTCCCAGAATTCCTAGCAGCCTCAGGCCTTTTCCTTTCCCCCCTCAGACACTCAACTTGGGCCCTCCCTCCAGGAGTCTTGGACTTCAACTCCCAGAATTCCTGGCAGCCTCAGGCCCTTCCTTTCCCCCTCAGCCACTTACCTTGGGCCCTCCCTCCAGGTGTCTTTCACTCCAACTCCCAGAATCCCTTGCATCCTCAGGCCCCTTCCTTTCCCCCCTCAGACACTTACCTTGGGTCCTCCCTCCAGGTGTCTTGGACTTCAACTCCCAGAATTCCTAGCAGCCTCAGGCCCCTTCCTTTCCCCCCTCAGCCACTTACCTTGGGCCCTTCTTAGTGTCTTGGACTTCAACTCCCAGAATTCCTGGCAGCCTCAGACCCCTTCCTTTCCCCCCTCAGCCACTTAACTTGGGCCATCCCTCCAGGTGTCTTGGACTACAACTCCCAGAATTCCTAGCAGCCTCAGGCCCCTTCCTTTCCCCCCTCAGACACTTACCTTGGGCTCTCCTTCCAGGTGTCTTGGACTACAACTCCCAGAATTCCTAGCAGCCTCAGGCCCCTTCCTTTCCCCCCTCAGACACTTAACTTGGGCCCTCCCTCCAGGTGTCTTGGACTTCAACTCCCAGAATTCCTAGCAGCCTCAGGCCCCTTCCTTTTCCCCCTCAGACACATAACTTGGGCCCTCCCTCCAGGTGTCTTGGACTTCAACTCCCAGAATTCCTAGCAGCCTCAGGCCCCTTCCTTTCCCCCCTCAGCCACTTAACTTGGGCTCTCCCTCCAGGTGCCTTGGACTTCAACTCCCAGAATTCCTAGCAGCCTCAGGCCCCTTCCTTTGCCCCCTCAGCCGCTTAACTTGGGCCCTCCAGGTATTTTGGACCCATTAAGCAGCTGAGGGGGAAAAGGAAGGTGTCTGGGGCTGTTGGGAATTGTGGGAGTTGAAGTCTAAGAGACCTGGAGGGCCCAAGTTTGCCCATGCCTGGGGTAAACATTCTTGCCCTTGACCTCCATTAACTGCAGGATCGTATAATCAAAAGTCAGGAGTAGAATGAGCAACGCAGGGATCTGGAACGAAAAGTGGTTTTTACATGTGTGTGTGTGTGTGTGTGTGTGTGTATACCACAAAGTGGGTGAAACAAAGAATATATGCTAAATTCCAGGTGATGACCGTTAAACGAATTTATATTCACTGTATCAACATATAAGTATACACAACGAAAGTGGGAACGGTAGCTTATCTGTAAGGCTTAATAAAATATATACATATGAGTCCTACTACAGATAGGTCAGCAGTTTGAATCTGGAGAGCAGGGTGAGCTGCTGTCTGTCAGCTCCAGCTTCCAATGTGGGAACATGAGAGAAGCCTCCCACAGGATGATAAAACATTTGGGAGTCCCCTGGACAGTCTCCTTACAAATGGCCAATTCTCTCACACTAGAAGCAACTTGCAGTTTCTGAAGTTGCTCCTGGCACAGAAAACACACACACACACACACATATACACATGGAAATCCACTTTGACTGTGATAGATCATTTTTAACATAACATCTTCCTCATAATTTTACACTTTTAAGGCACTTTAATTTATTGAGATTTTATTGCAGTGTGACTGGATGCTGAGGCCTTTTTGTTTTTAAGTATTTACTTGTTTCGTTTAGTATTATAAGTTCACATTGATGTTTGAAAATAATTCACATTGAAAATACTGACATAATAATCCAAAATAAGCCCACATATGCAAACAACATTAGAACCTAACATCAAAAATTAAACAAGAACAGAAACAAAATATATACTGTATGTTGACATAATATCTAACATAGAACAGCCACAGTAGGTTTACAGGGGCCAGCTACCATTCACAAAATTATATGGGTTGATTGTGTGGCCAATGAAGGTAGCTGGGCTAACATAGAATGACAAAGCCCAAATACAGTGATAATTCTTGACCAGGGGTCAGGTAGTGGTCTCTCATTAGCTAGTCTTCCTCCTCTCAGTATGCTAGTGAGGAGAAATTAGTCTTCAGTTGTTTTTGCTGTTGTTGTTGAAAGAGTGGTATTAGGGGACCATCTTTATTTCTTTAAGGGGGGAGTTCCAGAGGTGGGGGGTGATCAGGGAGAAGGCCCTCTCCCTCATTCCCACCAGCCGCACTTCAGATGGGGGTGAGACCAAGAGCAGGGCCTCATCCGCTGGCCACTGTGATACTTCACAACAAGTAGTGAAGTATGTCCTCAGTCTCATTACAACCAAATGTGCATTTTTGTATCTAAAATTGGAATGTGATGGGCCCTTGATATCTGCTGGGCTTTGGTTCCAGGAGCTGCAGTGGACACCTAAATCTATGAATGTTCAAGTCCTACACAACGGTATTATAAAATGGTGACCCTTATATCCAATGCCAAAATCAAGGTTTGCTTTTGAGTATTTTTTAAAAAGAAAATAATATTATCTTCAAACCACCCATGGTATAATTCATTTATTCAGAATCTGTGGATACAAATGACTAACTGTATCTCTAAAGAGAAGAAATTAAATTAATTGCCTGTGTAATTCTTTTTTGTGAGGTGGGGGAGGAAGACAACATCCAGGCAAAGCTTTGTCCCCACCTCCAAATTTTCTAAATATGAAAGGAGTCTTAAAAGGTTGTGTTGAGAAGGAAGAGATTTCAAAAGCCAATAAAGTCAGTTCAATAATATAAGACAGGGCTGTCCAACTGGCGGCCAGGGGGGGCCGTACATGGCCCCCCAGCCTGCTGGACACGGCCCCCGCTATGCCCCCGGCCGCCATTTAAAATTTTTTTTAAAAAAAAAATCTAATTTTTTTTTTAAAAAAGGCGGCGGGGGGTGGGGGAGGCGGGGCAGGGAGGAGGAAGTGAGCCAGCTCCTCCTCCCTGCACCGCCCCCTCCGTCCCTCTCTCCACGCCGCCGATGCAAACCGGATCGCATCGGCGCCGGTGAGAGAGGGACAAGGGGTGGTACAAGGAGGAGGAAGAGAGCTAGCTCCTCCTCCCTGCACCGCCCCCTTCTCCCTCTCTCGGCGGTGCCGATGTGATGCAGTTTGCATCGGCGGCGCCGAGAGAGGGAGAAGGGGGCGGTGTAGGGAGGACGAGCCAGCTCTCTTCCTCCCTGTACCACCCCTTGTCCCTCTCTCATCGGCGCCGATGCGGCGCGTCCGCGGGGGAGGAGGAGGGGCGAAGGAGGAGTAAGTCAGCTGGCTGCCTTCTTCCTCCTTCGCCTCTCCTCCTTCCCCTCGGGATCCGGGCATGGGCGCGGGCGGGGGGGAAAGAGGAGGGACGAAGGAGAAGGCCGTCAGCTGATTGCCTCCTCCTTCGTCCCTCTTTCCCCCCGTCTTGCGCCAGCCCCCGGGATCCGGGCAAGGGCGCGGCGGGGGCAAAGAGGAGGAGGAGAAGGAGGAGGGAGAGTTCTCCCTCCTCCTCCTCCTCCTCTTCCACCGGCGCCGCGGCTGTTCCGTGCGCCGCAGCGCTGGTGGAAGAGGAGGAGGAGGAGGGAGAACTCACCCTCCTCCTCCTCCTCTTCCCCGGGCGTCGCTGCTGTCCCGTGCGCCGCAGCGCCGGGGAAAGAGGAGGAGAAGGGACACACGGGACACCGGCTGCGTCGGGAAGGGCGGGAGGGTGCGAGGAGGTGGGCCTCCTCCTCCTTCCCGGCACCGCTGGTGTCCCATGCGCCGCGGCGCCAGGGAAAGAGGAGGAGGAGGGAGAATGACAGTTTTAGGAGGGGGCTGGGGGTGGGGTGGGGATGGGGCTGGGGGAGGGGCCTGGGGGCGGGGCCGAACGGCCCCCCAGGTCATCAGTGACCTCAATTCCAGCCCTTGGCCGGTTAGAAGTTGGACAGCCCTGATATAAGATACAACCCACTTATCCCTTGATGCAGGTTGAATATCCCTCATCTGGAAATCCAAAATTGTCCGTGTGAACAGGTGAAATAGTGACACCTTTGCTATCTGATGGTTCTGTTCACACAAACTTTGTCTCACGCACAAAATGATTAAAAACATTGTGTAGTAAAATACCTTAGGCTGTGTGTATAAGGTGTTTGTGAAACTTAATTGAATTTCGTGTTTAGACTTGGGTTCTTCCCCATAATGTATATGCAAATAATACAAACTCCAGAGGAAAAAAAATCCAAAACACTTCTGGTTCCAAGCATTTTAGCTAAAGCAGGCATCTTCAAACTGCGGCCCTCCAGCTGTTTTGATCTCCAACCCCCAGAATTCCCGAGCATTGAACAAGCTGGCTAGGGTTTCTGGGAGTTGGCCCAAACAACTGGAAGGCTGCAGTTTGCGGGTGCCTGCTTTAGCTAAAATGCTTGGAACCAGAAGTGTTTTGGATTTTTTCCCCTCTGGATCTGTGCCAATCATCTACTCTGTCAGCACATCCCAGCATAGCCCTTTCAGCAAGGTCCCATTCCTTTTTTATTTCTTTGCAGTTAAACCTTACTTTTCCCCTCTCCTTCAAAGCTTTCCTGTCTGTTTCCTTCAAAGCCAGTTGACTCTTGGCTGAAAGCATTTATCCTTTGTATGCAAAAGATCGCAGGCTCAGCAATAGAAAGAGAACTGCTGTCAGCCAGAGAAAGCCAAGAATTGGGAACTCATGGCCTTCTGATGCATTGGAAACCAGATCATATGGCAATGTAGATCCAGCCTTAGACTATCTGATATGGGAGACTGGGATTTCCCCCTAATATGTCAGAATCCAGTATCGTATTTGTAACAACTGATTAAAGCTGTTTCTTTCCTGGAAACCTGCAGTGGACTGGCACGAATCGATGGACCACCACTTTACGTCACACTGATTTGCAGTAGCCTCTCTGTCAGATGCTCTTGTTGTGCACAAGGTGTAATTCTTTCAGAAGGTCCCCAAACCCTTTTTACTTCCAATTGTAAAAAAATGCTTTCAGTCTTGTTTCTGCTTTTTCTAAAACCTTGAGTGTTTAAGTTCTGTCATCCTACAGTAGGTCACCCATGATAGTCTACCCTACTATTGTTTTGAGGTATGCTTTTGCTGAGCAAAATGCAATTTCCCAGAGTTCCTAAAAATGGGCTAAGTCTCCCATGATCCCTTAGACTTGTGATGATTGACAGTCTTACCTTTGGATTTCTGGGAATTCTAATCCCAAGAGAAGTATTTTCCAAGGTCTATCTCTCATGAGCTTGTTTGTTTTTTTTTAAAGACTAGAGCCCATATCTAGGGGACTCACCTCTTCAGAGTGTGTTCTGTCTTGGATTTGTGCATCCTTCTGACACTCTTGTTAGTCTCAAAGCCTAGTAATTTTCCAGACATTGATTGTGCATCCTGAAACAAAAAACACAAGGACACTCCTCTCTTTAAAAAAAAAAAATCAGCTGCTCCTTTGTTTGATTTCCTCAGCACATTCTTGTTCTCTTCTTCCCTTTGGTATGATCTTTTAAAATCTCTTTGATATCGTTGGGAGCAAAAACATAACTGCCATCTTTCTCTTAGGCACTATTTTTGTGACAGGAATAAAGATGTGTCCCCTTGCTTTCTAGGACATATAGCTCATGTTAGGGCTTGTTTATTGGAAGTGTGCAGTGAGTTGGCTAGCACTTTCTATAGCTCAACAGAGGCTGCCCGTTTGTGGCTGCACACCACGTTCCGCAGGCAACGTTCTTCTTTGATCTCTTGTTACAAGAGCTGAATTTCAAGTTCAGGAAAAGTAAATGAATTCATTTTCTTGGCACTTTCATCACTTCATAGTGGAACGGAGTGTGCACATATACCTGTCCGTAGTTTCCTGCATCTAAAAAACTCATCTTGCAACAAAGGGGTATCTTACTTTTTGTGATTTTTCTGTTGATGGGGGGAAAAACTGCTTTCAAAACAAATGTTCTAAATCAGAGATGGGAATTATGTAGTCCTCCAGAATTTGCTTTTTTCACTGCTGCTGCGCACTGGGTTGACATCTTCATTGAGCTGTCCACCAAAACCCCAAGATCCCTTTCCTGGTTTGTCTCGGAAAGCTTTGACCCCATCAATTGGTAGGTGTAGTTGGGGTTCTTTGCCCCGATGTGCATGACTTTACACTTGTTTATGTTAAAATGCATTTGCCACTTTGTTGCCCATTCACTCAATTTCGAGAGATCTTTCTGGAGCTCTTTACAATCAGTTTCATTTTTAACTACCCTGAACAATTTAGTGTCGTCTGCAAACTTTGCCACCTCAGAATTCACTCCTACATCCAGATCATTAATGAATAAATTAAAAAGTAACGGACCCAAAACTGAACCTTGGGGTACGCCACTTCTCACCTCTTTCCACCCAGAGAAATGTCCATTTATTACCACCCTTTGTTTCCTACAGTTTAGCCAGGTTCCAATCCAGGACAAGACCTGTCCTCTGATTCCATGGCTGAAGAGCTTATTTAGGAGCCTTTGGTGAGGGACTTTGTCAAAAGCCTTTTGAAAGTCAAGGTAAACAATATCGACTGGGTCCCCTTTATCTATGTGTTTATTTACACCCTCAAAGAATTCTATCAAGTTAGTAAGACATGATTTGCCTTTGCAGAAACCATGTTGATTTTCTTTCAGCAATGCCTGTTCTATGTGCCTAGTAATTTTTTCTTTAATAATAGTTAACAACAACAAGCAGTTATAGAAGGAATTACAACTGTACTCCTTACAACTTGAGCAGACAGAATAAAGAATTAAAGTGATCCCTTGGTGTCTCCTGAGGTTTGGTTTCAGGACACCCTTGCCTTGTGAATACCAAAATCCATGGTGGTCAAGTCCTATTAAATACAACAGTGTGGAGCCCTCGATGGCACAATGGGTTAAACCTTTGTGCGACAGGACTGCTGACCGAAAGGTAGGCAATTTGAATCTGAGGAGCGGGGTGAGCTCCTGTCTGTCAACTCCAGCTTCCTATTTGGGGACATGCAGGCATCCTCCGGGCAATGTCCTTGTGAACAGCCAATTTTCTCATAGCAGAAGCGACTTGCTGTTTCTCAAGTTGCTTCTGACACACACACACAAATACAATGGCATAGTAAAATGATGTCCCTTATATAAAAAGGCAAAATATATGTTCATTTTCTGGATTTTTTGTTTGCAAAAGTTTCAAACAGTGGATTATTGAATCTGTGGATATAGAATCTGTGAACAGTTTACTAGCTATGGATAAGTGACTCTGAAAGACACAGTTAACTCAACAGTTGGTTAGATTATTTTGTTTTCTTGTTTACATTTTGGTCATTATAACAGTGCCGAAACGTACTATTATTCTTGAAATTGAAAAAAAAAGTCTTGCCTTTGGTTATATATCTAATAATTCTATGCAAAATTAATGTTAAGAGTTCATGTCCTGCACACTGAAGGCCTGGTCTCTCAAGAATATATTATGGGAAGGTTGTGTTAGAAAGCAGATAATGGGGTCCCCCCCAAATTTCAGTGTCATTTGCTTTTTCTATGTCACAAGTAGGAAAAATACTTAAACAAGAATAGTAAAATAAAATGTTGTTAAAAGGTGCTATACAGTGATGGGTAGCAGGTAAGGCATCTTGATTAGTATTATCTTAATTGTTTTCACAGAGTTTGTTGGGCTTATTCTTGCAGATCACAAATAGAACAACACAGAAGAACTCTTAGATATAAAACAGTAAGCCCAGATATAGAAAAACAACTGTGGGGAGAAATCATCCCCCTCTTGAGGTGGGGGATGTTCACAAAACAAAGACAAATTGTTAGCAATTTAGCGTATGAACAATAATAGGAGGTTTTGCAAAGTAGCCCAGGCTGCCTTGGCTTAGGCCCCTCTTCTATTCAGAAAGAAACCCATCTTTCTCTACATGACAATAAGGATGCCAGTCTTGGAAATTAGTTATTTTCAGCCCCAAACTCCTGATACAAAAGGAGGGGAGAAGTGCAGATTTGGAGAAGAGATATATAATGTCTATACTTAAGATTAATATGAAAACAGAAACAACCTTAGGGAGCAGGTTGAGAAGGACAAAGAGGGCGGGGGAAAGGACAGGTTTGCAAATGTATTGATCTTCATTGCTTCCTAGATTTAAAATGAAAATTGATTTTATTTCCCCATCTCTTTGTTGCATATTTGTGCAAAACTGTAGATGAAGTAATCAACATTATTGACTTTCAAATGAAGATTTAGAGAGCCAGTAACGTCTGAGAATGCCTGCCATAGATGCAGGGCGGAACGTCAGGAGAGGATGCTTCTAGAACATAGTCATACAGCCCCCCAAAAAACCTACAACAACCTAGTGATGCTGGCCATGAAAGCCTTCAACAATATGATATAATTGTTGAAGGATTGGGCCTGGGCTCTAAGAGACCAACGTTCAAATCCTTGCTCAATCAAAGAAACACATTAGGTGATATTGGGTGAGTCGCACTCTCTCAGCCTAAAAGGAACACCTTGGCAACATCCTTTCTAAACCTTAGAGCAGTGTTTCTCAACCTTCCTAATGCCGTGACCTTTAATACGGTTCCTCATGTTGTGGAGACCCCCAACCATAACATTATTTTTGTTGCTACTTCATAACTGTATAATTTTGCTACTGTTACAAATCGTAATGTAAATAACTGATATGCAGGGTGTATTTTCATTCATTGGACCAAATTAGGCACAGATACCTCATACACCCAAATTTGAATACTGGTGGGGGTTGGGAGGGCGTTGAATGTGTCATTTCGGAATTGTAGTTGCCGGGATTTATAGTTCACCTACAATCAAAGAGCATTTTGAACTTCACCAATGATTGAATTGAACCAGACTTGACACACAGAACTCCCATGACCAACAGAAAATACGTTTGGTGGGCATTGACCTTGAGTTTTGGCAATGGCACGCCTCCTCAGAATAAGTCTTGTCTAGAAAAACCTAGGATAAGGGTTACCATAAATCAGAGTCAGCTTGATGGTGTATAACAACAACAATAACAACAACATGGTTTTCCCTTCCCCTTTTTGATAATTATTTGTTCAAGCCTTAAGATCACAGGAAGTAGCATCATACAGAGCTAGAGACTTGGCCTATCTAGCCATATACTCTCAGATTTGATTAGCAGAAAAAGGGCTTCAGAATTTCAGATAGGATTCTTTTCCATTTCTGTTTGGAGATCTCTAGTATTTTCTGGCGTTTCCAATCAAACGACTAATCAGACGTGCCTTGATTAGATTAAAGAATCTGAGATTTGTCTGAAGTGGTGCTTGAGATTAGAGTATTCAGACAGGTGGGATTTGCATCAGACCTGAGATTGGACTCATTTCAAGGGCTGAAATAATAATTGTTGGTTAGTATGAGATGTTACAAGAATAAACAATGTGAAATGTGAAGCTTGATCTGAGGAAAGTCAACTCCAAAATTCAACTCGCTCATCCTCTGTTTCTCTCACTTTGAGAAGATTCCCATCTCACAGCCTAAGTTACTTACCAAGGTTACTTGTGAGGACAAAGAAGAGTGACTTTGTATGCACCATCCCAATTTCCTTGGAGGGAAGGTACTATATAAATTATGTGGTTAGATTAATAAAGAGATGTTTAAGAGTACCATATGTAAAAGGAATTGAGTTAGGAGAATGGGGAGTATGTTCAGAATTACAGTGGAAAACATGTCAGATAAACTGCCTTGTAATTGCTTTGTAAGAGCAAACTATATTTTATTGGATTCCTCGTTGGTGCAAGGATGGCTTCAGATCTGGTTTTGTGTTTTCCATCTGTTGTACTAGTGTTAGCTCTTAGTTGTTTTAGGACCCCACATGCATCTCTGCATACACTTTGAGGGAAGTGTGAAACAATGTGGGCATAGTATGTGCTATGTCCCGTTGCCATCTTCTTTTTCCACATGATCAGCATTTTGCTTTAGGTTATGTGGTCTTTCTTGTAAGAGTGGTGTGTGTATGTGCCTTTAAGTCATCTGTCGAATTATGGAAACCCCATGGATTCCAGCGGGCTTTCTTAGGCAAGCAATTCTCACAGATGGTTTATCTTTTTCTTTAATCTGAAATAAAACCTATAGCACTTAGTATTCAATGATGGTCCCCCATCAAAGTACTACCAGGGCTAATCCTGCTTAGCTTTCACAATCCGATAGGGCATTCTACCTTAAACCAGAATATGTAGTGAAACATGAGATTTCTGGGTTAGTAATGCTGCTTGACTAGGTATCCAATTGTGTTTACATTGAATATGCACTTGGGATTGTTAGAATATTTGGGATTTAGCAATACATTCATTAGTACAAAAAGAAACATCAAGTTTTATTATTGTTCCAATGTTATAGAGCAGGGCTGTCCAACTTCTACCGGCCCAAGGGCCGGAATTCCGGTCACTGATCACCTGGGGGGCCAAAGGGTCTGCCTCCGCCCCTGGCTCCGCCCCTCCCTGCTCTGGCCCCGGCCCGGCCCCGCCTCTTCCTCATCAGCGCAAAGAGGAGGAGGAAGGAAAGCCCCACCCCCGGAGCCGATGCCGCGGCTCCTCCCTCTCTCCTAAAGCTGTGACATGCCGGCTTCCTCAGAAGGGCGATTTCGGCCGCTTCTGAGGCGGCCGGCATGCCACAGCTTTAGGAGGAAGGGACGAGCTGTGGAGGAGCCTCTCCCCGCGGCTCGTCCCTCTCTCCTAAAGCCGTGACATGCCGGCCGCCTCAGAAGTGGCCAAAATCGCCCTTCTGAGGTGGCCGGCAGGTCACGGCTTTAGGAGAGAGGGACGAGCCACGGGAGAAGCTCCCCCATGGCTCGTCCCAGGATGCGGCGCCCATTCACGCCGCCTATTGGTCCTTCTCAGTCCTCCCTTCCTTCACTCAAGTGAAGGGAGGGGGAACCGCCGAGAAGGAGCAATAGGCGGCGCGAAGGGCGGCGCGTCACAGCCAGGGCTCTGACGCGCTGCCTTTTGCGCCGCTTATTGCTCCTTCTCGGTCCCTCCTCCCTTCCTTCCTTCAAGTGAGGGAAGGAAGGGAGGGGAACCGCCGAAAGGAGCAGGAGGCGGCGCGAAGGGCGGCGCGTCACAGCCAGGCCTCTGACGGCCCCCATTTGTGCCGATTTCTTGCAGGAGGATAGGCGGGCCGCATCCAACGGGCTGGCAGGCCGTGTGCGGCCCGTGGCCCGCCTGTTGGACAGGCCCGTTATAGAGGCATAGCTGGATATATTTACCCCTCTTACATTCAGAATTCCCTGGTTATTTTTCAGTAACAGCCTAATAAAGTCTAAACAAATGATCTGTGTACATATTATATTCCAGGTTCGGTCCAGTAGACATTTTTCAGATATTTAATTCAGATTGCAAATACATTCCAAGAGGAGGAGGAAGGAAACAGGAGGAGGAAGGAAAGCCCCACCCCCGGAGCCGATGCCGCGGCTCCTCCCTCTCTCCTAAAGCTGCGACATGCCGGCTTCCTCAGAAGGGCGATTTCAGCCACTTCTGAGGCAGCCGGCATGCCACGGCTTTAGGAGAAAGGGACGAGCTGTGGGGGGGGGTCCTCTCCCCGCGGCTCGTCCCAGGACGCGGCGCCCCTTCGCGCCGCCTATTGCTCCTTCTGAAGTGAAGGAAGGGAGGGAGGGGGAACCGCCGAGAAGGAGCAATAGGCGGTGCGAAGGGCGGGCGTCACAGCCAGGCCTCTGACGTGCCGCCCTTTGCGCCGCTTATTGCTCCTTCTCGGTCCCTCCTCCCTTCCTTCACTCAAGTGAAGGAAGGACGGGAGGGGGAACCGCCGAGAAGGAGCAGGAGTTGGCGCGAAGGGCGGCACGTCACAGCCAGGCCTCTGACGCGCCGCCCTTCGCCCCCCCCCCATTTGTGCCGATTTCTTTCAGGAGGGTAGGCGAGCCGCATGCAAGGGGCTGGCAGGCCGTGTGCGGCCTGCGGGCCGCCTGTTGGACAGGCCCGTTATAGAGGCATAGCTGGATATATTTACCCCTCTTACATTCAGAATTCCCTGGTTATTTTTCAGTAACAGCCTCATAAATACATTCCAAGAGGAGGAGGAAGGAAACAGGAGGAGGAAGGAAAGCCCCACCCCCGGAGCCGATGCCGCGGCTCCTCCCTCTCTCCTAAAGCTGTGACATGCCGGCTTCCTCAGAAGGGCGATTTCAGCTGCTTCTGAGGCAGCCGGCATGCCACGGCTTTAGGAGAAAGGGACGAGCTGTGGGGGGGCCTCTCCCTGCGGCTCGTCCCAGGACGTGGCGCCCCTTCGTGCCGCTTATTGCTCCTTCTCGGTCCCCCCTCCCTTCACTGAAGTGAAGGAAGGAAGGGAGGGGGAACCGCCAAGAAGGAGGAATAGGCGGCGCGAAGGGCGGCGCGTCACAGCCAGGCCTCTGACGTGCCGCCCTTTGCGCCGCTTATTGCTCCTTCTCGGTCCCTCCTCCCTTCCTTCACTCAAGTGAAGGAAGGACGGGAGGGGGAACCGCCGAGAAGGAGCAGGAGTTGGCGCGAAGGGCGGCACGTCACAGCCAGGCCTCTGACGCGCCGCCCTTCGGGCCCCCCCCCATTTGTGCCGATTTCTTTCAGGAGGGTAGGCGGGCCGCATGCAAGGGGCTGGACAGGCCCGTTATAGAGGCATAGCGGGATATATTTACCTCTCTTACATTCAGAATTTCCTGGTTATTTTTCAGTAACAGCCTCATAAAGTCTAAACAAATGATCTGTGTACATATTATATTCCAGGTTCGGTCCAGTAGACATTTTTCAGATATTTAATTCAGATTGCAAATGCATTCCTATGTGAAGGACCCTCAAGTATCGTGATAATCAAATATGCAGTTAGAATGGTTTGATTTTAGTATGTGCCTTGTCTTCCTATTGACAGGATAATAACCTTCCTTTAACATCCTATAGCAGAAAGATATTTCAGTGAAATCAGCATTTGCTGTATTTTGATTTTGTAATTTTCATTTTTTTGGAGAATGTTTTAGAGTGCTTTGAAGAACTGAGCTTTTAATTCAGTGGTTTATTTACTGTACGTACTTGAATCTAACACTCACCTTATTTGGCTATATCATCTTGCCAAAATTAGGGTGTGGATTACATTAGCATAATACCATAATCTTACTTCTGAGCAAAAGCAATAGGGAAAGCTGCTTCAGGAGCTGTACCTGGAACTCCTCATTACGGGACGTCGTCACTAATTTAATGGCCAGGGATAAATGCTATGCAATCCTGGGAGTTGTAGTTTGGTGAGGCATCCTTAGTCTTTGGTTGAGAAGGCCAATGATTGTAAAACTGCAGCCCCAATAACTCCATAGCATTGAGGCTATTAAATGGATTCATTCTACAGCATAGATGCATCCCAAGGTCTTCCTTTCCATTTCTGGAAGCTTTG
The DNA here is from genome assembly GCA_030556195.1 of Anolis apletophallus. Classification (NCBI taxonomy): domain Eukaryota; kingdom Metazoa; phylum Chordata; class Lepidosauria; order Squamata; family Anolidae; genus Anolis; species Anolis apletophallus. The sequence goes on from JARBWK010000010.1 coordinate 10,569,894, forward strand.
GTGTTCTAATGCTTTTGTTTTTAAAAAAGGAATTCTAAGCAGGCAGCAACTATAATGGCCATATTACGGAGAGTGCACCTTTTGCTGCTATGCATTACATTTGTCAGCAAATACCTTTTTTAAATTCAGGGATTTAAAAATCGAGGTGTGCATTAGATTCAGTGGCACATGAGATTCGAGAAAATACGGGTAATTTGTGCCTAGCATTATGTTTGGATTCTTGCCATTTCACAGATCCACACTCTCTCTCCAGCCTTGTGTCTCATAACTTTGAGCGCGATTGTCCTGCTTCTTGGCAGGGGGTTGGACTGGATGGCTCATGAGGTCTCTTCCAACTCTGCGATTCTGTGATTATATAACACAAGAAGCGAACGAATGAGGCTCTTGTTTGTGGAAATACAGATTGGGAAGAAAGCTTCAGTGGAGACACCTTTTTCCCATGATAGTAACTCTTCCAGGACTGAATTTCGCTTCCCAGGGGTAGATTTCTCTCACTTCCTGTTTTCTCACCTCTGCTCCTGTCAGGAAAAGTTGAGATAAATCACCATTCTTATCTCAGCTGCTTTGACCTTGCAAGTTCTTCTTGAAGGCACAAAGTTGGAAAAAACACCTGGCTCGCCAATTCAGCTTTCGATGAAAGTGGCACTTTATCTTTATTTATAGATACAGCAATCTCCAATCATGTCAGTTCACATCTGGGCACACTGCAAAAAGCACATTCTTTTCCAGTTTGCACAGGAAACTCCAAAAGTGGCACTCTACCAATTCTACACATATCTATTGTTTTAACTCATGCATTTCTGAAACCATACAGTTTAAACTATAAGCGATTTTCACACCAGAAAGCATTGCAAACTGCCAGTTCTTATGAGTTGTTTGTAAGTCAGGTGTTTGCAACTTGAAGACAGCATGTAAACGTAAGTTGTGCATTTCTCAGTTCAAACAAAGCTATTATCTATTAATGTAGAATTTTACCTTGGCTTTCCTCCATTTAATGTAAAGGAAAGATAAATTTAAATTTACAGGATTAAAAAAACCCTTTTATTCAGCTGTAGGAAATTAAGAATATCCGAGTAGTACATACAGTATACAGAGATGAGAGAAGCACCAGAACTTGTACAACTTGTCATCCACCTCACCTACCCCGTTCATCATTTGCTTTGAAACCCTCTGCTTTTGTAGTCTCAGGCAATTGTCAAAACCAGCCAGTTGTCAAGCCATAATGAATGGCATATGGATTTTAGGGACAGAAAGTGTGAAGACTTGTTCAACTAAATTTGACAAATTGGAGCAGAAGGCATGTTTTAGAAGATTAGCTGTCACACACTCCCTTGAGTTGGTGAGGATTATCAGGCAGGCATGAGTATTACTCAGAAACCCAGCAGATAGTCAGGGTGACAGCAGTCCCAGATCTGTACTCTGCTACTTGTGTGCCCCACTAACCAGTCCTTGGTTCTTCTTCCTGTGAATCAGGCCTCTTTCTTTAAATCCCGGAGTGCCTGGAGTCCAGCCTGGTCTACTGACAAATAGTTGCAATAATAGATTACCATTGTAAAAAACCCCAAAATTGTGATGTTAGCTTCCTTTCACAATACATTTGCTAGGATTTGCTTTCCTTGCCTATTCAGCTTCTTGGCCACAGCAGTGTGGTTCATGGCTGGAAAATGGTTTTGAGGGGAAGTAAGAGAATTGCTCACAGAAGTATTTATTTTCTAGTGAAGAGCTGGTGAGTAGATTAGTAGAATGTATAAGATGAATTCAGATTTGCTTCTCAGCTCCGTTGTAAGCAAGCACGCAGTGCATATCTTGCACAACAAATGCATTTTAGTCCTTCTAGATTAGATGTCTGAGTATTATTGGGGGATAAAATGAGGCAGGGCATGCCATCCTGAACTCATTGTAGGAAAGGAGGGATTAAAACATGCAGCAGAACAGCACTTCTTAAACTTTTTCCATTTGCGATCCCCTTTGGGTCTGTGAAATTTTTATGTGACCCCAGGTAAGTATTTATATAAAATTGGTATAAAAATCAAACATTTACTCATTTTGTGGGATACATCTGAAGTATTTTCTGCAGAATGCAATTTTCATTCTTCTTGGCAGGGGATTGGAATGGATGGTCCACGAGGGCTCTTCCAATTCTATGATTCTATGAGTCCACTGTAAACACTGGACATTGTTGCTAACAGATTTGTGTAAATGGGTGGTGTTCAGAAACCTTTCACTGTTGCCAAATTCGTGATCCCAACATTGACATAAGGGGACCCAATTTGGGATTAATAATTTTATGTTTGGGGTCACCACAACATGAGGAATTGTTTGAAGGGGTCACGGCATTAGGAAGGTTGAGAAACAATGCCCTAGGTGTCTAGGCTTGTTTTAAATGCCAGAAGCCTGGCCTTGTGCCTCTTTTTGTATTCGGTAGAGTGCCACATTGTTTCTGCTAGACTTTTGACTCCAGCAGCACAAACTCTGACTTCAGCAAAGTATCCAGCGCCTTCTGTTGCAACCATCTTGGGCTTAAATTGGCAATGCCTGTCCCTCTCCTTGATTCACATGTTGGAAGAACTGACTGTGGGCTGAAGCTTACCTTTCCTGCAAAGTAAACATTGTACTCTGGGCCAGGGGTCCTTCTTAATTAAAACATAAACAGAGCATCCTTCTGTTAGGAGTCACAATGTTTAATATTCTGGTGCTTCCCTTCATGTTTGCAGCTGGTGTTTCCAATTTTAAGTTCCAAATGATCTCCTGGCCTCAGCTGCTGGGTGAAAATGACTATCCTGTGTAATTGTCTGTCTGATGATTAAGCCAGGGTTGCTTAATTATCTCCCAGTTTCACTGGGTAGGTTTAAGGCTCAGCATTACAGGACTCTAAAGAGAAGAGAACAAAGAAAGCAGTGCTGGAATTCCCAATGTGTTGGCCAGACGCTGCTGGTATTTGGCAGACTGCTCTTGCACACACATGTGTGTGTGTGTGTGTGTGGGGGGGGGGATGTGTTGACGTGGGCAGCTGATTTATTGTATTGTATGGTTTATTTGAAATCAATGCCAGGAGTCTCTAACCCCCAAGCAAAGACATTTTCCTAATAGAGAGACAATCCTTTTCCTAATCGGCTGCAGTCTTACTGACTGGCTAGTGGCTACCATCTTCTCCTGTCTTGAGGCCTGCCAGCCATTTGTACCCCAAATTGACATTTAAAAAAAATTTGATGACTGTTTAGAATTGGCCTTGCCCACATCATATTTTTGGCAGGTGATGGATGGATGCCTCTGGCACTCGGGAATGGTTATGTGGAGGGTTGAGAGAATGTGACAACAGTGTTGTCAGATGTGGTGTACACTTTGTTTGTTTAACTAATTCTCCCTTGTAGCTTCTCTGGTTAAGTGGCAGGGCCGCCTTGTTTCTGCCTCTGCTTGCCTTTAGTTGTCTGGCTCTTTAATAGAGCTGGGGATATTTTGTCCTTGAATTGCTTTTAGTGCCTCCCACGTGTTCTTGGCCTGATATTGAATGAATGGAGCAACGTGATGCGACCAGAGCTGGACCTACCGCTAAGCAGAGTGTGGCAGTGGATGTTGGTGTTTACTGCACGTTTTCGAGATTGAAGAATGATTCAGCAGCCATTCCAGCTGTTCATGGAATATAACATGTAATATGCATGGAATAGAAAGGGGTATTGTCTTGTTCCTCAGGCAACAAGTTGTCACGAGTTAGATTGGGCCTTTTTCTTGCCATTCAAATCCTTTTTCAGACCTTTATTTTCCTTTGAAGCTGAATCTTCAATCCACTACCAAAAATGAAGCCTTACTGACATACATGCTTCTTCACTGTAGTAGCATACTGTGATTACGAAGTCTTAGTCTGTTTTTAGCTATAAGAGAACGTTAATATAGCACCTCTGAGACAGAGGGGAAAAATCTAGCATAAGCTTTCATGAATTCCAGTATTTAATGAGGTGGACTGGTGTCCATGAAAGCTTACAGTAGAAACGTGTTTTTCTCCAATCTCAGAAGTGTTATAGGATATCTTTATGTCTTTTTTATTCTTACTTCGTCTTTCCCTTGCATCCTCCCTTTTGTTTTATTTCACAATTAGAGGCAGGGAAGGAGTACTTCAGGGTTAATGCTTGCTTTATTAATGAAACTAGCTTGGGTACCCAGCATTGCCCAGGTTATTTGAAAAAGTCAGTGTTTTAATTGCACCAAATGCATAAGGTTGTGAGTGAACTACAACTCAAATCATGCCTTGTTAAGCCTGAAAAACTAAATCAGTACTTAAAGTTTGTTATATTGGGCAGGTTTGTTCTAGATGCATCATTGTTGGCGTTCAGTGTGCTCTCTGGCTGTAGGGTGAACTACAACTCCCACTATGGTGAGTCAGTCCCCTCAAACCCCTCCAGTAGGTTGAGTTAGTCATTGGGGTTCTATGTGCCAAGTGTGGTCCAGGTCCATCATTGGTGGTCATACTCTCTGGTTGTGGGTGAACCACAGCTCCCAGAAAGGAAGCTCGGTTCTCCTCAAATTCCTCCAGTAATCAAATTTGGGCGTATCAGGTATGCGTGACAAGTTTGGTCCAGATCCATCCATGTTTGGATTCACAGTGCTCTCTGGATGTAGGTGAATTACAACTCCCCCAAATCAAAGGGAATTTCCTCCAAAGACCTCCAGTATTTTTTTCTGGTCTTGGGGGTTCTGCGTGCCCAGTTTGGTCCAATACCATTTTTGGTGGAATTCAGAGTGCTCATTAATTGCTGGTGAACTATAAATCCCAGTACCTACAACTAACAAATGTCAAGGCCAATTCCACCCGAAACCCACCAGTATTCAAATTTTGGCATATCTAGTGAGCGTGCCAAATGTGGTGCAGGTGCTTGTGTTCAGTGCTCTCTGGATGTCGGTGAACTATAATCCCTTTAAAGCAAGATAATTTTCCTCCAAAGCCATCCTGCATTTTTGTTGGTCATGGGGTTTCTGTGTGCCAAGTTAGGTCCAGAGCCATTGTTAGTGGGGTCCAGAGTGCTCTTTGATTGCAGGTGATCTAAAAATTCCAGTGTCTACAACTGCTATAAATCAAGGTGAATTCTTCCAAGCCTCTCCAATATTTTTCTTTGGTCATGGGGTTCTGTGTACCAAATGTGTTCCAGGTCCATTGTCAGTGGGGGTCACAGTGCTCTGACTTAACGTAGAATAGAATAGAATAGAATTTAATATTTCTTAATCGCCCTCCATCATAGATGCTCCGGGCGATTTACAGCAACAGAACAACAACATATACAAAAAACACAGAGGGAAGAACAAAAGGGTGGGGAGGGAGGGAGGAAGGAAATAGGGAAGTGTCCGCGGCGATGCCCTTAAGGCCCCATTCTGCCATCGAAAGGAGGCAGGCAGGGATGTCCCAATACCATCGCCGGTGCCAAGGCGCCGGTGGGGGTTAAAACCCATGAGCTCCCATATGAGGGTCTGGTTTGGGAGTCCCGGCCTGACCGCGCAGTGTCCTTCACATCTTTATTGATCGTCCGGTGAGGCCCTCGGAGCTTCGACTTTCAAGTGCCACCTCGGAGTTGGTTGAGGTAGGCAGGATTTCCCTGGGTACTGGTTGTGGGGGGTCGGGAGCAGGTCAGGGTTTTGCCCTCCCTTCTGCTCGAGATCCCCGTGTACAACTGGTGGGCCACTGTGTGACACAGAATGCTGGACTAGATGGGCTGAGGTCTGATTCAGCATGGCTCTTCTTATGTTCTTATGCTTGTAGCAGGAGCTCCAAAACGTCCTGGTGAAGAACGACTTCGGGGTCCTCTCCGTTCTGGACCCGTCAGCAAGGGGATCGATTCTCCGAGCTCGGTCCCTTTGGCCAATCTGGTGGGAGGCTGGTCCCGGCCTCCATTCCATAGCCTGTGGGGCAGCTCGGGTGCCTTCCTTCCTCTTTCGGCGGCGTCTCCTCTTCCGGGGGCCTCGCTATACTCTGGTCAGGTCAACGCCAGGAGCGGAGTCCTCTGAGGGCGGGACTTCCGGGAGTTGACTACTTCCAGGTGGCGTTTCTTTCTAGAGTGAACCACACTGCCATCATGTGGGGTCATTCCCCAAACTCCTCCATTTTGTTTAGTTGCTGATTAGTTCTGCTCAGTTTGTTGTGCAGACAGAGTTGAAAAGAGTAGGAAAGGGTTAAGGGAGAGGCAGTGGGCGGGGTCATGCAAATCCCACAGCAATGGAGAGAGTAAGCAACAATGGGATGTCTGTGGTGGAGGAAACACGTACAATCTGGGATGAAATTGTCTCCGAATGAAAGCATTCTTTGGGTGGTGGGCAGTATGGTTTTTGGGGAGGACATTAGCAGGGGCTGGCCTACATATTCATGGCAATTGCTATAACCTGAAATACCTTTGGCGGGAGGGCTTTTGGTGGCTCTTCAGCACTGTGTGTTAAAGCTGTTTGTGGAAGCGGGAAACTGTTCGTGGAAGTGGGCACCCCAGCCATATCTCTCTCTCTCTCTCTCTCTCTCTCTCTCTCTCTCTCTCTCTCTCTCTCTCTCTCTCTGGCATTACTTTGCAAATGAAGCTACTTAGGAAGGGCTCATCCCACACTTTCTACAAGCACGTTGATGATTATTCGGATGTTGGATGTGTCCTTTGAGCCTGTGCAATGGATTTTTCTGGTGGAGCGCAGCGTGCACAGAACTGACCTCTCACCCTTTAAACCAAAGGTTTGTCTGCCGGGGCCCAGCAAGCTTGGACTGTTGCAGCGAGGCCCTCAGGTCGTAGGTTTGATTAGAGTTACCTTCTCTTAGATGGTTGACCTTTCAAGGTTAGACGAGCACCATCTGCCCGGGTTTGAAATTAGAGTTTTCCTTCTCTTAGGATGGTTGCCAAAAGGCTAGAGAGCCCATCCTGCCCATTGACGCTCTTTGTCAGACCCTTTGGTTGTGACCTGTCTGGCATGGGAGGCCCTACCAGTGGCTATTATGCCACTGCCAGCATAGCTCACAACTTCATTAGGGTACGCAAGCCTCTCCCCCATGACAAGGGGGCGCCAATGGAGAGGCCCCAGCCACATACACACATACATATTAGGTATATTAATTGTTTCTCTACTAACTTTTCCCCCTTTGCAACTTTATCACAAGGAATATCTGAAGAACTAATGCATTTTAAGGGAAAGGAAATCTCTAGTTGTATGTGAGTGATGACAGTCTTGCAAGGAAACATTTTTAGTGGTTATGTGGAAGAACATTACTCAAGTTTCCATTTCGGTTGATCATGGGAAGGGGCAAACAGATCTAGAATCTCACTGCTGTATGACTTATTTATTTATTTATGAATGATCTTTCCACTTCTGCAACAATAGAAGAAAAAAGGTTGATATTCAAGAATGGTTTGTAGAGACAAGCAAAAAAAAGGTGTTCTGTAATCTGGAAGTGATTACGATGATTCCTTTGGAAAAAAAGCTATAAAAGTACTTTTTCATATGAAAAATGATTGCTAGTGACAGATTTTCTATTTTAATTTTGCTAGAGTTCATGTCATATTAGGTTACATTTGAAAGGCTCCTACTGGAGATATGTCTCTTGATAGCTTAAATCTTATCTTCTGCAATGAAATGAAATGACTGACTGTCACCTCATTGCCAAAGCTGGTCTCTGAAAAACAGGCATTCAGATTTCATCCTGGGAACACAGTGCTGTACTGTGTATTACTGACGCTAAGTATGTTCCAGTTTTGAAAAGAATGGCTTCAGAATCTATACATTTTGGTGGTTTTTGAGGGGTCCATCCAGACCACTTGGCAGCTTCTGACTTGCAAAGGATTGCCAATAGACTCAGTGCTGGCTCAAACCTTGTTGAATCAGTGAGTCATTCATTCCCTGTGGCAAGCACCAGATTTTTTTTGGGGGGGTACTTTGGCTTTCTGGTTTAGCCTGAACGCTCTTGTCCCATTCTCAAACTAACAATGAATCTATTACAGCAATTGTATGGTCTGTCAGTGCATCCTTTAAGATTATTTTTGAACTCTTCATTCAGATCTTGATTGACATTTCATATTTAAGCACCTATTGAAAACATTGCAGACCAAATTTCAGCTGTTTCCTGGCAGGACACAGTCTCTTGTCATTTTTACCAAAAGGGTTTCCTTACCTGCGGCATTCTATGGAATCATTGACTCAAAGTCTTATGGAGATACTTTGTGATTGAATCATGTTAAGGCCCAATTTAGATACTTTGTAAATTAATAATAATACAAGGGTTGAATGAAAAGTAATGCCTGCACCTTTGTAACTCCTCAGCAGATGGCAGTACTGGTATGCAGCAGGTACTGGCTTGTTCAGTAGACTCTCCTCTACAGGTCCATTTTGGCAGGAAGCCTTAGCATCGAACATTTGTGTTGTTAAAGTGTGAAGTATGGAACCCTGCGCAGATGGTCGGTCAGTGCAACTTAAGCAACGTGCAGTCATTGAATTCTTGACAGCAGAAGGTGTCACTCCAAAGGAGATTCGTCAGAGAATGCAAGCTGTTTATGGTGATTGTGTTGCTGTGGGTACTGTGCGTCATTGAGCAAGTAAGTTTAAAGATGTTGAGGTGGGAACATCTGACTTGCATGACAAACAAAGAGTTGGACATCCTGTGACAGCAGCCACTGAGTTTCACAAGCAAAAAGCTGACAGATTGATTCAGAACGATTGTCGGATCACTCGGAGAGAAATTTCAAGCATCGGCATTTCACAAGAATGTGTGGGTCACATTATTGCTTTGCTTGGCTATCGGAAGACCTGTGCATGATGGGTACCCAGGATGCCAACACTTGAAATGAAAGCGCACAACAGCAGAACTTCAGAGACTGGATCTCACCACCGTATGGCATCCTCTATACAGTCCAGATTGAGCAATGTCTGATTTCCATCTGTTCCCAATAATGAAAGAAGACCTGCGATGACGACATTATGCTTCTGATGAAGACGTTGAGAGAACTGAGTCGCTGGTTGCGGAAACAGAGTGTTGACTTCTTCTGTGACGGCTTCAGAAAACTTGTTCATTGTTGGCAGAAATGTATTCAATTGTCTGGTGATTATGTGGAAAAGTGAATAGTTGTAGTTAAAGAGCACATTCTAAGGATTATTTCTGCACTTGATTATTAAAATATTCCCACCCAAACCCAAGTAACGAAGGTGGAGGCATTACTTTTCATCTAACCCTTTTTTAATACTTATTTATATTCCGCCCTATCTCCCCAAGGGGACTCGGTGTGGATCACAGTACACATACACAGCAAACATTTAATGCCGTTTTGGACAGACAGGACAGATAGAGACAGAATAGAAAGGACGTATGTTGTGTTGTCATCCAGCTTTTGGGCGCCTTGGAGGTGGTGCTGTCACTCCATCCTCTATGACTTTGTCCTTCTGTTTGGTTGCTGGGCATTTTTGATTTTTTTATGGTGTGGTAAAATACCTCCCCTGCATGTTTTAGTGGTACCTAATTTCTCTACTCATAGTTTACGCTGTTTTCGAACTGCTTAGGTAAATAGTGAGCTGGGCTGACAGCCGGGTGCTTACACTGACCCATGGCTTTGAACTGGCAACCTTTCAGTTGGTAGATCTTATCACTGCTGGTGATTTACCAGCTGTGCTAGAGCCTGACCCTTCCTTTATATGCTCATATATACATTGACTTAATGTATAAGTTGAGGGCAGGGTTTATTGCTAAAATTGTGGATTTCAATATCACCTGTAGATAAATCGAGGAGAGGGGAGGACACGAATGCTACTTCGGGAGCCCGGCCACCTCTGATCACTGCCACTATTTCCTGTCTTAGGAGTGGGCCAAGCTCATGCTTTTTTATTACTGTGTTTCCCTTTTTGATAAGAATTAAGGTACAATAATATTTTTTTGCTTTTTGGTAGAACTTTTTTGACTAAAATGTGTAGACTTATACATTAGTATATAAGATAAATGCCGTTTGATAATGCATCCGCAGTGACGAACCATGCTTTGCGGTTGGTCACAAAATCAGAAAAGGTCATTTGTGCTAACCTTGGTTTGTTGCAGTGTTTCATGACTGCATTGATAAGCATATGGCTGAATGAAGATTGGAGTGTTAAACAGAGAAACAAACAAAGATGCAGGTCTAAAGTATAACTATATCTTCGAAAGCTCAAACCACGGTTCGGCTCGGAAAGCCTTCTTTGATGTTTTTGAAATCATATACGTATATATTGGCTCTTTAAATTATTCCCAGCTCCTACGTAATCCTGACCAAAGTCTAAAGCTGGACAGAACCAAATGCTTCACCCCTCAGCCACTTGTATTATTGTCCCCTTCAGTATCCCACTGAGCAGCAGTGTGAGTCTTCTACACAAAGGGCCCTGTGATTCAAGGCAGTTTTCAAACAGTCCATGGCATGATTCTCTGGTAATTAAGGAAATAGCTGACAATGTGCAAAACAAGGCAACACTCGGGGATTCCTTTGTATTTGGTGAACTCATTGGTTTGATGGGGGAGGGGGATGTGCTGAATGGAGTATTTGTCATTGCATGTCAGTTGACTGACTCATCCCGTTGATTGCTTGCCTCTCATATGCGTGCCTCCTCCCACAAGGGAGAAGCCAGGATGGAAGCCCTTGCAGCCAAAGAAGCAGAAAGTGCTGAGTATCCAGTGGATCCCACAGAAAAAAAGAACCAAGTCTCACAATGCTCAAAGGATAGTTTGTTTATTAGTAGGAAAGCAGAACACATTTTGGCCTATGTGTGGACTTCCTAGTCTTTTTAAGGGTGTTGAATGATCATCTCAAGGCCACTAAACATTTTTCAGGACTGATTTATCTCTCTTAATTTTGGGGACTCTAGGAGGTAAGGGTTGGATAGACCACACAGAGTAAAGACTGGATCATCACCATCCATTACCAGGAATCAAAATGAATACATTCCTTTCTTCCTCTTCAGATCAAGTAATCATTTTAGACACCTTCTTTGGAACATACCCAACTGTTTATTCAATGCCTGTAATCTTCTAGGATGTTAGTTGCATGCAGTTGCTCATCTAGATCAGGCATGGGCAAACTTCGGCCCTCCAGGTGTTTTGAACTTCAACTCCCACAATTCCTAACAGCCGACAGGACTGAAAGTTGCCCATGCCTGATCCAGATACAGTTGGATAAAAGGAAGTGGAGGAAAGCTGTGTTCCTTCTCCATTCTCATTCCTCCTGGTAGAATTGATTTTTGTCCACTGGGGACATGTGGGTCTGAACAAAGGAAAGCTGTAAGGCAGATTATATTATATTACTTGCATGCAATATAATGTAATTTAAACAGAAAACAATGTCTTATCTTTGCATTAAGGGAGAATATTTGCTCAGCTAAAGCCAGATGTGCTTGTGGGCTGTAGTACCTTGTGGAAAATTCTATTTACTACTAGCAAACATCCATCAACTTGCCAACCAAACAAAGCATGAGTTTAGACCTTAAGACTATTCACCAATTGTACTAAGGCACTCTTCCCAAGCACAGCCCAGTGAAATAGCTTTCCATGGTTTGTATGTCACTTTATGCTAGGTTTATCAGAGCATATATCTCCCATTTATCCCAGTCTTTACTGCTTTGGCTCCCCATTGTGCAACATGGGCAAAAATTGACTGCTGAAGTTACAGCTATGTAACAACAGTAGGTTTTACCTAATTTGCACACCAGTTCCATTCATGCTGTGTTCTCCAGAAAACGCTGAACAACGTGTGCATGTGGGGCCTATGTTTGGAGTGGCAAGGCCCCAAGCAAGGTACTATGCCAGGGTACACACATTTGGCAAAATGGTATTCTCTCATAGCTTGCCAGCTTTTGCATATAAGTGGACATCATTATTTTGAGGCTTCTACAAATTTGTTTCACATTGTTGATTTGGCACTACTCTGTCTTCAGAGCTGAGGATCATGCAGACTGGCTCAAGTTTTATTGATTTTGGAAGGAAAGCTCAGTCATTGAAAACTGAAATGTGGCCAGGGCAGGGTACTGAAAAACTTTTACAGGCAGGAAAGAATCCAAACTGAAGCCATCCACTCACTGCTTTCATCACTGTACTTTTATATATAAAAAGCAAGTCAGAACATATTTGGTTGTAGTCCCTTGCTCTTTCAGTATTCTGTAAAAGACACCCTATTTCTTGAACTAATGCAGTGTAGTGGTTTGAGTGCAGTTATTAGGACTTTGGGAAACCAGGACTCAAATCCTGAATTGGACATAGAAATCAGGATGCATTCCACACACTCTCAGCCTAAAAGAAGGCCATGTCAAATAGTCCCTGAACAAATCTTCATAATTGTAGTTTGTTACAAATTGGCCTGTGCAGGGATGTGTAGCGTCAAAGTTATCAGACAAACCCATCAAATTCAATGGAAATGAGGTAGTTAGTGGATGTTGAGATACATATCATTGAAGGCTCTACCTAGTGATCCCTTTGTTTTGGTTTAGAGTAAGTGTTTGTGTGCTGTGTATGTGATAACATTTCATGTGATTGTGGTCCACTGGTGTGCTGTGACCAATTATGCAGTGTAACACATGGGCTTATTTTGTACTGTGGCCTCCCTATGAGACAAAGATGTAGTGGGGTTATATCCTGCTGAAAATAATTTAATGATCTCATATATTGTAACTGAGGTCTCCCAGCATTCCGGGCACCCAGACACACTGCTGTAATGGGTGTCCCTGTAATCGTGGTTCTTGTCAATGGAGAGATGTTTGTACTCTACTGTAGCCATTGCACACTGTCTTTGAGCCATTCCAGTGCAGTCCCAGAAAGCAGTCTTGAAGCTGGCCCCTGCTTTTCTGATAATAGTTTTCCAGTAACCCAAACTTTCGTGTCTTTAGTGCTTCAATGATGATGACCAGGCAGCTGCTTTGTGGTCATTTTCTCTCTCTCTGAGGTATACAGAGACCAAGGAGCTTTTCTTTCTTTCTTTCTTTCTTTCTTTCTTTCTTTCTTTCTTCTTTAGTCCATTCCTGGCCTCCTACTGAGTTGAGGCTTTTCCAGGAATGAGCTGTTCTGCTGGCAAAGCACATTCCGCAGTCCCAGCTGCTTTCTAGAGTACTATTGCTTGCCATTCAACTAGAGCCAGGACCAATTTGACAACCTACTTGGAAGGACTGGGTTAACAGGGATCCAAAGTAGCAATTGGCACCTTTTTCTTTGTGGCTTCCCACTTGGTAGTTTGTTCTGCTTTGACCCTTGTGAAGGTCTCAACCTTCAGGGAGCACTAAACTTTATTTAGGGGTGCTTCCTGGTCAGATTTGTATGCGGAAGTGTGACTCTTCCCTTCACTTGGAGTCAGAGAGTGTAAAACATTATTATTATTATTTTATTAGAAAAAAGCTTTATTACACTTGAGTGTTGCCCCTTATCCTTAGGAATTCCCAGATCGCGTGTGAGTAAAGGGTTAAGGGTCGTAGATCATCCCCTGGAGTCATATTGGCCAGCTGAAAGCCTCCTTAGCTTCACAGATGGGATTATGACAGGTAATTTTGGGGCATTCTGTCAACTTGTAAAACTGCATAAACTGAGTGAGAATTCATTTGATGAATAGCAGCTATTCATCATGCTGTGGAGCATAATGCATAGGAGGATTGAAATGATTATTGCAACTACAATATAATCAGTCTAGACCCAAGTTTGTAAGTATTGTAATTAAGTGCTGTTAACTGCTGTCCAGTCAGATTTAATTTATGGTGACTCTGAGTTAGAGACTGCCAAGACAGGACTGTTAATAATGATGACAGGTTCTTAACAATCTTTCTACTAACTCAGAACCAGGGCGTCCCAGATTCAATCATCACACTTGTAATGCAGTCTTCCTCTTCTACTTCAACTTAGCCAAGTATTATTGTTTTTTCCATTGAGCCATTTTTACATTTGTAAATAAAGCAAATATTACAACCCCCCCCCCCCCCAAACATACATCTTGGAAGAGTCAGGTCTGATGAACTAGCAACAATAACGACAATGATTATAATTGTTTATTGTTATCTTTATTACATTATTTTGTAAACCACTCTGGGCGCCAGAGAGAGCGGTATATTAAGTTGAACTTAATAAATAAATAAAAATAATAATCCCACTTTCTCTCTTTTAAAAGATAATACCATTGCCAGCAAATCACAGAACATGAAACAGAACTGCTCCGAAAGAGAACAAAATAGTAATCTTGTACTTTCAGAAACATAAACCTTATGAAAGTATTTTAAAAGTATTCGAGAGCACAAGATGTAGGGCCTTCTCCATCTCGCCCCTGCCTTGTGGAACTCCTTGCCTCCCCACTTGAGGGCCACGCGTGACTTGCGACCCTTTGCTCAGGCACTCAAGCCCTGGCTTTTTAGCAGAGCTTTTAATGTTTAATGCAGTCTATTCGGTATTGTGTAATGTTTTTATGCAATTGTTTTATGTAAATCGCTTGGAGCATTTTAATGGAGGGAGATTAACAAGCAAGAAACTGATGATGATGATGATGAAAAGTCTCAAATCTATAATATAAAGTAGGAGAGGGCATTGTAGAAGTCTAGGCTATCTAGTCCAGCATTTGCACCATTGAATCATCCTGATCAATAGGAGTCTAGTGTCTAGATCCAGGGAAGTCATGCTACCCCTCTATTCTGCCTTGGTTGGACCACATCTGGAATACTGTGTCCAATTCTGTGCACCACAATTGAAGGGAGATGTTGACAAACTGGAATGTGTCCAGAGGAGGGCGACTAAAATGATCAGGGGTCTGGAGAACAAGCCATGTGAGGAGCGGCTTAAAGAGCTGGGCATGTTTAGCCTGCAGAAGAGAAGGCTGAGAGGAGACATGATAGCCATGTATAAATATGTGAGAGGAAGTCCTAGGGAGAAGGGAGCAAGCTTGTTCTCTGCTGCCCTGGAGACAAGGACGAGGAACAATGGCTTCAAACTACAAGAAAGGAGATTCCATCTTGATTTTTTAAATAAGATTTATTATGGTCAATGACCATCCATCTGAACATTAGGAAGAACTTCCTGACTGTGAGAGCTGTTTAGCAGTGGAACTCTCTGCCCCGGAGTGTGGTGGAGGCACCTTCCTTGGAGGCTTTTAAACAGAGGCTGGATGGCCAACTGTTAAGGGTGCTTTGAACGCGATTGTCCTGCTTGGACTGGATGGCCCACGAGGTCTCTTCCAACTCTATGATTCTATGATGCTGTTGGTGTATTGATAGCAGAGGTATATATATGTGTGTAGATGAGACTGCCAGGCAGAAGAAATGAGAATTTGGTCTGTTAGTTTCCAAAAACAGGTAGAGACCACTTTATTTTTTGTTAAATTGACCTTAACAAAAAATAAAGTGGCTGCAGAACTGCTGACCTGAAGGTTGGCAGTTTGAATCTGTGGGATGGAGTAAGTGTTCCTGCTGTTAAGCTCTAGCTCCTGCTAACCTAGCAGTTCGAAAACATGTTCATGTGAGTAGATCAATAGGTACCGCTTCAGCAGGAAAAGGCAAAAAAATGCTCCATTCAGTCATGCTGGCCACATAACCAGCAGGTGTCTACATACAACACAGGCTCTTCAGCTTGGAGAAGGAGAAAAACACCGCACCAGAGCCGGAAATAAAAGGAGAAGCTTTTGCCTTTGTCTGAATATTTGTGTCTCATTGTATTTCATTGCAATAAGGCATTGAATGTTTGCAATTGCAATTTGCAACAGAGCAGCATCAGCCCATCAGATGTTTTGGACTTACACTCTGAGAAGTACCAGCCAGTATGACCAATCAATGATCAGGGATTATGCGAGGTATAGGGAAAAAAAAATTGACGACACAGGTTCAGAAAAATCACTGCACACTTTTGGGTCATATTCTTCTTGTTAAAAGGTTTTAAATATAAGAAATCAGCCTTTGATTTTGTTTTGTAAATGGGATGTCTCTTCACATTAATGAAATTCCTAAAACAATTCCCTGCTCTACCCCAATGAGGCATTGACCCGAACAAATGTACTTCTTTCTTATGTGGCTCCATCCAGTGAGGATACTTCAAAGCCTATCTTGTTCTGGCAGGAGCATATGGCTTTTTGGAAGTGTGTGTGTGTGTGGATTTGGCAAGGACAGGACAGGATCTTAGGCATTCTTTTCACAACTGGTTTTATTGATGTAGCACTCCATAGGTTGAAAGAAAAACATAGTTTTTGTGTTTTGCCTTGTACTACAGAGTGTCCTGTCATTGTGCCTTTGTTATTTTCTGGGGGAAAATAAGTTAAAGCAGTTAAACCAGGATGAGCTGTGAAGTGCTTTTAAAAGCCCTTTGTCAAATAACTGTCCTTCTGTGCCAAGGGAAGGTTGAACCCAGCCATTTCCAAACCGAGGGCTGCAGGCCTGTGTTCCTCAGCCAAACGCATTAAAGCAGTTGCTGGAGCTAAGGGCTTAAGCTGGAAACAGGAGTGGAAGAGGCAAAACAGTTCTGCTTTTCTATCAGATAAGGACATTTGTCTAAGTCTCTTGTCCTGGCATCTAGCTTGACCAGCTGAGTGCTTTTTACTGCTTAGAGTTGCTACGGAGCCAAGTAGTGGGCAGCCCTTTTTCATTCTCTACTTCAGGGGTGCTCATTATGGTGATCGGGAGCACCTAGGTGATCTTCGGCCCTCTTCCAGGTGATCTTTGGGCTTCACCAGCCGGATGGCGCACTCCTGCCATGTGCGTGCACGTGCGCTCCCGCCGCTGCCTTCGCGGGGCTTCTTTTGCCAAAATGAGGCTTTAGTGGGTGGGCCCTGGCGCTTGTCTTGCCACGCACGGTGTGGTGACATGACCGCCCATAAATACCCTACTGCTGCGTGTGTGAGAGGGGCCTGCTGTGCACGCAAGAAGCAGGACGGGATGGGGACTTCCTGCTTTGTGAAAGCACGCAGCAGGAAGGAGGAAGGCAACGAAGACATTGAGAGAGCACGCGCGTAGGCAAGAAGGATCCCCTTCCTGGGTGCGCGCAGTGGCGAGTTCGTGGGCAGGCAAGAAAGAAGCCCCGCGCGGACAGAAGACTGCAGTAGGAGTGTGTGCGCGTGCGTGCGCGCGCACGCTCACATGCACAACAGGTGATCTTTTCAACTTGATTGTTCATATAGTAGCTCGCATGATGAAAAAGTGTGGGCACCCCTGCTCTACTTGAAGCTTTGAGCACACACACTCACAGCTTCAGGATTTGAAGCATTTGAACTCAGCTCCAGAGGCTATACTAAGGAGTGCAGCTCCTGCTTAAACCTGTAAAAATTGCGTTGAAGGGGTCTGTATAATGCAAATTAATGTCAAAAACATATTTTTTCTTCATGCAGAATTGTATTCTTTTCCTTTCTTGCACGCCTCCACTCCCCACCGGAGCTTTGTATACACACAGCTGTGACGGCTGTCTTCCAGATATGTTCCTTCAAAACATATGTTTCATGCATTAATAGGATGGGAGGTGGTGGGGGATTGCACCACCAATCCACCAGCCAGCAATAAAAAGGAAATCAGTTTCTCCGTCTGAACACAACTTTGCCAAGTAAACATAGGATCCTAATGAAATCATACAATTTTCCTTGATGCAGCAATTGTAAAGGGAACAACTTCTTGTGACAGCCAAATGGGACCAATTTCACCTCTTCTCATCTCTTTTATGTTTTGAGAAAGGGTTCTAGTTCAGCCTTCAAAGTTTTGGGGGGAAATACCCCAGTAACACACAGTTACACTTCTAAAATCTCTCTCTCTCTCTCTCTCTCTCTCTCTCTCGGCATTACTTCGCGAACGAAGATTCTTAGGAAGGACACATCCCACGCTTTTTACAAGCGCATTGATGACTAAAAAGGCTAATCTGAGATAGGCAAGTTCAGTTGCAGAAAGCACCGCAGAAAGTCTCCTTGATGATGTTGTTTCCAAGTTGCAGTTCTTTCTGCGTTGTCGTTTCTCTTCGAGACCCATTTGGCGTGTCTTCCCGATGTGAGGCCAGGGTGGACCATTGTTGGTGATCAATCTGGCCGAGCCTGAGATGTTGTTTCAGGAAGTCCTTATATCTCTTTTTGGGGGCGCCTCTCTTGCGCTGACCCGTGGCGAGTTCACCATAGAGTAATATCTTTGGGAGGCGGTGGTCCTCCATCCTAGAGACGTGCCCTGCCCAGCGCAGCTTTGTTCTCAATATCATGGCCTCAATGCTGGTGATCCCTGCTTGCTCAAGGACAGCAACTTTCGTCACATAGTCTGTCCAGTGTATATTTAGGATTGTGCAAAGACAGCGCTGATGAAAGCGTTCGAGGAGTCGTAGGTGTTGGTGATAGGTGACCCATGTTTCAGATCCATAAAGGAGAATAGACAGTACGATAGCTCTGTACACACTGATTTTGGTGCTTTGCCTCAGGTGCTTGTTGCTCCAGACTCTTTTGTGAAGCCTTCCAAATGCACTATAATGCCTTTGCTAATCTGTGATCTATCATATCTCTTTATCAATATAAAATCTATATACATATGTGAAAGAACATATGTATGTACAGTAAGTATGTATATGTGTGTGTGCACGCGCATGTTCTGCAAAGGTTCCTACATGACTTGATTGATCTGGACCAAACTTGGTACACAGACCCTTCACAATTTAACTGGAAATACTGGTGTGGTTTTAACTTAGAAGTTCGCCTCATTTGGGACCTGGGCTCAAAAAGCAAATGAGTAGGATATGTACTGTATGTAGTAGCCACAAGAGGGCAATAGATAGATGGAAAGGGTACCTTGGAAGGAGAGATTATTGAAGAGAGCTAGAGCATCAGTAGGGAGACACTATAAGACAGTGGTTCTCAACCTGTGGATCCCCAGGTGTTTTGTCCTTCAAATCCCAGAAATCCTAACAGCTGGTAATTTGGTTGGAATTTCTGGGAGTTGTAGGCCAAAACACCTGGGGACCCACAGGTTAAGAACCACTGCTCTAAGAGTCCCTTTTAGAGGAAAGACGCAACACGTTTTCACAGAGATATTCTAAGGGAAACCTCCAGCTTGCACCAAGAAGGGAAGCCCAAATCAAGTCCTGGAGAGGACTTGATTTGGACTTCCTTATTTGGTGTAAGTACAAGTTGACAAAATGTACATGTTGCCAACAGGATAGAATACTAGTAAGTTAGTATTGTCTACAAGGATATTTAGTTTGATGATGATGATGATAAATTTATTACCTGCCTCTCAATGTGACTTGAGGCGGGATACAGCATCTTTAAAACGAGAGAGAAAACGCTATTAAAACACATACAACAAGATATGGGAGAAGGTGAACGTCAGTTTCCAGGTATAGATTTTGAGGTTGCAGAAAAAAAGGAGAGCAAGTAGTGAATTGTTCTTTAAATTATTAGGTTACAGTTGGTCCTCCATATCCATCCATCCAGGGAATGAGAATACTCAGATTTTAAAAAATCCAAAAAGCAAACTTTGATTATGTCATTTTATATAAGGAACTTGATTTTGCTACAACACTTTATAGAATGGGATTTGATCATCCAGAGATGTTGGTATCCTTGGGTGATCCTGGAGCCAAATCCTAGGAGATACCAAGGGCCCACTGTACTGCTTTTTAAGTGGAATTGAAGACTCCAGAATTTCCTAATTGACCTCCCTGCCAATGTCAAAGGGACTTGAAACAGCTTCTTAGTTCTTTGTTCAGAATCTGGACGTGCAAAGCTATTGTGGTTGTGAGATGGAAGTGGAAGTTTCAATATGAAGGACAGTAGATAACCTTCTCTGCTTCTGTGTTCTGCTGTTGCATTGTGATTATAAATATCTGTTGGTCTTGAGATTTTCTTTTTTTAAAAAAACCCCAAAAACTAAATTTGTCATATGTGCAGTCTTTCCATAATATTATATTCGTAGTATAATTTATTCCAGTGGTAGAATCTTGGATCTTTGAGTCCGAATGGCCCAGTGTTCCTGCTCTGAAGGAGATGGATTGGAGATGCCCAGTTGGGCCTTTTGCCCCCTATCCCTAACACATAATAAATCTTATTGCGAAATCTTTATAATGACAGTAAAGTCAACATAAGCCAAGCCCTAGTATCAACTGGCCTGCTTTGTTACCTTTTTCTCTTTGGTTTGTTTTGATGCTGACATCTCTCTTTCTTCTTTTCATAGGGTTGTGAAGGAAGAAATCTCCGATGACAATGCAAGGCTTCCCTGTTTCAATGGCCGAGTGGTATCATGGGTAAGATAGAAGGGCTCTGGACTAGTTTCCTTTGCAGATTGCTGTAAAAAGGGCTGAATAAACTGAAAATGCCATGTCGGAAAGAGCGGAGCAGTGAAGTCTCCATGTAATCCTGAGCTGAGGCAATTCACCAGTCTTCTCCCAACTTGCACGCATTGTGGAATCAAAGGACCTAGGCTTCTCTTCACCACCAACCAGAAGGTTTTCATCTGGTGCAAAGTCTTTCTTTGACAGTGAACGACCAGAGGTTTGGGTGGTTCAGAAATGAAGTGGGCGTCTGTGGAGTAAAGAGGCTGATATTTCATTCCATGTTCAGGTTCACTTATTCTGGTTTTCGGTTTCTCCCCTGGAATCTAAATTACAAGGAGGAAATCTCAGAGTAAGATTATTGAACCATAAAACCATCTGCTGTGCTGTAAGTCTCATGAAGTTCAGTGAATTCCTAGATAAACATACCAAGGCTCCAGTCTTGGAGGCAACGTAATTGTAAGAGATTAAATAGGAAGTGAATGAACTTCATTTATTAGAACTGAACTAAATCCTATCCCTTTCTGTTCCTCAACATACCTATCAATAACATTATATAGAGCAGCTTTGAACAATTTATCCAACTTGGCTGGGGGCGATAGGAAGTGCTGTTCACAACGCTTCAGTGAAACCTGGCTTGGCAAGCCTTTCAGTGCTACAGACTTTTATTAGATGTAATTATGTAATTACTGGCAAGTGACAACCTCTTCCTTACTTGACTGCATTGTTCTGAAAACTCCAGTGCAGTATCCCATCTGAGCAACCATTTTTGCAGGTATGAAGGTTATCCGAAAAGTAAAGTTACAAGATTTTTTAGAATACAAAGAATGAATATATCTTAATACAACTTACATGGATTGTAGCATAGGTGTTACATTATTTTTCAACATAATCACCATTCAGTTCAATACATTTTGTCATCTGTGGGACGGTTTTTGATGCCTGTGTGATATAAGTTTCCCTCTGGCCTTATCAGCCAGTTTGTCGCTTCGATTTTCAGCTCCTCATCATTGGAAAAGTGTTTTCTACCAAGGCATTCCTTCAATTTAGTGAACAGATGATAGTCACTGGGTGTGAGATTGGGGCTGTGAAAGGGGTGGCTTAAAACACCCCAACCAAATGAAGGCAACAATGCTTGTGTTGCATGGGCGGTGTGTGGATGGGCACTGTCATGAAGGAGTCAGACTCCCACCGTCAGCTTCCCACAAAGTTTGTTTTGGATGGCTCTACAAAGTTTCTTCATGGTCTCACGATATATTCTCTACCCATTTTGTCACATGCTGTCTTGACATTACATCCTCGCCATAAACTGAAACGATTTTGTGATGAATCGCAGCAGCGTTCATGCCCATAGCATTTAGATGGCGTATTACAGTGTGAACTTTGCACTTGGAGGGAAACGGAATGAGGACGCTCGTCTCTAACCTTCACAATGCCAGTTGATGAGCTGCTGACTACTGCCACTGCTTGTTCGCTTCCACTGGCTTCTTGCTACATGGCAGTGATACCAACTTCCCCTGTGAAAATTCCCTGCGAGAGTTACGTGCCTTGTAACCTTACTTTCCGGATAACCCTCGTAGCTGGAACTTGACTTAATAAGGCGGTTCCTTTTCTTGTAAACAGATAAAGAGATCTGGAAGAGACAACTTGCAAAGGTGAATAATACCCATGTGGATTGTGCTGTGATGAGTTTTGGAGAAAGAGTCATAAAATTATTGACTGTCTAAAATACAAATTTTCATACTACATAGTATCTGTCATTTAGTGTGTGCTCACATCTCTACATCCTTCCTAAAATCCAAAGGAGTAAGAAATGAGTGGAGCACATTGTACAATGTGGAAGCAATACATTAAAAGTCATGTCTACTTGCCATGCAGGCTTAGTGAGTGATGGTATTCACAGGAGGGCCGCACTTGAAACACCAACATCCAGGCAGATTTAATAACAAAGTGAGCATTCTCTTAGCTAAAGCCAAGCTGGTTAAGACTTGAAAGGTTAAAACCAATGCTTTGAATTGGCCCCAGAAAGCAATTGAGAGCCAGGATAGGTTGATATCAAGCACTGGTTTATTGTTTGATAGCTAGAATTCAAAAATCCACAATATTCGAAATCCAAAATTGTCTACATGGGTGGCTGAGATAGTGAAATCTTTGATGTTCAATGTTCACAAACTTTGTTTTATGCGCAAAACTAGCAATCAGTAGAAATATTGTGTATAAAACTATCTTCAGATTAGGTATATTGGGTGTACAGTTAGTCCCCAAATTACAATAAGTCCTGCAGGTTTTGTTCTTAAGTTGAATTTGTATGTAAGTCAGAAAAGGTAAGGGCGAACACACCTGTGCTGTTACGTTTTGCTGTCTGTATTCCTGTGAGAATTGGATTGGTGATCAAACTTTAGTTGAGAAATCTTTTCCCCATGAGAACTCTTCCAGGAGTTACAGTGTTCCCTCGCTACTTCATGGTTCGCTTATTGCGGACTGGCTGTTTCGAAGATTTCAAAAAATATTAATTAAAAATATATTATGGTATTTTTGTTGTTTTGTGGGGTTTTGCCGCTGCCGCTGCTCTCCAAGGCGCTTTGCCTCCTCAGTCCTCTCTCCAGCCTTGAAGGGCCTTCCTCACTCACTCCCTTCCTTTCCTTCCTTTCCTTTATTTTAAGTTTATAAACACTTAAAATAGTGTATAACTACTAAAATAATGTATAAATATTAAAATAAATAGAGCATCCCTACATTGTGATTTTTCACTGTGGGAGGTCCTGGAACCTAACCCTAGCAATAAGTGAGGGAACACTGTAATTTTCCTTCAAAGAGGTGGTTTTCTCTGATTTCCTGTTGTCCAGTCCCCATTCTTAACTATGTAAGTTGGATGTTTGTAACTTGGGCACTGCCTGTATATGAAACATAACTGAATTTCATGTTTAGACTTGGGTTCCATTCTCAAGATGTACTGTTATGTATCTGCAAGTATTCCAAAATCTGAAGAAATCTGAATTACAGCATTGTTGCCGAGGGCAACAGTTCTCAAGCTGCAGGTCGTTCCGCGAGTGAACAAGTCCCAACTTCAGCACGCACGCCTGTTCCCGGGTGAAAGCCCACACATCCTCTCCCCGAGCCCCGCTGGAGTCTGTCCAGAAGTGTTCCCTCCCTTTCTGACTTCCCCCCTATTTTTCCTAAATTTCTATATTTTTTTCTCTCTTTTCGCTCCCCGGGTGCCTTAAGACTGCGAGGAGAGCCGCATCTAAGGGAAAGATGCGATGGCTCAGGCGGCAGAGCCAAGGCCGCTTGGGAATGGGAGTCCCGAGTTTGAGACTCCCAAAGGGAGGAAAGGAACTTATTTTTTTACTTTTTCCTTTTTTATCTCTATTTCCCTCTTTTCCTCTCCCCTCACTCTTGGGACGCCTCTGAGCTCAGAAAGAAAAGTTCTGAGAAAGTTCTGAGAAAGGAATTGGCCTATGGAGCAGGAGGCCACCTCTGTTTATGTTGGACTGACCTCAGGAATCAGAAAATCATAAATCATAATAAAGGTTCATCCCTGTGTTTTGTGCATCTGTACAGTATTACTCCCTTGACCCCGTGTAAACCTTTCCTTCCCCCTTTTTCCTTTGGTAAAGAAAGATTGCCTGTATTTTCGCTATTGTGTAAGCTGAGAGGATATGACTGAATCTTGCTCCCCAAAGCCTTTTCCGGATCACCATATCTATTGCATGAGCTATTCTGATGGGAAATCTTGTTATGGATAAGCGGAAGCACTAGTCTTCATGCCCCACATTCCCCTCAGCCTGAAGGAAGTATTAATCGTCGGAGTTTAGCCCAATTAATTCATCCTCTGGGACCTGGACAAGAAATATTTGTTCTTCACAGCGGGATCCACATCTGGCTTCGGAACCCAGAGGTGTCCCACAATAACCTTTTGTCACCCAAAGGTCTGAGTGCATTTTCTGGCATCAGACTTCTTCCCCTTTTCCTTTTCATTCCCATGAGTGAAACGTCAACTCCACTAATCCTATCACTCCAGGTATCACTCGGGTCGTTTACCCGAAAGGGATTCTTTTGTTATATCCACATGCCACTATTGACAGCAATTTCCGTCTAAGCTTCCCTTCCCGGACATACCATATATGGCCACAGACCTCTGATTGGCTAGGAGGGCAAATGGGAGTGAGCGCTGATAGGTTCTCCGGAGCCGGTCAACTTCCCGCCCATCAGCTGGTTTCAACGTTCCGGCCAATCATAGGCGGAGCCGGCCCAGAAGGGGGCAGGCGGGAAATTCAATTGTTTTGACAGCTTTGTAACCTTTAAAAACCAATGTTTTGAATGTATATGCATGCGTTCCTTGCGGGAATCAGGGTATTGCGGTTCGCATCCTCTCAGCTGAGCAGAATAAACAATTTCGTGGCATCTACCTTGCAGATTGGTGAGCATAATTGGATCTCCGGGAGGTGGGTAGGCTACGAGGACCTAGTCGCTCCGGGCTCGCCAGGTTAACTGAACCCTCGCGGTCTCTGCCCCGTGGTCGGTCCACGGGCTTGCCCGGTTGTCGGACAGCTGGCTGGGGATTGGCGGCTGTTCGATAACAGCATCTTTCTAGTCCAAACATTTCACAAAAGTGATACCCAAACTGTGCTAGTCCTTTCTGCTTTGTTCCATAGATGTCAACAGATGCCATTCATTTTTAAAGTAACTGCATCATGTCCTGCTGAGTCACTTAATAGCAGATTCGTGAAACTTTTGAGTTTTGCCCAAATAATGTTTTAATTTATTTTTTATTTACTGTATTTATACCCCACCCATCTCACCTTAAAAGGGAATCAGAGTGCCCTTACAATAGGCAACAATTCGTATAATAAAATAAGCATAAAATTAAATTATTATTATTCAAAAACCACACAACCCAAATCATAGTCAAAGAGCCGTTCCAGTTGTAATTGCACATATTCCATCTTCACTTTTTTCACTGCATTATTGTCCAAAGGCTTGGTCCCACAGCCATGTTTTTAGTTTCTTTCTAAAGGTCAAGAGAGAGGGAGCTGATCTGATTTTGCTGGGCAGGGAGTTCCATAGTCAAGGGGCCACCACTGACAAAGCCCAGTCCCTCATGCCCACCAACCGAACCTGTGAAGGAGGTGGGGCCAAGAGCAGGGCCTCCCCAAAAGATCTTAACCTCCGAGATGGTTTACAAAGCTTCGGTCTCCTTCAGTTGTCAGTGCGGAAGTATCCAGAACCACATGGTTCCCCTTGTTAAACAAGTGTTGATATTTGTTTATAGCTAGATGGAGTCTTGCTAAAACTTTTGTGTAGCTGGGTGGAAGATCTTTGCATTGGCTGATCTACTTCCCCAGTACTTCATTTTAATGCTCCAGGGATCTTGTGCACAGTGCCCTTCTAAAGTCTTATTCGAAAAGATCCCATACAACACATGCATCCTTCAAATTTCCAGATTAGAATGAAAGACTGAAATGCATCCAGATCTCTATCTGGCTCAGTTTCCTCCACTCACAGAATGCTGAGACTTCTAGGCACAGCCTCTGAGCTTTCTTTGCAGAGAATCCTCGACAGCTATGCCATCTGTTTCTAGCAGGACAGCTGGACCTTTGAGGCAAGGAGTGGGCCCCTTCCTTTGTGCATTGTGCCTGTGGCCTCCTGCTCCGACTCCCCCCCCCCCCCAAATCAGTCTGGGAATTGTGTGCTCCACAGGGACCAGACTGCAAGCAGCTATTTCAATAATGCAGCTCTAATTTTAGGAAGCTTAGTGGGTGTGGGCAGTTCAGCCAAAGTCTGTTCAGACAGTTCAAGAGGCTAGGGATTAGTAGGACTCTTCCGCTGAGAAATCTAGGGTTGTTGGTGAGCAGCGTCTGAGGTGAATGCATCCAGATTTTCTTCCTGCATTTGCTTAGGACAGTCTTTCCCAACCACTGTGCCGTGGCACACTAGTGTGCCGTGAGCGTTCACCTGGTGTACCGCGAGCGTTCACCTGGTGTGCCGCGGGAAAACCTCTCTTCCCCCCTTTCTTCCCCCTCCTGCCGAACTCCTGCTGCTGCTTGCAGGGGGAGGAGGAGCAGGAAGGGCCGGGCGGCGGCGAAGAAGGGGCTGGGGCGCCGCCTCCTTTGGCCGTTTTCGTGTTTATGTGTACCAACTATTACTACATTTGGCATTGGCTGGACGTGATAGCCTTTCTAGTGACTGTGTAACAACTCTCCTGTTCACCAGTTATACACGAGTAACTCGTCTAATGCCCACCTGGAATGATACAGGAGCATATACTGTATATTGAAGGTGGAAGCGTCATTATTGTTCCATGAGGTGTATTGATGCATAAGAACAGTACTAGTGGACTGCTTTGAAGCTATATGGACACGTTTTTCTAAACACAGAAAGAGACTGACAGCTGTTGAGCAAGGCCTTCGTGTGTTTCTTTCTGCCATTCCTGCCAGGATATCTATGTTGTGTTCATCGAAACAGGCCCAGGTTTCACACTGAGTGTATAAATACATTTAAAAACATATTAACTATATGTATTACTGTGTTAGAGTGTCATTTTGTGTCATTTTGGTTGTGGTGTGCCTCAGGATTTTGTAAATGTAAAAGGTGTGCCGCAGCTCAAAAAAGGTTGGGAAACACTGGCTTAGGAGAAGAGGTGATCTTTCAGACTTTGAAGTGTTTTATATGTCAACGTGAGCATTTTGAATTTGGGCCCAGAAACAAATTGGAAACCAGTGAAGACGCGATAGTATGTCAATTGTGTTCCACCTTCCAGTCAATAACTTGTATTAATTAATGCTTCAAGAGCAGTATCCTATGTGATGTACTGTGGTTGTCTGAATAGGAAGTTACCAAATATAATAATAATAAGAAGTAATACACTTTATTTATATCCCGCCACAATCTTCCAGAGGGACTCAGGGCGGCTCACAAAACACTCAAGGTGTGACATGTAAAATACAACAAGTTCAAAACAAAACACACAAGTAGACAATAAACAATCAACACAACATCATAAATTCATAACACCCCCTGGTAAAAACAATAAAATACAGCAATTGCTGTAAATAAAACATCAGTATTCGATCTCAGAAGTATAAAGTGCTAATAAAGAATCTAAAGGTCCTCATATATAGTTGAGTCACCTTTGGGTTCGAGAAAGGCGGGATCGACATATCGCAAATTAATTAATTAATTAATTATTGGAGATTCTAACATGGTTGAAGGCTTGTTGGAAAAAGCCAGGTCTTTCATTGTGTGTGGAAAGTTTGGAGGGTGGGGGCTAGCTTGATCTCCCTTGGGAGGGCATTACAAAACCCGGGGGGGGGGGGGGCACCACCGAGAAGGCCCTCTCACTCTTTCCTATCAACTGCACTTGAGACTGAGGTGGGACCGAGAAGAGGGCCTCCCTGGTAGATTTTAAAGTCCATGCTGGTTCATAGAATGAAATGCTGCCTCAAAGAAAGGTTGGACCCAAAGCGTATAGAGCTTTATAAGTAATAATAACCTGCAAGTATGGATCACTGAAACAATTTATCCTAATAAATCTGATAAAAGATGTTCTGTTACAGTTAATTTTTTTTGCTCTAATGGTGATAATAATGATGATGATGATGAAAGTCGATGACATATTCCAAGTGTAGACTCTGCAAGGAAGCAGACAAAACGATGGATCGCATACTCAGCTGCTGCAAAGATGCCGAAAGAAGGGAGAGCCTACATATATCTGTTGTCTGTCTTGTCATTGTTCAACGGCATTGAATGTTTGATGTATATGTGTTCTGTGATCCACTCTGAGCCCCTTCAGGGTGAAAAGGGCGGAATATAAATATCAAATAAATGCATAAATAAGATATGATACAGTGGACTATTGGATAGCCTAAATATTTGGTAAAATTACCACCGTGCTACAAAATTGATTTTCTTTTGGCTCAAGCTTGCTTTATCAGCTGTGTCCTTTCTCTTTCCAGCTTGTATCAGCTGAAGGCTCTCATTCGGATGCTGGATCTGTTTGTGCCGACAATCAACCAGAGCTACCGCCCTCCATTGAACGAACAGGAGGTATAGGAGACTCCCGGCCGCCTTCTTTTCAGTAAGTTAAATGAAGGTGCAGGTAGTTTGATTTGGAAGACAGATGGTAAGATATGCTGAATGAGGTATCCTTGAGATCTTGATAACTTCAGGTTAAGAAAATCTGGGCCTTTGCCTCAGAATTAGTCCTAAGTAATATAGGAAAGGATTATTCCTGAGTTCTGAAATGCCCTAATCAATTAACAAATGAAAGTTGAAATTTTAGTCTACTTTCCCTTCGAGGCACCATGTCTGTCAAACATTTCAAGGGATACTGCTCTAACTTTCAGTCCTGCTATGAGTAGAAAAGTCCACAATGTAGACCAGTAGTCCCCAACCTTTTTTTCACCAGAGACTACTTGACCAGGAACCACTCTCCAACATAAGGGCTTTTTTTTGTCGTGTCAGAAGCGACTTGAGAAACTGCAAGTCGCTTCTGGTGCGAGAGAATTGGCTGTCTGCAAGGATGTTGCCCAGGGGATGCCCAGATTTTTAAAAATGTTTTACCATCCTTGTGGGAGGCTTCTCTCATGTCCCCGCATGGGGAGCTGGAACTGACAGAGGGAGCTCATCCGCACTCTTCCCGGATTCAAACCTGCGACCTGTCGGTCTTTAGTCCTGCCGGCACAGGAGTTGAACCCGCTGCGCCACTGGGGGCTCTAACATTAGTGCTAAAAGGATTACAAATCAATTTTTGGTCAAGTTTAGATTTGGTTTGGTTATTTGGGGTGCTAATTCAAAAATTGCATTGAATAGACCACATCAACTCTAGTTTCTGATATAGATCATATGCCATCTGGTAGTTGCCATCTGCTCGCCCTGAGAAAACCATAGAAAACCATATTTAATAATCTAGAGCTGATGTGGTAGTAGTAATCTTTCGTGGGTAGTCAGCCTCCCCCTTGCCTTGGCACTACAAGAGGATTTCGCGAGACCAGTTGCTCTAGTTGTCCATGTGTATTTTGATTGTTATCCGCCCCGAGCCTGTAGGGAGGAGCGGAATACAAAATGGAAGAAATAAATAAAATAAATAGTTGCCATGTGGTTTGAGACAACAGTGTAGGAATGGTGAGGCTGTGAACCATATTTTTGTTCTTGAGGACTACTGTTGGTCCACAGACCACAGGCTGGGAACTACTAATGTTGACAGGGGCTGGTCACTTGCTTTGTATGCAGAAAGTCATCTTAATCCATAATCACTCAAATTAAAATGGAACTTGAGTAGCAGGGCTCGTGAATATTTTCCCCTAAAACTTGAAGAGTAGCTGCCAGTCACAATAAAGAGTTTTGATCTGATAGGCTTCTGGCCTGCTCTGGAGAAATTGGAGAGTTACCACGAAGTGCTTTCCCACATTTAAGAAATAACTATTATTATTGGGAGAGAGGCTGAAGTGGTAAAGGTAGGGAATTCTTCTTACATCTGCCTTTTTGCAGTTACTGTGATGTGGTGGGAGTGAGTAGGTAGACCTGGAACACTTGGCAGCGTTATATAATATAAATAGGTGCAGTTGGATGATGCATATAGGTGCAACTTGGCAATGCCAAGAAATCCTTGGCTGGCCACCAGCATTAACTCCTGGTCGATTTAAATGAATGTAATTGTATGTTGTACCACCTATCTCAGGCTGTTTGAGAGACAGGGAGATTCATATATTTTGAATGTTTTCTCAAGTTTTTAAAAAAGAAAACATTGTATTGTTGTTAAAAATATTCTGCCAAGTTAAAACCTCAGTCTAAGAATTGCTTGGATAGCTTTCTCTATGATCTGGTGGGGAATTTGGGTTTTGTTTTTGTTTCTTTAAACATGGAGGGAGAACCAAACGTGCCACTTCTGAAGTGGGACTTGGTCCAAGAAAAATGCAGGACGTGCTTCTACACCTTTGAGTTGATTCCCAGCCTCCCTTTTAAACCCCAACTTTATTTGAGCCATTTCTTTGTAAAGAATTTCTGTTTGAGCACTGACATGTAGTTTTCTGGATTTACATACAGTACTTGCTTTACTTTGCAGCCCCAACACTGGAGGAAGTCGAGAGAACTTGGATAATGAGACAGAAACTGACTCTGTGGTGTCAATACAGAGAGAGCGGCCCCGCAGAAAAGATGGACCTGAACATGGTGCGCCCCCCTCTTCTTATCTGGAGTTCACTGAATGTAGCAATGAAGCTCCTGCCTTGCAAACAACACTGCTGTGCAGCTGTGTACTTTAATGCTATGTATTGTCTCATTCGTATCAGGACATGATGCTTATCCATGCAAAAGGATCCTGATGAGATCCAGGTGTATTGCCCCCATTTCTACCCCCCAAGGCCCTAAATTTTGGCTACTGCCTACTTCTTTACACAACTATGTTAAAAATGGGCAAGCCAACCTTTCCTTTTGAAACAGAAGAGAACATTTAGTTCATTTTCTGGAGACTGTCCAACATGAAATACCAGTAGTTTCTGCTAGCGAGCATTGTCTACATATATGAAAATATTTATATCCTGCCCTTTAGTTAAAGAGGGGCCTCCTGGTGCTGCAGCGGGTTAAACTGCTGAGCTGCTGAACTTGCTCCCGCTGTTACCCCCCGCTTCTGCCAGTCTAGCAGTTCGAAAACATACAAATGTGAGTAGATCAATAGGTACCGCTTCTGCAGGAAGGTTATGGCACTCCATGCAGTCTTGCGGGCCACGTGACCTTGGAGTTGTCTACAGACAACGTTGGCTCTTCGGCTTAGTAATGGAGATGAGCAACCCCCCCCCCCCCCGAGTTGGACACGACTAGCCTTAATGTCAAGGGAAACCTTTTCATTTACCTTGTATAGCTAAAGTCTTCATACATACAAGATTTATTACAGTCAATGACCAGCATACTAAAGTCTTCAGGAAATGTGACAATAAAGTAAATGTTTTAAAAAATGTAGAAAGTGAAATAGTTAAAAAAAATAGTCTAATAATTCAATTATACATTGAGAAATTTTATTCAAAAATTAATCTTGAAAACCTGGGTCAACCTATCCACAGGTCAGGTCCCCTTGCCCAGGTTGAAAAAGAAGAGGCTATCCAAACAGCCCTACAGCCTTCCTCTGCTCCCTGGAATATAGCAGGATATTTTGCTCAAGGTCACCCAATGGGTTTGCATGGTCAAGGGGAGGCTCAGATCATAGTCTCTAGTCATAGTCCAACTCTCAAACAACTATACCATGCTGGTTCTCTGACTTTTCGAGAAATGCAGTTCTAAAATAGTCTTGACTTTTTTAAAAAAAATCTTTTTTGACATTATTGTGTCTATGCTAGATTGTCCTTTAGCGATGGTGCTGCGTTGTTACTATCTTTTAAGTACAATGTATTACAATTTGCATAGCATCCGATGATGACACAGACTACAATGCTTCCAGTCCTTAAATTTATCAGAACCCCACAGTCTCCTTGTGATCCCTTTCCATGGGATGCATGTGGCACAGCTGGGACTGTGGCGCAGCTGGCTGGGTGTCAGCTGCATTAAGATCACTACTGACCCAAAGGTCATGAGTTCGAAGCCAGCCCGGGTTGGAGTGAGCTTCCGGCCAATTTTGTGTAGCTTGTTGTTGACCTTTGCAACGCGAAAGACAGTTGTATCTGTCAAGTAGGACATAGGTACCACTATGTGTGGGGAGGCTAACATAACAAATTTATGAGGCCATAAAAAATCTCCAGCAAAAAGCATGCGGGGAATGTGGAAAGAACGTCATCAGTGTCACAGATGAACAGTGAAGCGACAGTTCCCCTGGTGGCCAGAAAAAAGCTAAATAGCCTCTGACTGTCTGTCTATATGTGTTGTGTGTCTATGGCATTGAATGTTTGGCATGTATGTGTACATTATCATCCGCCCTGAGTCCTCTGCGGGGTGAGAAGCGCGGAATATAAATATTGTAAATAAATAAATAAATAAATGTTGCTGGCTTTTGGGAGGTTATTGCTTTTGTACTGATCACTCCTACTGTTGTTCTTGACCTCTCATGACTTCAGCACCCAGGGTGAACGGGACGGCCAAAGGGGAACGTCGGCGGGAACTTGGTGGCTACGAAAGCTCCTCCACCCTCATGAGCAGTGAACTGGAGACTACCAGCTTCTTTGATTCAGATGAGGATGATTCCACCAGCAGGTCAGCAAAAGGAGAGGCATGGTTTGAGGGAATGAACTTATTTGTTTTGGGAAATGAAAGTGTGCCAGAAAAATAGCCCTTTACCCTCCGTTTTCCTTTCTGATGCTTGCTGGGTTCCACATAGACAGACTTTTCTCATATTGTGTTCATAATGTGATGTGTGCAAGTGTACCACTGTAATATTCTGGTTTTAGGAAAGCACATATAGCACTTGTGCAAAATTGTTAGTCTCATCTGCATCTGACACACTTATGAGGTTTTGTATGGAGCAGTGGCTCTCAACCTTGGAATGCCGTGA
This sequence comes from Anolis apletophallus, assembly GCA_030556195.1. Taxonomy (NCBI): domain Eukaryota; kingdom Metazoa; phylum Chordata; class Lepidosauria; order Squamata; family Anolidae; genus Anolis; species Anolis apletophallus. The sequence continues at coordinate 10,602,560 of JARBWK010000010.1, forward strand.
CACTTTAACATAGTTCCTCATGTTGTGGTGACTCCCAGCCATAAAAGTATTTTTGTTGCTACTTCATAACTGTAATTTTACTACTGTTATAAATGGTATGTAAATATCTGATATGCAGGATGTATTTTTGTTCACTTGACCAAATTTGGCACAAATATCTGATATGCCCAAATTTGAATAATGGTGGGGTTGGGGGTGCATTGATTTTGTAATTTGGCAGTTGTAATTGCTGGGATTTATAGTTAACCTACAATCAAAGAGGAGCCCCCGGTGGCAGAGTGGGTTAAACTGCTGAGCTGCTAAACTTGTTGACCAAAAAGTCACAGGTTCGAATCCGGGGAGCAGTGTGAGCTTCTGCTATCAGCCCCAGCTCCTGCCAACCTAGCAGTTTGAAAACATGTAAATGTGAGTAGATCAATAGGTACCGCTCCATTGGGAAGGTAGCCGCACTCTATGCAGTCATGTCAGCCACATGACCTTGGAGATGTCTACAGACAACGCCGTCTCTTCGGCTTAGAAATGGAGATGAGCACCAACCCCAACTGGATGTCATGTCAGGGGAAAATCTTTACCTTACAATCAAAGAGTATTCTGAACTTCACCAATGATGGAATTGAACCAAACTTGGCACACAGAACTCCCATGACCAACAGCAAATACTGGAAGGGTTTGGTGTGCATTGAACTTGAGTTTTGGAGTTGTAGTTCACCTACATCCATAGAGCACTGTGGATTCAAACAATGATAGATCTGGACCAAACTTAGCACAAATACTGAATATGCCCAAATGTGAACACTGGTGGAGATTGGGGAAAACAGACCTTGACATTGGGAGTTGTAGTTGCTAGGATTTAGAGTTCACTTATAATCAAAGAGCATTCTGAACTCCACCAACGATTGAATTGGGCCAAACTTTCCACACAGAACCCTCATGATCAAAAGAAAATACTGTTTTCTGATGGTCTTTGGCGACCCCTCTGACACCCCCTTGCGATCCCCCCAGTAGTCCCGACCCCCAGGTTGAGAACCTCTGGCCTAATCATAACATGAGAATTGGAATCAAAGAGGCAGACAGAGTTTCACAGATTATTTGTTTGAACCCAGTCTCTGAAGTCTGGTAAATTTGGTTGAAGTTGTTTTATCTGACAGTGCCACATAGGTTTGTGGAAGATTTGTTTGCCTTTCTGGACCCTGTCCTCCCATATCCATGAGCAGCAGTAGCTTGAAACAAGGTATTGTGTAATATGAACATGGAGCCCACCACATCCCCCCCCCTCCTTTTTGGCAAATCACTATCCAATCTATTGTAGACTTTTCTTTTAAAAAAATGGCAACTATGAGGTGATGATACCAGTATATGGAGAAGATGGTGAAATAGTAATGGGTGACAGGGAGGAAGCAGAGCCACTCCACAACTGCATCACCTCTGACATCTCCCAAAAGAAAAACATTGCTCTTCCTGATGAAAATGAAATATGCACTAAGGGAGGCTGCAGCCCAAGATGGATACAGAGTTGGTGCAGAAACACTTAGCTGTTTTAAATATATTCAGGCCTCCAGGGCCAGATGAACTCTATCCAAGAATATTAAATGAGATTGCAGATGTAATCTCACAGCCTCTAGTGTGTTTGAGAATTCTTGGAAGACAGGTGAAGCGTCTCCAGACTGGAGGCGGACAAATGTTGCCCTCATTTTTGCAAACACCTGGAGTATCTTGAATATCACTTTATTTTATTTTATTCTACTTTGGTTGGGGTTCAGCTGGAGAAATGTCTTCAGTTTTGGACCCCACCTCAACAAGAATATCATCAAGCTGAACTTAGCTTAGGGGAGGACAACAAAAATGTTTGTTGCCTTTCCTGTAATCTGAATGGGAGTCAAATCCAATGAAGAACGGCTGAAGAAGTTGGGTTTGCCTCCTCTGGACACTATTGAAAGGTGATATGATGGCCAAAGGACACTCTAACTAAATGTTAGGAAGAGTCCCAGACTGCAAGTTTAATGATGGAATGGGCTGCTTTTGAAGAGTGTGGATTTTGATAAAGTTTTTAAAACAAAAGTGGATTGTTGGGGTTTCTTTAGAAGTGGATTCCTACACTGCAGTTCTTCTGGTGCTGGTCATTGACTGTAAATCAGGGGTGCTCATTAGGTAGATCACGATCTACTGGTAGATCGCGTAGGGCGTCCTGGTAGATCGCAAGCAGGGCGGGAGGAAGGCTCAGTCCTGCCCCGCAGGCTCCCGATGCCAGCCAGGTGCAGAAGGAGGTTGGACTGGATGGCCCTTGAAGGTCTCCTCCTATTCTAGGAACCCGTTGTTGTTGTTATTATCAGAGGCTGAATGGCCATCTGTGAGGAATGCTTTGATTGTGTTTTTCCCTTATGGCAGAAGGAGGTTGGACTGGATAGCCCTTAGAGGTCTTCTACTACTCTAGGAACCTATTATTGTTGTTGTTGTTGTTACTACTACTACTATTAGTAGTAGTAGCAGAGGCTGAATGAATATTATAATCATTATTATTATGAATAAATTCAGAGGCTTATTAACATTTAGTTGAATTCAGTCTTAATATATATTATATGGCTCTCACTGAAATACATTTCCAAATATTTTGCTTTTATGGCTCTCTGAGTAGTGGGTAGGTAGATCATTTTGATTTGGTTGTTTTATAAGTAGCTCGCATGCTGAAAAAGTGTGAGCACCCCTGCCGTAAATAAACGTATGTGTGTGTGTGCGTGTATACATACGCACACACACTGCAGCTCTCTGAACATTATGTAAGATGACATGACAAATTTTGAAAAATGTATTTTATTGATGTGTTGCTTCAAACTAGAAATGCCTCTACTCCCACCCAAACACTTATGGCTTCCACAAAGCTCCCCACTTGTTCTGTTTGAGGAAGAGGCTTAGCAAAATTGCCACACCACTGGTACGTCTGTGCAATTGATGTTGCTACAGCAAATTTTAGCTGCACTCATGTATGGCCCAGTGGAGTGGAATAGCTCTGGATACGGAACTATGTATTTATTTATGGCATTTATATGCCGCCCTTCTCACCTCGAAGGGGACTCAGCGGCTTACAAGTAATATGTAAATACAATCTATCATATTATTAACACAGCACAACACCAGCACCATACATTACTACACTGTACCATACCATTGCACTGTAATATTATTGGTAATATTACATGCAAGACAAAACATACAATTATAACATCATATCATCACTACTAGCATTATATTATGTGATGTTATAACATTATCAACATATGTATATACAATATATAATATAATCTCTCTCTCTCGGCATTACTTCGTGAAAGAAGATTCTTAGGAAGGACTCATCCCACACTTTTTACAAGCGCGTTGATGACTAAAAAGGCCAATCTGAGATAGGCAAGTTCGATTGCAGAAAAGCACAGCAGAAAGTCTGCTTGGGTGATGTTGTTTCCAAGTTGCGGTTCTTTCTGCATTGTCGTTTCTCTTCGAGTCCCATTCGGCATGTCTTCTCAAAAGAGGCCGCAGCATTGTGGATAGTGCGTCTCTATGCCTCCCGATGTGAGGCCAGGGTGGACCATTGTTGGTGATCAATCTGGCCAAGCCTGAGATGTTGTTTCAGGGAGTCCTTATATCTCTTTTTGGGGGTGCCTCTCTTGCGCTGACCCATGGTGAGTTCACCATAGAGTAGTATCTTTGGGGGGGCGGTGGTCATCCCTCCTAGAGACGTGCCCTGCCCAGCGCAGCTGTGTTCTCAATAGCATGGCTTCAATGCTGGTGATCCCTTCTTGCTCAAGGACAGCAACATTAGTCACATAGTCGGTCCAGTGTATATTTAGGATTGTGCACTGCAATATTGATGACTTATATAATATAATATGATACTATGAACTGATACTATGTTAACCCCCAGTTTATCATATTTATCATCCTCACCATTCATTTTACCCCCAATTTGGAATCCTTGGCAGCTTGTTGTTAAAACAAATATAGTTCACAGCCTACACAAATTAAAAATGTAGACCATTTAAAATATAACTAATTAAAAACTGGCAACAACAAATAAAAGACCAGCACAATATACAATCCCTCCCCCCCAAAACACCCTAATTGTCAAATAACAGAAACATCTTCACCTGCCTGCCTCAGTTGGTACATTTCTTATGGAATTTTTGAGTCTATTCTGCTTCTCTACCACTTGGAAGGCCGAAGTTTGGAACATGTTGAATGGGATGGTTTGGAACATGTTGAATGGGGTAGCTCTCTCTTGTTGAGACCCTCTGGCCATTTCTAACCTTGTTCCTGGGCTCTGACATTGATACATTTCATTGCTCTCCATCGTTGTGCTTTTCCTGTGAATAAACCTGTGACTTATGTTCTTGCCTCTTTGCATTGCAGACTTAGCAGCTCCACAGAACAGAGCAGTGCTTCCCGCCTGATGAGAAGGCACAAGCGACGTCGGCGGAAACAGAAAGTACCACGTATTGAGCGGGTGAGAAGTCTGGGGAACGCCTTTGGCATGGTGATGATGCCGGATATTACCTCACAAATTTTAGAGCTGAGCCCAACTCCCTATCAGTGGGCTAAAATCCAGTTGTTTCCCCGATCACATTCTTGTTCCTTCTGTTTTAGTCCTCGTCCTTCAGCAGCATCACAGATTCCACCATGTCGCTGAATATTATCACGGTCACCCTCAACATGGGTGAGTACATGTCATTGGTTGAAATGTCTTCACCCTCAATTGGCTCTATAACCAGACTGCTGGATAAAAGAAACTAAAGAAACTTAGAATTAGGAAGGCATTCGTGCTGCTGAGGGTGTCTCTCAAGTTTTCTGTTGAGCTTGATATGGCCAAATGATTTATCTAATCAGATGGGTGTGCTTTTAAAAAATAGAAAAGGAATATTGGATTACATTAAGCGAAATATTTCGTCTTGCCTTACTGTAAGCTTCCGTGAACAAAGTAAAGGCAGAATAAAATTGTTAAATAAAAATACATTCATTCTATAGAAAGCAGCCTCCTTTATAAGTCCTTTTGCATTACTAGGAAAACACCAGAAATACAGTATATTATCACTATTTCCAAATCCAATGTTTCTTCATTTTGTATCCCACTGTTTTAAACATCAGAGCTTTCTTTCCAGAACTCTTTTTATACTTAATATATTGATGTTTGTTTTAATGTCACATTTTTTAATCGTGTCAGAAGTGACTCGAGGAAACTGTAAGTCGCTTCTGGTGTGAGAGAATTGGCTGTCTGCAGAGACGTTGCCCAGGGGATGCCTGGCTGCATTACCATCCCGTGGGAGGCTTCTCTCATGTCCCTTTGATGCCACTGCTCCCCATCATTGATCTCAGCCTTTCTAGAATATTTTACTGTGGTTCACTCTTTGTGAGCATTTTGCCACCCCCATCTCCTCCAAAGGCTTGATCCTCCTTACAAGATCAAGCTACCACAGTTTATTCTGTCACAAAAACTATTCTATTATATACAAGGGTCCATTATATATTTTTTCTGGCTATTTCTGACTTTTACCAAGTTTCTTATAATTTACTGATATAATTTACTGATATAATGTACTGATAGAGCATTATCATTTAGACTGATCATCCATTCCTTCATGTTTTCATGGTTCAGCCATTTGAAAATGCTGTAAGCAATAAATGGTTACTTAGTACAGTGCTTTTTTTAAAAAACAATCACTTATCGTATATACTCGAGTATAAGCTGAGTTTTTCAGCCCCCCTTTTAGCCCTTTGACTCGGTTTATACTCGAGTCAAAGTTATTTATTTTATTCTGTTATTATTATTTTTATTACATTTATTATTTTACTTTATTTATTAATTATTATTATTACATTTATTATTTTACTCGCTTTTATTATTGGAAGGATATGTAAGCACATTTACATTGATAAAGGTTAGAATAATGGTTTAATCAGAGTTGGACAGTCATATCTTACATTACGGTTTTATGTAAATATTCAGAAACATTTAACCTACTGATGTCTCAATTAATGTAATTTTATTGGTATCTATTTTTATTTTGAAATTTACCAGTAGTTTCTGGTAAAATTAGGTACTTCAGCTTATACTCGAGTATATACGGTACTCCCTTTCCACCCAATATATTTTTATATAGGTATAAATTCAAACATTTGCTCATAGTAAACCAGCATGGGTATGTTGTTTTTGTGATGTGTGCTGGGGAAATAATTTAATTTCATTGCAATGTACAATGACAAGAAAGTTATTCTATTCTATTTGCAAGGCTTTCTAAATAACCTGATTTTCCTTTTCATGAAGTACAACTGAAATATTTTTACAGAATTCATTGTAAACACTCAACATTATTGGTAATGTCTAAAAGAGCCAGTAAGTCAGAATCCTTTTATTGTTCCCATTTTTTTTCTTTTGTGATTCCAACATTGAGCTAAGGGGACCCCATTTGGTATCGGTATCCACAGTTTAAGAAGCTTTGACTTAGTAGCCTTTCCATGTTGTCACTTGCCTTGATTAAACTGGAAGGTTGGATGCTATTCTAAATGGCGCACTCCTCTTTTCTGCAGAGAAATACAATTTCCTGGGCATTTCCATTGTTGGACAGAGCAATGAGCGTGGTGATGGTGGCATCTACATCGGTTCCATCATGAAAGGAGGCGCTGTGGCAGCCGATGGAAGAATTGAACCAGGAGATATGCTGCTGCAGGTACCTTCCTAAAAACAAAGTACAAAAGAAGCCTAGTTTTCTAGACTTTTGCTTTTAAAGTAAACATCTGTCTTCCTATCACCCGGTACTGGTCTGTGGTTTGCTCTTCTCCACACTCGCATGTTGTGGACTCCACTTTGTAGCCCCGTTTCTTAAGGTTGGCTCTGCATGTCGTGGTGCCAGAGCGCAGTCTGTTCAGCGCCTTCTTCTGCATGCCCAGGGGAGAGTTTCTCATCTAGTCTCAGCCATTGATTGAGGTTCTGGGTTTCAGCCTGCCATTTTTGGAGTCTCGCTTGCTGAGGTGTCCCTGCGAGTATCTCTGTCAATCTTAGGAAGCTTTTTCTTGATTTAAGGCGTTGGCATGCTGGTTGATATCCGAATAGGGGATGGGCTGGAGATATCATTACCTTGGCCCTTTCATTTCAGACTGCTACTTCCTGATGGATGTCAGGTGGTGGAATACTGGCTAAACCGTATGATTTCTCCAGTGATGTTGGGCGTAAACATCCTGTGATAATGCGACATGTATCATTAAGAGCCACATCCACTGTTTTAATGTGGTGCAATGTATTCCACACTGGGCATGCATATTCTGCAGCAGAGTGGCAAAATGCAAGGGCAAATTCCTTCACTGTGCCTGGTTGTGATCCCCAGGTTGTGCCAGTCAGCTTTGGTGCAATATTATTTCTAGCACTCACTTTTTGCTTGATATTCAAGCAGTGCTTCTTGTAAGTCAGAGCACGTTCCAGCATGATTCCCAGGTATTTTGGTGTGCTGTAATGCTCCAGTGGGGTTCTTTCCCAGGTGATCCTCAGAGCTTGGGATGCTTGTCTGTTCTAAAGGTGACAAGCACACGTCTGCATTTTAGATGGATTAGGAATCATCTGGTTTTCCCTGTAATAGGCAGTAAGAGCATCTAAAGCTTCGGAGAGCTTCTGTTCAACCATTTCAAAGCTCCCTGCTTGACCGGTGACCAAGATAATCACAGTGGCTAAAATACTACTGTGAATCTGTAAATCAGGAAGGACAATACACAGTTCCCAATAACTTCCTTTGTAATTTGGTAGTGGTGGCAAAATTTAAAGTGCAGTATCTTTTACTGCTGCTTTGCTAGATTACAGTGATGTGTGTGTGTGTATCTATATGTGGAAGTGTAGTTCTTTTTTCAGAAGAAGGTATGTAGTCCCCATGCATCTTCCTTTAGTCATAAAGATCAGTTCCCACTCAAATTTGTAAGTGTGTGGTTTTTTGACATTCTGTTGTGGGAGCATTCAGTGCAGCCCACACTGGCATTGTGGGTTGAGTGCAAACACTTTCAAGTTGTACTTTACCACAGCCACCCACCTCAGACGGTACAGTTTGACTATCCCTTGTCTAAAATGCTTGGAACCAGGTAGATTTTGGATTTTTAAAAAATATTCTGGAATATTTTTATTTGCTTTTGTGTCCAATATGAAATATCTTGGAAGATGGGACTTAAGTCTAAACACAAAAATCAGCTAGGTTTCACATACACCTTATACACATCATCCGAAGGCAATTTTACACACAATATTGTCAATGAAACTTTCTGATTATGAAAACTTCTGGATTTTGATTTTGTAAAGAGTCCAGAAGCTTGGAACTTACCTAGTGATAGGCATCAAGAAACAGTGCTGCTTGAGCAGAGAAGCTATAGCTCAGTGGGCCTCCAGGTCTGTTGGACTTCAACTCCCAGACACCCCAGCCATCTTACCAGCTGTTAAAAATTGTGGGAGCCGAAGTTCAAAACACCTGGATGACCAAAGGTTGGGAACAATTGTGTTGGATGGGGGTACACTCCCTCTGAAGACACAGGTTCGCAGATTGGGAGTGATCCTGGAGTCATCGCTGAGCCTGAAACCCCGGGAGTGCTTTTGCACAATTAAAACTTGTGCGCCAGCTGCGCCCATATCTTGGGAAGTCTGATCTGGCCACAGTGGTCCATGCTCTTGTTACATCCCAAATAGATTACTGCAACACACTCTACATTGGGGCTGCCTTTGAAGACTGTTCGGAAACTTTAACTTGTCCAACGGGCGGCAGCCAGGTTACTTACTGGAGTGACATACAGGGAACATACCACCCCCTGTAGTGTCAGCTCCACTGGCTGCCTGTCCAATTCCAAGTACAATTCAAAGTGCTGGTTTTGACCTATAATGCCCTATACAGTTCTGGCCCAGCTTACTTGTCTGAATGTATCTCCCCTTATGTCCCACCTCGAAATTTACGATCTTCCGGGGAGGCCCTGCTCTTGATCCCACCTTCGTTGCAAATACGTTTGGTGGGGATGAGGGACAGGGCCTTTTTGCTGGTGGTCCCTCGCCTGTGGAACTCGCTCCCCAGCGAAATTAGGTCAACTTCTTCCCTCCTTTCCTTTAGGAAAAAGTTGAAGAGGTGGCTATGGGACCAGGCATTTGGTTAGACATTCGGGTAGCAGGCTGATAATAATATGATGATAATGCTTTGGAAAACGGAATGTGGACTGGCTTCGGATTAAGTTGTGATTGCAGAACTCGGACTATTTGTACTTTTTAAATGGTTTTAATCTGATTAATGTGTTATTTATTATGTAGCTGTTGTTTTTATTGATTGTATATGTGAGGCATTGAATTGCTGCCAGTTGTAAGCTGCCCTTCGGGGGTAGAGAAGGGCGGGGGCACAAATATTTGAAATAAATAAATAAATAAATAGCTGAATGTTAGAGCACATTATTTATTTATTTATTTATTATTCGGTTTTATATTCCACTCCTCCCAGCAGGCTCGGGGCGGATCACAAATACGAGCATACAATAAAACATACAGTAAAAACAGTAAAAACACAATACATAGCCATGATGGTACAGGTTTACGATTCCTTAACTAAGACGAGACAAACCAATTGAGTTTGGATTTACCCAAACGCTAGCCTGAAGAGGACCGTCTTACATTCCTTTCGAAAAGGGAGAAGTTCAGAGACCGCTCGAATGTGGTCAGGGAGCGAATTCCAGAGTACTGGAGCCGCCGCAGAGAAAGCTCTCTGTCTTGTGCTGGACAAATGGCAGGAGCGGGACGATGGTACAACCAGTAAATTTTGCTCTTCCGGTGACGGGGAGGCGGTGTCGGCGTGGACATTGAAGTCCCCCAACACAATAAGTTTAGGGAACCTCAATGCCCACTCCGACACCACCTCCAGCAGCTTAGGTAGACTCCCTGCCGGCGCGTTGGGTGCACGGTACGCCAGCAGGAAGGCCACACTCTCACTAGAATCCCACATAAGGCCCGCACACTCCATTCCCGGGATGTTCGCGATCGGGACCGTCCTGGAATTAAATTTGTCACGACTGAGAATGGCCACCCCCCCCCCCCCCGTCTCTCTGTCCGCATCTGGTAACTAGCCACATAGCCTGGAGATGTGAGCTCGTGTATAAGGACGTCGTCCCCCTCCTGCAGCCTGTCTCTGTAACACAGGCTAGATCTACGTTATGCTCAAGGAGGAAGTCTCTGATGGTCCCAGTTTTGTTTCGCACTGACCTGGCATTGGCTAGAACCAGAATCGGAGAGGAGATATTTGGAAGCCCACCATCTGTGTGCCTGGGGACCCACTACTGCCAAGCTCAGTTTCTTGCATTGCCTGGATCAGTAAGGTTGCAGATCACTTATTTGTGAAGCCTCAGAGAGCCTTTTCCAGTCACGAAAGCTATTATTTGGATAGATTAATGGCAGCTTCCATTGTTTTTTTGTGAACCACACTTTTATGTGGAGTTTACACATTTTATCTCTTTTCAGGTGAACGATATCAACTTTGAGAACATGAGCAACGATGATGCAGTGAGAGTGCTGAGGGAGATTGTGCACAAGCCTGGGTAAGGCATTTTCCTTTTGTCCGATGTCATCCATTGCTGTCTCTTCTCTTTTAAGACACCTTGTTGTGCAGGCTTGAATGCTATGGACCATCTGATGATAACAATAGAAATCCACATGATTTAAACCATCTCCCCCTTGTGAATTCTGAGAGTAGCTTGGAATGCAGATGGTGTGTTTCAGCACTAGAGATCCAGAAATAGAATTCCGGAAGAACAGCCCAATGCTGCACACGCAGTTCTAGTGAGAGTAAAGGGCAAGGATAATGGCACCAGCCATCATTTCCTCTGGTTGCACTACAGAACAGAAAATAGACTTGTCTTTTCAGGTTGACTACAAAAAGGTCACTGGAATCAAAACATACATACCATATATACCCGAGTGTTTTAGCCCTTCTTTAGGGCTGAAGAAACTCCCTTTGGCTTATGCTTGAGTGAGGATCCTGGTTGGCTTTTATTTGGGTCAGCTTATACTTGAGTATATAGGTAATCAGTGTTGGACAGTCTTATCATAAATTACAGTTTTAATATTCAAAATATTAAATATTCAAAAACATTTAACCTACTGATGTCTTCATTAGTCTGCACGGGTTGCCTATTGAACACCGGATTACCTTCAAGGTATTAGTCTTGACTGGTCTGGGGCCAGTGTACTTGAGGATCGTCTGTTCCCATATAACCCCCCGAGATCTCTCAGGTCTGAGCATCAGAACCTCTTAGACACCCCTAGTATGAAATCATTCAGTTTGACATCAACCCACCGAAGGGCATTTTCCATCATCGCCCCGGTCTTATGGAATGCCTTGCCATCCGAAACTCGAGCCTTGCGAAGTTTGATCTCTTTTCGCAAAGCATGCAAAACTTACCTATTCAGGCAAGCCTTCGAGTACTGAATAATCGGCTTTAATTCTGTTTTAATCCTGTTTTAACTCTGTTGTTTTATTGGTATTGTTTTATATGAAGTTTGTTGTAAACCACCCCGAGCTGTTGGGAGTGGCAGTGCAGAAATCCAATAAATAAATAAATAAATACATGTAATTTTATTGGTATCTATTTTTATTTTGAAATTTACCAGTAGCTGCTGCATTTCCCACCCTCGACTTATACTCGAGTCAATACGTTTTCCCCATTTTTATGGTAAAATTAGGTCCCTTGGCTTATATTCAGGTCGGCTTATACCCGAGTATATACGGTACTTACAGAGCATTTATTTATTTAGTGATCTGCCTTTTTCCAAGCGTAGGTCAAAAGTTTTCAAAAAGCAGTGTACTGTTAAACTATTATTTATACACAAATAAGACATTGTGAAGAACCACACGTAGTGTACAGATTTGAACAGAGACTAGGACGCTGGGCTAGGACTCATTTCACGTCTGATTATAAAAAAAGTTTTGAATAAAAAGTTTCTTGAAAGACATTGTAATATTTTTCATTTTTCTGTAGTGTAAGAACCTAACTCTTATTATTCTTTCCATGTTATTTTTACTTCTGGTACCAAATTTTCTGCTAAAGCTATAATGCCATGGAAGACATCTAATTTGTTAATGTAATCCAGTCACACGAAATGAACCTGGTAGCAGTGAGAGTCTTTCTGTTTGTGTTGCAGACCCATCACGTTGACTGTTGCCAAGTGTTGGGATCCTAGCCCCAGGGGCTGCTTCTCGTTGCCTAGGAGTAAGTGGTTTTTACTTTGGCTTGGCTTCTTTGCACAGTGTGCGCAATGTTTTCCGGGATTGTACCAAAGAAAGATGCAGGTGTGGGGGTTAGGTTTTGAATGCTTCTACACCACGGAGGAGTATTGCTACATTGGGCCTATGAAACTAGTATGTTCAGGAGAAGGTGACTGTTTTCCCAGAGGCGCTAGCTTTCAACACGCAGAGTGACTTTTAGGTGCAATCCCTCACCTGCAGCCTGAAGGGGTTCAGTCCTGGAAAAGCTTTATTCCTCAAGGTGAGAAAGCCACAGAAGTTCTGACCCCTTCTTTCTCTGACCCTCTACGCTTCCATCTATTTCTTTTGGCTTCTGCCCCTGCCACTTTCTGCTGCCTCATGTCTAATCAATCCTCTCCTTCCATGTCACTTCTTGCAATAAGTCACCAGATTGGCAAGCCACTTTTCCTGTATGGGAACTAGAGTTGGGCCCAAACCACTGTTAACGAAAAGACTTGTACTTTTCAGAGGGCCATTTTCATGTAATTTCCAAAAACAGAAAGGGGAAAAGAGAAATGAAAAGACCAGTGAAACAAATTCATAGACTTTATTTTCAGAAAGAGTTAAGTCCACAAAATATCCGAGGTAGGCGGATCTGTGGCATCTTTTTCTCTCCCCGACAGAAGAAGCCTTCTTCAATTTTTTTGTTAGAAAGTTACCTCCTCCAGAGAGGGCCCTTAGAACTCGCTTTCCCAGTGGCACTAGCATAGGGTGGCCATTGAAGGTTTCTCTCAGAGCATGATGGGAGTAAGAAGTTTTTCTCTCTGTGTGTCTCTCAGCCAATAAAAAGCCTGGTGGTGTCCATGACCGAGAATGGACACAGCTGGTGACTACAATTCCCAAAACCCTCTCTTGGGGTTTGTCTTATTTTTTTAATGTTATGTTCAAAACTTAAAATAATTCTAAAAAAGCAGTAGATTGGTGCATTGTTTTATTTATTTATTATTCATTCTTGTATACCGCTCCTTCCAACAGGCTTGGGGCGGTTTACACAATACAGCAACAATCAAATACAATTTAATACATTATACTAAAACATAAAAGCGTACAAGCATAAAAGCAATACAACAAGGCAAATGCAATGGCAGAGTATCTGTCATACAATTTCTAGGCATTACATCACTTGGCAGGCCTGTAGTTGCAAATGGGGTCTACAATTGAGGTAGGTTTCATGCAGTTAGGCCTTAAAATCACTGAGGATTGAGCCTTTAAAGTTCCCCATTGTAGCCAATGGGTTAAATCTCTGCCGAATGAAACAGAAAACACCCCTCCGCTTTTGGGTAACTTTCTGGTAAACAAAATGAGGATCAGATGAAAATGGACCTGAAAACAGTATGCCTTTTGGCCCGAATGCACATGACTAATGGGAATAAGACCCACCTGAAGCCCCTTTCCTCCTTCATCCATGCCAGTGCAGCAGCTTCTCCTCCTCTATTCTTCTTGCTGATCCTCCCTCTCTTCTTTCTCCCCCAGTTGCTCCCCAGCGGATCTGGGCTGGGCCAGACTCTCCATGCTCCGATCCGGGTGAGTCCCGGCTGATGCTGGGGAAGGACAGGGCTGCCCAGAGGCGTTGGGTTCGATGTGGGGGCTTCCTCACTCTCGAGGAGGGGGCTTCCTCACGCGCCACCATGTCTTCCCTCTAGGTGAGCCCATACGACCCATTGACCCAGCTGCCTGGGTTTCCCACACTGCGGCGATGACTGGCACCTACCCAGCGTACGGTATGAGCCCATCCATGAGTACAATCACTTCCACCAGCTCCTCCATCACCAGCTCCATCCCAGAAACCGAGCGTAAGTCTCTGTGCCTGTGTGCTCCCCACCCCTGCCTGGCTTCCAGTCGCCCACACACCATGCCTGATAGGAACAATACATGCACAGGGGCAGAAACCCAATTTGAGAGTTGGAAGACAGACCTCTGTACTGGCTAAACTAAAAATGCAAATGGAAAACTAGAGGAGAGATACAGGGAAATCTAGAAGAGAAAACAGGACATGGAAGAATCCCCAAAAAGCTAGGCTAAATAGAAAGTAGTTTGCTGGTTTGTTTATAGCAGGCATGGGCAAACTTTGCCCCTTCAGGTGTTTCGGACTTCAACTCTCACAATTCCTAACAGCCTACAGGCAAAGTCCAGAACACCTGGAAGGCCAAAGTTTGTCCATGCCTCGTTTATAGCATTGGATTGTTACTTTCTCTGGAGTAATGAGCACTCCTGTTGAATTGTCACGATTAGTTGGAGAATCAGGTGGTTTCCAAGAGCAGTAGAAACCTGAAAATTGGACACATTATTATATGAGCATCCAGCAGCTTGGTGAGCGTCACAATATAGAAGTGAATTAGAGTGCTGTCTAACCAGGAGAAGCATTGTGGTCATTAAGTTGGTTGAAATAATGGGTTTATATGGGGTTGAAGAGCAGGGAGTCCTTATTAAAAATAATTGCTTAGTGAAGCGGATGAACAGTCCTGGCACAGCCAACAGCCGCTCAGATTGTTGAAGTGGATGCCATGCTGACTTCCTTCCATGTGATGCACAACACAGAAGAGTGCATTTTTTCCCAAAGTGGAGCTCAGGAACAAAGAAAAGGCAGAGTGTTAGTTGGAAATCATGTGAATTTTGCAGTAAAGAAATAATGCAAACCAGACAACCCACTGAACTGCAGGCAGATGTCTTCCTGAAGTGACCTCTGGTGTGATTTTGACTGGATGCTATACATCAGGGCTGTCCAACTTCTGCCAGTGCAAGGGCCGGACTTCTGGTGAGTGATCACCTGGGGGCCACTCGGCCATGCCCCCGGCCACGTCCCTGGCCACGCGGCTCCGCCCCCTCTCCCAAAGCGTCACAATAGCCTTGGAAGCGGGCGATTTCACCCACTTCCGAGGCTGTTGTGATGCTTTGGAAAGAAGGAGGAGCCACGGGAGCCTTCCGCGGCTCCGCCCCTCAAAAGCATCACAACCGCTGTTGTGATGCTTTGGGGAGAGGGCCCCTCGTCCAAAGCATCACAACAGCTGTTGCGAGGAGCCTCCGCGGCTCCGCCCCCCTCGCCCAAAGCATCACAACAGCTGTTGTGACGCTTTGGGGAGAGGCGGCCACGAGGAGGCTCCCCATGGCTCCACCCCTCGCCCAAAGCTGGCGTGACGCTTTGGGAGAGGGAGGGAGAGCCACGGGGCTCCCGCCCCTCCCAAAGCGGGCAAAACCGCACGCATGCACACTTTTGGGGGGGTTAAAAAAATTCCCTATATTTATTTTTTATTTAAAAGCTTAGGGGGCCGTAGGGGAGGGGCTGGGGGGCCATATACAGCGCCCGGGCCGCCAGTTGGAAAGCCCTGCTATACATAGTGAGAAGTCTGTGGATAGCTCACACTGTAGCATTGCCTGGCAGGATGACCATTGAAAGTCCTAGACTATCTTGGAATTTTCTCCAGGCAAGTAGAAATATACATAGGGTTTATGTCTATGGATGTTATAGTTATCAGTGAAAACTGTAGTAAGACTGGAGCTGATGACAATCCATAGGAAAAAGGCAAAGCAGAGCTCTGAACTTTCTCACTCAGCAGGAGATGCTGCAGCTTTTTGAGGCTGGTTGCTGCCTAGTTCAGAGAGGGACTGTAAAAACAAATGGCTCCTAAGGTGTGCCTGTGATGTATTGGTCCCTGGCCCCCATCCCCTCTGTGTGTAGCACCTCCATGTGCTCTCCTCAGCCTTTCCGTCCCCTCTCATCTCTGTCTCCCTTCCTTCCGTCCAACCCACAGGCCTCGATGACTTTCACCTGTCCATCCACAGTGATATGGTCACCATTGTCAAAGCCATGGCCTCGCCTGAGTCAGGCTTGGAAGTACGCGACCGCATGTGGCTGAAGATCACCATTCCCAATGCTTTCATTGGTAAGTGCGTTATTATAATTATCATTAGAATGAATATTCAAAACGCTTTATGCGGATGAAGTTGTTGGGTGAGTGGGATTAACAAAAGACCCTCCTCATAAATGTATAGCAGAGTAACTTATTAGCAGCAGTGTGACCCAGCACCAGTAGCCCAAAGTGATAAAAAGAACCAAAACACACAGACCAATGTTATCTAAGAACATAAGAACATAAGAAGAGCCATGCTGAATCGGACCTCAGCCCATCTAGTCCAGCATTCTGTATCACACAGTGGCCCCCAGTTGTACACAGGGATCTCGAGCAGAAGGGAGGGCAAACCCCTAACCTGCTCCCGACCCCCCACAACCAGTACCCAGGGAAATCCTGCCTACCTCAACCAACTCCGAGGTGGCACTTGAATGTCCTTTTCAGTAACTACCGATACACTTGGTATCCATGAATCTGTCTAATCCTGCCTTGAAGTTGTTCAGGCTGACAGCTGTCACAACCTCTTCTGGAAGTAAATTCCATAACCCAATGACCCTCTGGGTGAAGAAATATTTCCCTTTATTAGTCCTAACTTTCCTACCTTGGAGCTTCAGGGAGTGCCCTCTAGTCCTAATGTTTTGTGACAAAGAAAATATTTTTTCTTTATTCACCTTTTCTATCCCATGCATGATTTTATACACTTCGATCAAGTCACCTCTTAGACGCCGTCTTTCAAGGCTGAAAAGACCAAGGCGTTGCAACCTGATTTCATAAGGGAGCCTTGGATCATTCTTCTTGCCCTTTTCTGTACCTTTTCCAGTTCCGTTATATCCTTCTTAAGGTGCGGAGACCAGAATTGTACACAGTACTCCAAATGTGGCCTTACCATAGATTTGTAGAGAGGTAATACAACATTTGCTGACCTATTTTCGATTCCCTTTCTGATCATGCCAAGCATAGAATTTGCTTTTTTCACTGCTGCTGCGCACTGGGTTGACATCTTCATTGAGCTGTCCACCAAAACCCCAAGATCCCTTTCCTGGTTTGTCTCGGAAAGCTTTGACCCCATCAATTGGTAGGTGTAGTTGGGGTTCTTTGCCCCGATGTGCATGACTTTACACTTGTTTAGGTTAAAATGCATTTGCCACTTTGTTGCCCATTCACTCAATTTCGAGAGATCTTTCTGGAGCTCTTTACAATCAGTTTCATTTTTAACTACCCTGAACAATTTAGTGTCGTCTGCAAACTTTGCTACCTCAGAATTCACTCCTACATCCAGATAATTAATGAATAAATTAAAAAGTAACGGACCCAAAACTGAACCTTGGGGTACGCCACTTCTCACCTCTTTCCACCCAGAGAAATCTCTTCCACAGGAGGCGTTTCTTTGTAGTAAAATAATATGGTTGCACAATTTACAACAAGGTTTCCATAACACAAATAAAGTTCATTATACTTCCTTCTTTGCTTCCACACTGGGCTTCTTTCTCATACAGATAAACAACTTCAGTCTCCTAGAGCTCCTCTCATACCCAAATTACACAGGAATTTCACGCAGTAGCCTTTCACATGGTAGCCTTCACATGCTGGAGCTTAACACACAAGGCTTTACAACCTGGGGCTTCTGTCACCAAAGCTTCTCACACTGGGCCTTCTCACACTCAGCCTTCTCATAGACTAAGGCCTACCTTACACTGTGAAGCCTTCTCACAGATTGAAACTTTTCTCCCACTGAGGCAAACTAACACAGAAGCCTACTAAGCTACAGGCACACCTGCTTATATAGTACTGCAGCTTTAGCTGAGTCATGATTGCATCCATTTAACCCTTTCAGTGCTTGACTCATCTTCTCACTTGGGTCGGCAGCTCCTGAGCGAGAGGGAGAAGAGGAGGGAAAGTGAAGGAGAGAGGAAGGCAAGTCTTTCCTCCCCTGCTTCCCCTCCTCTTTTCCCTCTCACTTGGGTCGACAGCTCCCGAGCAAGAGGGAGGAGGGAAAGCGAAGGAGGAAAGAAGGAATGCGATGGAGGGAAGGCGAGGAAGAGGAGGGCCATGCAGTCGAACGTGTCCCTCTTGCTGGGGGAGGGTGGCATGGGTGCCCGAGGGAGGGAGGAAGGTAGGGGAAAGAGGAGAGGAAAGAGAAGGCGAAGTGAGATGGGTGGGGGAGGGAGCATCCCTGTTTCATGGTATTTCACTTATCGCGGGTGGTCCTGCGATAAGTGAGGGAATACTATACTCTGCATGGAGCTGTCTTTGAAGATGACTCAGAATGTATAGGCAGTTCATTAACTGAATTATTGGCTACAGTGACATACACAAACTGGCACCAGTTTAAAAGGAATTACAAATTCTACCTGAACATTTATACTTCATATTCAAGGTACTTTTGATAATAACTAAAGCTCAAAATAACATTTGGACAGTTCATGAAGGAGTACCCCTCCTTATCTTTGCCTGCCTAATGGATGCTGAATAAACCTTCCTCTGTGTCCCACCAGTGGGAGCAAAACATTGTCAGGAGATGACAAAGTGCCTTCTCTGTTGGGGCAATCCATTGGAACAGGGCTCTCCCCTAAGAGGGTTGATTGACACCAGTGTTGGCTTCATTTTAGCACCAGATCAAAATATAGCCTTTTATTGAAAGGGTTTGGGGTTTTTATCCTGCGTGTATTATGTACATGTATGTGGTTTTTGTTAGGGAAAACTACCCTAAAATATAGCAGAGCATCCAAAAATCAAACAGGATGCAAAAAGTTGAGCATTAGCTCACATCTAGTAGAGCGTGGAGTGCCATGTGATGTGGCTGTAAAGAATTAAGAGCTTAGGCAGGCAAGAGGTGCAGAGTCCAATCTTAAAAATCACAAAATGTTTATTTACAATAATAAACAGTATCTTCATTTCTTCATGGTTAAGAACTGGGACTGAGCTACTCGTAACACCTACGAGTAACACCTATGTATCTCTTCTAAGGTTTCAAGAGATATTCACAAGTGTTAGAAATAATTCAATTTTTTGTGAACTGTTATCTGGGAATAAGTCCTACCAAACAGACTGGGGATGCTGATTGAGTTTTCTGTGACTTGGAGGTTAGCCGAAGGAGGTTCTCCTCTTTTTGCTTCCTTCTTTGCCTCCCTCTTTCTCCTTGCTGAGTCCCCATTTCTTCTCTCTGTTGACAGGCTCTGACGTGGTGGATTGGCTCTACCACCACGTGGAAGGCTTCACAGACCGGCGAGAATCCCGCAAGTATGCCAGCAACCTGCTGAAGGCTGGCTACATCCGGCACACTGTCAACAAGATCACCTTCTCGGAGCAGTGCTATTACATCTTTGGCGACCTCTGCGGCAGTACGACTCCTGTTTTGACCCTGGGGTTGGGGAATGGGAGAGCCAAAAACACGGAAGGGGCTGCTTCTCACAGTCTCTCGTGGGGCAACTGGTTTCTTGGGGGTTTGGGAGCAGAAAGGCACACAAAGCAGATCCACATAGGTCCCTTAGTCCTGAAGTTATCCTTTCTCTGTGTGGTCCCCTCTCCTTGGGGAGTTTTAACTTTCATAATCACAATTAAAGAATTAAGCATCTACACCCCCTGCCCTGCTTTTATTAGTTCAGCAAGAATTTTGGTGTTGGCGATAGCCGGGAGCCTTCGCACAGTTAAAACTTGTGTGCCAGCTGCGACTGTACCTCGAAAAGCCTGACTTGGCCATGGTGGTCCATGCCTTAGTTACATTCAGAATGAACTACTGTAATGCACTCTACTTGGATCTGCCTTTGAAGACGGTTCGGAAACTGAACTTTAGTACAAAGGCCGGCTGCCAGATTACTAACAGGAGCTAGCTATAGGGAACATACTATGTCCCTACTCAAGCAGCTCTACTGGCTTCCGACAATTTTCCAGGCTCAACTCAAGGTGCAGGTTATTATCTACAGAGCCATATATGCTTCAGGTCCAACCTATCTTCAAGATCACATCTCTTTCTATGAACTGGCGCAAGCTTTTAGATCGGCAGAGGAGGCCCTTCTCTCAGTTCCACCACCGTCTCAAAAGTGGTTGGTGGGAAAGAGAGAGGGCCTTCTCAGTGTTGGCTCCTCGGCTCTGGAATATCCTCCCAAAAGACATTAGATTAGCCCCTACCCTTGAATGGATTTTTAAGTAGGCTTTTGGCCTTGAGTAGGCTGAAATGGGCCTATATGAGGTTGACACTTTAGCACTTTAGATGTCAATTGAAGGGAGCAAGTTTTAACTACAGATGGTCTGCGTTTTAAATTGTGTTCTTTTATTTTATGTGTTAATAGTGGTTGTTTTACAATTCTTTATATGATATTGTTTTTATACTCATGTACCGTTTATGTTATATACTACACTTGTAGTGTCTTGTAAGCTGCCCTGAGTCCCTTTTGGAAGATGGTGGAAGTATATAAACAAAGATGATGATGATGAATTTTATAGATAGAGGAAAAGACTATAATGACCCTTTGTGCCGCTATATGACTGTTACTGTTCTGGGTAATGTTGGTTCTCTTGTGCTTCCCTTCTGCAGACATGGCCAGCTTGTCCTTGCATGATCACGATGGATCCAGTGGTGCCTCTGATCAAGACACATTGGCTCCACTGCCCCATCCAGGAGCTGCGCCGTGGCCCATGGCCTTCCCATACCAGTACCCTCCGCCCCACCCATACAACCCCCATCCTGGGTTTCCTGATCCAGGCTACAGCTACGGAGGGGGCAGTGCAGGAAGCCAGCATAGTGAAGGTAAATGTCTACCAACTATCTCTTACACCATAAGGGTAATTGCATCCAGTGTGAATTTGAACATTTACATGTATTTTAAAGAACGATCTTGCTTTCGCCTGGGAAGAAACGGATTAGATTTCTTTTAAGTGCTTTTTTTCCTGCTGAGTTCTGTTAGCATTATTATCCGTGGTGAACAAAGTAAGCCTATGGGCCATATGCGGCTCCCAGATCCCACTTTTCTGATCCCCGAATCTTCCTATGCCAGTCACCCAAAGACCTCTGTTTTCCTCTTTAGTCTCTCTCGAAGTAGGAACAGGATGTGAAATGCTATCACGTCATTGCAATCTTTAGAGGGCTTGTTGAGGAAACTGGAGCTGTAAGGAGCTTGATGTCTGTGGGTGGGGTGGTGGTGCAGCATTTGTGAGGTCGTATGCGGAAAAAATAGACCCAAACCCCCATGCAGTTGCTCCTTCTTAGTCAAGATCTTGTGTATGCTTCTAATTCACTTTTTCCAAATTGGCAACATCCTTCAGTTTCTCATCAGCAGATCTTAGGAAGTGATGCTCCACATTTTAGAATTGGCTGATAAGCCTCTTGGATAAACCACAAATTATAAGTCATTTTGGCTTTTCCAAGGGCTGTTTTGAACTGAGAACTATCAATACTTTGCAGGGCCGGCCTGCCCAACTGTCGCCCCGTGGGGCGCTCACGGCCCACCAGCCCCCTGGACGCGGCCCGCAAGAACGCCGCTTTTAAATTAAAAAATAAAAAAAATTGCTGAAAAGGGGCGGGGCCACTCGCGGGGGCGGGGCCGCTCCCGCCCTGACACGCATGCCCGGCAGTGGCCTGCCCCTTTTCGGCGGCACTGGGTGACGTCAGGATGTCACCCAGCTCTGCCGAAAAGGGGCAGGCCAGGCAGGATGCCCCCCGCGAGCGACCACGACCCCGCTGCGGCCCCCCAGGTGATCACCCACCGGAATTCCGGCCCTTGGGCTGGCAGAAGTTGGACAACCCTGTTGTAGGAGATTGCCTTTGGATAAGAAAGGCTTAGTAAAATAATTAAAGAATGGATCTTCCTCTATAGCAGTGGTTCTCAACCTGTGGGTCCCCCAATGTTTTGGCCTTCAACTCCCAGAAATCCTAACAGCTGGTAAACTGCCTGGGATTTCTGGGAGTTGTAGGCCAAAACACCTGGGGACCCACAGGTTGAGAACCACATCTCTATAGCAACAATGAAATCATAGATTGCCCAGCCTCAGGTATTTGGCTTCTTCCAGATGACGTGCTATCCAACACGCTCTGTCATTTTCCCCTTTTATCTGTTTTTGAATTGCCCCAATGTCTCTCTCCTACTTTTCCCCTTTGTCCACCACTTATGTCACTTGCTGCAGTCACCCAAAGCTACCCAGTAGTTAATAATAATAATAATAATAATAATAATAATAAATTGTGCCATAAATACCATCTACCTGTGACAAAAAAAACTGGTGGGATCACAAGCCTGAAAAGGTTACACAAAATCAACATGTCAAACTACTCTGGGACTTCTGAATTCAGATTGACAGTTTTGAACCACAATTCTCCTGACCACACAGTTGTGGAAAAAAACAAAGTATGGATCGCTGATGCTGCAATCCTAGGTGACAGCAGAATTGAAGAGAAACAACTGGAAAAGCTTACACAATACGAGGATTTAATGACAGAACTGCAAAGACACAAGCCAGTAAAGGTGGTCCCAGTGGTGATCGGCACACTGGGTGCAGGGCCTAAAGACCTTGGCCTGCACTTAAAAACAATCGGCACTGACAAAATTACTATATCAGCTGCAAAAGGCCACCCTACTTTGATCTGTATGCATTATTTGCTGAATACATCACACTGTCCTAGATACTTGGGAAGTGTCCGATGTGTGATCGAATACAAAAGCCAGCATAGTGATCTTGTTTGCTGTGCACTAATCCTGTTGTGTATCTAATAATAATAATAATAATAATAATAATTTTATTTCTCTTCATGGCTTGAGGTGGGTTACAACATAGCTAAAACACATAATCAAAGCACACAATAATTTAAAAACACTGTAGAATACACATATTAAAACATATTTCCATACACAACATATTAAATACACAAAATTACAATTAGACATAGAATGGAAGTTTAGTTTCCATTAAAAAGTTGTAATTCTGCTGTTAGGAATTGTGGGAGTTGAAGTCCAAAACATCTGGAGGGCCAAACTGCCCATGCGTGCTCTAACCTTTATTCTCTTTGCAGGAAGTCGGAGCAGCGGCTCAAACCGCAGCGGCAGTGAGAGAAGGAAGGAGCGAGAACCCAAGGCTGGAGAGTCCAAGTCGGGCGGCAGCGGTAGTGAGTCGGACCACACCAGTCGCAGCAGCATGCGCCGGGAGCGGGCGGCCAGCGAGCGCTCGGTGCCGGCCAGCCAGCGCAGCCACCACTCGATAGCCCACAGCCTCCGGAGCCACCACAGCCAGCAGTCCTATGGGCCACCTGGCCTCCCACCGCTCTACAGCCCTCCCATGCTCCTGATGCCTCCTCCGCTGCCCTCTGCCCTGGGACCCCCGGGGGCCCCTCCTGGCCGAGACCTGGCCTCCGTGCCCCCCGAACTGACAGCCAGTAGACAATCCTTCCGAATGGCCATGGGCAACCCCAGTGAGTTCTTTGTGGATGTAATGTGAAGCACCGCCCCTCCCTGCCTCTGTCCCTGAATGTCTGCTGCCCGCAACAGTTTGTCTTCTAGGAACAGCCCAGCCTCAGCCTGTGTGGGATGTCCTTTTTATTATTTTATTTGGTCTTGATAATTATGAAAAGGGAAAAAACAAAACAAAAAGAAATGGAACTAAAAATGTTTTGATTCTAATCCCTGCCTGCGAGTGGACCTGGCCGTGTCTCCTGAATCCCCCCTCCCCGGACTTGATTGCCGAAATGAATGCCCTTGCTTGCACCGGTCCTCTAATCCTTTTTCTAACCCCATTAATCTGCATCTGCCTGGGTCCTCCGCCGCTCACTCACCTGTGTTTTCCGTGCCGGCTCACTGCTCCTGCCCTAAACACGTGCCCTCTTTCTTCTCGCCCCTTTTTGTGTTCCTTTCTGTCGAGCAGCCAAGAATTACGGGGTGTTTGACTTCCTTTGAGCTGACCACTCACGGTGGGGAGAGCCGCGGCGCGTTGTGGCGGTTTTGGTGGTGGTCCGGCCCTCCATCCAACAGAGGAAGACCCAGTACCTTACAGGCAGGCACTTGGGCCCAATATGGGGGCTGAAGATGGCTCTTTTCCTACAGGTGGAAAACACCTTCAACTTTTCCATAACTTGGGGAGGGAAAACAGGGCTCAAATACAGCTCGATGTGTCATCAATCTGTCAAATGTAGCAACTTAGTGGCTACTCACACTAGTTTCAGAGGTGAAACACAAACTCCAACTTGGCAGGGCAGTAGAGACCTCCCCTTGCTATGGCCGATTACTTCCCAAACTGCAACAAGGGCCTCCTGGGGAAATGCCAGAAACCCTTCAGGGAAGCATGCTTTATGATTTTCTGCCTCTCAAAGTCTTGACTGAGGCCAGTAGTGAGAGTGCCAGTCCATCATATTCTCTGTTATGCCAAGTTCCTGAAACTACCAAAGGTACAAGTGCTATTCCCTCCTTCTGGAAACTGCATCCGCTTCTCTCCTCCAAAATGGATTTTCCTGTGCCAGCGCTCAAAGTGAATTGTCTTCTTGCTGTGTCCTTCTCCTTCTGGTGTCCTATCAGAGCTTTTTCCCCTCCATCATATCTGTGCACACTTTTGTTAGTTTAGCCGCCTTGTGCCTCTTATCAGTTGCAAAATGTAGTGTGTTTTCCATACCCAATTTCATTTGCTGTTTTGCTTAGACTTTCTGCATACCCATGGCAGCTGCATTGCTGTTTCCGTCCCCCTTTCTTGTAATTCTTTTCCCCCCTCATTTTCTTTCTGGAGTTTTTGTTTTAGTGTCCTATGATCTTCTCATTCTTTTACTTTTTAAATAACCCCAAAAGTGCATTAAAGCAAACGAGAGAGAGAGATTTTGAGGCCTCTAAATACCCCTAAATTTCTTTGCTGCCATTCTAGAACAGAGCAATTTACTTAATCAGGCATGGGCAAACTTGGGCCCTCCAGGTGTTTTGGACTTCAACTCCCACAATTCCTAACAGCCAATAGGCTGTTAGGAATTGTGGGAGTTGAAGTCCAAAACACCTGGAGGGCCCAAGTTTGCCTATGCCTGATTTAGATCCTTTAGTTGGAACATGGACCTCAAGTTCATGATCTTTTTTACTGTTTTAGGAAAATTGTGCGTCCTAATCTCGATAATTGTGAAGATACAAGCCAGTTGGGTTGCTGTGAATTTTCCGGGCTGTATGGCCATGTTCCAGAAGCATTATCTCCTGAAGTTTTCCCCACATATATAGCAGGCATGCTCAGAGGTTGTGAGGTCTGTTAGAAACTAGACAAGTGAGGTTTATATATCTGCGGAAGGTCCAGGGTGGGAGAAAGAACTTTTGTCTGTTGGATGCTGCAATTAATCAACTTGATTAGCATTGAAAAGCCTTGCAGCTTCAAAGTCTGGCTGATTCCTGCCTGGGGGAATCCTTTGTTGGGAGGTGTTAACTGGCCCTGATTGTTTCATGTCTGGAATTCACCCCCTTTTTAGTGTTGCTCTTTTTTAATGTCTTGATTTTAGATTTTTTTGAATCAGCCAGCCCTTATAGCTTTTTGTTGTTGTTTATTCGTTCAGTCACTTCTGGCTCTTTGTGACCTCATGGACCAGCCCACACCAGTGCTCCCTATCGGCTGTCACCACCCCCAGCTCCTTCAGAGTCAAGCCAGTCACTTCAAGGATGCCATCCATCTGTTTTGCTCTTGGTCGGCCCCTCTTCCTTTTTTCTTCCAATGTCCCTTTGTAGCTGCAAGGTCATTAAATGCTAACCAAGGTGATTAATTGTGACATTCACACATGCTTCCAACAGACAAGAGTTCATTCTCCCACCCTGGACCTTCCACAGATATATAAACCCCACTTGCCTAGTTTTCAACAGATCTCACAACCGCTGTGGATGCCTGCCATAGATATGGGCAAAACGTCAGGAGAGAATGCTTCTGGAACATGTCCATACATCCCAGAAAACTCACAGCAACCCAGTGATTCCGGCCATGAAAGCCTTCAACAATATACAGACAATTTCTTGAAATTTCCAAATGGCTCCACTGCATTTCACCCTAGCATTTCAGTCAGCCAAGAACTCTTTATTGGCCTGTTTTGCAACACTTCTTTCCTTTCCAGTTTTTCCTAAAGATTCACATGAAAGTTGAGAGTTTTCTGCAAAACCATTGATCCCTTCCCTTCATATAATTCTGTTTCGGGTTTGGTGTTATTCACACAAACTCTCTGCAGTGGCAACACTTGAGGCGATGCTAGGCAGCCAGGCCAGTTGTGTCACTAGAAAATCAAAAAGAGATCAAAGTATAGGAAAAGAGGTGCCAACCGTTGATCCCCGGTGGCACAATGGGTTAAACCCTTGTGCCAGCAGGACTACTGACTGATAGGTCGGCGGTTCGAATTCGGGGAGTGGATTGAGCTCCCATCTGTCAGCTCCAGCTTCTCATGCAGTGACATGAGAGAAGCCTTCCATAGGATGGTAAATTATCCAGGCGTCTCTTGGGCAACATCCTTGCAGATGGCCAATTGTCTCATACCAGAAGCAACTTGCAGTTTCTCAAGTCGCTCCTGGCACTAAAAACAAAACCATTGACCTAGGAAAGTCTCTGCAAATGCCAGGCCCTTTTTGTCTGAGTGGTGGCGCTTGACTTTATCATAATGGTAGTCAAGCAGAGTATGGATTGAGGCATCTAAGGAAGAACACGGAAGTTGTCTTAAATCTGCTGAAGTTAGATGCTTTATGGAATGAAACAGTGGAGTTACCTTTGCAGAATCCCATTATTGTACTCATGGAGTGCATATAAATTTTTCAGTATTTAGAATAGTGTCCAGTTCATTCCAGTACCAAACTTCCTTATTACAACTCTGCTGCCAGTGAGAAGGATTACTGAAGGTGGACCCTGTTTTACATTTTGGTAGACTTTTCCCTTTTGGTAGACTATGCTGTGCCTCGCTGAAGCTGCGGAACTTGCTGACTGGAAGGTTGGTGGTTCGAATCCTGAGAGCGGGGTGAGCAGTTCAAAAACATTCAAATATGAGTATATCAATAGGTACTGCCTTTGTGGAAAGCTAATGGCGCTCAATGCAGTCATGCTGGCCACATGACCTTGGAGGTGTCTACGAACAATGCCAGCTCGTTGGCTTAGAAATTGAGATGAGCACCACATCCCAGAGTAGGACACGACTGGATTTAATGTCAGGGAAAACCTTTACCTTTACCTCTTATAATGTGTTTCATGTAATTCTGCCTTTTACTTACTCACTTATTTGGGAATTTTAGATCATTTCACCTTGTTTTGCTACCACTGGGGGAGACTTTACAGAGCTACTTCTCTCAGCTTTTAGAGAAAGATAAGGGGTACAAACAAAAATAACAAATAAAATGTATATGCTTAGAATAGACCTTGTATGACCAAGTTTATCCTGAAAGGTGCTGAAAGTAGGCTGCTCCCACCTTCAGAGGCAAATATTTGCCAGCTGCTGTAGGAGGCTGAGTGAAGCCTTAGGGCCCTTCCACATAGCCATATAATCCAGAATATCAAATCAGATAATCCACAATATTTGCTTTGAACTGGATTATCTGGTTCCACACTGCCATATAATTAAGTTCAATGTGGATTTTGTACAGCTGCGTGGAAGGGGCCTGGGATATCCATCATATGCATTGAGAGAAACAGGCTTTTAAAACCGCATATTTTGGGAACTGGTTTTATAGTCCTGCTGTCCTCAAGATGTGAATGAGCCCCAGAACATCAGAGAAAAGAGAGTAGAACGGCTGCAGGTGATAATCTCTCTCCATTTCTTTTCTCCTTGTATCTACTTTGCTTCCCTTTCTTTTCCCGGTGTTGTCTTTTCAATTTTTTTTTCTGTGTGAAAGAGCCACCAGTTCAGGGTTTGAAGCAAATGTATGTAAAGATGATCAGTCCAGGTTGCTCTGCTGGAAGATGAGACAGTTTCCATGGGAACACTCTTGTCACTTGTAGTCCTGCCATAGAACAGACATTCTGGCTTCGGATTGGGAGAATCCTTGCTTTCTGGCATTCATGCCGCCAGGTGGAAATCGCAAGGAGAGGAGCCGTGCAGGAAATGAGACGTCTTCCCTTGATATAATTCCCAACACATTTGAGTGGTTTGAACGTCGAACCAGGACTTTGCTCATGCCTGCTATATAAAGATGAGGCACATTATCCATCCCTTTTATGTTTTCCTGGATGCGACATTGCCTTCTCCTCTCTCTTGACCAGGTACTACTACACTTTTCTGCCCTGTTTCTCCTTCAGTTTCCTTCCTCCTCTGGTGCTATCTTCCTGTGTCACACATATTCTCCCCACTTCTAAATTTTATATAAATTGAAACCATCCTATGTGTTTTTTTATTTATAAAAATAGTTTTATTGGACTCCACGTGGTCTCGGTGTGGTTTATTTCATTCATTATCCGCAACTTTTGTCCTGCCCTGTTGGTATGTACGGCTTGTGTCGTGCTGAGCAAGATGCTTTAGATGCCCACTTACTTTCTAGATCAGACCTGGGCAATTGCCGGCCCTCCAGGTGTTTTGGACTTCAACTCCCAGAAATCCTAGCCAGTTTACCAGCTGTTAGGATTTCTGGGATTTGAAGTCCAAAACACCTGAAGGGCCGGCAATTGCCCAGGTCTGTTCTAGATCCATATTAATCCAGGCCTGGATCAACTTGGGTCCTCCAAGTGTTTTGGACTTCAACTTCTACAATTCCTTGGCAGTGGATTCATAGGTGACTGTGGAGACCTATTGTTGACCTGCATGTTCTTCCACAGAGGACATCGGTTTCCAGGTGGAAGATGGTCCCAGTCAGGGTTGGCTTGATGTGTCTTCCTCTCGGCACATTTCTCCCTTTCATCCCCCACTCATGCCCTTTCGAATTCCACAGCACTGTGAGTAACAGCTGACCTCCTCTTGATGAAGTTGTGGGAGGGGATGCAGACCACATGTTCAGATCTGGGTCTGCTGAGATCTGAAACTCTCATTTTAGAACATCAGAAATGCTTTAGCTATGAGGTGCTTCCGATTTAGACTCCATTAGAGCACAGACTCCATTAGACGCCATGGAGACTATGGACTGTTAAGAGCAAACTCATGTTGCTTTTGATTATAAGAAAGATGCCCTGTGTTATCTGCACAGAGAAACCACTTCAAATCCATCTGTAACTGGATTGACAAGTTACTTACTTAG
Source organism: Anolis apletophallus (assembly GCA_030556195.1). NCBI lineage: Eukaryota > Metazoa > Chordata > Lepidosauria > Squamata > Anolidae > Anolis > Anolis apletophallus. The sequence goes on from JARBWK010000010.1 coordinate 10,631,816, forward strand.
GCAGTCCCTTATGTTCCAAGTATGATGGCCTTCCAAGTAGTGTCTTGGTGGTAGATACGTAGGTGACTGTACAGCCCTATTTTTGACCAGCATGTTCTTCCACAGCGAGGACATTGGTTTACAGGGGAAAGCGATCCCAGTCAGGGTTGGCTTGACACACCTTCCTCTTGACACGTTTCTCCCTTTCCATTCATGCCTCTTCAAATTCCGCAGCAGCACTTCTGCTCACAGCTGACCTCCAGTTAGAGCACTCAAGTGCCAGGGCTTCCCAGTTCTCGGTGTCTATGCTACAGTTTATAAGGTTGGCTTTAAACCCATCTTTAAATCTCTTTTCCTGTCCACCAATGTTACGTTTCCCATTCTCGAGTTGCGAGTATAGTAACTGCTTTGGGAGACGGTGGTCTGACTTTCGGACAACGTGACCTTCAGTCCAGCGGAGTTGATGCCGGAGGATCATCGCTTCAATGCTGGTGGTTTTTGCTTCCTCCAAGACTCTATAGTCAAAAACATTACAACTTAAAATACACAAATATACAATAATAATACAGTATAACATTACAGTGTTCCCTCGCTACTTCGCGGTTCACTTATTGCGGACTCGCTGTTTCACGGATTTAAAAAATATTAAATGAAATATATATCATGGTATTTTTGTTGTTTTGTGGGGGTTTTGCCGCTGCTGCTCTCCAAAGCGCTTTCCTTCCTCAGTCCTCCCTCCCTCCCTCCAGCCTTGAAGAGCCTTTTCGTCACTTTACTTTAAGTTTATAAAGACATAAAATAGTGTATAACTACTAAAACAATGTATAAATATTAAAATAAATAGAGCGTCCCTACATCGCAGTATTTCACTTATTGCAGGAGGTCCTGGAACCTAACCCCACTGTATATATTATATATTATCAGTAGTAATGATATTTAATATATTAGTATTCATATATTACAATATTATATGTTATTATATTGTATTATTAGTATTATATTACATTATACTACAATAAATTCCTTATCTGCCACTTTATTTTCCCAGCCGGCCAGATTCCAGGAGACTATATCCAGCACATTATAATATTATCAATATTATATGTATACACAATATATAGAGGGAGAGAGAGAGAGAGAGAGAGAGAATAGCACAATATTCGTATATATTACTATATTGTACTATACCACTATACAGCAATATTATTAGTAATATTACATGCAAATTCCTCAAAATTTACCTAACCAACCTAAGTCGGACTAACTATATCTGACAATTTTAAGTCAAATATTGTTTAAATTTTTAATGTTTTAATGTCTTGTTTGCTGTGCTCTGTTGAATTGTGAGCCGCCCCGAGCCACCCTGGGAGTGGTGGCCTAGAAATCGAAATAAATAAATAAATAAAATGATTATCCTGTTACATGAGGGCCAGCGCGGTCAAGTCAGATACGGCGATGCTCTCTCAGAGCCCTTTCTAATAACTAATGGAGTGAAGCAAGGTTGTGTTCTTGCACCGAGCCTATTTACAATCTTCTTCAGCATGACGCTCCAAAGGGCTACGGCAGACCTACAAGAAGAAGACGGCATATATACGCTATCGTACTGATGGCAGCTTGTTCAACTTAAGCCGCCTGAGGGCTCGCACTAAAACTAAACTATCTAATCTGTGAGCTGCTTTTTGCAGACAATGCTGCCCTTGTCGCCCATTCAGAAGCAGCTCTGCAGCGCTTCACATCCTGCTTTGCAGCAGCTGCAGAGCTGTTTGGGCTGGAAGTCAGCCTGAAGAAAACGGAAGTTCTCTACCAGCCTGCACCACAGGAAGAACACCATCATCCCCATGTCAGCATAGGCACATCTGTGCTTAAGTCCGTTCAGCAGTTTACCTACCTGGGAAGCATTATCTCTTCAGACGCCAAGATTGACAAAGAGATAGATCACAGATTATCAAAGGCATAGAGTGCATTTGGAAGGCTTCACAAAAGAGTCTGGAGCAACAAGCACCTGAGGCAAAGCACCAAAATCAGTGTGTACAGAGCTATTGTACAGTCTGTTCTCCTCTATGGGTCTGAAACATGGGTCACCTATCGCCAACACCTGCGACTCCTCGAACGCTTTCATCAGCGCTGTCTTCGCACAATCCTAAATATACACTGGACCGACTATGTGACGAATGTTGCTGTCCTTGAGCAAGCAGGGATTACCAGCATTGAGGCCATGCTATTGAGAACACAGCTGCGCTGGGCAGGGCACATCTCTATGATGGTGGACCACCGCCTCCCAAAGATACTACTGTATGGTGAACTCGCCACGGGTCAGCGCAAGAGAGGCGCCCCCAAAAAGAGATATAAGGATTCCCTGAAACAACATCTCAGGCTCGGCCAGATTGATCACCAACAATGGTCCACCCTGGCCTCGCATTGGGAGGCATGGAGACGCACTATCCACAATGCTGCGGCCTCTTTTGAGAAGACACGCCGAACGGGTCTCGAATAGAAACGACAACGCAGAAAGAACCGCAACTTGGAAACAACATCACCCAAGGTGACTTTCTGCTGTGCTTTCTGCAACCGGACTTGCCTATCTCAGATTGGCCTTTTTAGTCATCAACGCGCTTGTAAAAAGCGTGGGATGAGTCCTTCCTAAGAATCTTTGTTCGTGAAATAATGCCAAGAAAAAAACAAAAAATGCAATGTATAATATACAATATACCAGTCTTTCTCAACCAGTGTGCCGTGGCACACTAGTGTGCCGTGACGGACCTCCTGCTGTGCCGCGAGAAAAGCTCTCTGCCCCCTTCCTCCCCCTCCTGCCGAACTCCTGCTGCTTGGGGAGGAGGGCGGGCCGGGCAGTGGCAAAGAAAAAGAAGGGACCGGGGCGCCGCCTCCTTCGGCCGTTTCCCCAGCCAGCCTCCAATCCGCCATAACTCCCACCATGACTCTCGCCCCTCACTCACTGAAGCCGCGTGGAGGAGGAACCCCGCCCACTGAAGCCCGTCCACCGCTCATGCTCCTCCTCTGTAGGAGAGCTGAAGCTGGGGGGAGGGGGCGGGCATGGCGTGGCCTGTAGGAGAGCTGAAGCTGGGGGGAGGGGCGGGACATGGCACGGCCTGGCTCTGCCCCTTCCCCCGGCTTCACCTCTCCCAGCACACTCCAGCCGTGAGGGGACAGTGCCAAGCCAGCATTGTGCTGGCTCTGGCAGGGCTGGCTTGGCACTGCCCCCTCAAGGCTGGAGCAGCTGCTGGGAGAGGTGAAGCCGGGGGTAGGGGGCGGGGCATGGTGCAGCCTGGCCCCCCCCGGCTTTGGCACTCCCAGCAGCTGCTCCCAGCAGGCCACCAACCCCCAGCCGTTCTTTACTGTGTTAGAGTGTCATTTTGTGTCATTTTGGTTGGTGGTGTGCCACCGGATTTTTTTAATGTTAAAAGTGTGCCGCGGCTCAAAAAAGGTTGGGAAACACTGCAATATACAATATACATACATATACATATATATATATATATATATGATACACTACTTCAATTCTATTGGTATTATATAATAGATTGTACTATATTATAAGTTGTATAAACTATATTATAAACTAGCTATGGCAGTGTAGGGTGGGGCACTGAGGATCCGAGGTGGACATCTCTGCTCTCTCCAAGGGCCTTAAGATTAGCTGTTAGAAGTGCAAAAAGCCAAAGAAAACTACCCGCCCCGTCGGCCACCGCGCGAAACTAAAGCTTGCGAGTGAATCCTCCCTCTGCCGCGTTGCATGCTGGGTCGAGAAGTCTCTGCCCTTTCGCAGGCTTCCCTCGCGCGCGCTCTCTCTCTCTCGCTCTCTCTCTCTCGCTGGGCGCGCGCGGGCGGCGCCTGCGCACTGGCGCCGCCGCTGCAGTGATAGCGGAGGGGGGAGCGGCCGCCATCTTAGCCGTTGGTGAAGAAGGAGGAGAAGAAGGAGGAGAGGCGGGAGGCCGAAGCAGGTGAGCCCTCTCTTCACTCTCTTACTCCCTCTCTCCTGCTTCGCCTTTAGAGGCCTCCCCCAAACCCGGGAAGCAAAGGGCTTCCTTAATATCGCCTCTTCCTCAGGCCAATCCCTCACTGAGGCCCAGCAACACACACACACACACACAGAGCGTAAACTAACGTACACACACTCACATACACACATGCAAATACACTTCCAAGTGTGTCCCCAGAGTCTACATTCATAGGACAAACTAGCAAACTCATATATTATTTTATATCTATCTATACATATTCAAGGGTGTCCCCAAAGTCTCCTCCATGCATGGGACAGATTAACAAACCTATGTATTATTGTATATATTTATATTGCATATATTTTGTATGTGTGTAATGTATATATGTATGTATATATTCATATTCAAGGGTGTCAAATTAACAAACTTATGTGTTATTGTATAGATTTATATTACATATATCTTGTATGTGTGTATGTATGTATTTATGTATGTATATATTCGTATTCAAGGGTGTCCCCAAAATCTCCATGCATAGGACAAATTAACAAACACATCTGTTTTATATATATTTATGTTGTGTGTCCCCCAAAGTCTCCATGTATAGGACAAATTGGCAAACTCACATATTATATTACCACCACCCCCCCTCTCTCTATATATATACACACACACATACACACACACTAGCCATCCCCTGCCATGCATTGGTGTGGCCCAGTCTGTGTAGATGTGTTTTGTGTGTGTATATGTGTTTGCGTATATGTGTATATATGTGTTTTTGCACATACGTTGTAATGCATTTTTTTTGGTTTTTAAAGTTTCTTCTGCTATGTTTTCTAGTTTTTTTTAAGAGTGATGGTCACTCGTTGACCTGATAGGTGTACTGTGTCGAAATGTGGTGTCAATTCGTCCAGTGGTTTTTGAGTTATGTTAATCCCACAAACGAACATTACATTCATTCATTCATTTATCTATTTATTTCTCTCTCTCTCTCTCATATATATATATATATATATATATATATAAAATAAATAAATAAGTAGGTGAATGAATGAATGAATGAATGTAATGTTCGTTTGTGGGATTAACATAACTCAAAAACCACTGGATGAATTGACACCACATTTCGACACAATACACCTATCAGGTCAATGAGTGACTATCACTCTTAAAAAAAAAACCTAGAAAACATAGCAGAAGAAACTTAAAAACCCAAAAAAATGCATTACAACGTATGTGAAAAAACACATATATACACATATACGCAAACACATATACACACACAAAACACATTTACACAGACTGGGCCACACCAATGCATGGCAGGGGATGGCTAGTGTGTGTGTGTATACACACACACACACACACACACAAGCCATCCCCTGCCATGCATTGTTGTGGCCCAGTCTGTGTAAATGTGTTTTGTGTGTGTATATGTGTTTGCGTATATGTGTATATATGTGTATATGTGTGTGTATATATATATAGTGTGTGTGCGCACACACATTAATATTAAAGGTTGTCCCCAAAGTTTCTATGCATAGGATAAATTAACAAACTCATGTATTATTTTATATTATACTAGCTTGGGGACCCTGAGGTGCCTGGGTAATGTAAGAAAGGCTTTGTGGGCCAAGGTTGGTCTTTATCAGTTATTTATGTGGCTCGCAACAGTCTCAGGAAGTTAGTGAAGGTACTGCGAGTCCCATTGTCCACGATCCATCCTCCAAACAGCACCAGGATGTAGAGTGGGCCATGGGGGCTCTGTGTGCCAAGTTTTGTCTTAATCAGTCATTGGATGAGAGTCGCAGCGGTCTCGGGAAGTGAGTGAAGGTACTTCAAGTCCCATCATCCATGGTCCGCCCACCTCCAAACTGCAGTAGGATGTAGGGTGGGCCATGGGGGCTGTGTGCCAAGTTTGGTCTTAATCAGTCATTGGATGAGAGTCGCAGCGGTCTCGGGAAGTGAGTGGAGGTACTTCAAGTCCCATCATCCATGGCCCGCCCTCCTCCAAACTGCAGTAGGATATAGAGTGGGCCATGGGGGCTCTGTGTGCCAACTTTGGTCTTTATCGGTCTTTGTTGGGGGCCGTTTGTGGGAACCGGTTTGAAAGTACTACAAATCCCATCATCCTTTGTCTGTCCTCCCCCAAACCTCATCAGAACGTAAAGGGGGTCATGGGGGTTATGTGTGCCAAATTTAGTCCAGATTCATCACCCGTACTGGTCGCAGTTGTCTGTAAAAGTGGGAGCCAATCAGAAAGCTGCCACATATTCACACCTCTGCATACATACATACAAACATTGACTTATTATATAGATATTTACATTAATATTACATATATTTTTATATATACGCATGTGTTTGTTTGTATTTTCAAGGGTGTCCTCATAGCCTCAATTCTTAAAACAAAATAACAAACTCATGCATTATTTTATATTTATTGTGTGTGTGTGTGTGTATACACACACATATATTCACACACTATCCCAAAGTGTCCCCAAAGTCTCCATTCATAGGACAAATTAACAAACTTGTGTATTTTTAAAATATAATTTTATCTATCTGCACATACTTTCAATGGTGTCCCCAAAGTCTCCATTCATAAGACAAATTAACAAACTCATGTCAGTCAGCATTTCCACCTGACTGAAGTATTGTAACATCTCTGGCCAATCAATTTTACTGTACTGCTAAGTAGTAATGTTTGTTTTATTCTGCCTTGTTCCGTTGTTTTTATATTATGTAAACCGCCCCGAGCCTACGGGAATGGAGCGGTATAGAAATTGAAATAATAAATAAATATATTATATATTATATTATCTATCTATTGATATATTCAAGGGTGTCCCCAAAGTCTCAATTCATAGGATGAATTAACAAACTCATATATTATTTTATATTTATATTGTGTGTGTTTATATATGTGTGCACACACACTTTCACGGGTGCCCCCAAAATCTCAATTCATAGGGCAAATTAACAAACACATAATTTATATTTATATCTATACTTACACCTTCAAGGGTGTCCTATAAGTCTTATTTATTTATTTACGTCATTTATATTCCCCCCTTCTCACCCCGCAGGGGACTCAGGGCGGATCACAATGCACATATATAGGCAAACATTCAATGCCATTGACACAACATACATAGACATAGAGGCAATGTAACATTCCAGAAATCAATTAAATTTAGCCTCCCCACAAAGTGGTACCTAAATTTCCTACTTGGCAGATGCAACTAGACTACTGTAATGGCCTCTACGTTGGCCTTCCCTTGTCGACGATCCGGAAACTCAAGCTAGTGCAGAATGCCGCGGCTCGCTTACTGGCAGGAGTGCCGGTGAGAGAGAGCATATTACACCTACTCTCCGGCAACTGCACTGGCTTCCTATTGAGTACCGGATCGCCTTCAAGGTGTTGGTGTTGACCTTTAAGGCCTTACACGGCCTAGGGCCTGCGTACCTGAAGGACCGCCTTACCCCGTACTTGCCCCCGAGATCACTGCGTTCAGATGAGCAAAATCTGTTGTTAATTCCATCAGTCCGCTCCTGCCACCTGTCGACGACCAGACAAAGGTCTTTTTCTGTGGCGGCACCAGTGCTCTGGAACGCCCTCCCGGATAGTACCCGAGCTATCTCGGAACTGGGTCCATTCCGGAGCGTGTAAGACGGCCCCTCTTCGGGCTGGCCTTTAATTAGGCACACCGGACTGAGAGCCTTGACATATGTCCTCCTAACCTGTGTCTTGACAATGTAACTGTTTTAAATGTGGTTTTATGTTTTTTATGTTTTTATTATCTGTAGGGCCTCATGTTGATGTCACAACATGCCGCCCATGTATTTTTACTGTGATCCGCCCCGAGCCTGCTGGGAGGAGCGGAATACAAAAGTGAACAATAAATAAATAAATAAATAAACTGTCTTTCGGGTTGCAAAGGTCGACGACGAGCTACACAAATTGGTCGAGAGCTCACCCCGACCTGGGCAGGCCTCAAACTCATGACCTTCTGGTCAGTAGAGATCTTATGCAGCTGACACCTAGCCAGCTGCGCCACATTCCCGGTGCATTCATAGGACAAATTAACAAACTCATATACTATTTTATATTTATATTGTGTGTCCCCCAATGTCTCCATATATAGGACAAATTAAGAAACTCATGTATTACACACACACACATTTTCAAGGATGTCCTCAAAGTCTCCATACACACATAGGACAAATTAATGAACTCAGGTGTATATATATCATATTCATGTTCAAGGGTGACCCCAAAATCTCCATGCATAGGGCAAATTAACAAACTCATATATTTTATATTTCTCTGTTATTTCATACTTTCATATATATACAACATATATAGCCACCGGTAGGGCCTCCCATGCCAGACAGGTCACAACCGAAGGGTCTGACAAAGAGTGTCAACGAGTAGGATGGGCTCTCTAGCCTTTTGGCAACCATACTAAAAGAAGGAAAACTCTTAATTTGAAACCCAGGCAGATGGTGCTCGTTTAACCCTGTAAGGTCAACCATCTAGAGAAGGAAACTCAAATCAAACCTACGACCTGAGGACCTCACTGCCACTGTCCAAGCTTGCTAGGCTCTGGCAGATGAACTTTTGGTTTAAAGGGTGAGGCCAGTTCTGTGCACGCTGCGCTCCACCAGAAAAATCCATTGCACAGGCTTGAAGGACACATCCAACTTCCTTGGTCATCAATGCGCCTGTAGAAAGCATGGGATGAGTCCTTCCTAAGAATCTTCATTCACGAAGTAATGCCAGAGATATATACAACATGTAGATAAGTTTTTTGTAAAATTTTGCAATAAATATTTTGTAAGAGAAAGATACATTTAGCTACAGTTTCCAATTTTCCCTCTGTCGGGTGACTTTTGGGATACATGCATATATGTATATGTACATATGTGTATATATACACACACCACAACATTTATTGAAATCATATGTTTATATGTATGTATACCAGTCAGAAACACCCTCTGGGTGTTTTTGGACTTCTGAAACGCTAACCCAAAGAGGGATATAATATATTGAATATATCTAGTAATCAGGTAAATAAAAATATGTGCTATGTATCTCAACGTGATTAACCATGTAGATAAAGATATATTTATATACAATATGTGTCCCAATATTTCAATCTCAAATTAGTCATAATACACAGCTTGCAAAGTACACATCACAGTTGAAAAGGTCACTACCTCAGGTGGGGTTCCTACCCATGACGATACTAAAGAGTTGTATTAGTCCATGGGATGGTGGAGAATGTCCCGAAATATCACACACATGTGAAATCCCAAATATACCGTCTCTTATATGTATATTATTAGTGTCCGTATTCTTGCTGGGAGGATTGGCAGATCTGTAATCCGCTTCGTGAAATAAATGCTGTGGAATGCCAGTAAAATCCAACGGAAGGCTGATATCTGCCACAATTCCCAGTAATGTGTCCAATTTTCAGGATTCTATTGCTTTTAGAAACCACCTGATTCTCCAACTGATCATGACAATACAACAGGAGTGCTCATTACTCCAGAGAAAGTAACAATCCGGTGCTATAAACCTTGACCTTCCAGGTGTTTTGGGCTTCAATTCCCACAATTCCTAGCAGCTGGTAAGCTGTTTGGAATTGTGGGAGTTGAAGTCCAAAACACCTGGAGGGCCTAAGTTTGTCCATGCCTGATGTATATATTATGCATGCATATATACATACATATGTTGGTTTCAATAAATGTTATTGTTAATGTTCTTAATGGACACTAAGGAAATGGAGGGAAACTCCATTTCCCTCCGGGGTCCTGTGAATTTGAAGAACAACGGGGAAATAATAATAGGAAGGAATTATTATTAGTATTGTTATGCTTTCTTTTAAATTGTGGGCACTTTGAATCCTAATTCTGTTTTCTAGCTGACTATTCGCATGAGGGACACGCCTCATTGTAAACCTTCTCTCCAAAGGTTGGATAATGTTAATTTTCGTACTAATAATGACTGTTCTCCCTCAAAATTGGGATTCAGAGTGGCTCGTGGTTTAAGGGAAAAGGATATACAAAAAGTTAATATTAAAATTTAAGCCCCTCATAGTTTTGAAACAGTTTACATCTCAGGAAGAGAGTGAAGTGGAATTTATAAAGGTAAGAATGAAAGATATTCCTAGCTTGGTTACATTTGGATTTGGAAGATAATTAAGGGCTCAAAGTCTCCCTTTTCACTCTTGCCTCCCCCTCATCTCCATTAAGCCTAATTGTCCTTGAAGTGTATTTTACCTCCCTGTTCACTGCCCGTACTTGTTGAAATGTTTCCCAAATTGGGGGTGGTGGTGTACAGTTTGCTTGATTCCCTGATATTGAGCCCAACTGATAACATTTCAAAATATGGCTTTTGATCCTTTCCAAGGTCTCCCCTGAGGTTGGATACACTCTCTCATTCTTAGGCAGTGGCAAATGTCCTCTGAACAGATACTGCCAAGAAAGCCTGTGATAAGGTAATCTTAGGGTTGCCATAAGTTGGAAAGAGCTTAGAGATGCACAACAACAAGCTGGTTGCTTTTTGGGCAATGTTTCAGGGAAGAGAATTGGCAGAATCACCTTTGGGTATTCCGTACCTAAGAAATACCTGTGGTCTCTCTTAAATCGACAAGTAGCTTGAAGGCTAGTGCGCACACATATACATAGTCTGACTAAAATAGGATTGTGTTTGTCATGCTCTTCATACCATATAACTAAGAGAGCCTATTGAATACATCAGTCCTCCTTGCTGCTGTATCAACTGGCTTCCAGGTTCCCTTGTGTGGCCTTTGGTGGTTTTTTCCCCAATGAGTTAAGCCCTGTGGTGGGTGCAAGGGGTCAAGGAAGATATAATTTGGAGTATCTAATTGACTAGGTTCCAGAAATAACAGGTCTCGGCCAAAGTTATTTGTATGCTGTTTACCAAGACTCTGGAGAGAATTTCCTCTGGAAGGAATCCTGGCCTGCTGCCAATGTTGTGTCCAGAGGAAATTTATGTCAGTTCTTGACAGGTATGAAACCTGACTGGTTGGTCTGAGGAGGGTCAGGGGTTTGCTACTTACCTGCTTGGCTTAGCATGCAGTTAGGTCTAGCATCCATAGACTATGCAGGTTGGTATTCTTTATGTCTAGATTCCCCTCATCTTTTTTTCTCTTCCTTTTGTTACTGGTTGGACAAAGCTATACCAAGCTTTTCACAACTAGCTATATTATTATGGTTTGTAATGGATGAGTATTTTGCTAATGCAGAGTTTGTAGCTGTTGATGCATGGATTTAATTCTTCCTTAATCATAGTATTTCAATGACAAAGAAAGAGTGTGAAGACTTTTTCTTTTTGCAATACGCTAGTTATATGTTCCTGGAGTGCTCATCATAGAAGCCATGGTTGCCCATGTGTTTTGTTGGGGGGTAATGGTGGCTGAAATGTGCAGCAATCATTTTCTCCTAAGCCAATGTGTGCTGATTTACAAATGGCTACTTTTTTTCCTTGCTGTGAAAAAGAACTGGGTGAAAGATGGTCTTATACATTACAAAAGATTATACATTACAAAAGATCATCTTATACATCAGGGCTGCCCAACAGGCGGCCCGGGGGCCGTACACGGCCCCCAGCCTGTTGGACACGGCCCCCGCTATGCCCTCGGCCGCAATTTTTAAATTTATATATATATATATATTTTTAAAAAATGGGGGCCGGGGGGGGAGGCGGGCAGGGAGGAGTAAGGGATCCAGCTCCTCCTCCCTGCACCGCCCCCTCCGTCCCTCTCTCCGCGCCGCCGCTGCGATCTCGCAGCGGCGGGGGGGAGGGACGGGAGGAGGAGGAGGCGGGGCAGGGAGAAGGAAGGGTGCCAGCTCCTCCTCCCTGCACTGCCCTCTTCTTCCCTTCTCGGCGGCGCCTATGCAAACCGGTTTGCATCGGCGCCAGTGAGAGGGGACAAGGGGCGGTGCAGGGAGGAGGAGCCAGCTCTCTTCCTCCTCCCTGCCCCGCATCCTCCTTCCCCCCTTCCCACCGCGGCGGGCGGCGATCTCCAGCCGCGGCGGCGGGGAGAGAGGGGCGAGCCGCGGGGAGAGGCTCCCCCACAGCTCGTCCCTTCCTCCTAAAGCCGTGACATGCCGGCTTCCTCAGAAGGGCGATTTCGGCTGCTTCTTCTGCGCTTCTGTCACGGCTTTAGGAGGAAGGGGCGAGCCGAGGGGAGAGGCTCCCCTGTAGCTCGTCCCTTCCTCCTAAAGCTGTGACATGCCGGCTTCCTCAGAAGGGATTTCGGCTGCGATTTTCTTCTGAGAAGCTTCTTCCTCTGTAGCCACTCCTGTTCTCGTCCCTTCGCCTGCTGCCCGGGATCCGAAGGGCAATTTCGCCTTCTTCTTCTGTAGCCACTCGAGCGGGGAGAAGCAGGAGTGGCTACGGGAGAAGCAGGAAGCCGGCTACGGAGGAAGCCGGCTGCCTTCTTCCTCTGTAGCCCCTCTCCTTCTCCCCCGCTCGCCCCTGCCGCCCGGGATCCGAGGAGCGGTGCGAGCGGGGGAAAGAGGAGGGCTACGTGAGCGAGCCGCCTGCCCCTTCCGAGCGCCCCCTCCCGCCTCCCACGCGCCCCGCCCCCTCGGATCTGAGGAGCGGTGCCCCCGTGAGCGGCCCCGCCCCCCGAGCCACCCCGCCCCCGCTCACTAATCACCTTCAGCCCCCAGGTGATCAGTGACACTTCTTCCGGCCCTTGGGTCGGAAGAAGTTGCACAGCCCTGTTATACATTAAAGGGTTGGCAAATGTTTAAGGGAAAATAGGAATATGTGCTGTACATGCCTGGTTCATGGGGCTGCTTTGTGTTTATTAGGACATTATGTGCTTGAGGGTAACTAGCCACATGATGCCAAGCAACCCCTTAAATGATGGGGCTACCTTGTAGTTCTGATGAGCTGGTGAATTTGTATGATTTTTAGCATTAGTGATCTTTGTATTCTGCATCTAACACTGATTTATATGGAGCTGTTATGCTAATGAATAAATCTAATTGCTCTTTGTAGTGAGTTCTGTACATCCTAACTGCATGTTTAAAATGAAATGATCATGATATCACCCCATAGTTTTGCTCAAACCACTGCTTGCAGAGGATTAGAGAACATTCAGTGTCCAGATGTTGGGCTGCAAATCTTACTCTTTGCCATGCTGGTTAGGACAGTTAAGAGGTCTTGTGTTTTCTGCCATGGCTTACAGAGATTAATTCTAGGATCCAACGTTATTCTGTAGCTTGCTTCCCACTATAATTTATGTTTAAGCGATTTAAAGTAGTATTCAGGTCATCAGTAGAGACTGATAAAATTACTGAAGAAAAAAATCCTGTGTTCTTCCAGATTCTGTAGATTCTTTTTCTAGGAATGCCTTAGTCCTTCATTACAAGTCATTTATCTGTTAATAAGGAATCCAGTATATAGTGTTCCCTTGCTACTTCACAGTTTGCTTATTGTGGACTCGCTGTTTCGTGGATTTCAAAAAAATTTAATTTAAAATATATATCATGGTATTTTTTGCTGTTTTGTGGGGTTTCGCTGCCGTCGCTCTCTTAAGACCCTTTCCCTCCTCAGTCCTCCCTCCCTCCAGCCTCGAAGGGCCTTTCCTTCATTTTATACTAAGACTTAAAATAGGATATAACTCCTAAAATAATGTATACATATTAAAATAAATAGAGCGACCCTACATCACAGTTTTTCACAGGAGAGGTCCTGGAACCTAACCCCAGCAATAAGTGAGGGAACACTCTATATTGCTAGGCTGAGAGGATCGTGCTTGCTGTGTTATTGACTTTTGGCCTTTATATTTGAGGACAAGGCTTCCTTGCGTAATCTTGCATAGTCACTGCTTTACATTTCCAGGCAGGAGGCAGAGTTGGAACAGATGGCAGCTTTGCCAAAGGAGATAAATCCTTATATTCTTTTATACTGAATACACATAACTTTGTCCAAGTATCTCTGTTGTTCAATTTTAGAGGGGAAAACTGTTGCTGTAAATCACGAGAAAGCTATTGTAACAGTGTCTCTGGTAGCAAAAAAAGTGATGGTGACCTGATATCAGATTGTTCTTGAATGCACCATCCTTATTATCTGACAATATTAATATTAACTAATATGATACACATACGACTTTTCCAGAAAAAGTTGTTTTTCTTTGGAAATGATGAATAAAACTTTTGGATTGTTTGTATGAGAAGTATTTAGTTATTTGTATCTTTTATACATACCTTCACTTCTTATTTAATTTCAGTTGCAAAATTGTTCTGACTTCAGTGAGGGATGTCTGACTGTGTTGGACATTTGAAATTCAAATAGTATCCTGGTAACTTCTGTAGGAACTGATTATAATGTGTGTGTAATTTCTAATTTTCTTCTGTTAGCTCTCTGACATCATAAGGTAGAATGTATATTGCATTCTATGACTTCTACATACTGTCCTCTGGAACATCAAGACAAGGAACATGACATTTTGCAGTCTGAACCATAAACTGGGATGCTTAGCTGTGGATGCTGCTTCTTTGCTTTAGGACAGGGCTGTCCAACTGCCGGCCCCTGCAGGTGTTTTGGACTTCAAATCCCAGAAATCCTAACAGCTGGTAAACTGGCTAGATTTCTGGGAGTTGAAGTCCAAAACACCTGCAGGGCTGGCAGTTGGACAGCCCTGCTTTAGGATAAAGTACAAATGGTTCCATAGCCATATGTGTAAATTACTGCTCAAGTCTAAATGATATTGAGTACAGCAGAAGGCAATTGTGAATGGCTTGAGGCTGAAGAAAGTGAGTCATTAAATTGTTTAAACAGTAAAGCAACACTAGCCTTTTGCATGTTTGGTTGATGACATCAGGAGACTTATTCATAGGTCCATAGACATGAAAAGAATCCCAAGGGGTATCTAGCCCAAGACAATATAACACAACGGGTGTGGTCACTGTAGAACCAAAGAAAAAGTATCCAAACACTGGATTCGCTTAAAGGATATTGTATTCAATAATTACTCCTAAGGAGTTGCAGGCAAATCAACATATCAACCCCAGTTGGGTGCCTTAAACACAACCATGTTTCAATCCCGTATAATTAGAATATCCATGTAAACAAAATAAGTTCCCAGTTCCAGGATGGGATAAAAAGTGGAGTAACGCCAAAGTACATTTTCTCAACCCCAATGGGTATTTATAATCCAACCCCGATGGGTATTTGTAATCCAATGGGAAATGGAAGGCAGGCACGCCGTCAAACCCCGATCCTGGGCTTCGTGCGTCCCCAATGTGGAGAGTTGGTTTCTCAGGTGGTGTCTGCTGAGTCTTCTGGCCTGAGTCTGAAGCCCAGGATCGGGGTTTGACGGCGTGCCTGCCTTCCATTTCCCATTGGATTACAAATACCCATCGGGGTTGGATTATAAATACCCATTGGGGTTGAGAAAATTTACTTTGCGGCGTTACTCCACTTTTTCATCCCACCCTGGAACTGGGAACTTATTTTGTTTACATGGATATTCTAATTATACGGGATTGAAACATGGTTGTGTTTAAGGCACCCAACTGGGGTTGATATGTTGATTTGCCTGCAACTCCTTAGGAGTAATTATTGAATACAATATCCTTTAAGCGAATCCAGTGTTTGGATACTTTTTCTTTGGTATCTAGCCCAAGCCCTGCTAGTTTGATGCTCTTTTCATAATTCCCAAAATTAGAGTTACAGACTTTTCCTACTGTGTAGTGGCACAAATTTATATTATCATCTCATGCAAACATTTACTTAAATATTCTGAAATTAATCCCCTGTAAACACATTTTAAGAGCTGCATTTCTCACCTTTTCCCAGCAAGAGGTATTGAGAAGTGTGTCTAATTAGCTTAGTTTAATCCTTTGGAGTCATCTGAGTTGATTGCCATTACCATGCCTTCTGGCAGCTGATTCTATAATTTAATTACGCAATGAAGAAGTACTCCTCCCAATGTTCCATTTTGTTGACTGGTGTTGGGCTCCAGTATGGGAGGAAACATTATCTCTGTTCTTGACTGTGTCTGATTTGTACATCTGTTGTTTTCTGAGACTGAGTTTCTAAAGTGTGTGGGAACTTCACACTCTTGGTCTGAATTAGCTGTGCCTGGGATTCCAACACAAAAGTAAAATGAGAAAGCAGGGAACGTCTTGAAGATTTTGCAGGTTCACTTTTTATTCATAATCACAAAATTAAAGTGGAATCAAGGTGGACATGCTCAAACGGTGTCAGTAATCCAGCTTCCAATCATAAAAATCCCAAAATAAAGTAATGATAAATGGATAATCCAAAAACAGGTATAATCCGGGATAGAAAGGAAGGGTGCGGGTCGACGGTCACAATAACGCCTATAGAGGCTTCATCTGGACCCGGTAGGTATTATGAATAAATAAGTGAACCTGAAAAATCTTCAAGATGTTCCCTGCCTTCTCATTTTACTTTCGAGGAGAACATCCCACCCCTGTTGGGATTCCAACACAGCCTTCTAGGCTTCCTGAGATTCCATGCCCCCTTCCCGTGACCCCATCATTTGGTAGCCTTCTGTCTTCTCTAGGTATTTATTTTACTTTCTAAAATATTGAAATAAAGGTTAGTAACCGGCCATAAAAGCATTAATCTAAAATATGCTGGTATGTTCGAGTCCCACTCTTTTGGCTTTTTCCATGATTTAGAAAGCAGTCTTCCATTGTCTCTGAAACTAGAGTTAATTTTCGCACTGAAAGAGCTTCTAGACCCCCTCTCTTGGGTGTAACTTAGCTAATATTTTATTGAAAGTGAAATTTTACCTATTTCTGGGAGTGGAGTTGGGTGATAGCATTGTGACTAAATTCGAAGTTTGCTCCTTTCTGAGAAAAAA
Source organism: Anolis apletophallus (assembly GCA_030556195.1). NCBI lineage: Eukaryota > Metazoa > Chordata > Lepidosauria > Squamata > Anolidae > Anolis > Anolis apletophallus. The sequence goes on from JARBWK010000010.1 coordinate 10,648,644, forward strand.
AAAACAACAATGGAAATACAAGCTATGCAGCCATAGCTTATATTTCTATCATTCTGGCCTACTTGAACAGAACTTACCCTTTTCCTTGATGTTGAAAGCAAATGCTTAGTGGAATGCATATTTGGATGCACTCTAGCTGGATGTCACACTAGCTGACTCAGCCTCTAACCAGAACATTGGCTTATTAAGCAGTCTCTATTACATTAAGTCAGTGTTAATCTGCCTTCATTGCACATGTGGTAGCTCTTGCAAACCACGTCCCTTTTAACCATATTGGAAATCTTGTTTACTTTGGGTCAAGCTTGACAGAGTAGGTTGGTTTGAATTTTCTGACAAAACAGTGTGCCCTCCATATCCATGGATTCTGCCATCTGTGGCTTGAAAATATTTTTTTTAATCACCAAAGCAAAACTTGCTGTTTCCCATTTTATAGAAGAGACTAGCTGTACCCGGCCACGCGTTGCTGTGGCCCATTTTGGTGAAATGGGAAAGAAAGAAAAGAGGAAGAGCTGGTTTCTAAGCTATCAATACACAATTGAAGTGGCAAAGTGTCAACCTAATTTAGGCCCATTTCAGTCTTCTCGAGGCCAAAGGGTTATATGGGTGTGTGGAAGGGCCCTGGGTTACCCGAGTCCACACTGCCATATAACCCAGTTCAAGGGTATTATATAATAATTATTATTATTGGCATATAGATATTATTATAGAAACACATATTATTATTCAAGGCATATAGGTATTATAATTATAGATGTTATTTATTTCATATCAAACCATTGCATAAAGTAGTATAAAACTGATAAAAATAGAAGGAGCACAGGGCTAAATATCTTTTGGGCAAAAACGGGCAACAGATCTATGGATATTATTACAAACCTATAGATATTATTATAGGCATATAGATATTATATAGATATTATAGATACATAGCTGTTATTATTATAGATGTATACATATTATAGGCACATAGATATTTTATAGACATAGATATTATAGGCATATAGGTATTATTATAGATGTATAGATATTATTGACAGACATTATAGACATATGGATATTATTATAGACCTATAGATATTATTATAGGCATATAGACATTATCATTACAGATATACAGATATTATTATAGACATGTAGATATTATCGTTATAGACATAGATATCATGGACATATAGATATTATTATAATAGTCTTATAGATATTACTACAGATATAGATATTATTGTTATAGACTTACAGATATTATTATGATAGACATATAGATATTATTATTGTAGATATTATAGCCCAGGGTTGCTATAGAGTAAAAATGGATGACCATCTTTCAAGAGTGCTTTGATTGTGCCTTCCTGGATAGCCTTTCCCAACTCACAGAGCATGCGTTTCCTGTTTTTGTCCTTTCTTTGAATACTGGACTTCATTTCCCAGAATTCCTTCCCATAACTCAATATGGGTGAGCTTTCTGGGAGTTGAAGTATGTAGAGATATGTGTGTGCATATAGGCGTGTGTGTGTGCGCGCGCGCGCGCATACATACACACACAGAATCCCTCCCGTGTGAGTTCCCAGCTGCCCAGCAGAAGCGCCTCTATGCTGTGGACCCAAACACCCTGAGTCCTAGGCAGCCAAGAGGGAAGGGAAAGGAAAGGAAGGGGAGAGGTGGATCTGGAGGAGGGTGTCCCCTCTCTCTCAATCCTTTGGGAAGAGAGAGGTAGGGGGTAGTGAGAGGGATACTGGGTCAACTTCTGACTTGACATCTGTATATCAATACTTTACAAACAATTGACCACATTTAGTGGATGATGGACTCATAATTTCTTTTCTATGGAGACTTTGCCTTGATAAAGCCTGGAGACAGGCGAACAGATCACGCCTTGGAGTTTATACCGTCGGCGGACTCTCTTTGACTAGTTTGAGGAATCCTACATTATCTTCCTACCTTTTTAACACTACCCAGCCAGGCTCCGGACTTTCCGTTTCCTCTCTTATTGGCACTCATTACCTGAATTTGCAGTGCAGTGCTCTCAACTTTTTGCGACTCGGGGTCGGAACAGATCCCCTTTTCCAGGCAGCCAAATCGTCCAGCGTTTTCCAGGACTCCAGGGACATCTTTGTTTTATTTGACGACATATCCACTGTCGAATGATTTACAACAGTTGCAATCATCATCATCAGATCTTCTGCTGCTTTGGAATCTCCAGATGCGCATCCACGAATCCGATTTACCTGGCATACAATCCGATATAACGACAGCCATGAATATTGCCGTACCTATTACACGGAGAGGTAACGTTCTGGAACAAGGACGACTATAGTCTTGTATATTTCTGTGTATTGACTATGGTCTCAGAATATTGAACTAATTTTGCTTTATAAAACAGTGGATATTATGCCCTGTGCACTTTTCGGGTAGCGGCTTATAGACGTTGACTATAACTTCCACATTAGCGAGATACGAGAGTGTGGTTTGACATAATATAGATACAACTTGTATACTTACTCATTCTGGTCGATATTGTTTTTCTTGTATTCTTGCTTGTTATTCCCATTAGACTGTTTTGGTGTCAGTCTGCATTTTCCTATAGCTCACCCCTTGTTAGTAGCGTTTTTAAGTCCTTGCTGCTGTTCCTTTGGTTTTTTAAAATTAGTAATGGTCACTCATTGGTCTGTTTAGGTGTATTGTGTCCAAATGTGGTGTCAGTTCGTCCAGTGGTTTTTGAGTTATGTTAATCCCACAAACATTACATTTTTATTTATATAGATGCCATTTTACACTATTTTACTAAAAAGGCCTGAGCATCCACAGAGTTTGATATCTTACATTTTTATTTATATAGATGCCATTTTACACTATTTTACTAAAAAGGCCTGAGCATCCACAGAGTTTGATATCTACTGGGTTGTGTGTGTCCTGGAACAAAACTTCAAGAAATATCAAGGGCCCGCTGTGCTGGTAAAGCTCTCTGAAAGCAGTGTCACCTCACTAAAGCTAATTTGAAGTAATTAACTTGGAAACTGCATCAGCTATGACATTCTCTAAAATACATACTGTATTTTGTTGATGACTTGTGCCAAAAGAAGATGCCAGTTTACCTTTGCTAAATGGGAAGTAAATATTTTCAGGAATTGCCTCTTGATGATTAATCCGCTATCTACTGTATTTCATTTTGTCTTATGTCTGTTATAAAAGGCTGTGCTTTTTATTTAATTTTAGTTGTTAAATCATAATTTGTGTTTATATGTTGGGTTGTTTAGATTGTGTTAGTATGGATATATCGTTGGTGGATTCGGGCATTGAATGTTTGGAATCTGCCCTGAGTCCCTTCAGGGAGGTGGAGCGGAATATAAATAAAGTTTTATTATATTATTATATCATTGTTATGGCAAGATTATCTTCACTGTTGAAACTCAAAAAAGAATAAATAGCAGGAAGAGTGAAAGATTGTGAAAGTTTGAGGTCGGAGCACACACAGCTACTCGCGCTAGTGTCGGCTAGTTACTAGTAATAGGAACTTCTTTTCCCTTTACTGAGAGAATGTTGTTTAAAAGTAGATTAAACTAAGCACAGTCCTTCTGATAAAATCCCAGTAAGATGAGAGCAGTTCTTCTGATAAAGTCCCAAGTCTCAAAATGTTTCAGATAGAGAACGAATAAGCAAAGTAAACAAAACAGAAGATCTTGCCTTGGAGCGACAGGGAAAGCGTCTTTCTCCCTTCAGAGCTCAGATGTTGTTGATTGTAAGGTGCACATTGATATCAGTACTACCAAACAAAAAATAACACCCACTATTCTAAGATTCACTACATTTTTAGAGATGTTTATCTGGGGGAAACTTTGTTTTAGAATCAATGAAATGCAGTATTTCTTGAAGTTAAGTATTTCAGTAGGCTTACATCTTGCATTTTTGGGCTGTTCTGCATCCATTCCAGTATCTTTGCATTTTCTGGTCAGTTCCAGTAGGCCAGAAGTGAAGAACTTCTTGCCTTTCAAATATTATTGAATTCAAGCTTCCATTAGCCTTAGCCAGCATATATAGTTATTATGAATGATGTGAGACATACGTAGTTCCACATTTCTGAAGAGTCGCAATTTCTCTACTTTTGACAACAGTTTCTGCAATGTTGTTTTACTAAGATACTTTCAATGTCCAAATTTGCTTATAAGCCTAAGCAATTTCTGTAGGAAAGTATGTCTGTGCCACATACTTTCCAAGGAAGTATTGCAGTTCAAAAGTGCACCAGCTTTCATTGTGTGTTCCTGCATGGTAGGGTTTGGACTGGATGGCCCTTGTGGTGTCTTCTAATAGTGTGATTTTATGGTTCAGGCTGCAATTATGGAAATTGTTTTAATATTAAACACAAAGCAGAACTTGTTTTTATCCCTAAGGATCATTCACTTTCCAGCCTGGCTTATCGTATTGATTTATGGTTAAGACTACCCCTCCCCTCCAATAATTGTCAGTGAAATAAAGTTATCTGTTCAGGACATCTAACCAGACTGGGATGGCATTACAGCTTAATGTAGAAAACACTGTTCTTATGTCTTTGAATATAACTTGAAGGATTACTGTTCCTGTATCTTTAAGGATGAAGCTTATGGTATGCATTCACTGCTCTGGTACCAGTAAGTATTAAATAATGAATGTCTATAAGGAGGCATAACTGCAGAGTTTTAATTATTAAAAACAGGGCCTCAGAAACAAAACCTTTTCATCTTAGTAAAAGGAATCAAAGCCAATAAGAACTTTTGAACGTACTTGCCCGAAGACTGAATTTGCTCATAGGCAGACACCTATCAAATTCATGGCCATACTTCGCAAGATTTAAATGTACTCTTCATTCCTTTACAAGCAACACTTGTTGAGCAGTTTAATGATAACTTGGTTAGTTCAGATTGTAGAAAACTGATCTCCAGTAATAGCTCTAGAGCAGGGGTGCTCACACTTTTTCAGCATGTGAGCTACTTCTAAAACAACCAAGTCAAAATGATCTACCTATCCACTACTAAGAGAGCCATAAAAAGCAAAATATTTGGAAATTTATTTCAGTGAGAGACATATAATATATTTTAAGACTGAATTCAACTAAATGTGAGTATAATAAGCCCCTGAATTTATTCATAATAATAATGATGATAATATTCATTCAGCCTCTGCTACTACTACTACTACTAATAGTAACAACAACAACAATAGGTTCCTAGAGTACAAGGAGACCTCCAAGGGCCATCCAGTCCAACCTCCTGCTATAAGGGAAAAACACAATCAAAGCATTCCTCACAGTTGGCCATTCAGCCTCTGATAATAATAACAATGGGTTCCTAGAATAGGAGACCTCCAAGGGCCATCCAGTCCAACCTCCTCCTGCACCTGGGCTGCGTCGGGAGCCTGCGGGGCGGGACTGAGCCTTCCTCCCGCCCTGCCTGTGATCTACCAGTAGATCGTGATCTACCTAATGAGCACCCCTGCTCTAGAGGTAGATTTGCCTGTATTCACTGCATGCTATTGGGTGCTCCTACGTTCAAGGTTAAATGTTCCTAACCCTTGAAAGCTATAGACGCTGAAGGACCAGTGATTGCATGATAAATTTATTTGTTTGTGTGTTATATTTTTTCTTCAGAGCTCCTCCTGGTACTCTTTTGTAACACAGATTCTAGCATTCTATTCAGAATATACAAAATTGCCCCAAAGACATTGATTGTTTATACTTTCATTGAATGAATGTCTGCCTTTACAAGGACACCTATGCTCACCTTTCATGTATTAAATTCCATTTCTGCTACTCTGTTTTCTGCAGTAATGATCCATTGCTCAGACCCTTCCTTCTGAAAAAGCTAAATATAGTGAAGACTTCACCTGGACTACTGTAATGACCTCAATGTGGGGCTGCCTTTGAAAAGTGCTCAGAAACTTCATTTGGCCTAAAGAGCAGCAGCCAGGTTATTAACTGGGTCTGGCTACAGGGAGTGGACAACCCTCTTATTGCAATAGCTTCATTGGCTGCTAACCTGTTTCTGGGCACAATTCAAAATGCCAGTTTTGACTTATAAAGCCCGGTATGGCTTAGATTCAAGTTAATTGAGGGACTGTATCTCTCTCTATGAACGTGTTAGAAATCTACAATCGTCTGGCTAGGGCCTTCTCTTTGTCCCACTACCTGCTCAAGTGCATTTGGTGAGAACAAGAGAGAGGGCCTTTTTACTGGTTGCTCCCAGACTTTGAAACTTCCACCCCAAATGGAGAGAACCAAGATGGCCCCTTCCACAGGCAGGCCAGCAGGTATTTGGGAGAGAATGAGGGGCACATTGCTGGGGGAGTTGGGGAGGATATTTAGTTTTAAATGCAATTTTAACTATCAGCATTTTTATTGTGTCTTAACTGTGTTTTAACTTATACCCATTACAATATTTAATTGTTTTAATTTTTGTTTTTGCAGTTTTAAAATGCAATACTTTAAAACAAGCAACACTTGTTGAGCAGTTTAATGATAACTTGGTTGGTTCAGATTGTGGAAGACTGATCTCCAGTAATAGCTCTAGAGGTAGATGTGCCTGTATTCAGTGCATGGTATTGGGTGCTCCTATGTTCAAGGTTAAATGTTCCTAACCCAAAGTAGAAATAAAGTAAATACGTTTGCTAGCAAATTCTTTTTTAAGTTTCAAGGTTTTAAAAATTGAAGTGTGTATTATATTGGATGTCGCAGTAGATACAGTAGTAAATGGAAGTGTACCCTACCAGCTGTAGAAATCTATTACTTTAGCAGAAATTGACTCTAATTGAAGATTTCCATACAGAATTGCATCTGATTCCATAATTCAGTGTTGCAAATTTCCACAGCCTCATTGAAATGGGGATATTATAGTTTAAACAATTGAACACCTCTACCCTATTCTGTAGGCTCTATGTTGCTTTACTTAGATAGACTTCAGTATTACCACACATTGCTTCTAGAAAGAACTCCTAAAACAAAGCTTCCTTCCAAAAAATAAGAACAGTTACTTGGAAATATGACTCATCCTTGTATGAGTCAAATCTTGGCAAGCAGATTTCATGCATCATTCTGCTGATGTATCTAATGCAGACATGGGCAGACTTCGGCCCTCCAGTTGTTTTGGACTTCAGCTCCTATAGTTTCTAACAGCTGGTAAACTGGCTGGAATTTCTGGGAGTTGAGTCTAAAACACAAACTGGTAGTGAGAGCAAACCACGAAATTCAAAAATGGCATACAAAATGGTCTGGGTGAGTGCACCTCTCAAAGCACAATGCTAAAGTCTCTATAACAGTGAAAGCTGAATATCTATCTTATACACACAAATTAATGCATAAAATAAATAAATGGGGAGAAGCAAGGTGAATATATTCAAAACATTTATCAAAAACACACTAGTATGCAATTACAATATGAGTATTACATGGGTACATAGTTCAAAATAATATATAAACAGAGCTCAAGGGCTGAAAAGCTAAACAAAACAGTACCCACGGAGGGTTCAATGTAATAAATCACAAATTCAATGTTTCATCAAATAATATTATATTGAATATCATATAATATCAAAGTCACAGAAAGACTTGCAGAATAAAACAGGGTATATATAACAAACCCTAAATGAAATCCCACGCAGGGGTTAATGCTGGTAACAATTCAATGTCCCTCGCAGGGGTTAATTCCACATATATCAATTCTTTGGCTTAAATAGCATGTAGTGAAATCATATATCATAAAGAGTCCGAAAATTATACTCATCCCAGGTGGGGAAAATAACGAATGCAGGACGCTGAGGAGTAATTAGTCCCCTCACGATGGATGGTTCAGGCCGGCGGAGGGAGCCATGCGTATTGAGAGGCCCAGAAGTCCGTTTCACCGGTAGTCCAGTTTTTCAAGGCAAATCAATATCGTCAGTATCTGTGAAATATAATCAAGTAAACCTAAGGTACAATAACCCAAAGTATTATATCATTGTAACAGGCAGAGTGAAAGGAATACATACCATGGTGAAGTATCATCTATAATATATAACCCAGGCGTAGTAGCCGATCATGGGTGACCCAAAGGTAACAGTAAGAGCACATGAAGGGGTATAAATGGATAAAGTGGGTTATGCAAATGAACTGAGGGGATTCGTCATTCAACCCGTTGGGCCATTCTGTGTCTAGGAGGATTGTCCACTTGATTTCAGCTGCTCTCAGTAGGTCATTAGTATGCTGGTAGGAGTTAGGTCTTATTTGCTGTAGGATCATGAGTTTTAAAGAGGAAGCCTCATGTTTCTTCTCCTTGCAGTGTTTATAGAACATAGAATCCTCAGAAGCTTTATGAATTTTACTTCTGTGTTCAATAAAAAACGGTCCGTACCTCCCTCGAAGTCATCCCCACGTAAATCAATGAGCACCCACAAGAGATCCCATAAATGACGGTTTAGAAGCGCAGGTCCCATAATCTCTGATTTTGAAAGATCTGTTTTTGGAAATACTGTAGATTTCTTTGTCTTGGGAGACATTGGCACATACAGAGCAATGGGAGCAGGGTTTCATGCCAGGACTCATGATGCTCCTAGTATTATTTTTTTATTATTATTATTTATTGCGATTTCTGCGCCGCCGACTCCCAAGGGCTCGCGGCGGCTCACATACTACTGGCTCAGCGCCAGAGAAACAGCATAAAAACATACAGCACAAGTAATACAACTTAAAAACAAATAATACAGTTAGAACAATTAAAACAGTTAAAATGGCAGATTACACAGCAGCGGTGTGAGGGCCTACTCCTCGAAGGCCTGCCTAAACAGATAAGTTTTGCAGGCCCGTCTGAAGGGAGTAGGTCCCTCAGGGCTCTGGCCGGCCGGGAGGGCGTTCCATAGCGTAGGAGCTATCACAGAGAACGCCCTCCGCGAGTAGATGTTAAACGGGCTAATTTGGCAGATGGAACTGCCAGCAAGTTGGCCTCTTCAGACCGCAGTGATCTCGGTGGGCAATATAGGGCGAGACGGTCCCTCAGATACGCTGGCCCCAGGCCGTGAATGGCCTTAAAGGTAAGAACCAGCACTTTGAAGGCGACCCGGTGCTCAATGGGCAGCCAGTGCAAATCCCGCAAGATTGGAGTTATTCGGCAGCCTGCTGGAACCCCAGACAGGAGCCGGGCGGCGGTGTTCTGCACCAGCTTGAGCTTCCGGATCGACGACATAGGCAGGCCAACGTAGAGCGCGTTACAGTAGTCCAGCCTCGAGATGACCGTGGCTTGGATCACCGTGGCTAGGTCGTTCCGGGAGAGATAGGGGGCCAGCCTCCTCGCCTGGCGGAGGTGGAAAAAGGCAGCCTTGCTGGCCATGGAGACCTGGGCCTCCATGGTCAGCTGGGAGTCCAGCTGGACGCCGAGGCTTTTCACTGACGGCGCTGGTTGTAGTGCCGCACCGTCCAGGGTCGGAAGCCGGGCACCCATCCCGCCCGGATGGCCCAGCCACAAGATTTCCGTCTTCGCCGGATTCACCCTCAACCTACTGGCTCGCAGCCATCCAGTGACGGCTTCAAGGCAATGTTGGAAATTATCGGGGACGGACTCCGGCCTGCCCCCCATCCTCAGAATGAGCTGAGTGTCATCGGCATACTGGTGACAGGTCAGCCCATAACTAGTAGGTGGTCTGTGTCCATGAGAGTGTACTACTAAGTCTTTGACATTGCGGGTGCGCTTGTGAGCAATTAAAGGAAATGTGGATAAACCCGGGATGTCCTTCAAAAGAGGCCAATATTGTTTAACTATCTTCGCCAGGCAATTGGAATGGGGTGTATATGTAATAGGCCACACTATTCTATTTACAGGTTCATTCTTTTTAGTAGTAAACAGAGATGATCTGGGATGGTTTTCCGCTGAATAAAGGCCTTTCATTTGTTCCTACCCCCCTTTGCAATGACCACACCATTAGAAGAGACCTTGCGAAGCTTTTCCGCACTGTGAGACTCAAGGAATTTTTTGCATCTTCTCAAGATACTGGCATTATTCCTTCCAAATTTAAACCACGCAGTACCTTTGTCCCACCGAACCCTTCCAACAACATCAGGGTTTTTGAATCCATGATACTTAAAGACATCAAGAAGATTAACCACAAGACGGATCGTAGGGGAGCCAATCTGACCCCCTCGGACATTTCCTTACTCCATAATCTGGGCAATAATGCCACTATTACCATTAAAGGGGCAACTAAAGGTGGAGCCGTCGTCATTCAGGATACCACCTTATACAATGCAGAAGTTATGCGCCAACTTAATAATCCGCGATACTATCGAAAACTCCGCAATGATCCAACCAAAACATATGCATCCACCATCAGGAATGTTATACAAGAAGCGATTGCAGATGGCCACATTGATGACAACACTGGGAAATTCCTCATACAAGACCATCCTAAAATACCTTCCCTATATTGTTTGCCAAAGATTCATAAAGATTTGAATAATCCTCCTGGTCGCCCAATTTTAGCCGGCTGCGGCGGAGTCCTGGAACCCCTTGCCCAATTTTTGGATTATTACCTACAACCCATAGTCTGGAAAACTCCAGCATTCCTGAGAGACACTACCCATTTCATTTCAAAGGTAGAAGACTTCGCTCTAGAACCCGGTGATCATTTAATTACCATGGATGTAGTCTCTCTTTTATACAAATATCCCGATTCCAGACCTTAGAGATGTAGTAGAGAACGTTTTCTATAATGCGGAATCCACTGACCAGCCGCATCCTGGCTTTCTGATGGCCCTATTCGATCTTGTTAGTGATTACAATTACTTTCAATTTTTGGACGATTATTATCTTCAGATTCACGGAATTTCCATGGGGCTTAGTTGCGCCCCTGCCTGGCAAACATCTTCATGGCACATCTTGAAGACAAATTCATATTTTCTCGAACTCACAACCGCTTCTCGGCCCAAGTTAAACTATACAGCCGTTTATAGATGATTTATTCCTGATTCTGCATCATGATACTAATATTGCTGATTTCCTGGAATGGATGGACACCTGGCACCCGTCATTATCATTTACAGCTACCACAAGTACTCAAACTGTGAATTTCCTTGATGTGACCGTCATGAATGTCAATCAAAAATTAAAAATAAGGGATTATAGGAAGACTGTAAAGAAAAATAGTTATTTACATTTCTCGAGTCATCACACTCATGCTTTACGCTATAATCTCCCATTCTCTCAATTTCTTCGCATCAAAAGGAATTCTTCATTCGGGGACGATTATGCACAAGCAGCAGACACATTAACATCGGATTTCATGGAGAGAGGATACCCGGCCACCATCATACAGAAAGCCAGGACACGGGCGGAAAACCATCCCAGATCATCTCTGTTTACTACTAAAAGAATGAACCTGTAAATAGAATAGTGTGGCCTATTACATATACACCCCATTCCAATTGCCTGGCGAAGATAGTTAAACAATATTGGCCTCTTTTGAAGGACATCCCGGGTTTATCCACATTTCCTTTAATTGCTCACAAGCGCACCCGCAATGTCAAAGACTTAGTACACTCTCATGGACACAGACCACCTACTAGGAGCATCATGAGTCCTGGCATGAAACCCTGCTCCCATTGCTCTGTATGTGCCAATGTCTCCCAAGACAAAGAAATCTACAGTATTTCCAAAAACAGATCTTTCAAAATCAGAGATTATGGGACCTGCGCTTCTAAATCCGTCATTTATGGGATCTCTTGTGGGTGCTCATTGATTTACGTGGGGATGACTTCGAGGGAGGTACGGACCCGTTTTATTGAACACAGAAGTAAAATTCATAAAGCTTCTGAGGATTCTATGTTCTATAAACACTGCAAGGAGAAGAAACATGAGGCTTCCTCTTTAAAACTCATGATCCTACAGCAAATAAGACCTAACTCCTACCAGCATACTAATGACCTACTGAGAGCAGCTGAAATCAAGTGGACAATCCTCCTTGACACAGAATGGCCCAACGGGTTGAATGACGTAATCCCCCTCAGTTCATTTGCATAACCCACTTTATCCATTTATACCCCTTCATGTGCTCTTACTGTTACCTTTGGGTCACCCATGATCGGCTACTACGCCTGGGTTATATATTATAGATGATACTTCACCATGGTATGTATTCCTTTCACTCTGCCTGTTACAATGATATAATACTTTGGGTTATTGTACCTTAGGTTTACTTGATTATATTTCACAGATACTGGACGCATATTGATTTGCCTTGAAAAAACTGGACTACCGGTGAAACGGACTTCTGGGCCTCTCAATACGCATGGCGACTCCGTTGGCCTGAACCATCCATCGTGAGGGGACTAATTACTCCTCAGCGTCCTGCATTCGTTATTTTCCCCACCTGGGATGAGTATAATTTTCGGACTCTTTATGATATATGATTTCACTACATGCTATTTAAGCCAAAGAATTGATATATGTGGAATTAACCCCTGCGAGGACATTGAATTGTTACCAGCATTAACCCCTGCGTGGGATTTCATTTAGGGTTTGTTATATATACCCTGTTTTATTCTGCAAGTCTTTCTGTGACTTTGATATTATATGATATTCAATATAATATTATTTGATGAAACATTGAATTTGTGATTTATTACATTGAACCCTCCGTGGGTACTGTTTTGTTTAGTTTACATAGTTCGAAACACATAGCATATAACATAAGTAAGAGCACAAGCTGATGAATAGAGTGCAACACATATGGTATAGATCCACATGAAATAATAAACAGAACTGGTGTGCATATGCAGTGGAAATGGTACACAAATAAAGCATTGGGTCAGCACATATTATACCTATATCGCATTCAGATACAAGTGCTAGTGCCCTTGGGTGTGTTGGTGAATGCAAATAGCCAGGCAAATGCCTGGGAATGCAAAGCAGTCAAGCCGCGGCTTCTCCGGCGCTTGTAGCGGGAAAGTTTGTTTTGCTTCTAGCAGGAGGTGGGACACAGTGTTTTGAAGTGTCCTGGGCCTACACCTAAGGTTGGGGGTCCAAAAACTCTCTGTAGGTACTCACTCAGGGTACGGGACACGCGAGGTGGCGAGCCGCGGGGTCCCGGGATTCAACAGGCTCGTAGCCGTAAAGTAAAGTAAAGCAAACGTCGCAAGCTGCTGCAAACGAAAATCTCGTCGCAAGGATGGCGCGAGGTTTCCTCGTCGTAGCAGGGAACCTCTGCTAGTGTAGTGGAGCACACAAGGCAATGGAGCTTCACACCAATGGTGGAAGCCTTGCCAACGGCTTAAAGTGTCTTGGCACCATAGCATTTTGCCGTTTCGCGGGTTTCCGCTTCTTCAGGGCAATTGTGGAGTGGCTACACAAGTGTCAAGCAGCGGAGCGTTCCTAAGATAAGCAATATAATGCGTGGGTTAGCATAACTAAAAGGCAAGCTAAGGGGGAACACAGGCTTCCTGTCCACATACATACCGTGGCGGGTTTTCACCAGGGCCTCACAAATGAAAGGATCCTGTAAGGCTGGATTCAGCAATTGGGACACATGGAGTCTAAAACACATGGAGGGCTGAAGTTTTCCTATGCCTGATCTAATGTAACATGTCTTCTGATGTGAACCGTGCAAAGTTATTGTGTGTATTGAGTTGCCTTTATGTATTTTATATTTATTTTTGCTTATTCAGTGAGCTTCTCAGTGCTATATCTTAGTGACTTTCTCTTCTAGAAAAAATCCATTGGTCTACGTAGCTTAATGTACGACATAACACCGTGGTATGACCATCCTTCCCAATGGCTTCACACATTATGTCAAGTACCCGAAATCAACAATAACTTATGCCCCCCTTATCTGAAGAGACTCAATATCCATGTTTCACTTTACCCACATTCCACCCTCCTCGGAAGTGTTCATGAGGTTCTTTAACTTCTCCAGTGCAACCTTTCTGACCCAGGTATTATCAGAATACACTGTTTGTTATCATCCATGGTTTCAGGCATCCATACAGATTCTTGGAATGTATGCCCCATGGATATAGGGGAGTCATACTGTGAAGTAAATGTATGTCTGTTCCATGCAGCAGCCTGTCTTTCCCACAAAATAATTAAGAGGAAGGGTTGTAGATCAAGTACCATGCTTCCCCATAAGAGTTTGTTTCCTGCTAGTCTCCTCCCCAAAAAGAATTAAACCTTGCCACATACCTTTTTTGCTGTGTACCAGCATAACATAGTCTAATTTTTCATAAAGTTAGCATTCATCTTGCTTGTCAAGATCAGAGATGGAATGGATTTTTGAAAACTGATGTTGCTTCTGAAAATATAGTGTATCATATTTGAATATTTAATTAAAAGCATACTTAATTCTCCCTGTGCTGTGCATGACCCCAATCCAAATGCAAATTTTAACTAAAAAAAGGCTGGTTGAATCAGTGAGCTTTACATAGTTGCTGACATATCTTTGAGCAGTTAATGCACTGAGTCTCTTGGTTTGGGCAGTATTTGAATGTAAGTCTCTGGCTGGAGATAGGCATCCGTAGGAGTCTATCTGAAAAAGCAATAGACAATTCTTATAGGGGTAAAGAGGTAAAGAGCTGTTTATTTTGAGGATACCAAATAAAAATTAGTTTTCTGCCTTTGTTTTTAAATTAAACTCATTATACAAAGCAGCTGGCCTGGATGATCTACGGATGGAACAAATTAAGAACTTTGGTCCAAAAGCAAGGTGCTGACTGCTGGAGCTGATGAACTACATCCTGTCAGATCCCCAAAATCTGGAGGAAAGCAAGAATCATAGCCATCCTGAAACCAGGCAAAGACCGTAATGATCCAAAAAACTATAGACCAACCTCCTTGTTGTGCCATCATTACAAAGTTCTGGAGAGACTTATTTGGCATAGAATTGTGGAAAAATAGACCCATTTCTGATTCCACAGCAAGCTGGCTTCAGGAAAGGCAAAAGCTGTACATCGCAAGTGCTGAACCTGACTCAGCACATAAAAGATGGCTTTGAAAAGCAGCAGATCACAGGAGCTGTCTTCATAGACCTGTCAACGGCTTATGATACTGTAAACCAGTGTTTTTCAACCTTTTTTGAGCCGCGGCACATTTTTTACATTTACAAAATCCTGGGGCACACCACCAACCAAAATGACACAAAATGACACTAACACAGTCATACATCTAGTTAATATGTTTTTAAATGTAGTAATAGTGGTAAACCTAAATACGAAAACGTACCCGGTCCTCAGGGAAGCCGACTGGAAAGAGAGCAGCCAGATGGAAGCACACTCTTGAGGCAGAGAGTTCCACTGCTGAACAGCTCTCACAGTCAGGAAGTTCTTCCTAATGTTCACCCTCCTAAATTAGTCTTTTGTGTAAAAAAGAGCTTGTTCTGTAGAGACCAGAAATGTTATTCCTCCATCAGATGTTACTGTTGACCCGAGCTCATAATAAAAAGTTTTATTAAACCATCTTACAAAATAGTGCAGTCCCAGAAGGCTCTATAAGGGAACTTCCAAACCAGTATTGTGAGCCATGAATTGGATACAACCATATTCTTGATGACTTTAAACAGAATTTGCTAGGCCAATTGTTGTTGTCCTGAATATATTTTGTAAATCTGACGTTGTATCTTTTTTCTGTAGATTTGACCCAAGCACCATGAAAAAAGAAGTGTAAGATATCATCATGATTGGAGGACTATTCATTTATAACCACAAGGGGGAGGTTTTAATTTCTCGAGTCTACAGAGATGACATTGGGTAAGTACTTGACCACATCTTCATCCTGCTTTCATTCTGCACTCAAACCCTGTGTCTTGTAATTTGTGAGCTGTTGCTTTAATTGTTTGTGCATGTGAAGACTGTGTGCTAGCCATTGCATCCAGGCTGTGTCCATACCGCTACATCTCCTGGTATGTATTGTCTTGTATCATTCCCTGGCAGTGGCCGTGAAGGCATCATTGGTGAAAACAGCTTTTCTGTCTGGATTCTACTTGGAAAAGTTCTTCAGAAAGATTATGAAACTGCATAGAAACTGAATAGTGAAACTTTGAGTCCAAATGGAAGTAAATTCTTCAGTTTCTTGGTTGGGCTCTGGCATCTCAGAAGTTTTTGTTTTCCATTTTGAGACGTTGCAGCAGTTTAATTATTTTGGATGTGGTTAACAGCAGTGTTACATTCATGTCTGGTCTGGAAAAGATAGCACATACAAAGCAAGCTAATTCTACAAATACAGATCTATCTTAACGACTTCAATGCTAAGATGGGTATTATCTTTTATCTTAAAGAAGAATACTGTAGATGGATATTGCTTGTTTGGGCTATATCTATAATTGTAGGAAAGAAAAAATGAAGGAATTGCTTTGATACTGAAAAAGGGAAGTACCTGCAGTTTTGGTATTACTCTAGAAACCAGGATGTTCAAGAAATCTACAGGATAGTTGTATTTTTAAGCTCAAGATTTGGCTTTAATGTGACATCTAGGTATATTTTTGTTCACATTTCTGAGTGCCTATTTGCTGCGGCAGAGAATAATTTCATAACTCCCTAGAAATAGCAACTTTGGAAAAGGACTCAGAAACCAGTGAGTCCTTGTGTTCTTCTCTCTAGCTTAAGGTAATTTACTGGTACTTGCATCATAAAATTCCAGGATTAGACCCAATGAGTTATCTTGTAAGCAGCAGCTAAGGAAGTATAGCAGATGCTGGGTCCAGTTTTTCAGAGGTCAAACATTAAAAATGGTCAGAGGTCCATTTCTGATTTTGCAAATACATATTTTTCATGTCAAATTGTGCAAGAGAGCCCTGAAGCCTATTTGAAAGGTGAATGACCTCTCCTGGAAGTTTAACATGAGGCAGCCGATCCTCTAACCAGAAGAAGGGAAACACGAGGGATGAAAAGCTGGGAAAACAGACTCGGTGGATATATGCAGGCCCATAGCTGCATCTTGCCAATGCCTTGTTATCAATCTTCATTGCTAAAGGGTGGTGGCATTCGCATTGTTATGCTTGCCAAGCCTCCTGTGCCTTCCATATTTCTGCTGTTATGTACTAACCATGAGATAAAGCAACATGAAGCCTTTCTGTTAAAATAGGAGTGTTGGGTTATATACGTGCATGGCATGAAATAACTGTTTAACTAGAAGACTGGACAAATGCGTAAACTGCAAGACTTAACCCTGTGTAATCACAAATATGTAGCTAGCTCTTCAGCTCGTTTTTCGAGGAACAGCTGGCCCGGTTCCTCTTTTCTTCTATTGTCTAGTCTTCTGACAAATTGAGTTGTTAGCTACTTAGGAAATTCTTCCCTATATCAACAGCAGTCTTCTGTTCATTTAACTCAGTTTCCTGCTTATCAGTTACAGAACGTTGATTCATCATTAGTCTTTCTTGTGGTCCATACTTAGCCTCTTCTGTGTTTAGTCTTTAGCCTTATCTGCTGTATGTTAGGGTGGATGAGCTTTGAACCTTTAAGTGATTGGTCAGACTCTTAAAAGTTGTGAAATACTATTACAACACAAACTGAAGTTTTGAAACACATCATTTCAACGTTGAAATATTCCTACTACTACCATAGAAAAACATAGTTTATTAGATTATTTTTGTATTGCTTTCCTTATAAATATCCAAGAATAATTTGCTCTTTAGGCATTTTCTATAATGTGTCTTCATGTAGATCCTTTTCCAGTAAATCTTGTTAGATAATATAACATATATAGGCATGATAATCTCAATTTAAGTCTTACTTCTTGGAAGTGTCACTTCATTCCATGAAGAAGGCAGTGTTATGTGATTTGTGGGAGGATTTAAAGTGTTTATAACCTGTCTCTTCTGTAAGCATAATGAAAGTAACTTCTTGAGGCTAAACCTTTGATTTGGCCTTAGGTAACTTTTCTGCAGTCAGCTTATGAGGCATGTCCAGCAGTGAGATATATTGTTTACTATGCCCTTTACTGGATTGTGTGAAAACACCCTAATCTTGCTTTATAGCTTTGGAGACTTCACTTTAAATCTAAGAATTTGGCATCTAAAAGCTAAATATGGCTTCAAAATATTGCACATTTTCACAGAAGAGAAGTTCAGGTGGTACTTACTGCTTGGTGCCTAGATATGTCCATATTTACTAATATTGGCTGTGGGTTGCTCACAGCCGAATTCTGGAAGACAGAGAGTGTTTTGTCTTTCTGCCAATAGCATGTCTACCTGCCTGCATGAGCTTAGAGTTTCAGTATAACTTCTTCAGCTGTTTTGTGCTGTCATCACTACACAACACATCAATTCTCTTTTCAGAGGTGCCTTGCAGAAGGGGGAATAAATAAATGGCTTTCAGAAATCTTGATATTTCTATTTTTAATTGCTTCGCTGCTTAGGAGTTGGGAACCCATAGCATTTATGCCGAGCTTCAAATGCTTTCATGGAGCAGCATGTGTCTGCCTGAAGTTTGGGGGAGAGAGAAAGCAAAGACTCTGTGAACTGCATGATTTCAGACAGTTGGGGTGGGAAGGATCTATATGTAGGCATATCTCAGCCTGGCATGTAAAAATCAGACACAGCCCTGGATACTAATTTCTGAGAGTTGAAAGCACTGTTTTGTATAGTTATGTAATATGTTGCATGAATCAGCATCTTCTAATGATTTGAATGCTGGACTAGGATTCTGGGAGATCAGGGTTCAAATCTCTGCATATCTATGGAAAGTCAACGTGTGACCTTGGGTAGATCACACTCTCAGTCTTCTATGCCGACAGTAGCAAACCTCTGAATAAATTATGACAAGAATACCCTGTGAAAAGATTTCCAAAGGTTTGCCTTGACTTGAAGGCACAGAAAAACATTTTATTCCTCCAAACCATCTATGGAAAAGTGGATTGGAGTATATTTCATTGAAGATGGCTGCATCCATGATTAGATTGTTAAATGCCAGGAGCAGACTGATGATTAAACCTTGCCTTTAAGCATTGTATTTCTTAAACAGTTGTTGTAGTAAAAACAGTTGCCAGCTCAGTCTTGGGTTGAATGATCGTGTTAAGAGATGTGCATACCTGCCTAACATATGTTAATATAATGCTGTTGATGAATTCTTTCCAAGCAAAGAGAACTTTCTTTGGCCTGATTATGGGAAACTAAGTAACAACATGATCTCAGTGTTATTCAGAGGGCAGGATTATCGAGGGAACCTATTACTGTCTCTCTGTCTCTCATCACTTTGAACAGCAATTCTCATATGACATTCCAGGTGTCACTGATGCAACACTGGTCATAATTCCAAGCCCAAGTGACACTGCTGCTTCATTCTACACGTATATTAGCAGGCCAACATGATGGTTGCTTCAATTGCTCTTATAGGATATGAAAAAAAATCACAATTGGTATTAAAAGACTGACAGGAATGCCTTGCTACTAATTGTGTTGCTTTAAGCTATACAAAAGGTGGAATTACAACTTGTTGTACATGCTACAGCTTCTGTTCTGCGCTTTCAAGTCATTTCTGATTGTGACAAGTTGAAGGCAAACCTATCACAGGATTTTCTTTGTTCAGAGGGAATTTCCCTTTGCCTTCCTCTGAAAGGGAGTGACTTGCCCAAAATCACCTAGTAGGTTTCCATGATTAGGCTGAGGTTCAACTCTGGTTTCTAGATTCAAACACCAATGCTTAGTTCACTATCCCATTCTAATTGTAGGCCCCAAATCCCTAATCTCATAGGTAAATTTAGTACCTAAATAATTTGGTTTTTGGATATTGATGTCGTATGCCTCTTTCACTCAACAAAAGCGGATAAAATTCCTGCACATGGCCGATTTCTGTGGTCACGTTTGCATGTCAAAGAATGGTTTTTAATATATTTATGGAGCATATCGGCTACATATTGCTTACATTGTCTTTAGTTTATCAAAAGATAGATAAGGGAAATTGTGTCCATTCTATTTAGGCTACTGTGAAGATCTGTTACATTCATCAGTCATTAGTTTCCACGTTAGATTTGTAGCCAGATACAGAAAACTAGGAAATTCATAAGTCTACAGCCAACTTGAATTCACACACACACAGAATCATTACTGCTGTTTTAGGTCTCTTTCAGTAGTTTTTAGGCCCTTATTAGAAACATTTCTCTCTGTGTTGCGTTTAGGACAGCTTCCAGTTTTGTTACCAGTTGTCTCCTTTAGGCTCAACTTGGGAAAATATATTTGTCACTAATGTTGTAACTGAATGCGTGGACTACAGCCTCCAGGGTATATGAAATCATTTTAAAGAAGAATAAGTGATACCACAGACCGCTACATCCTGGGCCTGCATCTAGTTGGCTTGTGTAACTACAGACATAATGAACAATCTGTCACAGTAATTTACTCTTGCGTATTGAAAGATGCTGCATTCAGCATCACATAAATAGTGAATTTATATCCTTAGACTGCTATTTGCTGTCTTTAAAGACGGTAATGTTCCCTATTACAATAGCATGGTGCAGTGTAATGCTGTGTTTATTTTTTTGGTGGGGGGGGGTGTTATTTCTTCACAATTGAACCTACAATTGCAGTAGCAATTAAAACAATCTTGGAGGCAAGGACAAGGTAGATTGTGTTTTAGTAGGGAGCACTTAGATTTGGGAAACAGCCACATCTGATTGAACTTGCAAAATCCTGTCAAATGTTTGCTTAGCTGTGTGTTCAAGCTAGGGGGGAAATATACAAACGAAGAGGTATCTTTGTTGACCCTAAGACAGATTCCAAAGTTTGTGTTGTACCAAACGCTTTAGACAGCTATGCAGAAATGTACAAATCCCAGCAGGCTTTCAAAATTAAGGGGTTTTTTTTTGTCAGGCAAATATATATCTTAAAAGCATGCCAGGGATGTGGATGGGAAGAAAGTGCATTAACTAGTCAAACCAACCCTCCAGGTATAGTTAAAGCACCACTTCCAAGTTTCCAGAACGGATCATTTTAAAACTAGAATAAGCCATGTAACTATGTAGACTGCAAATTGTCTTCACATGGTATGAAAAGAATGACCTGCAGACTATTAGACTCATCAGACCACATCCTGAGTTACCTGGTCCCTTCTGAAACAAGACAATAAAATTGATGTAGTCATGTGAGACTACTAACGACTGCAATGAAACATCAATCTAATTTCCATCAGGCGTGGAACCCAGAGATTCCTTTGTAGGAAGAGAACAGTGTGTTCTTCAGGTTGTTTTTGTTGTCTGGTCTGGAGATGCACCACAGACGCTGGTTGACACTTAGCAAGTCAGTAGATGCCAATTTGAATTGCTTTACCTTTTGTTGGCATGAATATTCTTGTTTCAAGATGGTGTAACACTTCCAACACTGTAGCATTCCACTGCAGAGCTGCTAAATTTAGCATTCTCTAGAACATAAAACATGCAACAGTAACCAAGAAAAAATGTACACCCTCTATTCAAAGAAATTACTTTTATTGGCATTTCAATACCTCGGGATTTTTTCAAAGCTGTTTAACATATGGGCCTTCTTTCCAAAAGAATAGTAATTGTTAGTTCCCAGAAACTCTTATGTAGAAACTGACAATCCAAAATCCTTGACATTTCTTCTTCTTGATATCTTTAAGAGTTGAGGACGTTCAAATTTCTGCCATTAGGTCTCAAAATAATTAAAGCAAAACCACTCTTAGGTAAGCTATCCTTCTCTTTATGTTTGACCAATTGCTAATCCAAACCATTACTTCTTTGGCACCTTTGGTGAAGCATAGCGTGCAGTTGCCCCATGACCACAAGCCAGATTGCTCCATTAATACTGTTAAGCCTTGTATCTTTAACTCTTCTCTAGAAGCTTCTTTGCTGCCACTGCCTAGGTACTTAAGTGCCACTCTAAATCTTTTTAATGGGTGATAGTCGCTGTCTGTTGTCTGTCTTTTTATTTTGGATTCATTGTGCTTTGTGTGTATGTGTGTTTTCTAACCTTTCTCTTGTTGCTGTCACTCCTCCTTTCTTCGCTGGCGTCATTTCTGTTCATCCCATCTCATTGGCTGCTGTAGCAATAGGTAAGAGATTAATGGCAGGATGTAACGGGCACTGCAACGTGGGGGAACTATTGTATCGAGTCAAGTTTAACCATAAGATAACATTAATGCAACATTGGGACAAAAGTACAAATAGTCTAATACAGGTCACAAATGAACACATTAGCATTACACTGTAACAATTAATATGTAGAGCTGCTGTGTTACTTATTCGGGTTAGTGTGATCATAACGGAGCTGGTGTTACCCCTTAAGCTTTTCCCATTCGTATTTAGATTATTGTAGTTCAAGAGATTCATTACATAGAAAAACTCTAGATATGAAGGGTATTTTATTACCATAGGATCTGTCATATTTGCTGCTACATGTTGAATAGTATACTCTGGCAGTTGCATGCATTATGAGAAATTGCACATTTCAGCACATGAAAGCATTACATGGCAAATGGAAGACATCGCTATTGTTTTCCAAGGCTGCTTTCTCAGAACCAAGTAGTTACATTTGTCCAACTAGGTATTCTAGCTCGAAAAGAATCAATATGTTACCTGGGTGAACTCTCTCATGTATGGTATCATTCAGGATATAATCTGTTCTACTTTTTGATCAAAGTTTATTTATTTATTTATTATAGTATTTATATTCTGCCCTTCTCACCCTGCAGGAGACTCAGGGTGGATTACAATGCACATATAATTAATAATAATAAAACTTCATTTCTAACCCGCATTCATCTCCCCGGAGGGGACTCAGAGCGGCTTACATGGGGCCGTGCCCGAACAACACATCATAAAATATCAACAGCATAGTTAGTAAACATTCAATGCCAGTTAGACACACAACATATATAGACCGGCAAAGAGAGCTTTCCTGGCTCGATTCTGGCCACAGGGGGAGCTGCTGCTTCACCGTCCATTGTGACACCGAGTCCTTTGATGGAGTACTTCCTCATTCTTCTGCATGCTGCTGGAAGGTTTTATGGCATCGTAAATTAGTTAAATTAGCCTCCCCGCAAAAAGTGGTATTTAAATTTCCTACTTGACAGATGCAACTGTCTTTCGGATTGCATAGATTGACAGCAAGCTAGACGAATGGCAGGAAGCTCACTATGACCCCGGCTGGCTTCGAACTCATGACCTTTTGGTCAGTAATGATTAAATGCAGTTGGCTCCCCAGCTGGCTGTGCCACAGCCCTGTCCTCAAGTTTTCCTCAAGAAGTAGATTCCTTGCCCTGGTTCCATTTCTGAACCTGATTTCCCTCCTTCCCTGTTCCATCACAGTGTTACTTATAGCAGTGCTTTTCAACTTGTGGTACAGTATGACCCACTTATCCACATATTCAATATCCACAGTTTCACTTACCTCTGCTCCAAAAGTATTGTTCCCCCTTTCCTGAGGTGCTTGTGGGCATCTCTAGGACCTCAGGGGCAATTCTGTGTTAAGTTTCTGTCCCACTTACAGTGCTACCCTAGTTTTCAGGTATTGGTGAAGCGGGGGACTTGGAACATATACCTTTGACTATTGAAGTTGTTAGGTGCCACAGTACCATCTGTTGAAAAACCTGGTTTACAACTAGAATAGATGTAAGTTTTTGTTTAATACTCAAGCTTAGGACATTCTGTTGGCTATATATGTCATCAGACTTAATATTCTAAATTCAAAGGAACAAATGAACATTCCAATGGCTGTGAACTAGGTTTTTGTTTCTTCTACAGAACTACAGGTAGACAACTTGGTAGTGTGGTGTATAACTCACTGTTCCTTAATATTTTTGGCCTCTCAGTTTTGTTAAGCTATCATATGTCAATCCTACAGGCGGAATGCAGTGGATGCCTTCCGAGTCAATGTCATCCATGCACGGCAGCAGGTGCGCTCACCTGTCACCAACATTGCCCGAACCAGTTTCTTCCATGTCAAACGTTCCAACATCTGGCTGGCTGCTGTCACCAAGCAAAATGTCAACGCTGCCATGGTCTTTGAGTTCCTCTACAAGATGTGTGATGTGATGACTGCCTATTTTGGAAAAATCAGTGAAGAAAACATCAAGAACAACTTTGTTCTCATCTATGAGCTTCTGGATGGTGAGAATGAATTATTCTGACTATATTTTGGGACTTTGGTTAATAAAAGGTGTCCGGAAATGACATTATGTGGTTGCCTGTACAGGATAGGATGCACAGGCATTCTTAGCAGACACATGACATACTGTTGGTTTAAACCAACGGTCCTCAAACTTTTTAAACGGAGCCAGTTCACTGTCCCTCAGACTGTTGGAGGGCCGGACTATAGTCTTGTTTTCTTTCTTTTTTAAAAAAGCTGTGATCAAATTCCTATGCACACTGCACATATCTTATTTTGAAGTAAAAAAAAACCCCAACTAATTTCAAAGTAAGAGCCTCACAATTAAACAGGAAATAACACTTTCAAACCAGCAACAGATTTTTGTTCTCCAGTTTGGTTACAGAGTGTGATTCCAGGTGGAAAGGTCTGACCAAAGCAGGAGATCAGAAGAGAAGGACTTTATTATGATGATGTTTATTTATACACCACTTTTTGTCTCCACAAGGAGATTGTGGACCCTTCCAGGCAGGCCCTATATCCCAGGATCTGGTCTCAGGTTTTCTTCTTCAAACTGGATTATATGAGTCTGCACTGCCAGATAACCTGGGATAAACAGAAAACCTAGGATCAGATCAAGGGATATAGGCCCTGTCTGGAAGGGCTTTCGAAGGGCTCTTCCAAACAGCCATATAACCCAGAATATCGAGGCAGATAATCCACAATATATGCTTTGAACTGCATTATGTGCTTTGAACTAAATTTATATTGCCATATAAACCATTTCAGTGTGGATTTTGTACAGCTGTGTGGAAGGGGGACAAAGCAGTAGAGGTGAAGAGATGGAGGGAGGGCTGGATGGTGAAGGGAGGCTTTGGGGCTGCCTATTGGCTGCACAGAAGAAAGGGATATAAAAAGAAGAGAGAGGGAGAGAAAAAAGAGGGAGAAAGAGAGAAGAGAGAAATTAGGGAAAAAGAAAAAGGGCAAGAGGAGAGACTGAAACGGGGAGAAAGAGAGAGAGTGTGTGTAAGGGGGAGACAGAAAGAACAAAAGGAGCTCTGCGTTAGTAGAGGAAAGGCTTATTCCACTGAGAGGGAGATCTCCTCGGCGGGCCAGATAAATGCCCTTGACGGGCTGCATGTGGCCCCCGGGCCGTAGTTTTGGCGCCCCTGGTTTAAACATTCCAGTATCTACACAGTTATCATTGCAATTGTTTTCATTTTGTACTGAAGTTAAAATAAAGTGATGCAGCTAGCAAAATGAAGGGATGAGGATAGCTAAGTACAAGCCTTCTCTACAGTTTCCCCTTGTACTTCTGAAAAAAAATAAAGGCATGGAGTGTTTGTTGACCTCTCACAGGTACATATGTCTGCCTGCTAAATGTGAAGATTTACGGCCAAAAATTCAATGTGCTGTAAGTCATGTTCAGAACTGGGTTGCAGACTGAAAATCTAATGTTAATTTTATGATGGGTCTCCATGGCAAGACACTTATTATATTGAATTCTGCTTTCTGAACAAAACACTAGAATGCATTACCCCAATGATTTTCAAATTTGTTAGGGTTGTACTTGGTACTCTACCTTCACCTGATACATCTTTATATGATTAGATATTCTATATATGCTTAATTCCAGTATGCTTATCCAGTTTTGTTACTTTTATGCTGCAGAAAAATGTTCACCAACCCGAGTATATTTGCTCTAACAAGAACCCCAAAGATGAGGACAGGTTTCAGTTAAAAATCACTGTTAGACTGTCACTTTACTGAATAATAGTAACTTCTTTAGTGACACTGTCTTAATAGACCCGGAACATGCTGTGGATGTAAACCATCTAATATTTCCATGCTTAGCCTTCCCCTTGCTTTTATTTACTATTTGAAAAGGTTAGTGAACTAAGAGATTAGTATAGTCCAGTGCAAACACTATTTTAATTTGTTGTCGAAGGCTTCCATGGCCAGAATCACTGGGTTGTTGTGAGTTTTCTGGGCTGTATGTCCATGTTCCAGAAGCATTTTCTCCTGATTTTTGCCCTGGCTGATTGCTGCCTGGGGAATCCTTTGCTGGGAGGTGTTAGCTGGCCCTAATTTATTTTTTAAAAACCCTCTAAAATCGGGACATTAAATAAAGAGGAACACTGAAAAAGCAGGGGAATTCCAGACATGAATCAATCAGGGCCAGCTAACATCTCCCAACAAAGGATTCCCCAAGATAGTAACCAGTCAGACTTTGAAGCTGCAAGGCCATTAAATGCTAATCAATGTGGTCATTTGCAACATTCACACTTGCCTCAAGCAGACAAGAGCTCTTTCTCTCACCTCGCACATTATTTCACAGATATATAAACCTTACTTGCTTAGTTTCTAACAGAACCCTTAACCTCTGAGGATGCCTGTCATAGCTGTGGGCGAAACGTCAGGGGAGAATGCTTCTGGAACATGGCCATACGGCCCAGAAAACTCACAGCAACCCACTATTTTAATTCTTAATGTTGTTTTTAGATCATTAGAAGTGTTCTCAAACTTTTATTGTGATTTAATCTCTGCTTACCAACATGCTATTTTGAGCATGTTATAATGAGGTTCCAGGAAATACTGATCGTAATGTCTCGAAATTCATAAACATCCCTTCAGCTCTTAAGGAAAGCTGCTTCAGGAGAAGAAGAAAGTTACTGATTTGCATCTTGCCGCAGGCTAAAGGAAAACCTATTCATAAGCGCAGCGTCACACTGTCTTAATGTTGCAGGTCTGGATCAGGATCCCGAGAGGCTTAGTTCTCCCCTCTCCTGGAGTGGGCATCTAATGGCAGTTTTCTTTTCCCCAAGCTTGGCTGATCGGCCTACCTGCCCTGCGACACTTGCTACTCTGCTGTTGTTTTTTTAGGTTTTGATTTTTATGCTATCCTCATGCGAAAATCAAAACCTAAAGAAAATGCTGCAAAGATAGATTATTCTGCTGCTGTTGGATTGCCCTGCTTCAGAGCAGGTTCCCTTGGATGCCTGGAGTCCATGCTCTTAAACATTTTTCTTGTCATAATTCCTGCTGATTAAAGGGTATCTTGACAATAATAGCCTCTGATGGGATCACTCTCAAATGTGACAAGATTCATTGTTTGGAACCTCCTTAGTAAATTGTGGGTACGGTTGTTGTGTGAATGTTGGTTGCTGTTCATAAGCCAGTCATTCTGGGATCATCTTTCCCTGATAATTTTTTAACACTTCTATAGAAATCCTGGACTTTGGTTACCCTCAGAATTCCGAGACAGGAGCACTGAAAACATTCATCACCCAGCAAGGAATCAAGAGCCAGGTAAAGGCAAAGAGAAGTCTGTGCATTGACTGTGCTCTAAATGTTTTAAGGAGACTTGTTCATTGACATAACTTCATCTTTATAAGTTAGAACATAGCTTAGTACAGAAAGGAAACGTGGACATGCAGCTCCCAGAGGCTGTAGCCCAGCCCTACTTCATCTGCTATACATACGGCATTTAAAAAAATAATCAGATTCTCACAATTCAACGAAATCTCCATGGTCACCTTTTCCCCACACTTATTTTGTGTAGGTAGGTGAATAGAGAGATTCTCAATGTAATCACTTGGCTTGAATATTAGCTGCCTCTTTCACAGTTCCAAAAAGGCATGGCCCATGTTCCAGATCACCGGCTTGTGTGCCTATCGCTAGGCAACCTTTGAGCCTGGTAATTGAGGTGTTAGCTTTTGCATTCTAGGTACAGTAAATCTCAATGGTTTTTGCAATTGTAACAACACAAACAGAAGCACTAAATAAAAGCTGTGCTACCTCTCTACTAGGCCTGTCTTATGGGAAAACTTGAGGAAAACATTTCAGTGGAAGGGCATAAATGGCATGCATAGAATGTTTTGGGGCTGGTTATGGGTAAATGTTGACAATAGAAGTCTAGCATTGCAGTCTGGATTGTACTTCCAAAAAGCTATTTTTAGATGGCTTGCCAGGGATTGGCTGTAGTACGCTTATCTGAAACAGATAAGATATGAAGAGCAGAGCGATGGAAGTGGAAGACTGCTACATTAACTTCGTGACTCGACTTAAGTTCTGCACAACTTGTACTAATCCTCTTGTGAACTTTTCGTAGTGCAATTTGAAGCAGCCCTAGATCACCTGAACTTGCTGGAAGTACCAATATAGAGTATGTGCTGTAGCTGAAGAGAGGTGTTCTAGAGTAATTATCAGTGTATCAGGCGAATGTGTCTATCATCATTTTCATGTAAGTCTGCTACCTAAGGATAAAGGATGACAAGCAACAAATAGAAGTCTGCTTGTTCATTTGTGAGGAAGCTTGTACTATTTAGACTTTTTTCTACAGGATTATATCAATTCATTTAAGTCAGGAGCAAAGTTAATGTGTGAAGGAGTCTCATTTTTCCAGAGTTTGCATCTCTACTGATGTCTGAATGTGAATTGTTCTTCCTTCCATGTTCTTACATGGAGATAGTGTAGAGGCAACCATAACATCATGTGAGAAATGAATACTTCATCACATGCTAACTTAATCTGGGTACCTTGAGTGATCCTGCAAGAGGTGTCCCTCTGTTCTATATTGAAATTATCCACATTTCTAGACCTCCAGTTTCTTCTCAACTTGATTCTGGTAGAAGATAATTTGGGAAAAGTTGCTACCAGCCTGTTTCTGGTAATGGTTTCCTTTCCATGTTTTTTGAAGGGTGATAAATATCCCTTTTAGGTTTCTAAATGTGACTGTTGCGTTGATGGTTCAGTCTACACAAAACAGCCTGTATATAACTACATGAGTATTTTTGCTGCCTGGTTTCTTAATGGCCTCTTGATTGTGCAAGAGGCCATTGAGAATATACAAATGGGGATAATCTAAAAAGTTTGTACAGTGCTTCCACCAGTCATTACTTTCCTTTCTGCATAATTTATAGAGGAGTCTTGCAACAGGTCACAAATCCGACAAATTTCCTCACAATCAAATGCTTTTGGGCTAATCTTGATGCCTTCAGTCCCATTTCCTGGTAGAAGTGAAGTTTACTTTTTGAGGAAGTTTTTAGGGCCAGATGTGAAAGCTGTTTTCTACATTTTCGTAACTGAACAGGAAAAGGGTGTTGTCTCTTTACAATAGCTAAAGTTGCTGAGTTTGAGAGATGATTCAAGCATTTCCTTGATCCTGCATTCCTGCTCAGACTGCCTTTTACTCATTTATACATTGCTAGAGGAATCTAGCTTCAGGATCAAAAAATGTCTGTTTTAGTGGAGTTAATTCTCATTTCTGAATGTAATACACTGAGGGACCTGACTTCCTTTCCCTTCCTCTTCCCTCCATGGGGTCGTAGGCCACTTACTAAGCAGCTAAAACCTTCCAACTTCATTCAGTTGCTAAGGCCTGAACAACTTGATATTTAAGTGTGGGTTAGCAGTAGCCTAGTGGAAGATGCTGTCTTCCAGCTGTGAAATGAAGAGCTACCCTTCAACAGGGTCTTTTCAGCTGCTTGAAATAAACAGATAGATAGATATTTATACAAACAAAATGGAACATCACCAACTTAAGCAATACCAAAATGCTCTCTGTACATGTTAAAAATTGATAGAGATCCAGAGTGCAAGAGTTCCATCAGGGTATGGTCCGTTGTGTTACTCAGATGGTAGACTTGGAGAAGGAGACCAGAGGTGGAGACCTCCAAGAAAGTGTAGATTCAGCAAGCCTTAAAAGTAACTGACTCAAATTCTTAACATCTCAATGTGTTCTAAAAAGTCTCACATCATTCCATTATGTTTAATAACAAGATTCTTTGGATCTGTACTCCCAACACTTATGGAGTTGAATACCGAGCGATAATAGTGACCTGCTGTTTCTGGTGAATTCAGAAAACCTTGGCTATTTGGCTTTTGCCTAGTTTCTTATAACATCTAACAAGGACAACTAAAATGAATATAGTCCTGTTCTGTGCAAAATAGATAAAATTAATGCCAAAGGATTGTCATTGCTGTTGATGCCCTGTGTAGATTTCCCTTAAAATCCAAGTAGAGAAGCTGTTGCAAGCTGGAGAGAACAGGGCAGGAGTATTGTAGCTTTGTCATTTTTGTTTAAGTGTAACATGGACTCAGAAGGAGAGTAATCCCAAGGGTATGAGAACATTGCAATTAGTCACAATAATTGCCCATAGGAACTGGAATAATGGTTGGCTAGAATACTGAAGGGAATCCGTAGTATGAAGAGAAGAGTAGTATGATGTCATGCATCCTGTTTATTATATTAAATAATGGATTGAACCATAACTTGGAGGATTGATTTCCCCTCCTCATGTTGTGTTATTCCTCCAGAAAATGTGACATTTGAAGGTAGAGGCTTGTGGTGATGGTAACCTAGCAAAGCTTCTGGTATATCAGACATTAGTTGTACAGTTGATTAATATATTGTCCAGTTCTTTGTGCTCTGAAAAGCTGATAATGGTTCTACATTGTTACTGAGTGGGCCAAAGCAATAGGAGATTTTGACTGGAAGTTTAGTGCCTGATAAATCAACTAATAAACCTGTCTGGTTTGAATTAACATACTGCCCCCATGCTATAGAATCAAATCCTGTGTGAATGTTCACATGGTCCTGAGTGTCATAAAATTGTAATGAAAACATATCTATCTTCCATTTGAAGTGCTTCCTTCAAATAGTAGGAGCTTGCATAAGGCAGAGGCCTTGGTGTAGTCTACCAGGCTTAGTGAGCCTTAGTAGTACTACTTAGATTATCTCCCCACTTGGTGATGAGTCTACTCTTGTTTAATTGAGCAGAATACCCTTTCCTTCAGGCTTGTTAGTACAGCAGATGAAAAGCTTTGTAGTGCCTGTGATTGTCTCAAGCCTAATGCTCATCTTTCTCCCTCCTCCCCTTCTATTGACCTGCTTGCCTCCTAACCCGTGTGTTTGCTGCGCTTGCCGCTATACATCTGTTTTTCCGCTTTCTGCGCGTGACTGGACCTGCCTATAGCACCAGGTAGGAGAACAAGCTGTGCTTCCCAACTACCCCTTAGTGTGATCTCTTAAGAAAACTGATGTTGTACAGAGTTCTGAATTGGGACCCAGTTGACTACCCTAGTGCATGAATGACATAACCTATTGTGGGTGGGAAACTAATAATTGGGAGGTAGGAGCAAGTATTGTTGTCCTGGCATAACTACATCTCCAAATTGTTTCGCCCCTTTCTGCTGCTCCCAGTTTATGCCTGTTTCCATGGCATTTGGGAGGGTAGAACTTCCCTTTAATTATAGCAAACATGTTTCCTAACCTGGTGAGGTTGGAAATTTTGAAATCCGAAGGCCTCAGTATTTTTGTCATACAAATTAATTACCCCAACTAGTAGAGCATAATGTACTTCACACTGGTAGTACATTACCTAATGTGGTATTTGTGGCAGAAATGGCTTACTGTTGCATATATTTGGTGGGAGTAGTACATTCCAGTATTTAAGAGTTTGTGAAGTTGTTCCTGACCTAAGAATGGACCATCCCCCCCCCCCCTTTCAGACTAAGGAAGAACAGTCTCAGATTACTAGCCAAGTGACTGGTCAGATCGGTTGGAGGCGTGAAGGCATCAAATACCGCCGCAATGAACTCTTCCTGGATGTCCTGGAAAGTGTGAACTTGCTAATGTCACCACAAGGTAAGCAGGGCAGAGTGCTTTCCCACATCATTAAATTTAAAGATGATTTAAGACACGTTCCCTTCCACTTAGCTGTACTACACCATTTGTACTTCTCTTGTTCCAGGTCAGGTACTGAGTGCCCATGTCTCTGGCAGGGTAGTGATGAAAAGCTATCTCAGTGGGATGCCAGAGTGCAAGTTTGGCATGAATGACAAAATTGTCATTGAGAAACAAGGCAAAGGGACTGCAGATGAAACAGGGAAAAGGTAAGATGGGGAGATATGGCTTCAGGTTTCAGTTGATATGGCAAGATTATGTGTAAATATAAGTACTTCTCTGCCCTCTTCCGATCTCCTCAACAAAATATGGGAAAATGCTCTTGCTTTTCTATGGAAATGTTGTTTTGTTATCCTGCTTTGATAGACTGTTCTTATCATGCGAGGTTGATTATCTAGCCTTGCTGCTGCCACCTCAAAGTTTCTGAAGGGTGGAAGTGAAGTGTAGAAATCATTTATTTCAACTTCAGTTACCAACAAAGCTTCATTGTAGTTCAGCTTGTTTTCCCATGTTGTTAGTTTGGTTGGTGAATAAGCTATTCTTTTCTAGATCTTCATATATGCCATAAGTCTGGAAATCAAAAGAGCCATTAAATTTCTTCCCCTCTCCCCTGCCTCTAACTATGTTAGACAATCGTATGTTGCATAATAGCCATTTGTGGGGCTAAAGATTGGGATGAGGGGGAATGGTGCTGCATTCAACATTTGTCTACTCCCCTTTCATGTGCTAACATCAACCAAAGTATAGTAGTGTATGGGGCTCTTGAAGATTCTCTTATTTGAAATGGATCACCTGAGTTTGTGTAGGTATCTCTAAGGCCCTCCTTACTCCCTCCTAACCATCTTTTTTTTTACTGAATTCTTTTTTTTTCTTTTGTGTTCTGCTGACTCCAGTGAAACAGGAAGGTAGATAACTTGCTTACTGCTGTATGCACGCACTCTTCTCCCCTTCCCCATCTGATTTGCTTGGTGTGACTTGTGCATGTGCCACCATTTTTAGACACTTCCACACAGGTCACGCCTGTGATTGAAGGCTGAGCTGCCACTTGCTTTTCCTGGGAACGAAACCTGTTTGGAGTGTTGCATTCCCATCCAGCTGACACAGGAGCAGGCCTGAGTCAGCTGGGTGATGTTCTTCAGGCTTCATCATAGGGATGACTATAACTCGTAAAGGCTGCAGTTGGCTTCTTGTATTAGTTCCGTAGTGAGATAGTACAGGAACCCCTCACTCCTTTCAGGGTGCAAAAGCAAAAGAGGAACCTTTTAGGAGACGCTAACATAAAAGTAGTCTCTTGTGGTGAGGCCTCTCTTCAAAATCTGTTCTGAGGACTCAGGTTTCCAGACCTTGGGTCAGAGCCACCAGTCATTCAAACTCATCAGGTTATTAATTGATGAAACTTTGTCTTCTTGTCCCCTTGAAATGATAGATCCATATTGTGCTCTAGGCTCCCTTGCTAAAGCAGCAATTTCAATACCTTTGTGGGATGGCTTAATTTTCAAATAGAAGAGGAGAATATAAATGTGTTGTATGTCCCTTCAGATTTCTTGTTATCTTATGATGACCCATGAGTTTCACAGAGTTTTCTTAGACGAAGAATACTCTGAGGTGGGTTTACCAGTTCTTGTCTGTGAAATATAGCCTACAGCATCTGGGAGACATTGGTGGTCTCCCATTCAAGTCCTAACCAGTTCTGGCTCTGCTTAGCTTCCAGGATCTGGTGCCTTTAGGGTATTTTGGCCATACACTTCATCTTTGAAAAGGAGTGGGTTAAATACAAGAGACACACTCTCCAAGTCAAGCCTTTATTTTCAGCCAGAAGTAAAGGTCTGAGTATCCATCCAGCATCCCCTTAAAACACAGCATCAACATGCGTACAAAGGAAGTTGCTTCTTTTGCCCATTCTGTATCTTGGGTCTCACTTCAAAACCCTGTAAAACTCTGCTGTACTTCAATGTTTGAGTCCTTTACTTGCTGCCATTCAACACATGCCCTTGGCAAAAGAGGTATAGTAAGATTTTGCTGATATTGTGTTGTTTCTGAACTTTTGTCTTTATAAGCAGAAGGATTATCCTGCCATTCAGCGCAGAGGCTGAGATAAATAACCAAACTGGATGCATAATAAGTGCCCATTTCAGGGGCTAAATATTGGCATCTCTGAGAGGCAATATCTTCTGCTTCTCAGAGTCATTGCAGCTACATCTAACTGCAGAAGAAAGAAGTTGAAGAGTGCCTCTGATTTGTGTTATGTACATTTCTGAACAGAAAGTTTCCCTGTATCCCTCCCAGAATACCCTTTGAAAAGGAAAGGTTTTGAGCAGGGATGTCCTGCTCTGCAGCCTGCCAAATACATGCTGTAGGCAGAACAGAAGTGAACTTGTGTGTAGTTCCCCCCAGTGGACAACAGCAAATATGTCCCTCTCTTGTGTCTTCGGGGGCAAGCAGCCTTGTGGGCTGAAGGGGATAGATTGAGTCCCGTAGTGGCAGGTCTCTGGCTTGCTCTCCCTCCCTGCCTCTGTTGCTTCATGACTGAGCCCACGTTGGCAGAGCGCTGTCAGCAGACTAGTCGTTGCAACAGGGAGCCTGAACACTGCTGCACTTGCCCACCCCTTCTCCCAAAGGCACCCTGGCACCAACCCCTGGTGATAGTTCTCCCTTCTGTTTTTGTTCCATAGTGGGAAACAGTCAATTGCTATTGACGACTGCACCTTCCATCAATGCGTGAGGCTCAGCAAGTTTGATTCGGAGCGGAGTATTAGCTTCATACCCCCAGATGGAGAGTTTGAACTAATGAGGTATGGGACTTGGATGCCAGTAGCTCTTGATTATGGTAGCAGGCTTTCCATGTCATGCAAAGCATTGTGTACCTGCTCACTCTAACACTGAGTAGGCAAGCCACATTGTCATTTTTGTTACTCCTAGTAACATCTAGCGTGCAAGACGTTTTTATTCCAGCAGGCTTTTGGGGTCTGATTTGGTTAACCAGCTGTAAATAGTTTTATAGTTTTTAGCAAAGAGCTTAATTTTTTCGGTTGTTTTAAAGTGTGTTTTTATACTCTCTGTAAGCCGTCCTGAGCCCTCAGGGAAAGATGGCATACAAAACTGAATAAATAAATAAATAAATAAACAAATAAATAAATAAATAAATAAATAAATAAAATGTTCAAAACAGTCCCATCTCAGTTATGCATAAAATGATAAAGAAGATGGTGGGTGGATGCCACCTCCCAAAACATCTTTTCAGATCATAGCACACCATAGAAATGGCTCCTTTTGAGGGAACTTTTCCATCTCTAAAAAACATTGACCAATTTGTAATGTAAAGTAAGAAGAATGTTATTTGTCAAAATCAAAGTAAGGAGCTATGGAAACCAACATGCTGTTGAAAGATGTTGACAGGTGAAGTGATCAAGTGCAAATATTTAAAGTTAAGGCCAAAACACAGCTTCAGAATATTGACTCATTTTATCCCTCTCACATAGCTGATTTGACACGATGGTATCCATCTTACTTTCTATAATTTGATATGTGGGATGTCTAGCATCGATTAATATTTATAGTTACGACTACAAATAGACACAGCTTTATCCTTTCAAGCACAAGACCAAAGAAATTCTGATGGAAATATCCAGTAGATATGGGAACAGTAATGACCCAAATTATGAATGCTTTCTATAGAGTAAACACCTGCTTATCATCTACATATAGTATAAGAAAATCATCAAGCTACATTAAATAGACCACTGAATAGCATTGCATCTGTAAAACTCAGGCAGTATTACAGTTCTGTGCATAATTGAAATGGATGCATCTATTTCTTTCCATATAGTACTGGCGTATTTCCCCTCCATCCCCATAAAAGGTATTCATTCCTGTCCTCCAGGTACCGAACCACTAAGGACATTATCCTGCCCTTCCGAGTGATCCCCCTGGTACGGGAGGTGGGCCGCACCAAGCTGGAGGTGAAAGTTGTGATCAAGTCCAACTTCAAGCCTTCGCTCTTGGCTCAGAAGATAGAGGTAAGGTTGGCATAGATGTGGAGCACATTCCAGAGGGAGCAGGATGGCTGCAGGAATGTATGTGAGGAGAATGTATGTGAGAAGCTCTTGGCTGTGTAGGCACTTTTGGTGTCAGATACAAACTGCTCTGAAGCATTTCCCTTTGCATAACAGAGGTGCCATAGCTCACTCATCCAAAGTTGGTATTGGTATTTTGGCTGAGGAAA
Source organism: Anolis apletophallus (assembly GCA_030556195.1). NCBI lineage: Eukaryota > Metazoa > Chordata > Lepidosauria > Squamata > Anolidae > Anolis > Anolis apletophallus. Next base: position 10,684,562 of record JARBWK010000010.1, read on the forward strand.
CTTAACTGCAGTCATTTCTGGCCATGACTTCTTAGTAAAAGCTTTTCACTCTGGAACACGGTCTTCTCCCATTTATTTATTTATTTATTTAAAACTTTTATATCCCGATCTTCTCACCTCCGAAGAGGGACTCAGACTGGCCTCACAGCAAGAATTCAATGCAGTTGCTAAAAATTAAAACATCATATAACCATACAAAGTTAAAATACATATAAATAAAATGCATATAGATAAAATACATTCAAGCCAAATCGCCAGATAAAATCAAATTCAACTCAGTCCAATATATGTGGTCATTCACTTTATCCATAAACAACCTCGGTCCTTATTCTGGGAATGCTTCCTTCCAAAGCCAGGATTTTACCTGCCTCCTAAAGGACAGGAGGGAGGGGGCAGATCTAATCTCACTCGGGAGAGAGTTTGATAGCCGAGGGGCCACCACAAAGAAGGCCCTGTCTCTCATTCCCACCAGACTCACTTGCGAAGGTGGCGGGACCGAGAGCAGGGCCTCTCCGGAAGATCTTAGCATCCTTGATGGTTCGTAGGGGAGAACACGTTTGGACCGGTAAACTGGTCCGGAACCGTATAGGGATTTATACGTTAAAACCAGCACATAAGCCTGCCAGGAATCTGAGATATTTAGAGGAGGCCCTGTTGTGTATCCCAGCACTTCATGGAATTAGACTGCCATGTACCTGCCATGGGTCTTCATCTTTGGCAACTGACTGTGGAACTCCCTGCCGAAGAAAGTAAGTGGGGCCCTGTCTCTTTTTAGTTCCTGGCAGGCAGTTCAAGCAGTGCTGTTCCTCGTGGCATTCAGTATTTGAAACTGCTATTTTAACTGTTAGAAAACTGGATTTTAGGATTGTTTTCAGGAGATATTGAAGAGCAAGTTAATGTGTTTTTAATCTTTGTATTGTCATAATTGATATTTATTTGTTCATTGCATTGGGAGCCTTTGTGGGCAGGGAGGTGATACAAAAGCGCTACATCAAATAATAAAATATAGCAGACTCTCCACCTTTTGTGCATATTGGGGGCATTGGCCCCCCATGAGAATCGAAAAAAAATCACAAATTGAATGGGAAAACCCACTTTTTTTAACCCAAGAGTATGTCTCTCTAGGACTTACTTGCTCCTCTAGGGTGACTCTGTCAACTTCCACTAGAAGCTGACAATTAAATCGCACTGGAGGACCTAGAGATTCTTAGAGAAGTGTTCTTTCTAGGAATCTCTAGGTCCTCCTGATTGACTCCATGGTCAACCTGTGATGAAAGTTGACCATAGAGGTATTCTCAAGGACCTAAAATTTCCTAGAAGGATCATATTAATAACAATGGCAGGTGATCAGATCCACAAAAGTTAAACTTGCAGATGTGAAGGACCAGCTAAATAGTCTCGGCATGCTGGTGATAAGTTGAAAGACTTCTTTTTAAAAATAATAATAATAATAACTTCCTTGTCTGGGTGTAAGTTTCTTTCTGGGTTTTTCGGGCATTCTTTTTATTTTCCTCTTTTATGTATGGAGCTGTCCACTTCTGGTGTGAGAGAATTGGCACCCGGATGTCCCTGGCTGAGAAGCTGGAGCTGACAGATGGGAGCTCACCCCGCTCCGCTGATTCGAACTGCCGATCTTTTGGTCAGCAGTTCCGCCAGCATAAGGGTTTAACCCACTGCGCCACCAGGGATTCACTTTGCTGGTACAAACAGACAGATGAGATTCCTTGACCTTTTCTCTTCCAGGTGCGAATCCCAACCCCCCTGAACACCAGTGGAGTGCAAGTCATCTGCATGAAAGGGAAGGCGAAATACAAGGCCAGCGAGAATGCCATTGTCTGGAAGTAAGTGGGAAGGCCTGGCACATTTCTTCAGCTGCTCATCTTGTGCTTCTCTTCTGATGGGGCTAGGGGCACATAGAGCTCTTGAGCAGGCTTTAGAAAGCATTTTCCTTTATTCTGAATGTTTAGAATTAAACGCATGGCTGGAATGAAGGAGTCCCAGATCAGCGCCGAGATTGAACTGCTTCCAACCAATGACAAGAAAAAATGGGCTCGGCCACCGATCTCCATGAACTTTGAGGTAGGAGACCGACATTGCCCTTCTCTAGATACTTAGTAAAGGAAATAAGATACTGCCATTTAGGGTATTGTCCTATCTTCAATAAGGGCAGGAGACATGCATTTAGACAGTTGCTGTAGAAGTGATAGGGTAAGGTATAGAAGATTGATTTATGCAATTTAAAAAAGTTTAGGAGATGAGTTTGAAGCATGTATTGTTCTTTGCTACTACCGTATTTGTATCTTTCTCCCTCCACTATCCTGCTGTACCTCACATCCTGCTTCTTATCTGGAAGTCTCTATCCGTAATCCCTTCATGGGGATCTCTTGCAAGCTCTTAATCGACCTTCTTGGTCAGAGATGGATAGAAACCAATGTCAATCCACCACAAGTGAAAAGAACATAGATAAAATGACACTGTAGATATTCCACCTGAACATGAGGAAGAACTTTCTGACTGTGAGAAGTGTTCAGCAGTGGAGCTCTCTGCCCTGGAGTGTGGTAGAGGCTCCTTCTTTGGAGACTTTTAAACATAGGCTGGATGGCCATCTGTCAAGGGTGCTTTGAATGTGATTTTCCTGCTTGGGAGGGGGTTGGACTGGATGGCCCACTAGGTCGCTTCCAACTCAAGGATTCTCTGATGCTATGGTGTTAATGAAAACATTTTAGAGTTCTATTTATCATGTCAGAAGCGAACCAAAGGTACAGTTGTAATGTATTTAGAAACACAAGCAAAGTTGGCTTTGCACTAAATGTCATTTGACCAGTAGCTGGTCACTTGGAGTGCCTCTGATGTTGCTATAAGAAGATCCTCCATTGTGCATGTGGCAGGGCTCAGATTGTATTGTAGTCAGTGGTCTGTGGTTTGCGCTTCACACTCACATGTCGCAGACTCCACTTTGTAGCCCCATTTCTTAAGGTTAGCTCTGCATCTTGTGGTGCCAGAGCACAGTCTGTTCAGCGCTTTCTGTGTGCCCAGGAGGGAGTTTCTCATCTGGTATCAGCTACTGATTGAGTTTCTGGGTTTTAGCCTGCCACTTTTGGACTCCCCCTTGCTGAGGTGTTCCTGCGAGATTTCTATTGATCTTAGAAAGATTTCTAAGATTTCTATTGATCTTAGAAATCTATTTATTGATTTAAGGCGTTGGCGTGCTGACATGCTGACGATCATGCCATTCTAGAGTTAATGCTGGAGTTAAGAGGCTTTGGAATTGTATTGGAAGTAGAATTGCTCATTTCCATTAAGACATTCTTGCTTTTCATGATGGTCAACTGATTCACACATCTTCCTGTGGTTGAAAGTTCATCAGAATAGTTTTAGGGAAGACACCAGAACTGCAAGTGACCTGCATGGTCCGAGCCTTTCCCCCATCTTCTGCTTCTCCATAACAGTTGTAAAATCAGCCAATAGATCTAGAAATAAATAAAACTTAAACAGAGGATGGATAGCCATCTGTCGGGGGTGCTTTGAATGCTATTTTCCTGCTTTTTGGCAGGGGGTTGGACCGGATGGCCCACAAGGTCTCTCCTCCAACTCTATGATTCTAAGGTTATAAAAAGTAAGATCTTCAGGAGGTGTTTAGGTGTTAGGAGATTGCTGCTTCGGTCAGCTTTTGTTTCTATTGACTTCTCTGCAAAATTTCCATTCTCATCCTCTTTTTCCCCTCCTTCTTGATGCAGGTCCCATTTGCACCCTCAGGGCTGAAGGTTCGCTACCTGAAAGTCTTTGAGCCAAAGCTGAACTATAGTGACCATGATGTGATCAAATGGGTGAGGTATATTGGCAGGAGTGGGATCTACGAGACGAGGTGCTAGCCCTCTGCAGCCGACTGGCTCCCTCCTCTTCCTCCCAGCCTCCCTCGGTCTCAAAAGTACAGCTGAAGAGCATTTCGTGGCCCCTCCTCCGTACAGAGGCTGGAAGCTGGACTCCTGCAGCTCCTCTCTGAAAAAAGGACCCTGGCATCTGCTTTGGTTTCCGTTACTTATTGGAGTTGCAGCTGAAGCCAGGTGCCTCTTGCTTCTGTCCCAGGTATAAAAGGGCCCATCTAACCAACTCCCCCTTGTGGTCATTCTAGGGAACATCCACCTTGTGATAACCCCCTCCCCACCTCTTCTGTTGTCACTACTTGCATCATATCCTAGTATTTCTGGAAGTTCTTGTGCACATGTACTAGTAGAATAGACCTCAGAACCATAGGCTGGACAAACCTTGAGTTAATTCTGGCTCCTGTAAAAGCTGTTGCTGTTGTGATTGTTGCTATGCAGCAAGAGTGAGGCTCACCATTTTCCCACATCCCTTTTTCCTTTGGTTTCTCTCCCCCTCCTTAACACAGAACCCAGTCTAAGAAGGTTAGTCACTAAAAGGCCAAGTGTTGGCTTCTCCTCTTTGGTCCAGGAATGGTAGCGCAACACTTCACGGCCGTAGAAGGCATGGTTCTTTGAGCACTGACAACCACTGACAAAGCCAGCCCCTTCCTCCCATTTTCAGTCCACCCCAAACCACGAAAACCCAAACCTGACAGCCATTTGAAAGCAAATTGACCTTGTCAGTGCACTGCACAGGATTTGTTGTCTCATTTGGCCAGTAAATTATTCTTCTCCTACATTATTTTCTCAACCTTTTCATCTCCCCCAGTCACACTTAATGCTTTGTTCTACCAAAAGCTTTTGATTGGATCAATAGAAATGCTGCTGCAGCCCACAATCTTTTGCTTCTGATATAGTGTGGTCTCCCATTTTGTACACTTGTGATTTGTCCAGTTCTAAACCCAATAAAATATGTAGAACCAGCTGATTTGTGAGTGGTGGTCTTACTGGAAAGGCTCTCAGGTACAGGCCTCGCTCGACTTCTGCCACCTCGTCTGTAAGCTGAAAATGCAGCACCCCACACACCTGACATGTGCAAACCAGAGAGTGGCCTGGAGCCCAAAGTCAAACCATGTTTCTAAAGCAGGCATGGGCAAACTTTGGCCCTCCAGGTGTTTTGGACTTTAACTCCCACAATTCCTAACACCATGTGGACTTGGAATGATGGGAATTGCAACGCAACAGCACTTGTGGCTCTGAGGTTGGGAGAAGGTGAAAAGAAATGTTGAAGTCTAGACATCATATCCATAAGCCTTGTAGCAAAATCCAAACCACGCTTTCTTTACTAAACAGAACACTGCAACCTTCTAGATGTTACTGTATCCCAACTCCCATCATCTCTAGTCATGATGATTAATGATGAATACAGGATCTGCAGTCCAGCATCTGGAAGGCCACATAAAATCACACAGAGGGCCACATTCGGGCAGTAAACCTTGAGTTTAACAGATGTGACGGGTCATCCCCATTTCTATAAAGCCAGTGTTATGTATCTATATGGATTCACTGGAAAGCTCTCTAATGTCTGAGCACACACTGATTCTAGCAGTCTTGGTTCCTCATTGCACAGCTTTTAAGCGAAAGCTGGAAGCCATCAAACTGAAACTTCAATCTTCAGTTGACTCTTGAGTAACACGCTTAGAGACTAAAATCTTGTACAGAGCTTAACAGATGTTGCATACATGCTGTGATATCTTGGGAGGTTTAATTGCCTTGGATCAACCTGGTCTTGGACTAGTTTTTTAAATTTAAAAATTTATATGAGTGAATTCACTATATAAGCTTTCCAGTACTAAGAATTGAACCCTGCTGTGATGCACCCCCCCTGGGTTGAGACCCTGCCAACAAACAAATGAGAGCCCAAGTAATAAAGCATGTAGTTGGCCTTAGTAGCCAAACATTGTTTCTAATGACCAGCAAGAATATACAGGACCCCTTTACCTTTGTACCCAGCATTGAACACACATATTTCCAATGCAAGTACTGAAGGGAAGGGCTAACTGCCCATATGCCATTTTTCACTGTAAACCTGTGGCTGTTTTCAGAAAATGGTTGATTGTCTTCTGTGGTAACCAGTAGTACCTGTGTTCAAAGTGCAAGGGTTTCAGGGAGTGGGAGCTCATTGTTTCCTTGAGATTTTGCTTCATTCAGTAGTTCTTCAGTTCTGCATTCTTGCATGGCAGGGGGTTACATTATACAGCCCTACACATTCTCTTCCAGTTTTACAATTCTAGCCTGACATTGCACAAACCAGGACTTTCTGTTGGGGTTTAAGGACAAAGAATACACTTTGAATGTGCATTGTTGACAAGCGGTGGAGTTTGTCCACAACTGAAGGTATTTGGGGGAAGAAGCATTTTCACAGTGAGAAATGGTGCCCCCGCAAGGATGCTTTAACAGCAATAGGGGAGTGTCAAGAGGGAGGATATACTACAGGTGGCCCAGTCTAGAACCGACTATATGGGATGGGCAGCTTTGCATATGGGGAGCGTGAGAGTAATGAAAGCCATGTAGCAGAGCTGGGCAGAGTCTAAGAGTGACACACCTGTTCTTTTCAGAGTTCTGGACAGCTTTCCTATAGCATTGCAGCTGCCATTTGGGGAGAAAGGAAGTGACTTTGTTTCCCCAATCTGTCGGTTGGTGAAGGGATAATGGGACATATAATCCCATATATCCACAGTTAGCAGAGTAAAAACAGCAAAAAGTGTCTGATGGGTTATTGGCAAAGATAGAAGCAAAAAGAACAAAGTCTGGCTTTATATAAAAAAACACAAACTTTTATTTTCAACATATAGCTTTCAATAAACAAAAAAGCAATACCATGCTCTTTTAAATAGTCCGTGTAGATATTGAAAAAAAATCAAACAATGCAGTTCTTCAATATATTCTTCTACACAGTCTTTAGCAACAAGCATCTGTGTTACCATATCCGTGTTGTTGCAGCTCACGAATGCACTTCTTCAGATTACAGCATTCCAGCATTTCAGAAATACAGGATATCATTTACTCCAGACTTCAGCTTCCAAGCATTTAAATGCATTTCTTCAGTCTACAGTATTCCAGCATACCAGCATCACAGCAGTATATCAGCCAGGAACCTTCAGTTAGCACAATAGCCGACATAGACATTCAGAATCTGCAAAAGCCTTCTTCAGCATACACACACACACACACACAGTATGCACACTCCACGATACTCCCAACATATTTCTCCTTCACAGCAGCATCACAGCCACAGCCCCCAGCCACAAAGCTCAACTGTAACATAGAAGCTTTTATGCAAACACAGCTGCCACACCTTACTTGATTCAAGAAACACTCAGCTGCATCTATTCATTCTTAAACCAAAAGCCTTACTCCTGACATAAACTCAGAGAAACAGTTACACATAACTCAAACAATTGTTTTAAATCTTTACAGTCTGACACAATCAACTTTCGGAAAACTCTGAAAACCGAAATTTGGAAAGTCCTCAAAACTATTTTAGGTCCCCCCCAGATGCATTGTTCTTTGCAGTCAGGAGGTCTCACTGAACCCCACAAGGACTGCAAAACTCCTTCTGCAGCATTAAGAGGAGAAGCTCAAAAACTGCAGCTTGTTATTTCCTCACATTGGGGAAGGGGTGGCCGCTCTTGGTGTTGCCATTGCTAACACAGCACGAGCTGTTTCTGAAAAATCTATTTAAGGGTTATGCTGGCAGCCCATTTTCACTGCCGTATGTAAACCTATACTACTCCTTTGTTCCTCTTGTGACCCGGACAAATGAGTCATTCTGTTCCTGAGCAGGTACAGTTTTGGAAGCCTACAAAGCTGGTTCATGCTTTTGGCAGGAACCATCCACATCCTCTTTTCACAAGTTTGTGGCCTCCACGGACTAATTTAAGAAACATCTCAGTTGCGACTATAAACTCACTGTCTGGTGGGCCTCTTTTGCTTTGGCAAGGCTAATAGCGATGGTAGTCATGTTTGGAACTGATGAAACTGATAGGGAAGTGCCAGTACTGGGCACAACAGGGCAGGTTCCCACCAAGAGCATGAGCTGGCTCTACGACCTTCCAAATATGTAGCTGTACAGAATGACAGCCAGCTTGGTGAAGTGATCTGAATAAGTCTGGAGACCCCGGAATTGCACTGTGTCCAATTCTGGGCACCACAATTGAAGGGAGATGTTGACTCTAAGCTGGACTATGTACAGAGAAGGGCGACTATAATGATCAAGGGTCTGGAGAACAAGCCCCGTAAAGTGCGGCTTAAAGAGCTGGGCATGTTTAGCCTGCAGAAGAGAAGGCTGAGAGGAGACATGATAAGGGCCATGTATAAATATGTGAGGGGAAGTCCTAGGGAGGAGGGAGCAAGCTTTTTTTCTGCTGCCCTGAAGACTAGGATGCAATGAAACAATGGCTTCAAACTACAGGAAAGAAAAGATTTCATCTGAACATTAGAAAGAACTTCCTGACAGAGCTGTTCAGCAATGGAACTCTCTGCCCCGGAGAGTAGTGGAGGCTCCTTCTTTTGAGGTTTTTAAGCAGAGGCTGGATAGCCATCTGTCAGGGGTGCTTTGAATGCAATTTTCCTGTTTCTTGGCAGAATGGGGTTGGACTGGATAACTCACGAGGTCTCTTCTAATTCTATGACCCCCAACAAAGCCCAACTTACTCATGGAAACCCATAAAGCACCCTTAGGCCAGGGGTGCTCACACTTTTTCTGCATGTGAGCTACTTATAAAACAACCAAGTCAAAATGATCTACCTCCCCACTACTCAGCCATAAAAGCAAAATATTTGGAAATTTATTTCAGTGAGAGCCATATAATATATTTTAAGACTGAATTCAACTAAATGTGAGTATAATAAGCCCCTGAATTTATTCATAATAATAATGATGATAATATTCATTCAGCCTCTGCTACTACTACTAATAATAGTAACAACAACAACAATAGGTTCCTGGAGTAGAAGGAGACCTCCAAGGACCATCCAGTCCAACCTTCTGCCATAAGGGAAAAACACAATCAAAGCATTCCTCACAGATGGCCATTCAGCCTCTGATAATAATAGTAATAACAACAACAATGAGTTCCTAGAATAGGAGGAGACCTCCAAGGGCCATCCAGTCCAACCTTCTTCTGCACCTGGGCGGCGTTGGGAGCCTGCGGGGTGGGACTGAGCCTTCCTCCCGCCCTGCCTGCGATCTATCAGGACACCCTACGCGATCTACCAGTAGATCACGATCTACTTAATGAGCACCCCTGCCTTAGGCAAATAACACACTTTCATTCTTAGAGGGAACCCCTTTAGCCAAACCTGCCAATAAAACTTCATGATAGGTTTGCTTTAGTGCTGTCGCAAGTCGAAAATTATTTGAAGGCACACAACAACAAACAGGTGCAGTATAACATCGCTACTCAAACAAAACACTGTTAGAATCATAGACTAATAGAGTTGGAAGAGACCACATGGGCCATCTAGTCCAACCCCTTGCCATGCAGGAAAAGCAGAATCAAAGTACTCAGGGGCAAAGCAACCAGACCTTCCTCAACAGTTCTTGTCAGATCAAAAATAAAGAAATAAAATTCATTTACCAAGCGGGTTTTTTTTTGCAGTCATTCCTATACAGTGTCTGTGGCTCAGGGAATTGGTAGATCCTAGTCTTCCAAAGATAGCATCATTCTGCCAAGTCAGCGAGTAGAGAAGGAGCAAGCAGTAATGTGTATCAGCCAGGATAGTACAAGTCAGGGCTTGTTGTAGGGTGTTGACTCTGGCTCAGGTGCTTTTTTCTCTTACGGGAGCAAGAATTTTCCAAGCCGAGCATAATAAATGGCATACTGGTCTCCAAAAGCACTTTCTAGCTCTGTGCTGAGATCAACAAGCAGCATAGCAGTAGAGGATTTGCTCCGTCTTCCAGTGGTGGTTGAACTGCAAATTCCATCATCCGCCAATCATCAGTGGGGGATGACAGATTTGGCAGCTCAGCAATATCCGGAAAATCTCATGCTGCTCATCCTCACTATACAGGATTTGCAGTTAGATAGAAAAAAGGCACCAGCTATTGTCTGATCTTGGAAGCTAAGTAGGGTCAGCTCTGGCTAGTACTCAAATGAGAGACTGCCAAAAATGCTAGGGGCTATAGACTGCATTTCAAAGAGAGGAACTGCAAAACCATCTTTTAGTATTTCTTGCCTAAGAAAACCTTATTCATGGGGTTGCCATACGTTGGCAGACAACTTTAAGGTGTAATATTCTTGTGTTGGGAACGACTTGAGAAACTGCAAGTTGCTTCTGCTGTGAGAGAATTGTCCTTCTGCAAGGACGCTGCCCGGGGGACGCCCGGATGTTTTGATGTTTTACCATCCTTGTGGGAGGCTTCTCTCATGTCCCTGCATGGGGAGCTGGAGCTGACAGAGGGAGCTCATCTGTGCTCTCCCCAGATTTGAACCTCCAACCTGTTGGTCTTCAGGCCTGCCGGCACAAGGGTTTAACCCATTGCGCCACTGGAGGCTCCTACTTGAAGGTAATATACACAAAAACAAAGTGTGTGGAAAATTAGTGATGAGGACAAAGCAGGTGCCACCTTCTACTGAGACACATCTGCTTGAACATTGGAAATTGCTCTTCAGGATTTGGTAATAAGTCATTCCCAGACATGACTGAAGACTTAATATTGAACCAGAATACCTTAATTGCAAATTGTATGCTCCCTAATAGAAACTTTCTCCCCTTCATAGAGTTGAATTTTGTGGGAGAACGGCACCTCCTTCTGGCTGGATGGCAGCATCTACATTGCTATGTACATTGTAAACCTCTGCCCTCTGTACTATAGTCTTCCTGGCTAATGTGCCCCACATCTGGCGGTGGCGGGGGTTAGGGGGACAGCCCTCAACTGGCTGTCCTCCTTCCTCCAAAACCGCCTGCAGTGAGTGAAGTGGGGGGGGGAGGTCTCTGGGGGCTCCCCCTTACATTGCGGGGTCCCCCAGGGGGCCATCCTCTCCCCGCTGTTATTTAACATCTATATGCGACCACTCGCCCAATTGGTGCGGAGTTTCGGGCTGGAATGTCATCAGTACGCTGATGACACCCAGCTCGTTCTGAGGATGGACGCTGGGGCGGAATCTGTATCCAATAATGTCCAACTCTGCCTAGAAGCTGTAACTGGATTGCTGCGAGCCAGTAAGTTGAAGGTGAATCTGGCGAAGACGGAGATCTTGTGGTTGGGCTGCACGGGTAGGGAGGGGATCCAGTTGCCGAGTTTTGGAGCGTGGCACTATGCCCGCAGTCGTCAGTTAAGAGCCTTGGGGTCCGGCTGGACCCCCAGCTGTCTATGGAGGCACAGATTGCTTGTGCCTGCAAGACAGCTTTCTTCCACCTCCGGCAAGCTAGGCACCTGCCTCCTTCCTCTCTTTCCCGCTGCGACCTAGCCACGGTGATCCAAGCCACGGTCATCTCGAGGCTCGATTACTGTAACGCGCTATACATTGGCCTGCATCTGGTGGCGATTCGGAAACTTAAACTGGTGCAGAACGCGGCTGCACGCCTCCTGCTAGGAGCTGCCAGAACAGCGCACATAACACCTCTCCTACGCGAACTGCACTGGTTACTGATTGAGTTCCGAATCTCCTTCAATGTGTTAGTCTTGACTTTCAAGGCCTTACATGGTTTGGGGCCAGTGTACTTGAGGGAGCGGCTTACCCCATATGTACCCAGAAGATCACTGCGTTCAGAGGACCTCAACCTCCTCGAGATCCCTGATGCGAAATTATGTAGGTTGGCTAGCACTTGGCGGAGGGCATTTTCAGTGGCCACACCAACATTGTGGAACACCCTGCCAGCAGAAACGCAGGCCCTGCATGATCTGATGGCCTTCCGCAGGGACTGTAAGACCTGGTTATTCCGGCAGGCATTTGGCAATTGACTAACGCTCTGTAGAACAAACCTCTGATCACTTGTCGCGCCACGAACTGGCGCCCCCTTTCTTTCTGACCTTTCATGTTGTATTTTATTGTTAGGAATATTTTAATGTTGCTAAGATGTTTTAATGATGTTTTAATGATGTTGGGATGCTGTGCGATTGTGCGTTTTAATCTATGTAAACTGCTACGAGCTTCGGGAGATGCGGTCTATTAAATTTGAATTATAAATAAATAAATAAATAAAACTCTTACAGGCAATGCTCTCCATTTTAATGCCAGAATTATGTCTGGAATTGCGATTCTTGCAGTAAGGGAAGTACTTCCAGGGGTTGCAATAGCACCAGAACTATGAATGCCCTTACTGGCCTGGTCATAGGTTGTCTGCACTACATAATTACCTCAGTTTCATTCATACCACTATAACTGCTGGGGCTCAGTCCTGTGGAATTGTGGGATTTGTAGCTCTATTGACCATAGAGGTCTACTGCAGGTTAGACCAAGGATAGTAATCAGGAAGAACGTCAGATCTTCTTGGATTGCAAATCCAGTTCTTCCCTACCACGGGCTACACTAGCTAATGGCAATCTTGGAAGATGGAGATGATTTTCACCTATGGATTAGGTATTTTGAATGACTGGGATTGGTTAGGTACAGACACATGTGAGGCTTGGAGAAGACAGCAGAACTGCCCTGTTGGACCATTAACCTTGAGACAATCTAGCCCTGCCTTCTGGTGCTGGTTGCAGTTCTCCAGAGTGCTGATAGCAACTGACTTCTGTTCCTTTAATTTAGAACCAACTTTTCTCCCAACATGGAACCCAAAGCAGTTTACAGCACAGATTAAAAAAGAAAGTACCCACGCTGGCTCTCCATAGCATTACCTTTCTGTGATGGTAGGATTGTAATGCAAGAGGCCATGCTAAGAGTAGCAGTACTATTGGTAGGGTCTCCCATGTCAGACTGAGGAGCCACACTAAACATGCCAAACAACTACTGGGCAGGAATAAGATGACACTGACAAGTTTCTCTGAGAGGCAACAGAACTGGCACCATAACTAACACTTAAGACTGCGTAGGAAGAAGGATGGTAAACATTAGGCTTGTGTACCGATTTGGATTGGTCGGTTTTCTTTGTCCAATTCGGCATATTCGGTTTGCCAAGCTGGCCGTAACAGCAAGGGGCCAGCCACCATATTTGTTTCGGTTCCAACAGGACAGCAGCTGTCGAATACAGGTGGAATGCAGGAGGGAGGCAGCTGCTAGAAGGAGAAGCGGGAGGGGGACAAAGGCACCACTCAAGGCAGGGCAAAGAGAGGGGTAGGATAGCTCCAGGACGACCACCTGGGAAGTGGGAAGCAGCCTTGAAATGCCAAAGTTGCGTGTTGCAGGGAGAGAGTACGTGCCCGTCTGCAACACCTGTCTCCTCTAGAGCAGATATTGAGAAAAACTCAAAACAACTAGCACAATATTCAATAAATGGTATACAACAGTAATGCAGGGTCAGCTCATGCAATTGAAATCATAATCCAAGACTTACTGCATGTGTCCCAAAATTTAACTTAAATTCAATAGATATCCAGTGGTCCCGCTGAGAATACCCCTGAGGTGCTACAGGACTTACCCAGGAAAAACATGAAAGGATAGGATCTGCTCAATAACCAAAAGATAGGATGAAAGGAGCCACGTTATCTAGTGACGTTGTGGACGTGAGCGTAGAGGGCTCCCCGCTGAACGCGGACTCCGGCGTCGTCGCTCTGTGAAGTGGCCGTGGCCAGCTGGACACGATGATGTAGACGCGTGGGTGAATGCACCACCTAGCAGCGGTGCTGAATCCAACGTGGGACATAACACAGCCAGCATTTGTAGATTCTCCGTAATGGGCAGCACAAATGTTCTGGCGGTGCTGATGCTCAATAAGGAGCGCTGATAGAGTGTGTTAAGGCAACTCGGGTTGCAGTATAATGACGCAAGGGCCCTTAGCAGAAATCCTCTTGATAGTGAAGAGCAGTGCACGGTCACTCGGTATCTCAGGGGATTGTAAGACAAAAACCATAAATAAAGGGTCCACACATGGATAAGTCAGTCAAGTTTCTGTATTGAAGCTGCCCTATTGGGCTAATACCAAGATAAGCTGGCACCCCACAGGACCAACGTCCTGTCCCTGTAGGGCAGGGGGGGGGGGGGCTAAATGTGAAGCATCGATGAGGTAAGTAAAGTCAAAGGCCAATAGCCCGTTTCGTTAGCTAATGTCTAGAGCAGAAACAGCTTTAATGAAGAATTAAACCGGTCTCCTTTTTCTACAGACCGAAGGTAAAGGGTTGCAGGAAGTGTGGCATCATAAATCTCTTTTAAAAACGCAGGTCTCCTCTACAGGCCAAAGGGAAAGGATCTCAGAAAGAGTGGTATCTTAAGCCCTTTTTTAAACCCAGGTCTCCCCTACAGACCAAAGGGAAAAAAATCTCAGAAAGAGTGGCACCTTAAGCCCTTTTTTATACCCTGTTCTCTCCTACAGACCAAAGGGAAAGGGTTGCAGGAAGAGTGGCATCATAAGCCCTTTCTTTATACTCGGGTCTCCTCTACAGACCGACAGGAAAGCATTGCAGAAAGAGTGGCATCTTAAGCCTCTTTTAAAAACATAGGTTTCCTCTACAGACCAAAGGGAAAGGATCTCAGAAAAGTTGTATCTTAAGCCCTTTCTTTAAACCCAGGTCTCCTCTACAGACCAAAGGGAAAGGATTGCAGAAAGAGTGGTATCTGAAGCCTTTTCTTTAAACCCAGGTCCTGTAAAATTTTGCTTCTGTTCCCAAAATTCCTAGCAGTGCAAACAGTGGGATACTAAAATTTCTACTCAGAGTGCATTTATTTTCTGTCTCCTCCTTCCCTTGGTAAACTTGGCCTGCCTCTTTCCTCTGGCGGTGCCACGAAAGGTCCAAAAACCAAGGGATGCTCTTCTTGAATTTCAGGCACTTTGGAACTGGGAAGCCGGTGATCCTTGGGATGGCAGGGAGGAGATGGGGTCTGCATCTGGAAGCCTGATTTGGCGGCAGAAGCCTGCTTTTAGTTCCTGTATACTTTGGACAGATGGATCCAATCTGGGAGCACTACAGAGAAGGTGGAGGGGGCGGCGGCCCTGTTGCCGCACAGCCCAGCTCCTTTCATGATCCTCTCTGATCTTATGGGGAAGCAAAGCCTCAGTGCTGGGGGAACCTTGGAGACATACAGCACTTGCAGAAGGAGCAGCTGGGAGGACGTCTGGTCCCTGGAGAAAGGACTCATCCAGCACTAGTCATGAGGCCAGGGCCCTTTGTCTGTTCCAAGAGGTTTAGTGGGAACTGGGGGCCGGTGGCTGGAGAGGTTGCCCTCTTCTTTCTCATGTCTACAGTTCTATGGAGTCTGCAAAACACCAACCCAAAGGTGAGTGAACACTTTGCTTTCTTGTAAGGGATTGGTGGTGGTGGGGTTATGCCCGAGGAGTGGGAGCAGCGGATGGGAGGTAACTGAAAAGTGTGAGGAAGACAGTAGGGACAGCTTCCCCTTTATAGTTTCTAAATTTTCTCAGAAATGCAAATATCACTCCAGGGGGACGAGGAACATCAGTGATCTTACAGAAAATGGGGAAGGGATTCCAAAGGGTTGCCATCAAAGGCAGAGCTGAGAACAGTTTCTTCGTGATTGTTAGGGGATTCTGGGGACTGGATTCCAAATAAAACGAGACTTCCTGAGCTCTGGTCAATGGCAAGAAGCTCCTTTTCCCTCATCCACCCAGCTTTTAGCAAACTTTCCTTGAGAGCAGAACTGGCTCCTGTTTGCTGAATTTGGAGTCTGCATCACTTTCTGGAGAATCCCAAATTGTGGCTGAATAATTTCCCCATGTGGCTGCCAGCGAGTCAAAACAGCACGTTGAAATTTAGGGAGAGAGAAGAAAGGCAGCTTTGATTAGAAGGGGACTTGGAATGTGGATTGGGCCACAGAAACCGCACTGCTTGGCTCTCCATCCTAGATGTCCTCATTGCTTCCTTCTAGGCCGAAGAACCAGCCCAGTCCATTGGAGCTCCTTCTGATGCTTGGCTATCTAACAAAGACCTGACCAGGAGGAGACGCTATGCCATCAACCCTCTAGGCTACAAATGGGACCATGTGAACCTCACTTACAAGTAAGTGTGCATATGTGTGGATTGTAATTTCCCAGGGGCAGCACTGGGAAGGTGCACAAACTTCACTGGATGGGTCTCTCAGAGCAGGAAACTCTCTTGGCATTACTTTGCGAATGAAGATTCTTAGGAAGGACTCATCCCACGCTTTTTACAAGCGCATTGATGACTAAAAAGGCCAGTCTGAGATAGGCAAGTACGGCTGCAGAAAGCACAGCAGAAAGTCTCCTTTGGTAATGTTGTTTCCAAGGTGTGGTACTTTCTGCGTTGTTGTTTCTCTTCAAGAACCATTCGCCGTGTCTTCTTGAAAGAGGCCGCAGCATTGTGGATAGTGCGTCTCCACACCTCCCGATGTGAGGCCAGGGTGGACCATCGTTGCTGATCAATCTGGCCGAGCCTGAGATGTTGTTTCAGGGAGTCCTTATATCTCCTTTTGGGGGCGCCTCTCTTGCGCTGACCCGTGGCGAGTTCACCATAGAGTAGTATCTTTGGAAGACGGTGGTCCTCCATCCTAGAGACGTGCCCTGCCCAGCGCAGCTGTGTTCTCAATAGCATGGTCTCAATGCTGGTAATCCCTGCTTGCTCAAGGACAGCAAAATTTGTCACATAGTCAGTCCAGTGTATATTTAGGATTGTGCGAAGACAGCGCTGATGAAAGCGTTCAAGGAGTTGTGGGTGTTGGCGATAGGTGACCCATGTTTCAGACCCATATAGGAGAATAGACAGTACGATAGCTCTGTACACACTGATTTTGGTGCTTTGTCTCAGAGCAGGAAACACCAATTTGACATCTCCATAAAATGTTTGTGCAGTGTTTTAGCAGAAATTATTTTTTCCTGAAAATATCTGTACCTAGACATAACACTAAAATATTTTCCGCCAGTCTATCTTACCCTCTCTTTTTGTCAATACAACTATGCATCTCAAATGCCATGCTGATTTACTTTCCAATACCTTCTTATTTATTTATTTATTTATTTATTTATTTATTTACAGTATTTATATTCCACCATTCTCACCCCGCAGGGGTCTCAGGGCAGATTATAAGGTACATATACATGGCAAACATTCAATGTCATTAGACATACAACATATATAGACAGACACAGAGGCAATGTAACATTCCAGCATTTCCGGCTTCATGAGGGTATGCTCGATTCTGGACACACGGGGAGCTGCTGCTTCACTGTCCACTTGTGACACTGAATCCTTTGATGGAGTACTTCCTCATTCTTCCGCATACTGCTGGAAGGTTTTATGGTGCCATAAATTGCTTAAATCAGCCTCCCCGCATAAAGTGGTACCTAAATTTCCTACTTGACAGATGCAACTGTCTTTCACGCTGCATAGGTCAACAGCAACCCAGACTATTTATGGCCGGGAGCTCACTCTGACCTGGGCTGGCTTTGAACTCATGACCTTTCGGTCAGTAGTGATTTAATGCAGCTGGCTACTAACTACCGTAGCTGTGCCACAGCCCAGACCTTATAATATATCCATGTTCCAGTCAGAGCTGTCATGCTCCATGAGTTACCGTAGGGAGTGACAACAGCCCAGTGATATCTCTGAAGCTCTGGGCTATCCCAGAGATATGGTTCCTTGACCGAGGTGACCTACAGTGATGGAGACAATATACAACAAAGATAAGAACTCTTGGAATTGCAGCCCTAAATGTCTAGTTTCACAGAGAATTAACATTGAAAATCATTAACACCTAGAACCTGCTTGTCTAGTCTACTGACTTACTCTCTGTATTCTCTCCTCTTTTGGCTGCAGGATTGTGCAGTTTCCCAGCACCCTCAACAAGGGCGACACCGAGCGTGCCATTGCCAGTGCTTTCCGCATGTGGAGCGATGTTTCACCGCTCAGTTTCCGGCACTTGGCACCCACCCAACAGGCAGACATCACTATAGGTAGGAGGTCTCTTGAAAGCCATAGGTCCTGGCAGAGCCGTTGGGAGAGAGGGAAGCAAGCAATGAATGTGTGTGTTTGTTTGTGTATGTATGTGTATATATGTACATGTGTGTGTGTGTGTATATATATACACACACACACATATATATACATATAGGCATGGTATGAGCTTCCGCTGTCAGCCCCAGCTTCTGCCAATCTAGCAGTTCTGAAACATGCAAATGTGAGTAGATCAATAGATACCGCTCCGGCGGGAAGGCAATGGCACTCCATGCAGTCATGCTGGCCACATGACCTTGGAGGTGTCTACAGACAGCGCTGGCTCTTCGGCTTAGAAATGGAGATGAGCACTACACCCCAGACTTCATGTCAGGGGAAAACCTTTACCTTTACTTTTACCTTACCATCCTGGACTATGACTCTGGGTGGCATGAATTTATACTGAATGTAATGTTTTAAAATGTTTAATGTATATTAATTTTAACTATAATTTTAAATTTAATTTAAATGTTATTGGAATTGTATGTTGTTTTAAGGCATTGAATAATTGCCTATATGTAAGCTGCCATGAGTCCCCATTGGGGCAGAGAAAGGAGGGTATAAATAGCGTAAATAAATAATAAAATTATACATATACACACATATTAATTTAAAAGAAAAGACAGCCCTGTCTAGTGATTCCTCTTTATAGGTTGCAGACATTAGGTTTGCAATTACTATTCAGATATGGAGCCAGCTTGGACAGTTTTGCAGGTGTCCTTCCATAAAGCGAGCTCCAGAGTCCAAGCCCCATAATTATAGCACTGCAATTCTTTGATTCTCAGAGCAAGAGAAAAAACCTGGGCCTGAGCCACTTAGAGCTTGAAAAGTTGCTATTCTTGTAAACTTTATTTGTACTCCACCTTTCTCTCCAAACTGGGACTTATAGCTTCATGAGGATATTTGTATAGTCTACTAGAGAACTTTAGTGCCTCACCAAAGTACAAATTGAAGGATTCCACAGGATGCAATTATGAAAGTTAAAGTGAAGTAAAGGTAAAGGTTTCCCTGGACATTAAGTCTAGTTGTGTCCGACCCTGGGGGGTTAGTGCTCATCTCCATTTCTCAGCCAAAGAGACAGCGTTGTCCATAGACACTTCCAAGGTCTTGTGGCCGGCATGACTGCATGGAGAGCAGTTACCTTCCTGCCAGAGCGGTACCTATTGATCTACTCACATTTTAATGTTTTCAAACTGCTAGGTTGGCAGAATCTGGGGCAAACAGGGGAGCTCATAGTGTTGAAATTGTGGTGCAATGTAAGAGATTCGGAACTTTCTATCGTTCCATTCCCAAGCTAGGAAACTGAAAAGTTATAACCCATGAAAGGAATTTATCCAAGCTGGATTTTGTTGTTTCTGATGTTAAGACACCAAAGGGCCTGAATTGATCAGAAGTGATTCCTGGGAGAACCAGGGGTGCAATAGTCTAGTCTTCTTGCTCTGTAGCTCAATGGTGGCTTTATTATTTTCTGATTAAAAAGAACTTGAATTTCTAACACAATCCCAAGAAGCCGAAAAAGCCTTTCACTGGCACATTTGTTCCATCTGGTCGGCTGGAAAGAATTCAAAGAAGCTCGACAAAGATGAAGAAGGCGGAAGAGGGAATGCAAGACACATGGAAAGAGAGAGGCAGGAGATTTGTCCGGGGGAGAAAACGGCTGGGATGGTTTTTATTAAAACCCAGGAACCGCCAGGAACCGCCGTGTGGCAGTGACTCAAAAGTGTCTTGGGTTTCTGAAGGTGGAGTTGGCAATTAAATAGATGGCTTTGATTGTATATATCCTCGGTGGCAGGGGTTTGGATTGGATGGACCTTGCGGTCTCTTCCAACTGCATATTTTCCACCGTGATTTGAAGTTACCAGATGCCATTTCAGGGAAACTGCTATGTGGCTCGAGTGCATCTAACACTGATGGTTTCAAAGATTTCCTCAGAGGTTTTATGGTGAATCCAGATACCTGAGCTGAAGGGCAACATTTAGAAGTGCATTGCATTCCAAATGTTCTGTCTTTCCGCCTTGTCCACACTGCACAACTATATGACCTCATGTGGAATCATGAGATTCGTAGTTTATGGAGATACTGGAGCTCTCTGGCTGAACGTTCAAAGTCTCACAAAACTAGAAGGCCAAACTCCATAATGTAGAGCAGCCATGGGCAAACTTTGGCCCTCCATGTGTTTTGGACTTCAACTCCCACAATTCCTAACAGCCAGTATCATAAAAGTGTCATAAAAGTGTAATAACTGTGATTGATACCACATTGGCCACCTCCAATATGGAGGCTGTAGACATTCATTAGCATAGTGATCCCAGTGATCTCAGGGCGGGGAGTGCACGGTAGGCGCAGGCCGAATGCAAGACCTACAGCGAGAGCCAGACAGAGTCACATCAGGACTCGACCTGGCCCTGACCTGCGACCTATTCCCAGGCACGCTGATGATAGACTTCCAGCTATCTCCCCTTCCTCTCTGGTGCTGGT
The DNA here is from genome assembly GCA_030556195.1 of Anolis apletophallus. NCBI lineage: Eukaryota > Metazoa > Chordata > Lepidosauria > Squamata > Anolidae > Anolis > Anolis apletophallus. Next base: position 10,704,974 of record JARBWK010000010.1, read on the forward strand.
AAATGCTAGATCTGTCCGGAACAAGTCCGCCACCATCAGGGAGTTCTGTGAGGATGAAAAAGCAGACCTATTCTGCGTCACCGAAACGTGGCTCCAGGATGGCGACAACACCTGCCTCCAGGAAATTATCCCCCCTGACTACGTTGCCACGCACCAGAATAGGGACGGGGGACGGGGGGGTGGGGTGGCAATACTCTCCCGCGATGGATTACACTTTAGAGCGATCCCTGCGCTGACCACCTCAGGGCTTGAAAGTGCTGGCCTGGTGTGGGAGTCCCAGGAGAGCTTGGCCGTCCTGCTGGTGTACCGTGTGCCTAGTGCACCGACAGAAAGCCTGGCGCGGCTGCTGGAGACTGCGTCGGAGTGGGCATTGAGGTTTCCCAGGCTTATTGTCCTGGGGGACTTCAATGTCCACGCCGACGCAGCCTCTGCTCCATCTGCAGCCACGGACCTAATCTCGACCATGGCAACATTAGGCCTCTCCCTCTGTAGCTCGGGACCCACACATTCGGCCGGGCACACCCTCGACTTGGTTTTCAGCGCGGGGGTTCAAGTGGACCTAGCCTCCGTAATAGAGGTTCCATGGTCGGACCACTGTGCTCTAAGGATCCGGGTTGAGCAACCGCCCCCATGCAAGGGCGCCGAACGGATTTGGGTTCGCCCGAAGAGACTTATGGAACCCGAAAGGTTCCTGAATGCTCTGAGGGATCTGGAGTCTATCAGCGTCTCAGTCGATGAGCAGGTTCACTCCTGGAACACCTCTCTTGCTAGAGCTCTCGACGAGATTGCCCCCAGGCGTCCTCTCCGACCCCGCAAACATCGATCTCCTTGGTACACAGCAGATTCTTAGGTCGATGAAGCGGGAGAGGAGACGACTAGAGCGCGTGTGGAGGAAACTCCGCGACGGAGCCTCAGTATCAGCTTATAAGCTATTCAAAGATGCTTATGAGCGTGCTGTCAAGGCGGCCAAAAATGTGTACTTCTCCGCCTCGATAGCGTCTGCTAGCTCACGCTATCGGTTGGATGACTGTCTTTATCATTTAAAACAGGAACTGATTGCCAATTAATAGTAAGTGTTCTGAGTACTCTTTGTTACACTCTTAGTGTTTACAGGTTATTAATGAAGCACTTGCGGCTTTTTGCCGCTGCAAAGAGAAATTTGGCCACCTGTTCCGTTACCCTTTTGTCAAGATCAGACAGTAAATAAGTACAGTACCAATTTAGGGTTCTTCTTGGCCATTTGGTGAGTAGAGGGGATATTAACCTTAGTCTATCATCCCTGTAAATTGTGCAAATAAAAAGTACATGTATTACAGTTTCTATTTTACCCTCCCCGCAAGGGCAAACTCCCTGGTACACAGCAGATCTTAGGTCGATGAAGCGGGAGAGGAGACGACTAGAGCGCGTGTGGAGGAAACTCCGCGACGGAGCCTCAGTATCAGCTTATAAGCTATTCAAAGATGCTTATGAGCGTGCTGTCAAGGCGGCCAAAAATGTGTACTTCTCCGCCTCGATAGCGTCTGCTAGCTCACGCCCGGCCCAATTGTTCAAGGTAATTCGGTCTTTGACGACGGTCCCTACTGTCCCAAAAAATAGTGATCAGGCCCTCACTGCCGGTGCTTTCCAGAGCTTCTTCACAGACAAGATACTAAGCCTCCGCCGGGACCTTCCAGCCACGGTTGACACAGTAAGAGAACTTGAGACCCCGTGGCCCTCCGCCGGGCCCACCCTCGACTGGTTTCGGCCACTGGACGCAGATGCTGTTGATAAGATAGTGGCTGCAACTAGGCCTACCACCTGCTCCCTCGACCCGTGCCCCTCCTGGCTTGTTAGATCGTGCCTGGAGGGGTTACGTGGGCCTCTGTTGAACATCGTAAACAGCTCCCTTGAGCAAGGAGTCTTTCCAGAGTGCTTAAAAGAGGCGGTGGTAGCTCCATTACTGAAGAAACCGTCACTAGACCCGGGCGGTTCCTCCAACTACCGACCAGTGTCGAACCTTTCGTACCTGGGGAAGGTAGTTGAGAGGGCAGTAACGGAGCAGTTGCAGTCCTTCTTAGATGATGCAACATGGCTAGACCCCTTCCAGCCCGGCTTCCGTTCGGGGCACGGGACGGAGACGGTTCTGGTCTCCATCACAGACCAACTCCGCTGCCAGCTCGACCAAGGCGGGTCTGCGCTGCTCGTGTTATTGGACCTCACGGCAGCGTTTGACACGGTCGACCACAATCTATTGATCCACCGCCTGGCCGTGGCTGGAGTGAGGGGGACAGCCCTTAAATGGCTGACCTCCTTCCTCCACCAGCGGTCTCAGCGTGTGAGGAGGGGCGAGGTAGTCTTCTAGGGCTCCCCACTACTCTGTGTGGTCCCCCAGGGGCCATTCTCCCCTCTGTTATTTAACATCTACATGCAGCCGCTTGCACAGCTGGTGCGGAGTTATGGGCTGGAGTGTCACCAGTACGCTGATGACACCCAGCTCATTCTGAGGATGGAGGGCAGGCCGGGTTCTGTCCCCGATAATTTCCAACACTGCCTCGAAGCCGTTACTGGATGGCTGCGAGCCAGTAGGTTGAGGGTGAATCCGGCGAAGACGGAGATCTTGTGGCTGGGTCGCCCGGGTGATGTTAATGTCCAGCTTCCGAGCCTGGACGGTGCGGTGTTATGCCCATCGCCTTCCGTAAAGAGCCTGGGGGTCCATTTGGACTCCCAGCTGACCATGGAGGCCCAGGTCTCTGCGGTCAGCAAGATCGCTTTTCATCTGCGACAGGCAAGGAGGCTGGCCCCCTATCTCTCCCGGAACGATCTGGCCACGGTGATCCAAGCCACAGTCATCTCAAGGCTGGATTACTGCAATGCGCTCTACGTTGGCCTTCCTCTGTCGGTGACCCGGAAGCTCAGGCTAGTGCAGAACACTGCCGCCCGGCTCCTATCTGGCACACCAGCTGGCGCCCACATAACACCTGTTTTGCAGGATCTGCACTGGCTGCCAATTGAGCACCGGATCACCTTCAAAGTGTTGGTCCTCACCTTTAAGGCCTTACACGGCCTGGGGCCAGCGTATTTGAGGGACCGTCTCACCCCATATTGCCCTCCGAGATCACTTCGGTCTGAGGACTCCAATCTCCTGGAGATACCTTCAGCTAAACTCACAAGGCTGACTGCTACCCGCCGGAGGGCGTTCTCTGTCATAGCACCTACGCTGTGGAACGCCCTCCTGGCCGGAACTCGGGCTATGAAGGACTTGCTCCCGTTTAGACGGGCCTGTAAAACATACCTGTTTAAGCAGGCCTTTGGTGAGTAAGTCCTGCCCATGCCCCGCCATCTATTCGTTCTTCTGAGGATGATGTGCTGTTCATTGTGTTAACTGTGTTATTAATTACTATACTGCTGTTGTTTTTAATTGTTTGTAACTGCTTATTGTCTGTATTTTACTGTGCCCTTCGGCTCCTGTAAGCCGCCGCGAGCCTCAGAGAGTCGGCGGCATAGAAGTCCGAGTAATAAATAAATAAATAAATAAATAGTTGTTCTCAACCTTCCCCAATGCCGCGACCCTTTAAAGCAGTTCCTCATGTTGTGTTGACCCCCAACCATAACATTATTTTCGTTGCTACTTCATCACTGTAATTCTGCTACTGTTATGAATCGACGTGTAAATATCTGATATGCAGGACGTATTTTCATTCAGTGGACCAAATTTGGCACAAATACCTTATACACCCACATTTGAATACTGGTGGGATTGGAGGAGGGATTGATTTTGTCATTTGGGAGTTGGAGTTGCTGGGATTAATAGTTCAACTACAATCAAAGAGAATTCTGAACTCCCCCAATGATGGAATTGAACCAAACTGGGCACACACAACTCCCATGACCAATAGAGGGGTTTGGTGGGCATTGACCTTGAGTTTTGGAGTTGTAGTTTGTGTCGGCGTAGCGAGTGCCACTTGCATGGAAAACATTAAGTTCCTAAGTTTTGCTTTGTTATGATGTGTTTTGCAGCCTGCTCAGTTTGTTAAAGGTGAGGTTGCATTGATTGGTCCCTAGCACCTGTCTATCATTGTTTGCAGAGCCCAGTTAAGTTTGTTCTGCCACCTTTCCCAGGGATTTTGGGAATCTTCCAGTATCAGACTGACTTTTCCTCGGGACTCATACAAAAAACCCAGCATACAAGTAGGTTGGGTAGCTCTGAGGAGTCTCAAGCACCTTCAAACCAGTCAGTTGGCAAGCAAAGGCAGGTTCATGCCTTCAATATAGGCCATCTGGCTGGGGCTTTGGGTGTCCTTACCTTGAAGCCAAAGAGAAGGAGAGGACTTGGAGAGTCATTCGGCTAAAGCTTCCTGGACTAAGCTACAGAGGGACTGCAATGTAAGCAGGGGCAGCCCCAGTGATTCCGCCACCTACGCGGTCGCGTAGAGCGTCACCGGCTGGGAGGGGCACCACCGGCTGGGAGGGGCGCCGCCGCGCCGACTCCGCGCCCCCACCGCCGCCGCACTGCCGCACTGCCCTGCGCCGCCGTTCGCGCGTGCGCAGAAACGTCTACAGGCGCTATAGCGCCTGTAGGTGCTTCTGCGCGTGCGCGGCCGGCAGCGCAGGGAGGTACGCGCAGAAAGGTGCACCGCGGAGGTGTGCCGTGGCCGATGAGGCTGGTTGTGGCGGCGGCGTGGGGGCGGCGGCGTGGGGGCGGCGGTGTGGCGGCGGTGTGGCGGCGGCGGTGTGGCCATGGTGGCGGCGGCATGGGCGTGGCGGGCGGTGAGTGACGCGGGCGGGGGGTGACAAAATTTTCTTTGCGTACTAACCCAAATTAGGTCGGGCCGCCCCTGAATGTAAGATCTCTCTTTTATCTTTTGGGGAACTAAGCAAAGCGCCTAAGTGAAGTTAACTCATGTTAAGAACAATAAAACCTGTTTGAGTTAACAATAGTGTCCAGCTTGGTCCTTGGGAGCCCCAAGCCTCTAAAGGAAGGCAAGAAGCAATCCTCCAGTATAGAGAGACCACGTCCTTGGTCTTCACTTAGTATTTACAGACCGGGTGCGACGGCACATAGTTCACCTATATCCAGAGAGAACTGTGGACTCAAACAATGATAGATGTGGACCAAAGTTGGCACAAATACTCAATATGCCCAAATGTGAACATTGGTGGAGTTTGGGGAAAATAGACCTTGACATTTGGAAGTTGTAGTTGCTGGGATTTATAGTTCACCTACAATCAAAGAGCATTCTGAACCACACCGACAATAGAATTGGACCAAACTTCCAACACAGAATCCCCATGCCACCAGACTCACTGGTGCGAGCCTCCGTCCAGCCTCACATGTTCACCCTCGCCCATGCGCCACACTGCCATGTGCCGAGCAGGCCTGCTCTCCCCTCCCCACTTGTAATCTCAGAAACTGTCCTCCCCTTGGCTGAGAAGCCAACCAGTCACAGCAAAGGAGGGCTTTTCGTGGGAGCATTTGCCATCTGTTTCTAAAAAGGAAGAGAAGGACAGGCTGAGACATCTTCAGGCTTCTCTGCCAAAGGGGTTCCTAAGACGATCAGAAATATGTGTTTTCTGATGGTCTTTGGCGACCCCTCTGAAACTCCCTCACGACTCCCCTCAGGGTTCCTGACCCCCAGGTTGAGAAATGCTGCATTAGAAACAGACACTTAGTTGTGCAAATATGGCTTTGTTTTTACTGAGGTGATGGCTTTCTCACTTGGTTGTATCATCTCAGTCAACTCAATACTTCTACTGAAAGAAGAGGAATACACTACGTATAGAAAATACCAGTGGTGCAGTGGGTTAAAGTGCTAAGCTGCCAAATTTGCTGACCAAAAGGTCACAGGTTTGAATCCAGGGAGCAGGGTGAGCTCCCACTGTTAGCCCCTCAGATGCTCTACCAGTGCCTGGCTGCTGTTTCGATCTGGATGAAAGAAACAAGTTGAAGATCAATCCCGACAAGACAGAGGTCCTCCTGGTCAGTCGTACGTCTGACTGGGGTATTGGGTGGCAGCCTGCGCTGGACAGGGTGGCACTCCCCCTGAAGGCACAGATCCACAGCTTGGGGGTCCTCCTGGACTCAGCACTGACGCGTGATGTGCAGGTGTCAGCGGTGGCTGGGAGGTCCTTTGCATAATTAAAACTCGTGCACCAGCTGCGACCATACCTCACGAAGCCTGACCTGACCATGGTGGTCCATGCCTTAGTTACCTCTACATTGAACTATTGCAATGCACTCTACGTGGGGCTTCCCTTGAAGATGGCCCGGAAACTTGAATTGGTCCAACGCTCGGCAGCCAGACTTCTAACCGGGGCAAATTACAGGGAGCGGTCAACCCCCCTGTTTAAGGAACTCAATTGGCTGTCGTTCATTTTCCGGTCCCAATTCAAGGTGCAGGTTATCACCTATAAAGCCCTGAACGGTTTGGGACCCACCTACCTTTATGACCGGATCTCCTACCACAAACCCGCACGATCTCTTTGATCTTCTGGAAAGGCTCTTCTTTTGCCCCTTCCTCTATCACCGGCGTGACTTGTGGGAACGAGGGAGAGGGCCTTCTCCGCTGTGGCCCCCCACTTTTGGAATTCGTTACCTAGGGAGATCAGGCAAGCCCTTACCCTAGCTGCTTTCAAGAAAGATCTAAAAACTTGGCTCTTCCGATGTGCCTTCGGAGAGTGATCAATCAACCCATTGGGTTGTTTCCATCTAACAGTTGCCCTCAAAATAAAGCACCTTCCTTCTCCCCCATCCCTTTTGGGGAGATGGTGGTGGGTTATAAATAAAGTTTATTATTATTATTCTGCCAACCTAGCAGTTCAAAAACATGCAAATGTGAGTAGATCAATAGGTACTGCGCTCCATGCGATCTTTCCAGCCACATGACCTTGGAGGTGTCTACAGACAATGCTAGCTCTTAAAAATGGAGATGAGCACCAACCCCTAGCTTGTCAAATTTGTAGATTTTCAGGTTCTTCTCTATTTTCTCTACAGGTGTGTTGAGAGCAAACTGTGGAAAAATTAGATTGATGTCCTACATATGCACACACCTGTGATTCATTGAATGACCTTACCTCTCCTCTCTGCTTAATAGAATTGTTAAGCCATATTGGAGAAACTTTGCATACTGCCGATGGAAGCCATTGCTAGCAATACTAAAGTCCTCTCTTGTCTTCTTTCTGATTTTGGCAGGTTTCTACACCTTTAACCACACCGATTGTTGGTTCTCTCCCATGCATCCTTGCTTTGATGGGCTCAACGGGGAGCTGGCTCATGCCTTCCTCCCTCCCCGTGGTGAGATCCACTTCGATAACCATGAATTTTGGATATTTGGACGCTCCCGCTTCAGCTGGAAGCAAGGTGCCATTTCCTTGCCAGTGCCCACTCATTTGGCCTAGTATAAGTAAAGGGAGTGGGAGAAGCACCCTTTGCCATTATGGCATGATGACACTACTTGTTTGCCATAAGAATGTGCCATGATTACATATAGCACAAGCAGGAGGGCCCGTGATACACACTCATCCAATTTGCTTTGTGCTATTGTTGATGTGTTCAGAATGGTTTTCTGATTTCTAGAACCCCTGGGACAGTGTTTCTCAACCTTCCAAATGCTGTGACCCCTCAACACAGTTCCTCATGTTATGGTTACCCCCAACATAAAATTATTTTCGTTGCTATTTCATAACGGTAGTTTTGCTCCAGTAATGCATCATCATGTAAATATCTGATATGCAGGGTGTATTCACTGGACCAAATTTGGCACAAATACTGGATATGCCCAAATTTGAATACTTATGGGATTGGGGGAGGGGGTGGAGAGAACTGATGTTGTCATTTGGGAGTAGTAGTTGAGGGGATTTATAGTTCGTCTACAATCAAAAAGCATTCTGAACCCCACCAACAATAGAAGTGGGCCAAACTTCCCACACAGAACCCCTATGACCAACAGAAAATACTGGAAGGGTTTGGTGGGCATTGACCTTCAGTTTTTGGAGTTGTAGTTCACCTCCATCCAGAGAGCACAATGATGGACCTGGACCAAACTTGGCATGAATACTCAATATGTCCAAATGTAAACACTAGTGGAGTTTGGGGAAAATAGACCTTGACATTTGGGAGTTGTAGTTGCTGGGATTTATAGTTCACCTACAATCAAAGAGCATTCTGAACCCCACCAATGATAGAATTGGGCCAATCTTCCCACACAAACCCCCCATGATGAACAGAAATTACTGTGTTTTTTATGGTCTTTGGTGACTCCTCTGACACTCTCCTCATGACCCGCCCCGGGGGTCCCGACCCCCAGGTTGAGAAACGCTACCCTAGGAATCTATGGAATATTTTTGGATTGTAACTTCCAGCATTCCTCACTGCTGGCAATGCTGGTGAGGGTTGCTGAGAGTGGCAGTCCAATTCCAGTTCCTTTCTAGAACTAATGAATATTGTGTGATGGCAGTGAGGATTTTCTAGTCCTCTTCCTTTTCTTTTATTCATTGCTTTCTCTTTTTGGCAGGTGTCTGGCTAAATGACTTGGTCCAGGTAGCAGCTCACGAGATTGGCCATGCTTTGGGTCTGTGGCACTCCCGGGACGTCCGTGCCCTCATGCATCCCAATGCCACCTATAGCAGGACATGGCAGATTGGCCAGGACGATGTTTGGGCCATCCAGCGCCTGTATGGTGAGTGGCACACCTGGAAGGACAACACCTGGTGCCAGGAGGCATTAGCCTTCAACATAGGGGTGTCCTCAGTTGTAGACTGTGACCTCCTTCTCCATGGGTACAGCTGCTTTTAACCCAAAGAGAGACACTCTTGGGGAAATTAATATATGGCATGAATCAGGAGGCCAATAATGCTCTGTGTAAACTGGAGGTGAGTGAGAGGAAAAATCATAGATCTGGAAAGGGACCTAAATATCATCTCTTTAAACATTGCATACCTATAAAATTGCATACCTGTAAAATTAATGGACCCTCCAGTGGAACAATGAGTGAAAAATGGCTCCCTTGTGCCAGCAGGACTGCTGACTGAAAGGTCAGTGGTTCAAATCCAGGGAGTGGGGTGAACTCCCGTCTGTCAGCTCTAGCTCCCCATGCGGGGACATAACAGAAGCCTCCCACACGATGGTAAACCATCAAACTCAGGCATCCCCTGGGAACCACCTTGCAGATGGCCAATAGTCCTGGGCAATCATGGTTCTAAATGGTTCTAAAGTACTTACAAAACTAAAGTTCTGGTGGTGAACACTAGGTGGCGCTGGTGCTTTGCTTCTACAGTGTTGCTAAAGTTCTGGTGGTGAACACTAGGTGGCGCTGGTGCTTTGCTTCTACAGTGTTGCTTAAATTCTGGTGGTGAACATTTCAGAACTCTAACAAAACTTTCAAAACTTCATTATTATTTCATTATTGGTGATTTTTAAGACAGAACTAATTAGGAACTGCCATTAATAATGAAATTTTGAAAGTTTTGTTAGAGTTTTGAAATGTTCACCACCAGAACTTTAGCAACACTATAGAAGCAAAGCACCAGAGCCACCTAGTTTTCACCACCAGAACTTTAGTTTTGTAAGTACTTTAGAACCATGATTGCCCAGGCCTAATGGCCAATTCTCTCACACCAGAAGTGACTTGCTGTTTCTCAGGTCTCTCCTGACACGGAAACAAAACCTATAAAATTTGGATTTTGGAGATAAACAAATGCTATTTCTTCTGTATCCCATACCTGCAAAACGATGGCAACACTTTGCACACATAGTTCCAAATTAGAATAATAATATCACAGAGTTGGAAGGACCACGTCTAGAACAGCCTCCTTCTATACAGAAATATATATAACTCAAGCACTCCAAGATTCCCATCCAGCCTCTGTTTAAAAACCTTCAAAGAAGGAGGCCCCGCTACTTTCTGAGGTAGCCTGTTCCAAAACAAAACTGGAAGTGATATAATGTCTACTTCCCTTTTTTCTTTTTGGTTTAGCAAATGGCACAAAACAAGATGGGATGAATGGGTAGGCTAGATCTTCTTTTAATACAAAAATAAGCATGGAAATTTACCTTTTAAAAAAAGCCAAGATCTGAGAGGACCTGCTGAGGCAGGGAGCCAAAGCAGTCTTGCAGTTGCATGTTGCCCAATCCTACATGATGAATTTTCTTTTTGGTGGTATTTGTGTTGCTTTGTTCTATGCCCTCAATACTGAAGATGGATTTCATGGATGATTTGGAATGTCTGAAGTGAGAAAATGTTTGAAGTGAAACATTGTAGTAGGTGGTCTATGGTTTGCTCTTCTCCGCAATCGCATGTTGTGGACTCTACTTTGTAGCACCATTTCTTAAGGTTAGCTCTGCATCTCATCGTGCCAGAGCGCAACCTGTTCAGCACCTTCCAGGTTGCCCAATCTTCTGTGTGATCAGGAGGGAGTTTCTCATCCAGTCCCAGTCACTGATTGAGATGCTGAGTTTTAGCCTGCCACTTTTGGATTGTTGCTTGCTGAGGTGTTCCTGCGAGTATCTCTGTCAATCCTAGGAAGCTGTTTCTTGATTTAAGGTATTGGCTTGCTGGCTGATATCTGAACAGAGGAAGTGTCAGAGATGTCCTTGCCTTGGTCCTTTCATTATTGGGAAGTCTGATCTGGCTACGGTGGTCCAAGCTCTGGTCACATCCTGTATAGATTACTGCAACACACTCTACATGGGGCTGCCTTTGAAGACGGTTCAAAAACAATTAGTCCAACGGGTGGCAGCCAGGTTACTAACAGGAGCTACATACAGGGAGCATACCACCCCCCTGCTGTGTCAGCTCCACTGGCTGCCTGTCCACTTCCAAGCTCAATTCAAAGTGATGGTTTTGACCTATAAAGCTCTATACGGCTCTGGCCCAGCTTACTTGTCCGAACGTATCTGCCCCTACATCCCACCTCGTGACCTAAGATCTTCCGGGGTGGCTCTGCTCTGCTCCCACTCCCGACAACGTAACAAACTCAGCTGGTGGGGGCGAGGGACAGGGCCTTCTCGGCGGTGGCCCCCCGTCTGTGGAATGCGCTTCCAAATGAGATACGATCGACTCCATCCCTCCTGGCTTTCAGGAAGAAAGTAAAATCGTGGTTGTTGGACCAGGCCTTCAGTCAGCAGACATAAAGCAGCACTTTGGTTGAAATGGACTCGAAAGATGAGGATGTGGTGTTTTAGTAATTCAATGCTTCATATTGTTTAATTAATGGCCTTTGTATTTTTATGTATTTTATGCATTTTAATGGTTAATGGTTAGGCTTAATAGTTATTGTTTTGATTGTTCTTGTAATGCCATCGAATTGCTGCCTATGTAAGCCATCCTGAGTTCCCCTCCCGGGGTAGAGAAGTGACGGGGTATAAATTTATTTATTTATTTTATTTACTTTATTTATATTCTGCTCTTCTCACCCCTAGGGGGACTCAGAACGGATTACAGTATACATACTTGCAGACAATCCCTGCAGTTCAACATATGACATATAAACATGTGACATTTATCACAGTAAAGTACAGTACATACATTTTGACATATTACACACATATATAGACGAACAGAGGCAAACCTTCTGGCCACCAGGGGGAGCTGACGCACTCCTAATCTCTCAGCATTTCCCAGCGTCCCTTTGTTGTTTCTTCCGCATTCCTCAGCGATTCCTGGGTTCTTTTTTAATGGCCTCATAAATCAGTCAAAATTTGCCTCCCCACTTTAATGTGGTACCTTTATCTCCTACTTGACAAATGTAACTGTCTTTTGGGCTGCAAAGGTCGGCAGCAGGCTACACTTAAGGTCGAGAACCCACCTCGACCCGGGCAGACCTTGAACTCATGACCTACTCTTCAGAGAGATCTTATGCAGCTGACACTTAGCCAGCTGCGCCACCAGAAATAAATAAATGATAAATAAATAAATACATAATTGGCTGCTACATCCTGACGGATGTTAGATGGTGGGATACCAGCTAAACAGTGTAATTTCTCCAGTGGTGTGGGGCATAGACATCCTGTGATAATGCAGCATGTCTCAGAGCCACAGACACTGTCTTAATTTGGTGAGATGTATTCCACACTGGGCATGCGTAGTCAGCAGCAGAGTAGCAAAACATAAGAATAGATGTCCTCACTATATCTGATTGTGATCCCCAGGTTGTGCCAGTCACCTTTCATATGATATTATTTCTAGCACCCACTTTTTGCTTGATAGTCAAGCTGTGCTTCTTATAAGTCAGGGCACGGTCCAGAGTGACTCCTACGTCATTGGGTGTGCTGCAATGCTCCAGTGGGATTCCTTCCTAGGTCATCCTCAGAGCTTGAGATGCTTGTCTGTTCTTAAGATGAAAAGCACATGTCTGTGTTTTAGATGGATTAGGAATCAGCTGGTTTTCCCTGTATTAGGCAGTAAGAACACCTAAAGCTTCAGAGAGCTTCTGTTCAACCATTTCAAAGATCTCTGCTTGTGCAGCGATGGCATGAGCATCACCATAGATGAAACTCCCTGTCCCTTCTGGCAGTGGCTGATCATTTGTGTAAATGTTGAACATTGATGGAGCAAGCACGCTCCCCTGAGGAAGGCGTTCTTCTGTTCACCATCTGCTTCTCTGGCCCAGGAACTCAACAAAAAAGCTCCTGTTTTGTAGCAGATTTCCTATGTAGTGGGTGAGGTGGTCATCCTTTGTGATATTATAAACTTTTCTCAGGAGAAAGGGGTGATTTACAGAAACATATGCTGCTGACAGGTCTATGAAGACAGCTCCTGTAATCTTTTTTTAATGATTGGATTTATGTCTCACAGAATCCAAGGCAGTTTCCAATAAGATTAGAAGCAGGTACAGATACAGCCGCGCAATATAATTTATTAAAACACAGTTATATACTGAACACACATTCGAATTAAAAACCTTAAAAAACTTCATCATTCACCAGCTTCTAACAGATAAGCAACTGCCAATCACTTGTCCAAACGGAAAGATCTTTGCCTGCCAGTCAAAGGAGAACAGAGACACAGTGTGCTCTAGTGATTTGTTTGCCGAGCTAGGACTCTGTGGGTTGTTGTGTACCTCCAACCTATTTCTGACAATGACAATCCTAAAGCAAACTTAACATGGGATTTTCATTAGCAGTTTGCCATCACCTTCCTCTGAATCTGAGAGAATATGACTTTCCTGGTATCATCCAGAGCAGTGGTTCCCAACCTTCTTAACGCCGCGACCCCTTAATACAGTTCCTCATGTTGTGGCGACCCCCAACCATAACATTATTTTCGTTGCTACTTCATAACGATTATTTTGCCACTGTTATGAACTGTAATGTAAATATCTGATATGCAGGATGTGTTTTCATTCACTGGACCAAATTTGCCACAAATACCTAAATTTGAATACTGGTGGGGTTGGGGGCAGGTTGATTTTGTCATTTGGGAGTTGTAGTTGCTGAGATTTATGGTTCACCTACCATCAAAGAGCATTCTGAATTCCACCAACAATGGAATTGAACCAAACTTGTCACACAGAACTCCCATGACCAACAGGAAATACTGGAAGGGTCTGATGAACCTTGACTTTGGGAGTTCACCGACATCTAGAGAGCAATGTGGACTCAGACAATGATAGATCTGGACCAAACTTGGCACGGATACTCAATATGCCCAGATGTGAACACTGGTGGAGTTTGGGGGAAAAGACCTTGACATTTGAGAGTTGTAGTTGCTGGGATTTATAGTTTATCTACAATGAAAGCGCATTCTGAACCCTACCAACGAGAGAGTTGGGCCAAACTTCCCACACTGAACCCCCATGACCAACAGAAAATACTGTGTTTTCCAATGGACTTTGGAGACCCCTCTGACATCCCCTCACAACCCCCCCAGGGGTCCCGATGCCCAGGTTGAGAAACGCTGATCCAGAGGGTTTCCAGAGGGGATGGTATTTGACCGATTCCCACCAGGGAAACGTAGACCTCCACAGAATCGTAGACCTACCACTCCTGTGGTAGCTGATCTACTTTTCCTTTCTGAAGTCCCCTTTATCCTCTTAGATAGCAAAGACATGGGGCTGATGGGTGGGCACTTGATCTAGCTGCTTTCATCCCTCTTATATCAATCTGCAGGTTGTGTCGATGAGAAGAAGCAATGCCGGCCCTGGGCCCAGCAGGGTTTTTGCACACGCCGGAGGGCCTTCATGAAGAAGCACTGCCCCAGGATCTGCAACGCCTGTTTTGGTGAGTTTGGGGCTCCTAATTATAGCCTCTCAAGCTATTTATTATTTACTTATTATTTGCAATATTTGTATACTGCCCTTCTCAACCCCGAAGAAGACTCAGGGCGGTGCACAGTGTTGGCAACAATTCGATGGCAACAATTCGATGCCATCAATAAAAACAGAATAAAAAGCAAGAAGTAGAATGCACCATCAGCTCGTTGGGTTTCTTCCCTGACTAAGGGAGAAGAAGGCTATCTTCAACTTTGGATGTCGACCCATTTTCCAGCTGATTTGAGTCTCTATATCAGGAGAAAGGAAGGATAATAACAAGATACACTGTGAGCACACTGTAAAAGTGAATCTGTAGCATCATCAGGGTTTGTGACCTTTTGAGTTCCTTTCATCATCATCACTTTATTACTTATTAATCGCCCTCCATCCAGGATGCTCTGGGCGATTTACACAAAACAATAAAACAGGTTAAAACATAACACAGATCATAGTAGAGTCAAATGCTCTACTGAATAGCCAAGGGTCTTGAGTGCCTGGATAAAAGGCCGCAGGTCGCGCATGGCTCTCATATACAGTACGTTGGCAGTGAGTTCCACAAGGCCGGGGCAGACATTGAGAAGGCCCCATGCCTTGTGCTAACAAGGCGTACTTCTCTGGGACCTGGTATGTAAAGCAGATTATGTTGAGAGGGTCGAAGCCACCACTGATGGCCATAGGGGGAAAGGTGGTCTTTGAGTTATGACGGCCCCTGGCCATACAAGGCCTTAAAAGTCAAGACCAGCATCTTATAAAGAATCCGGTATTCTGTTGGCAGCCAATGCAACTGTTGAAGAGTTGGTGTTATGTGGCATTTCATGGGCGTTTGTGTAAGTAGCCTGGCTGCCGCGTTCTGGACGATGTGAATCTTCCGGGTCGTAGACATAGGAAGGCCGATGTACAGCACATTACAATAGTCCAGCCTAGATGTAACCGTGGCATGAATAACTGTTGCCAAGGCCTCTCTTGTGAGGTATGGTGCCAACTGCCTCGCCTGGCGAAGATGAAAGAAGGCCTGTTTGCTGACTGTGGCAACCTGGGCCTCCATTGTCAGCACTGGATCCAAAATTTCAATGGTTTTAGACTTCATATAATCTTGGTATAATAAGGCAAATATTCATGCACCAGTCAACTAAAAGTGGGGAGGGGTTGTAGGTCACTACCAGTACTGCCGGGCCATACAAAGTCCCAAAATCTCGGTCAATGGCACCAGATTAACCTTCAGTCCACTGGTGTGGTCAGAGAACCAATGGGTCACTGCTTCCAGGCATAAGATGAAATTGTCTGGTATTGTGGTTATCCCAGGCGCAGAAGTAACTGAGTGTCGTCGGCATACTGATAGCTCCCCAGGGCGAAACTCCATACCAGGCTGACTAGCCGTTGAACATAGATATTAAAAAGTAGAGGGGAAAGAATTGCACTCTGGGGAACCCCACACAAAAGCGGGGAGCTTTCTTCTTTCAACCCTACGCCTTCCCGGCAGGATTCTCACTCGAAGTTGAGGGGGACTTTTTCAGACCTAAAAAAGGGCTGAAAAACTAGGCTTATTATGTAAAAAACCAAGTTATTAATGTGAAGGACCTTGTGAAACAGTCAGTAGTATCACCACAAACCTAGTACCTGCACTTAGTTTTTGAAATAACCAGAGCTACAAGAGAGGGAGTTCAGCCCAGAGACTCAAAGATACTTACCTGAATTTCTGGGAGCCTCCTTCTTCGTGGTTGAGTGTCTCGGATGTTGGTTGTTACCCAGTGGAGCCACTATCAATACTGTAGAAAGGTTTTGGATCAGATCTATCAACTACTTCCTGCAAATACATTTTGGATTCCTATGGAATTTTCCCCCTCTGGAATATACATTTATGAACAGATTTTTAACAAACATAAAAAACACCTATGGATACGAGAGCTGGACCATAGGGAAGGCTGAGTGAAGGAAGATAGATGTTTTTGAACTGTGGTGTTGGAGGAAAGTTTCGAGAGTGCCTTGGACCGCGAGAAGATCCAACAAGTCCATACTTCAGGAAATAAAGCCCGACTGCTCACTGGAGGGAAGATTATTAGAGGCAAAGATGAAGTACTTTGGCCATATAAGGAGAAGACAGGAAAGCTAGGAGAAGAGAATGATGCTGGGGGAAATGGAAGGAAAAAGGAAGAGGGGCCGACCAAGGGGAAGATGGATGGATGGTATCCTTGAAGTGACTGGCTTGACTTTGAAGGAGCTGGGGGTGGCCATGGCTGGCAGGGAGCTCTGGCATGGGCTGGTCCATGAGGTCACGAAGAGTTGGAAGCGACTGAACGAATAAACCACAACAAAAATATGTTTAGGTTGATAGAGCAAACATTTGTGTAGACTTTCCAGACTTTCCAGACCAATAGGCAGATGTTTGTCTGTTTTTAAAAACATGTATTTGTGATGTGAAACTCATGTTAACAATTGTAAGTGCACCACTCATGCTTTTGTTTTATTCTAATTGCAAGTGAAATCGTCTGCACTATCCTGAGCAATGCTGTACTAATAGGGAATTGGCACAAGGGGGCGCTATGGCTTTGCTAGTTAATCTACATTTTCATCCTCCAGTTTATTTGGATTTCAGGTTAGGGAAGTGCCAGCTCACAGAATTTCTAGCCATAGTCTGGATGAGGCTCCTGAGGGTTGAGCTCTAAAAGATCGAGAAATCCCAAATATGAGAATCATATTCTGGATCCGTCTAGAGAAAAAAAAAATCAACCGGGAGGAAAAGTGTTCTTACTATACATCAAGGGGATCACTGACCACATAAGGAAGCTGATGAACCAACACAGCCTAGAAACTATCTACAGACCCACTAAGAAAATCCAGCAAAGGATAAGAGGGATCCTCTCACCTCTGCAGGAGTCAACCGTATACCATGCAGCTGTGGACAAGTCTACATATGGACTCCCAAACGCAGCAACATTGCCCAGACACGCATCAAGGAACAGGAAAGGCACTGCAGGTTAATTCAACCAGAGAAGTCAGCCATAGCAGAGCACTTGATGAACCAACCTGGACAGCATATTATTTAAGAACACAAAAATGCTGGACCACTCTAACAACCACCATGTCAGACTACATATTGATGTAGCAGCAAATTGGGAGTTATGGAACTCCAAGTGGCAAGTTATCTCTTACCAAAACGGCGGCATGGACGTGCGGGCGCAGGGATGAGAAACCACGCAACAACTTCACTGCTCAACGTGAAATCAAAGGTTTATTGATTAACACCAGCTGGTGGGGTTCCCCACAGAACGAGCTGCGATAAAGGGCAAACGGCCCCGGTCATCCTTAACACAAAGCATATATACCCTTCATGGCGGCATCCACAAAAGCCCCCCCTCCTTCATGATCATTTCACAAACATCATTGGCTGGTGTTACAGAACATTTCATTAATCCAATTAAACATAACATTTTCATTTGCATCACATCTTAATCCCCTCCTATATGTTAGAACAATGAACATTTCTATAGTAGTCTTTCCCACAGTGCAACTATCAGTGGCTGGGACTCCTGTGTTCCCAGTTTGCAACATTTGGCTTCTGCAGACTCCTTGCCAGCAACGGAGGGGGCAGAAACCCTCTGCTCATGCGCACTTACCCATTTGGCACTAAGGTAAACAAACCTCATGCTTTGCACTGTTTGACCAATCTGAGCCTTTATCTTACGCTAGGCACGGGGTGTACTTTGGCAAATCACTGCCTGTGCTAGAAGCACCAATCATAGTGTTACATTCACGGTGCCTGCTTGATTCTTGGCACAGAAACCCACTTTTCTAAGCTGTGTTCTCTGACTGTACGCCTGTTGGAAAAGTACCAAAACCGCTTTGAAGCTTAAGCGGCTGAGGGGGAACAGGAAAGGGCCTGAGGCTGTTAGGAATTGTGGGAGTTGAAGTCCAAAACACCCCTTCTGCAGACTCCTTGCCAGCATGCGCAGTTCTTACCCATTTGGCACTAAGGTAAACAAACCTCATGAAACCCAAATCACTGCCTGTGCTAGAAAGCACCAATTCTATTCACGGCTCTTCTAAGCTCTACACGTGTGCAGCATCACTCTCTGACTGTACGCCTGTTGGAAAAGTACCAAAACCGCTTTATTGAAGCTTAAACACCTGGAGGGATGAAGTTTGCCCATGCACTAAGTAAAATATTTTGTTTCCAATGTGTCTGTTTAAATCCGCAGTTCAACTCCTATGCAGAGTGGGGATGATGGGAAATACAGTCCAACAAATCCTGAAAGTATATATTTTGCCCATTCAGTTTAAACAAAAACAATACCAAGCTGGGTTGCTGTGAGTTTTCCGGGCAGTATGACTATGTTCCAGAAGCATTTTCTCCTGCCGTTTCTCCCACATCTATGGCAGGCATCCTCAGAGGTTAAGGGGTCTGTTGGAAACTAGGCAAGTGGGGTGTATATATCTACGGAATGTCCAGGGTGGGAGAAAGAACTCTTGTCTGTTTGGCGCAGGTGTGAATGCTGCAATTGATCACCTTGATTAGCATTGAATAGCCTTGCAGCATCAATGCTTGGCTGCTTCCTGCTTGGAAGAATCTAATGTTGGGAGGTGTTAGCTGGCCCTGGCTGATTCTTGTCTGGGCTCAAGAATCACATCCCTACCTCTTCTGCAGCAAAGCACCTCTCCTGACTCCTCTAGAGTAAAAAGAACAGCTTTAAGAACAAGAAGCCTCCTTAAGGTGCATGTGCCTGCCTGCAGCCGAGCGCCTCTCCTCTAGAGTAGAAAGGAACAGGCAAGAAGCCCCTTTAAAGCGAGAGCCTGCCTGCAGCTGAGCACCTCTCCTCTAGAGTAGAAAGGAACAGGCAAAAAGCCTCTTTAAAGTGAGAGCCTGCTTGCAGCCGAGCATCTCTCCTCTAGAGTAGAAAGGAACAGGCAAGAAGCCCCTTTAAAGCGAGAGCCTGCCTGCAGCCGAGCGCCTCTCCTCTAGAGTAGAAAGGAACAGGCAAGAAGCCCCTTTAAAGCGAGAGCCTGCCTGCAGCTGAGCGCCTCTCCTCTAGAGTAGAAAGGAACAGGCAAGAAGCCTCTTTAAAGAGAGAGCCTGCTTGCAGCCGAGCGACTCTCCTCTAGAGTAGAAAGGAACAGGCAAGAAGCCCCTTTAAAGCGAGAGCCTGCCTGCAGCTGAGCGCCTCTCCTCTAGAGCAGAAAGGAACAGGCAAGAAGCCTCTTTAAAGCGAGAGCCTGCCTGCAGCCGAGCGCCTCTTCTCTAGAGTAGAAAGGAACAGGCAAGAAGCCCCTTTAAAGCGAGAGCCTGCCTGCAGCTGAGCGCCTCTCCTCTAGAGCAGAAAGGAACAGGCAAGAAGCCTCTTTAAAGCGAGAGCCTGCCTGCAGCCGAGCGCCTCTCCTCTAGAGTAGAAAGGAACAGGCAAGAAGCCTCTTTAAGCGAGAGCCTGCCTGCAGCTGAGCGCCTCTCCTCTAGAGGAGAAAGGAACAGGCAAGAAGCCACTTTAAAGCGAGAGCCTGCCTGCAGCCGAGCGCCTCTCCTCTAGAGTAGAAAGGAACAGGCAAGAAGCCCCTTTAAAGCGAGAGCCTGCCTGCAGCCGAGCGCCTCTCCTCTAGAATAGAAAGAGACAGCTTTTTGAATCTTGCAGATTCCCTCCCTTCCCATCTCTGTCTGTTCAGTTAATTCAGGCATAGGCAAACTTTGGCCCTCCAGGTCTTTTGGACTTCAACTCCCACAATTCCTAACGATCAGCTGGCCCTGATTGTTTCTTGTCTGGAACACAGGCTGTAAAAATGACAGCAACCCAGTGATTCCGGCCATGAAAGCTTTCGACAACAGAATGCCAGGCAGGCTGACTATACAGTAGTTAGCTAGAACAAATGCCTACTAAGAATCCTGGGTTGGGGAGAGGAAGCTGGGAAGGAATAATTTCAGTCAGCACTTCAGCCAAAAAGAGGAAGGTGAAGTCATAGGCTGATTCAGGTTTTCTGAGGAAGAAGGCAGGGACTTTCTTTGGAATCGCAGAACTTTGTCAAAAGTGAAAGTTTCAAGACAGATCCCTTCCTCAGAATGAATTAGCCACAGAGTCAGATGAACTACCGGTATCTTGATGACTCTGCTGTTGTTGATGCCTTCCAGTCAGTTTGGAGTTATGCAGAACCTATCATGGGGTTTTCTTGGCAGAATCTCTTCAGAGGAGTGTTGTCATCGTTTTCCTCTGAGGCTGAAAGAATGTTGCTTGGCTTTCCGTGGCTGAGTAAGGATCCAAACCATGGCGTACCAGCGTCATAGTCTCAAACCACTACAGCATGCAGGCTCTTCCTAACTATGAAGACTATGGCTGATGCAAACTGTGGCCCAACAAGTTCTGGAAGCCTAGACTTTGCCCAACCTTTATCTTTATATGCGGTTTTGTAGGTTAGGAAAATAACATATTAGCTTCTCAAGTTTGTATATTTCACAATCTTCCTTGTGGATACCGCATCATTTAGTTGATGAAGGTTGACCCAGAGAGATTATGGCTGTGTTTTGATTATTGCGCTTGCATGTGCCACCAAAGTGATCTACTTATTTCTTTAATTTCCGGTTCATTACGCATGGATTGTCAATTGCAGGATGTCATTCTGTTATTTATAGGTCTCCTACTATATGGGGCAAATATGTCAGGAGATTGTGGTATTTATTACTGGGGTTCTCAATGTGTTTGTTTTAAATTATGCAGATGATGTTTTTGTTGTCCCAGTAAATGTTCTAACAATTACTAGCCCACGCTGCAATGTTTTATTCTCACCCTCAAATGGAACATATTTTCTTCCCATTTAAAACATTTTAGAGTACACCAACATATGAATAAAAACATATGCACTACAAGAGAGTGACGAATCCAAGGCGGGAGTTAAAATTGCTGGAAGAAACATTAACAACCTTAGATATGCAGATGATACCACTTTGATGGCCACAGAGTCAGAAGGAACTGAGGTGCCTTCTAACCAAGGTGAAAGGAGAAAGTGCAAAAGCTGGGTTGCAGTTAAACATCAAGAAAACCAAGATATTGGCAACCAGACTGATTGATGACTGGCAAATAGAGGGAGAAAACATTGAGGCAGTGACAGACTTTGTATTTCTAGGTGCAGATATAATAATAATAATATTAATAATAAACTTTATTTGTAATCCACTCCCTCTCCCCGATGGGGACTCGGGGTGGCTCACATGAGGCCAAGCCCAAACAAACAACAAATTACCATAAAAAATCAAACATCAACAGTCAATGCAATTTAAAAAATAATAAAAAATACATACATACATATAAATAAATAAATAAAATAATTATACAACTGAATATCTAAAGTTACAAAGACAGGGCGGGCCACAGATACACAGAGAAAAAGTTAAAAACTCAGAGTGAGGTAAGCGGAGTAGCATCCTTTTCTGAAGGGGGGTGGGATGGACCAGAATAGGGGGCATTGAGGAAAGCAATGGAAGACATTAAATAACTACTCTCCAAAGGCACAGTGGAAAAGCCAGGTTTTCAGGTACTTTTTAAAAGGTTTCCAAAGTGGGAGCTCTCATAATCTCTCCAGGCAAGGCATTCCAGAGTCGGGGGACAGAGGAGAAGGCTCTCTCCCTTGTGCCCACCAGGCGAGTCTGTGAGACTGGCAGGGGCGACAAGAGGGCCTCCCCCGAGGAGCGGAGGGTTCAAGCTGGTTCATGGAGGGAAATCCGGGCACGAAGGTAGGGGGGTCCCGAACCGTTTAGGGCTTTATAGGTGATCACCTGAACCTTGAATTGGGACCGGAAAATAAATGGCAGTCAGTGCAGTTCTTTAAACAGGGGGGTTGACCGCTCCCTGTAACTTGCCCCAGTTATTAATCTGGCTGCTGATTGCTGGACAAGTTGAAGTTTCCGGGCCGTCTTCTGGTAGCCCCACGTAGAGTGAATTGCAGTAATCCAGTCTAGAGGTAACCAAGGCATGGACCACCATGGTCAAGTCAGACTTCACGAGGTATGGTTGCAGTTGGTGCACAAGTTTTAACTGTACGAAGGCCCTCCCGGCCACCGCCGACACCTGAGCATCAAGTGTCCGCGCTGAATCCAGAAGGACCCACAAACTGCGGATGACTGCAGATGCAGACGGCAGCCAGGAAATCAGAAGAAGTTTCCTTCTTGGGAGGAGAGCAAGGACCAATCTTGATAAAATAGGGAAGAGAAGAGACATCACACTGGCAATGAAGATCTGCATAGTCAAAACAATGGTATTCCTATAGTGAACTATGGATGTGAGAGCTGTACCATAAGGAAGGCTGAGCGAAGGAAAATAGATGCTTTTGAACTGTGGGGTTAGAGGAAAGTTCTGAGAGTGCCTTGGACCACGAGAAGATCCAACCAGTTCAGTCAGGAAAGAAAGCCTGACTGCTCACTGGAGGGAAGGAGATTAGAGGTAAAGATGAAGTACTTTGGCTACATCATGAGAAGACAGGAAAGCTTAGAGAAGACAATGATGCTGGAGAAAATGGAAGGAAAAAGGAAGAGGGGCCGGACTGCATTATTTACACTGTTCAAATATCTAATGCAGTTAACATCAGGCATGGGCAACTTTGGCCCTCCAGGTGTTTTGGACTTTTAACTCCCATAATACCTAACAACCTACCGGAGGGCCTACCTGAAGGGCCAAACAGCCCACCGCTGTTGGGACTTCCTGGCTAGATATAGTTAGTGCTTTGTAAGTCAGCACCAACATTTTGTTGAAAGCCGTCCTGAGTTCTTCTTCGGGGGTGAGAGGGATGGGATGCTCGAAATAAATAAAAAAATAAATAAATAAATAGTTCCCAGTAGCAAACCAGCATCTAGCTCAGATCTTTCGAATACTGAAGTTACGCACTTGCACAGTGTATTCTAGTTAAAATAATAATAATAATAAACAACTTTATTTATACCCCACCATCATCTCCTCAACGGGGACTCGGAGTGGCTTACATGAGGCCAAGCTCAACAGTGCATTACAATAAAATAATACAAAACAAAAAACAGCAACACGATGAGGTAAATAAATCTTTTAAAATGTCTGGTACATTCTTGAGTAGGAGTTTCTGAACATTTTTCAAAGAGAATTCCACATTATTGTGTGCAGTGTTGCTAATGTCGGTTCATTACCCATTCTGTTTTCAGAGATTAAACAAAATGGACCACTGAATATTACAAATCATTTTGTTCAAATTGATTTGGGCCCAAGCCTAGTAGCATCTATTGCCCATTCAGACTGACTATCCCTTGTTTACAGAGCACCCTGCGGCTGCTACTGCCCCTTCTTTGTCTCCACCAGTCCAGCCTTCTCGTGAACACATCAGATACATCTCTAAAGGCAAGGTCATGACCTTCCGTTGTGGGTTGAACTCTTCCAGACCCCAGGTGAAAGTCAGGTGAGAATCTCCAGCAGGTTCTACTATGCTAATTTTTGGTTCTTCAGTATAGCTTAAAAAAAAAAACACCTGATATTGCGTCATTCATAGAACTTGGTGGGGAGAGAGTGGGTTCTGAACATCATCATATTCTGCTTGTAACCACCATTCCTCCTCCTCCTTATTCCTTCTCATAAAAATATGATTTTTTGATAAGACAGCTCAAGGAGCTGTCCAATGGGAGCATGCCTTGCGTGAATAGATAGTCCCCAAAAACAGTAAGATTAATTCCTGGTGTTATAATGATGTGTGCATGTCTTCAAGTCACTCACATGTGGTTTTCAGCAGCTCAGTGGTTTAACCCGCTGTGTCACTGGGGGCTCAACGGGTTAAACCCATTGATGGAAAGGTCTACAGTTCAAATCCGGGGAGTGGGTTGAGCTCCCATCTGTCAGCTCCAACTTCTCATGCAGGGACATGAGAGAAGCCTCCCACAGAATGGTAAAACATCCAGGTGTCCACTGGGCAATGTCCTTGCAGACAGCCAATTCTCTCACACAAGAAGCGACGTGCAGTTTCCCAAGTTGTTCCTGACACTAAAACAAAAACAAAAACAGGTGGTTTTGCCAGTTTATTCCTCTGGAATACAGAGATAGATAGATAGACAGACAGATGGATAGATCCCGTGACTTTAATTGTTACAGTGTTTGCAATATTTAATTATTGATGTGTATCTGCAGAACCCAGTATTAAATTATAGATGTCTCTGTAAGGGTACACTACAACACTAGCAGCTTTTTGAATATGTCATTTTCTTTGACTGATCTGTGCTCTTTCTCCTCTCTGGCAGCTGGTATAAAGACGGGGAGCCGCTCTCCCGCTCCGTCCAAGGCTTTGAGCTGCTTCCCAGCAAGGATCTCCGCATCATTGCCACGGAGTTCAGCGAAGGGCGATACGCCTGCATGATCCGCCATGGTAGCAGGACTCTTTGGGTTAATTCCTGGCAGATCAAGCTCAAGGACTGAGGTCTGTTTTCTTTTGTGCTGGGATCACAGAAAGGCATCTCTTTGCAATGACAAACTGAAGCTGCATATCGGGGCAGGAGTTGATCTTTGTGATGACTTGTAACAAAAGCGCACAACTTGCTCACCTGTTTGTCTCAACTATGGGAATATTTTAAAATGTGCCCCCTCCCCACATGGGCATAAGGGTGAGTTATAAAATGAAGAAGATCACAATAATAATTGGTTCTAGTGTCAAGAAGAGTCTAAAATACAAACCATGGTGGTGGTCCCTATCTACACTCCAATTCTTTCAGGATTTTCCAACTGGATTTTTAGCAAGCATTTTTTGTGTGTTAGGGTGACTCCCCAAACAATGTTTAGGTCCCCAGCTATACTATTGAACCGTAATTTTAGTTTAAAAAAACGTGGGCCCGATTTCTTCCCAGTAAGAGGGTCATCCTGTGAGAAGGTCAAGATCTGCATGATTTCCACCCTGCTTCGAGCTATGGAAGTGCAGGAGGAAAGAGCTGCTAGCTTCCCCACTCATTGCTGTTAAGTTCCATATGGTGATGTGTACCTATTTGGCAATTTCTTCTAGCTGAGTTAAAATAAAATCAGGACATTATTCCAAGAGCCACATGAAACAGGACTTTTACTTGTGACCACTTTTGATTGCTGAAATTTTGGTTTTAAATATTGCTGAAACATGTTGAAGTGTTTGGTTTCTTGCAGTGTAGGAATCTATCCCTGTTTCTCCATGTTGTTTTGGCTTCTGGCAGAAAAACGACAATGGCAACCAGACTGATTGATAACTGGTAAATAGAGGGAGAAAATGTGGAGGCAGTGACAGACTTTGTGTTTCTAGGCGCGAAAGATTACTGCTGACGCAGACTGCAGCCAGGAAATCAGAAGACGTTTCCTTCTTGGGAAGAGAGCAATGACCAATCTCAATAAAATAGTGAAGAATGGAGACTGGCAATGAATATTCACATAGTTAAAGCAGTGGTATTCCCTGTTGCAACCTATGGATGCGACAGCTGGACCATGAGGAAGGCTGAGTGAAGGAAGATAGACACTTTTGAACTGTGGTGCTGGAGGAAGGTTCTGAGAGTGCCTTGGACCACAAGAAGATCCAACCAGTCCATACTTCAGGACGTTAATGCCTGACTGCTCGCTGGAGGGGAGGATGTTAAAGATAAAGTACTTTGGCCACAGAATGAGAATACAGGAAAGCTTGGAGAAGACAATGATGCTGGTGAAAATGGAAGGAAAAAGGAACAGGGGCCGACAAAGGGCAAGATGGATGGACTGGCTTGACTCTGAAGGAGCTGGGGGAGGTGACGGCCAACAGGGAGCTCTGGCGTGGGATGGTCCATGATGTCACGAAGAGTCAGAAGCGACTGAACGAATGAACAACAACAAAACTGTGTTGGACAGATTACAGAAGTAAAGCCCAACCTGCTTTGTTAACTGGAACGCACTCCCAACTGAGATAAGAGCAGCCACCTCCCTCCTGGCATTTCAAAAAAACTGAAGGCATGGTTCTGAGACCAGGCATTTGGACAATAGATATAAGCAGCACCTTAAAGGGTCACACTGGAATGACGATATGATTGAAGAGTCTGGTTTATGGTTTTATGATGGCTTATGTATGTTTTTTAAGCTATATTTTCTTTTTAATGATATGTTTAATTTGTGATTTTATTGCTGTAATTATTTATAATAGCCTCTTAATGGGGCTCAATGTAAGCCATACTGAGTCCCCCTTCGGGGGTTGAGAAATGACGGCATAAAAATGCGAGAAATAAACAATAAACTGTAGCACTCCTGTAGTTATGACCCATCCAAGAATGCACAATTTTATGTGCAGCAGTTAACTTGCAGAATTCCTCTTATACAACTGTGAATGTAATAGGGATATTATTCCATGACCTGTCTGCCTGTGTAAAGGAACTGCGACACGTGTAGAACATTTTAGGATGCCTCACAGCCTTCTAAACAGACCCCTCCTCAAATCGTGGCAACCCAATGCTTTATTGGCATTTTGGTTCATTGTCAAAACATTTTTGCTCCACAACGCTCTCTGGAGAATGTGAGGGCATTTAGTTGTCACCTGGTTAAAATATTCCCTTGATAGGCCTTCCTTGAAACAGACAGTTAATAGCAACTTAGTTAGTTATGCATATTTTCTATTGTTATAAAAGACTTCCCTTGAGCTTATATTGCTCCATATTGGAGGGAATGCCCCACAAGTCCCCTACATTTATGGGAGTGTAGTCAAGGGTGAACCCCCCCCCCCAATAAAAGATAGAGAGTTCATAGTTTTGCCAAGGACACAAGGCTGAAATGATATAATAAGAGTTAAGTCTTGGCCAATCTGCAAACCAGAACCCCTTCCCATGTTAAATCTGTGTACATTTGACCAAGGTTCTATATCCTATATTTTATATACTTATAGCAGGTATGCATAGGTAACATGGAACAAAAGGCATTTGGTCTTTGCTCTACCTAAGCAAACAGCCTGAGCCATGAGTTAATGACTTTGCTAATTGATTCCCATACCAGTCAATGACCTCCTAACAAAGCGATTCCAAGGCCTTTTGTCCAAGGCTAGCAAAAGGGGAAATGCCAAGTCAATAATATATCTCAGGGCTGTCCAACTGGCAGCCCCGGGGCCGGATCCGGCCCCGTAGCCTGTTGGACACGGCCCCACCTATGCCCTCAGCCGCCATTTTTAAATTTAAATTTTTAAAAAAATCAATTTTTAAAAAAATGGCGGCCGGGGGAGGGGGAGGCGGGCAGGGAGGAGGAAGAGAGCTAGCTCCTCCTTTTTCGCCCCCTCCTACCTAGGAAGGGAGGGGGCGCCGAAAAAAAAAAGGGCAGAAGCGGCGCCAACGGCAGCGCGTCACAGGCCTGGCGTGGCCGCGCTGCCCCCTGGCACCGCCTACTCCTCCTTTTCGGCGCCCCCTCCTTCCTGGGCCGGGAGCCGCCGAAAAGGCAGAAGGCGGCGCCAGAGCAGCGCGTCACAGGCCTGGCGTGACGCGCTACTCTTGGCGCCGCCTACTCCCCTTTGGCGGCTCCCGGCCTAGGAAGGGAGGCGCCGAAAAGGAGGAGTAGGCTGTGCCAAGAGCAGCGCCACGCCAGGCCTGTGACGCGCTGCTCTTGGCGCCGCCTACTCCTCCTTTTCGGTGGCTTTAGGAGGGCGGGGCCTGGGCTGGGGCGGGGCCTGGGGGCGGGGCCTGGGGGCAGGGCCGAGTGGCCCCGCAGGTCATCAGTGACCTCTTATCCGGCCCTGGACCCGCCAGAAGTTGGACAGCACTGATATATCTTATAATCTTGCCTTTATTTCTCAAATCTATCAAATGTATCTTTCCTGCCCATTCTTGCTTTTCTGTATAATCTTTGACTCACCTTTACTGATACTGGCCTCTCTGTTGGCGCCCCCTTGTTGTGGGGTAGAGGCTTGCGTACCCTAATGAAGTTGTGAGCTATGCTGGCGGTGGCATAATAGCCACCAGCAGGGCCTCCCATGCCAGACACAACCGAAGGGTCTGACAAAAAGCGTCAAAGGGCAGGTTGGGCTTTCTAGCCTTTTGGCAACCATCCTAGGAGAAGGAAAACTTGGATTTCAAACCCGGGCAGATGGTGCTCGTCTAACCCTGTAAGGTCAACCATCTAAGAGAAGGACACTCGAACCAAACCTACGACCTGAGGACCTCGCTGCCACCGTCCTAAGCTTGCTAGGCCCTGGTAGACGAACCTTTGGTTTAAAGGGTGAGGCCAGTTCTGTGCACGCTGCGCTCCACCAGAAAGGTCCATTGCACAGGCTCGAAGGACACATCCAACCTCCGAATCATCAACTCGCTTGTAGAAAGCGTGGGATGAGTCCTTTCTGAATCTTCGTTCATGAAGAAAGCCCAAGAAACTGATACTGGACTAAAACATATTCTACCAAAATACACACACACACATGTAGTCTTTCAAAAAACATCCCAAAGCCCATTTTGCTTCCTTTTTCCCCTTTGCCATTCCTTTCTACTATCTCTGCAATCCTATAATTACCTAACCCATAATTCCCTCCCCTGTGCCAGATTCCCTATCCCATCACCTATGTCAGCCCATCTAGGGTCTAGATGTCCTTGCTTTTCTGGGACTCTCAAGTAGATGTCTATTCTTTTCTATAATTTCATATTTTCTTTTCCATAAGTGGATCCAGAGCCTCTTGGAAGCCTAACCTGTATGTGTACCCCTACCCAGTGGGGACCCCTGCAACCACAGCCCCTCATGTATGTATATGAATAATCTTGTCTATGCTTTGTATCACTTTATGAAGTTCTTGGAGAAGTCACCAGCTGAAGTCTTGCGATGACCTTTTGCCTACACTTCCTTGTCCTGGGAAGATTTCTCAATATCTTGCCAGGCGGCATTTGCATTTGATTGGATCCATCAGCTACCTCAATGGAACCCATACAACTTGAGGAGATGCAAAGGATAACAGGAGCCGGATGGTCCACCCTTCCTTTGCGTCACCGCTTGGACAATATACATCATTTGCCATACCAGCATGAGGTTTCCAGTCAAGGGATAATCATGCCGCTATCTTTACAAAGGCCATTCTCCCCCTTTGCCATTCCCAGCCATTGGACATTTCTGTGGACAATATTTTCTGTTGGAATTTATATGGAAGGCTGGTGGTCGGGCCATTGGGCTTAATCAGGAACTGGGATCAAAAGGAAAAATACAAGTATTGGGAGACCCATCAGGGTCATTGTGCCCACATATTAGGGATATTTAATCCCACCACCAGTCATTTTTTGTGTGTGTCAGGAGCGACTTGAGAAACTGCAAGTCGCTTCTAGTGTGAAAGAATTGGCCGTTTGCAAGGACGTTGTCCAGTGGACACCTGGATT
Source organism: Anolis apletophallus (assembly GCA_030556195.1). Lineage (NCBI taxonomy): Eukaryota > Metazoa > Chordata > Lepidosauria > Squamata > Anolidae > Anolis > Anolis apletophallus. Next base: position 10,734,483 of record JARBWK010000010.1, read on the forward strand.
TTTTTTAATGTTTTACCATTCTTGTGGGAGGCTTCTCTCATGTCCCCACATGGGGAGCTGGAACTGACAGAGAGAGCTCATCCGTTCTCTCCTCGGATTCAAACCTGCGACCTGCCGTTTTTCAGTCATGCCAGCATAGGGATTTAACCCACTGCGCCACTGGGGGCTCCTATACCATCAGTCATAATTGTAACCATTGGACAGAGGGAAATTTATATCGAAGGCAGACGGCGCTTTCCCATTGGCTGGGGCGTGCCAAACTCCAGCCTAGAGACCTCATTGACATCATCCAGGCTTGGCCAAACACAGCCAAGCCAGGTCCAGCTGTGGGAATTTTGAACCTGAAATTTTCAGGTATAAAAGTGCATGTTTTACTGTGTTATGTATTTCAGCTATCTTTCAGCAAACTACCGCAAGCTGGCATCACTTTCAGCTGAAATTATATACCTCGGGGGGCTTCTGCTTCAACTTGGTGAGATTTATTCTCGAATATTGGCTTCTCTTTCTCACCAGGCCTAATCCACAGCAGATTGGATCTCACTATCCGTGTTGGCCCCAATTTAGGAGGCAAACCCTGGCAGTGAGACCAGGAAGAAGCCTATTGGCAGAAACCCTGAAGTCTGAGCTGCCCCTTTTCTGTGAGTCCCTTAATTGTGTACAGATCAGCCCCAATTAAAATAATCCAGTAGCAAGGTGAGGAGGTAATTTTAGCCAAGGAAGATTTTATTATCTGCAGATAAGATCCTAGCTTGTGATACATTCACAAATATGGACACAGTCTCCTTTTATACACAATAATTTCAAATTTCCCACTGCAGCAATATCAGCTGTAGCGAAGCTCATTGGATGAGTCTTCCCATTCTAACCAATTGCAGAAAAAAGGGCTTGGCTGAGCAGTCAGCTTGTTAAGAGACAAAAGGCATTGAGTGGCGGTGAATGAGTTTCCCTTTATTCAACAGGAAAAATAATAAAAATGATTGAGGGCACTTAGCCCTACCCAGGAAAAGTTTACTGTGTGCAAGATGGTCATGGCAGAGCCCCATCAGGGGGTCAAACCAGTGGCAGTGGCCTTGGATCATGGAAGCTCAAAACAGGACATATTGGTACAATCATGCAAATGTGAAAAGAACACTGGGAAGTCTGCTCACTAAAGAGGAAAAAGAATGCGAAAGGGGTCTGCAAGAGAATATTAAGGAACAATACAGACATAGAAGACGGGAAATAATAAAGAAAAGATAGTGAAACTATATGATGTGAACCAGTCTCAAACTGCAATATTATCTATATGGTGTGTTATGTAACCAAAAGAATAAACAAAAGCAAGATGCAATATCCAAATGGGTCAATTATGGTCATATATACAATCTATATATATATTTTTCTTCACGCCATGCAACTCGGCAAATAGACAACAAAACTATAAGCCGCAGAAGCACTGAAATCGGCAACATATTCAAACATACCACGAGGTATCTCTTCCGCCAAAAAAACCGGACCTACATACCTGACAACACCCCCAAACAGAACCCCCAAAAAACAGCCAACGAAACCTACCATCCAAGCCTCTTTGCTGCCAGCGAACATTTAGAACGTTCGGGCATGGCAGGCAGAACGCACCGGACCAATTCCCTGCTCTCCGGTAACAAAAAAAAACAAACCCTGGAACCACGTGGAACCGCCTTTCCCATTCACCCTCCCTGATCTCTGGCAACAAACTAAAAAAAAAAACCCTGGAAACACGTGGAAACGGGGCCCCAATTCCCCCCCTCCCTGATCTCTGGCAACCAAATCAAAACAAACCCTGGAAACACGTGGAAACGGGGCCCCAATTCCCCCTTCCCTGATCTCTGGCAACCAAATCAAAACAAACCCTGGAAACACATGGAAACGGGGCCCCAATTCCCCCTCCCTGATCTCTGGCAACCAAATCAAAACAAACCCTGGAAACACATGGAAACGGGGCCCCAATTCCCCCCTCCCTGATCTCTGGCAACCAAATCAAAACAAACCCTGGAAACACGTGGAAACAACACAAACGCACACATATACACACATACACACATATATACACATACATGCATATATACACACACATACACACACATATACATACACACATACACACATATATATAAACCTAAACATACACATAAACACACATACACACATACACATATATACACACACATATATAAACACATACACACAAACACACACATACATATACACACACAAATATATACAAACACGAATATACACACATACACATATATAAACACACATATATACACATACACATAAATACATAAACACATATATAAACACAAACACACACACATACCCCCAAATATAAACACACACATACACACACACACACACACACACAAATATAAACACCCATACACACACATACATATATACACACAAAACACATGCTCCCATCTATCAGCATTTCACAAGTGGCCCTTACATACTCAGAAAGGAGGGCTTTCACCTCACATCTCCTGCCTAATCAGAGGTGGCACAGCATTTCGTAGCTACTGATTCCCTTGGTACATCTGTCTAATGCCTTGATTATATACACAGAGAATCAGCATGTGAATGGATATAACAAGCTGGTTAATCCACCAATATCAAAAGATCATATACATATAATACACATAAGATAATAAATCATGGATATACAGAAGTAAATCTGGTTAATGCACCTGAATAAATCATTTAAAGTATAACATCCATATGTGAATCAATCTGATTAATGCAACGTTATGAAGACAATATATGCATCACAGTCATAAATCCATCCAAATAATAATACATGCATTAATCTGTGAGGTAGGCACAACTATATTACCACAATCTGAGTCAATGAAGGGGAAGAGTATATCAGCAAGGTAAACAATATACTCAAATAACCCCGTGGTGTTGAGGATGTGGAATCCACACTGGGTAAGGCTATGCATAAAAATGCAGCCGCTGGTGGAGGAATCCAGCTGGAGGAGTCAAAATTAAGGCCGAGAGTCAAAATATGAGGAGCGCAAAAGCTCCGCAGGGAATCCCAGGAAAGGGTCAACCAGTTCCATGGCGCAGGCAAAAATAAAGTAGATCAATGGCAAATTAGCTTTATGGTCAACTCGCTGCGTTCGGTGAGGTTAAGCCCTGACGCTTCTAACTATTGATATAAGGACAACGGTACATCTATGAAGGCCTTGAGAAAGCCCCGCCCGGGGGCGAAACGGGGGAGTGGCCCCAGATTGTAGGCATCGCCAGCCCGTCGGCCTGACTTTGAATGAACTCTTAGGAGCTAAATTGCAGCCTCCTTTGTCCTTGTTATCCTATTGTGTCTGGACTTTTCAACACTAGAGACTTGATTCAATGACTACCACGTTGTGTATTTGCGAAGCTCTATTAATGTGTCATTGCGACCTTGGATATAATCCGGTTTATTTGTATGTTTCACCGCAACATCCATATGTGTATATGGAAATGGTTTGTTTTTCATGTAATATGACATTTTCACTCTAAGATGTTGAATATTAACACTTATTGATACTTTTATATTGTATCTACCTGGTTTGTGTGTTTATTGGATGTTTCTGGAACCCATACTCTGTGTTTCTAAATTAGCTAGAGATGCATGGCCAATTGAAGTGCCTGAAGCTGGTACCTTTGTGGCAGGAATGCGGCTTCCACTAAATGGTGGTGATGCCGCGAATAGTGCCTGGTAAAAAATCCGGATTATAATGGGGGGAAAACCAGGATAAACTGAAGGTACACAAGGTAACAATAAAAGGAATGAATCTGTGCAATTGTTATGAATACAACTGTAGAAGGTACTCAGTCCAGTGTTATATAAGGAGGATGCAATGGACCAACTCCTCAAAAAAAAAAAAAATCAAGGCAGAAAATTAGCCTATATGGAAATAATCCAATAGCGGGAATCAGCCTGTGGAAAAGAGAGCCGATGGGTAGTATATACGAGGGCTCAATCTCGTTTCGCCCAGAAACTGGGATTTCTCAAGGCTATGTATATATCTATGTGCACAATGTCAATATATGGAAAAGAACAAAAAGAGAGAACCCCATAGTAAAGCAGTAATACTGAAGAATGGACACAGGTAAAAGAACATAGATGCATACCCAAGTGAAGAAAATAAAAGGCAAAGTATGCACATCTCTCAAGTGGATATCAGGTAAGAGTGAAAAGAAGAAATGGTATTGAATATAAAGGGAAAATCTGGATTATGAGCAGGTGAGTTATGTCAGGAGAGAGACGATGCTTAATTGTTCGTTCAGGCCAGAGGGGAATTCCATGGCTAGCATCAAGATCCACCTGGTTTCTGCTCGAATGAGAGCTTGATTGAGTTCTCCGTGGGGGTTAACATTAAGACAGGGAGGGTGGCAGGAGAGAAATATAATGAGCAGAGAGAGCTTAAACTATCAAAGGCTTTCTAATGGGGGAACCAGAGATCCAGAAAGAGAAGAAAAGAGGAAAGGCTGAATTGCAACAAGGAGAGGTACACGATGGCTGGGAAAGATGCATCACAGCAAAGAAAGGCAAGAGAAGCACAGAGTTCAGGGTAACCCATTTATTAAGGGATCATAAGCAGTCTGTAGCTAGTTTCCTGATTGTCCAAACATGTGCAGAGCCAAACAAGTACACTTTAAGTATCTGCAGCCTTTGGAACTCTCTGCTGCAGGCATGAAAGGAACAAAAAATTTTGTCCAGGGGGATTTCATGCAACATCCACTGCCGTTTTTAATTGCTCAATAACAGAAATGGGTGCAGTGGAAGATCTGGCCTGCCCCAAAGAACCAGAACCAGAACATGGCTGCGTTGGCTTAAAAACAGATGGATAATGTGGGCGAAACCCCCTGATCCCCACTTGTAGAAGAGTATCAGATTTCACCATTCTGAAGTTTGGTAAAGTTGCCAATTGTGAATAAATTTGGAGCAACACATAAAAGTATATGAAAATGTATGAGTGAATCATGTGGACATATTTCCATCTGTGACGATAACAGGCACGGGCAAACTTCGTCCCTCCAGGTATCTTGGACTCCAACTCCCATAATTCCTAACAGCCTCCGGCTCTTTCCTTTTAAGCGGCGGAGGGGGGAAAGGAACGTGCCGGAGGCTCTTAGGAATTGTGGGAGTTGGAGTCCAAAACACCAGGAGGGCCGAAGTTTGCCCATGCCTGGAGTATAAAGTTGAGTTGAGAGTACTAACAGACACTTCTCGAAAGATATTCAGGGCTTCTTTATTCATCACTTCCATAATATTTCTTTTGAAAGAAGCATACCAGAATTTGACTCTCTGTTGAGGAATCTATGGAAGGAGGTAAGAAGTTATTGCTCAGGCTTGTAAAGATATGATCTTTTGAGGAACAGAGGAAAACACCATAGACTTCCCGAAAGTAAAAAAAAGTACAAGCTGCATGAGCAAACAAGAACAAGTCACATGCCAAATTCTTTTTGAGGAACATCACTTTCCACTTCTCAGTGACAAGCCAAACAAATTATTTCACATGCTGCCATGTGAACTTTTTAATTACACTGCACCAAGCTCCGCGTGATGCTTGTTTCTTCATGTGCCAAGTGTAAAGCAGGAGGAAAGGGGAGCACATACAAAGTCTTGGACATGTTTGGCACCTAAGTTCTATACTTTCATTCTGGATACTTTTCTCCCCAGAATACTTCAGTCTTAGGCCCCTTCCACACAGCTGAATAAAATCCCACATCTTCTGCCTTCAACTGGAATATAAAGCAGTGTGAACTGAGATAACCCAGTTCGAAGCAGATATTGTGGGATTTTCTGCCTTGATATTCGGCGTTATAGGGCTGTAGCATTGAAGCGATGATCCTCCACTATCAACTCTGCTGGACCAGCCAGGTTGTCCGAATGCCCGATTGCCAGCTCCCAAAGCAGTTACTCTACTCCGAACCCAAGAACGGAAAACAGAATGTTGGAGGACAGGAAAAGAAATTTAAAGATGAGCTCAAAGCCAACCTTAAAACCTGTGGCACAGACACCGAGAGCTGGGAAGCCCTGGCCCCTGAGTGCTCTAGCTGGAGGTCAGCTGTGACCAGCAGTGCTGTAGAGGTATGAATGGAGGACAAAAGAGAGAAACGTGCCAAGAGGAAGGTGCGTCAAGTCAATCCCCAACTGGCACCGCCTTCCACCTGGAAACTGATGCCCTCACTGCGGGAGAACATGCAGGTCTCAGATTTGTTTAATTAATTCGTCTCCTTGTGCATGTTAAGTTGAATAAATAAATACACTTACCACCTGGGTTAGCAGGAATAACTGGAAAATAGTGAACCAGAGCCAAGTGAAGGGATGTAGGAGAAGTGTTTGTGGAAACTGGTTTCCTAGTATGCATCACCCTTGCTGAATCAGGGAGATATATGACTGACCACGGTTTCCTGTGAAATCATCCCTAGCTGTGGAGAGCTATGGGAACATAATAATGACATGCACATGTTTTAATCAAATGATTACTATGATCTGACACATGTGAAAGAAGCACATTAACATTGTTTGGAAGTCATCCAGGCAAGTAGCACACTGTTCTTGGAAGAGCTGTTCTTGGAAGAGCTGCTTTGTTATTCTAATATTGCTTTATAATTTCAAAATATTGGTTATATGAGCTTCAAAAGGTAAAGTGTTGTGTGATAACATTAGAGCAATGGTTCCCAACCCTTTTTTGACCAGGGACCACTCTGACCAGGTACTTCTTCAACATTAGTACTCAAAGGGTAAGGAATCAGTGTTTGGCCAACTTTAGATTCAGTCTGATTATTTGGGGTGCTGATTCAGAAATTTGCAATGGATAGACCACATCGGCTCTAGTTTCTGATACAGAACATATGCCATCCAGTAGTCACCATATGCTCGCCCACAGAAAACTATATTTAATAAGCCTCGGCACTATAAGAGGGTTTCATGAGACCAGTTGCTCTTGTTGCATCGGTGTAGCAATGGTGTGGCTGCAGACCAGTGTTTCTCAACCTTCCTAATGCTACGACCCCTGAATACAGTTCCCCATCTTGTGGTGACCCCTAGCCATTAAATTATTTTCATTGCTGCTTCATAACTGTCATTTTGCTACTGTTATGAATGGTAATGTAAACATCTGATATGAAGGATGCATTTTCATTCACTGGACCAAATTTGGCACAAATACCCGATATGCCAAAATTTGAATGGTGGTGAGGTTGGTGGGGGATTGATTTTGTCATTTGGGAGTGGTAGTTGCTGGGATTTATAGTTCACCTACAATCAAAAAGTATTTTGAACTTCACTAATGATGGAATTGAGCCAAACTTGGGACACAGAACTTCCATGACCAACAGAAAATACTGGAAGGATTTGATGGGCATTGATTTTGAGTTTTGGAGTTGTAGTTCACCTACATCCAGAGAGCACTGTGGACTCAAAGAGTGATGGATCTGGACCAAACTTGGCACAAATACTCAATATGCCCAAATTTGAAGACTGGTGGAGTTGGAAAAAGAGACCTTGACATTTTGGGGGTTGTAGTTGCCAGGATTTATATTTCACCTACAATCAAATAGTATTCTGAATCCCACCAATGACAGAATTGGGTCAAATTTCCCACACAGAATCCCCATGACCAACAGAAAATACTGTTTTCTGATGGTCTTTGGCGACCCCTATGGCACCCCCTTGGGACCCCCCCTAGGGGTCCCGATCCCCAGGATGAGAAACACTGCCGCAGACCATATTTTAGTTCTTGTGGACAGTCCACGTTTCACAGGCATATAGCAAAGTTGGGAGGACAGTGGCTTGATAAACAAGCACCTTGGTCTCCCTACGGGTGTCCTGATCCTCAAACAGTCTCTGCTTCATTCAGAAAAATGCTTCTCTTGCAGAGCTCAGGCGGTGTTGTAGTTCAGTGTCAATGTTGACCTTTGTGGAGAGGTGGTTGCTAAGGTAACAGAAATGGTCAACATTTTCTAATGTTACACCATCCAGCTGTATTTCTGGCATTGCACCGAAGCAATGTTCCTCTGCCATCAACACTGGTGGACTGACCACATTGTCTGAATGCCTGATCACCATCTCCCAAAGCAGTTACTATACTCCCAACTCAAGAATGGGAAACATAATGTTGGTGGACAGGAAAAGAGATTTAAAGATGGGCTTAAAGCCAACCTTAAAAACTGGCATAGACACTGAGAGCTGGGAAGCCCTGGCCCTTGAGAGCTTTAACTTGAGGTCAGCTGTGATCAGCAGTGCTGCAGAATTCAAAGAGGCACAAATGGAGAAAGAGAGAAACGTGCCAAGAGGAAGGTGCATCATGCCAACCCTGACCAGGACCACCTTCCACTTGGAAACCAATGTCCTCACTGCGGGAATAGGGTTCCACAGCCACCTACAGACCCCCCACCAAGACACCACATCTGGAAGACCATCAACCTCAAGCTATGAGGGGTTGTCTAAGTAGGTAAGTTAAGTAAGTATTCCCTGGCTTTGCTCAGTGTGGAATAGTATCATAGAATCATAGAATCTTGGAGTAATCGCCACCGTTTGGACAAACATTAAGTCACTTAATCCACTCATTATTTCCTCCTGGTTCATCATTTCCCACTTGGACTGCCTCCTTCGCTCTCATTGGCCAAGAGCCCGAAGCGGCGCTGGCCTCCTGATTGGCTGAAGCGCGGCAAAGCCGGCTGCGCCTCCCTACCAGCTGATGACTCCATCCAATCAGCTTGAAGCCGGCAAAAGGGTGGAGGGTGGGGAATTTGAACTTTTATAGCTCTGTTTTTCTATAAGAATGTGATGTTTTGCATTGTACAGTATGTCAGCTTTTGGGCAAATGATTGCAGTTTGACCTCTGCTACAGCTGGAACGAAATAAACAACTTGGTGGTGTTTCTTCAACTTGGTGAGATTTTATTTGGGATATCCATTTGGTTACTTCCTATCTCGCCAAGGCTATATCGGATCCTCTTTGGTGGGTCTGACAAGTCTCTGCCTTCACGGCAAGACCCCAAAATTCCTGCTCGATATCACTTCTGTCCTCTGGAGTATTGACTATCCCTCCCAATTTGGTGTTGTCTGCATACTTTCTAACCAGACTCATAGCCAGGATTTTGAGTCGGGGGCTGAGTCTGAGTGCGAGAGGGTCTACCCTAGCAAACATTTTGTATCGTTATCCCAATACCCCCATTCATTTGGGATATATTGAGCATGGTGATCAGATCATGATATGAATAAACATAACTTTAAATAATGAACCTGTAAGTAAGGCCTTCTCGCGGTCCACCCTGAGAATTTCGGGGGAGGGGGGAGGCTGAAGTCCCTGAAGCCCCCCTGGCTATGGGCCTTCTTCCAAACCTTTGTCTAAGTCATTAATACAGATCCTGAGCAGGACCGGGCCTAGGACGGAGCCCTGCTGATGGCATCCCACTAGTCACTTCTTTCCAGGGTGAAGAGGAAGCCTTGGGGAACATCAGCCTCTGGGTTCGTTTGCTTAACCAATTACAGATCCACCTAACCGTAGTTTTGCCTAGCACACATTAGACTAGTTTGTTTGCCAGAAGGTCATGGGGGACCTTGTCGAAGGCCTTACTGAAATCCAGGTATGCTATATCCACGGCATTCCCTGCATCTACCCAGCTTGTAACTCTATCGAAAAAGGAGATCAGATGAGTCTGGCATGACTTGTTTTTGATAAATCCGTGTTGACTATTAGCAATAACTGCATTTGTTTCTAAGTGTTTGCAGACCACTTCCTGGAATAAATTAAGGACAAAGCCAAGTAGTGAAAATATTTACTGGAAGTCCTTGTGAGTTGTGAAGACTGCTCCCACTGGATTTAGAGTATGTTGGGTTTTTTTTTTACTGGTGTAGATAAGCCCGCTCTCATCTATTTGCTATATTATTCCAGTTACTGTATATCAGAGGGCCACCTGCTCTCTACTCCCATGACTGTGAATATCATTTGACAGGTTATGACATATATCACCATGGAGAGTGCACAAGGAATGAAACTCTGGTATGCTATTAGATTATTTGGAAGTCATTTAATATTATTAGGTTATGCAACAGCTTTAGTAAATGCGGGAAAGCTGTTTCAGTAGATTGCAAATCCAGGATCCTGACTCAGTGCATCGGCTCCAGATGTAGTTGGTGGAAGCAGAAGCTGTCTCTTTATGTCAGTCTTTCAAGTCTCCTAGAGTTGCTTCACGTTTGGAAAGTTATTTAGTAAATTAATTTGTTATGTAACTTATTGTGAAGCACCAAAAGCAAGTAATTACTAATTATACTTATCTCAGAAGAGTGCATTATTGAATTATTATTTCTTTTATTGTTACTTAGATGGGAGATCATTGCTTGTAGCAGCTGTTGCCTAGTAAGAAAGGATTGGAGTCAGAGAAGGATACCTAACTTCGTACCTGATCAAGAAGCTCAGTCAAAGATCAGGGTACAGCTGAATTTATTCCATAAATGAAGCCATGACTTTGTGTTTGCAGGTCCTGAGCAGGATTGTTGGTGGCAGGGTCTCTTATGCATAGGGTTGTCATAAGTAGAAACCAACTTTACTGCAAATAATAAACGGAGACCAGGAAAGAATACGGATACACTGAAGATACATTGGCCTGAATCTTATTGGTATTATCAGTCAGAGAAAACTCAGTGGATTCATTGTTGAGTAAGTTGACATATGTGCAAATGGCCTAACCATATCATTTTAAAGCTGAGAACGACAAATGACATCACATGACAGAACGGACCATTTTGCCCATCTCTATCTGCATAATTTGCAAAAAAAAAGTCACATGCCAACCAGCTTTGAAAGTGTCTGAAAAGATAACCTTTTGCAACGCTTTTTTAACCCTAAGATATCTCTACCCTACACGTGAAGCCTATGTCATTTGATGAACACAAGAGGTTGCCATTTCTTAATAGAATGGTACAGTAGTATTTAATGAATGTGATGAAGTGGTAAATCACCAACTTAGAACTGTTTGCAGGGATACTATCTGCTGAATAGACGAGACACCAGCACATACAGGAAGTTTAGGTTCTGTTTTCCAAGTAGCGTCTGTGAAAATCCCCAGTACCTCCAAAGTTGCAACTGACAGCTGCTGGCCCCTTGATATCCATGCCTTGCGTATGCCAATCTCAAAATTGTCTTCTCTTTCCTGACTTTTTTCTTCATCACACTAGCGCAGTGTTTCCCAACCAGTGTGCCGTGGCACACTAGTGTGCCGTGAGTGATCATCAGGTGTGCCGTGGGAAATTGGAACCTCCAATACCCTTTCCCCCCCTCCTGCTGAACACTTTTTCTTCTCCACTCAGGCTCCCTTCTTCCCAGCCTCGCTCTGCTCGCTTTGCCTCGCTTTGCTCTGGGGCAAGTCTGCGCAGTGGCACCCACACAGGTCACGTCTTCCTCCCTCCCTCCCCCCTCCCCTCCTGAACTTTGCTCATGCTGCCCCCCACGGATCAAAATGGCAGCAGAAGTGGCAGTGTAGAAGAAAAAGTAAGTGTTCGGCAGGAGGGGGAATAAAGGGCGCAAAAAGTTCACCTATATCCAGAAGGGGGAGGAAGAGGTCTCTGTCGAAAGCTGGCATGGGCAAACTTGGACCTTCCAAGTGTTTTGGACTCCAACTCCTAGCAGCCTCAGGCCCTTTTCCTCCCCCCCTCAGACACTTAAGCAGGAAAGGGCCTCAGGATGTTAGGAATGGTGGGAGTTGAAGTCCAAAGCACCCAGAGGGCCTGAGCCTCCTTCCAACATTGTGATTCTGGATAGAAAACAAACAACAACATAACATAACATGGTTTGAGTCCACAGTGCTCTCTGGGTGTAGGTGAACTACAACTTCCAAACTCAAGGTCAATTCCCAAGCAAACCCTTTCAGTACTTTCTGTTGGTAATGAGAGTTCATGGCACCGGCCCAGCTTATTTAAAAGACCGCTTGTCCGAACCAGCTCATTTAAGGTCGCCGCGTTCAGGAAACAGGGACCTTCTCCGCATCCCAGGTGTGAGTGAGGCCCGCCTCGACACCACGAGACGGAGAGCCTTTTCCATCGCGGCCCCTGTTCTTTGGAACTTGATGCCGGCGGATCAGAGAGCTATCCGGGACATGCCCCAGTTCCTGACCGCATTGAAGACCTGGCTCTTCCGAAAGGCTTACGGCTAAGGACACCCTCCAGACTTAGCCTGAGTTACTGGAACTATTTTAATTAATTTTCCTATTCTTTTAGCTTTTAACTATTGAACTCTTTTTGTGTGTTTTATGTGTAAGTCGCCCAGAGCACTGACGTGGAGGGCGACTCATAAATAATAAAATCAATCAATCAATCAATCAATATGCCAAGTTTGGCTCAATTCCATTGTTGCAAGAGTTCAGGATGCTCTTTGATTGTGTGTTAACTATAAATCCCAGAAACTGTAATTCCCAAATGTCAAAGTCTATTTTCCCCAAACTCCATCTGTGTTCACATTTGGGCATATTGAGTATTCATGCCAAGTTTGGTCCTGATCCAACATTGTTTGAGTCCACAGTGCTCTCTGGATATAGGTGAACTACAACTCCAATGCCCACCAAACTCTTATAGTATTTTCTTATGCTTATGGGAGTTCTGTGTGGGAAGTTTGTGACTTTCTGTCATATCTGCCAGGATATCTATGTTGTGTTCATCGAAACAGGTCCAGGTTTCACACTGAGTGTATAAATACGTTTAAAAACATATTAACTATATGTATTACTGTGTTAGAGTGTCATTTTGTGTCATTTTGGTTGGTGGTGTGCCCCAGGATTTTGTAAATGTAAAAAATGTTCTGCGACTCAAAAAAGGTTGAAATACACTGCACTAGAGAATGAATCCATTTTAAATCTGGTTTCTGTCTCCTGCAGAATTTTATTTATTTATTTATTTGTCACGTTTCTATACTGCCTCTCTCAGCCCAAAGGCGACTCGGGATGGTTTACACAATGCAGTCTCTGCCCTCAATACAACACAAGCAAACAAACCAAAAAATAATCAAATAACAACAAATTAAAAATTAAAACATACAATTGCAGTCTCAGTGTCATGGGGTTTGTAGTTTAGTGAGGCTGTTAAAGGCTCCTCCCTAAACTACAAACCCCAGAATTCTGCAGGAGGCAGCTACTGGATTTACTGGATACCATAGGAGGCAAAGCAAATTCTAATTTGCATTTTTTTCAGGAATTAGAGAATTGGTTTTTTTTTGCATCTCTGTATGAGAGAGTACTTACTGTAACAGTTTTCCCCTTGAATGTATAATAAGCAAATCTGCATGATGTTTCATAGTTTGGACCAATTAACATAAAGAGAGAGGATGGAGTTTCAGTCCAACAGACAAATATATTTTCAATCAATATCCATGTCTTGTTATTTTATTTTGAAGGAATAAATACATAGAAAAAAGTCTATGGAAACAATATTTTAAATGCATATTAATTCTAAAATATGCATGAAATGCATTCAAATTTACATTAAAATGTTGCTACACTTGTTCGTATTGTGGACTATATTGGAACATTAATTTTTTAAACTGGTGAGTTTCATATGAAGGAATTCCTTATTTAGAAATTTGAAGTTCTAGATGGGCAAATCTAGATAATTGTTTGAATTCACAATTGTTACTTACAGCCTCATCGGACTGAAAGGTTAGTGGTTCGAATCCGGGGAGTGGGGTGAGCTCCCATCTGTCAGCTCCAGCTTCTCACGTGGGGACCTGAGGGAAGCCTCCCACAGGATGGTAAAACAGACAGCCAATTCTCTCACACCAGAAGTGACTCGCAGTTTCTCAAGTCACTCCTGTCATAAAAGGAAACCCGGGTGGGCTCCTAATTTACTTGTGGCACGGAGCCCACCCGCTCCCATCCCACAACATCGATCTGCTTCCATCAGGGCTCCATGACCCATTGATCTCACTGCAGCAACATGGAAAGCTTCCGTGTTGCATCAGGGCTCCATCATCCCAACTGACCCCAGTATATTGGGTTAGTGTAGATCTCATCAGGAGAGGTTACTTAGGGCGGTTCTAGACAGCACTAAATCACAGGTTTTAAATAGGGGCAAAAATCCCAGGACTTCAGAAGAGGTCCACATACAGACCTGTTGGTCTCGGGATTTCTGCCTCCATTGTCCAGACTTGATGCTTTGTTGTGGGATTTAGAGGCTCTCAAGATGGCTCCTGCGGGACTTCCACTGGAGACTTTGGTGGGTTTTTTCAACTGTCAAGATGTGGATATGTCAATATGTGGAGAATCACTGCAGTGAATCATTGCAAAAGTTCTGTTCTTTTTTCTGGCCAGAGAAACTGTGGCTTCCAGATGTTTAATAAAGTATCTGCCACACAAACAAAGTTTACGAGATAGAATCATAGAATCCTAGAGTTGGAAGAGACCTCGTGGGCCATCCAGTCCAACCCCATTCTGCCAAGAAGCAGGAAAAATGCATTCAAAACACCCCTGACAGATGGCCACCCAGCCTCTGTTTAAAAGCCTCCAAAGAAGGAGCCTCCACCACACTCTGGGGCAGAGAGTTCCACTGCTGAACAGCTCTCACAGTTAGGAAATTCTTCCTAATGTTCAGGTGGAATCTCCTTTCTTGTAGTTTGAAGCCATTGCTCCATTGCGTCCTAGTCTCCAGGGCAGCAGAAAATAATCTTGCTCCCTCCTCCCTATGACTTCCCCTCATATATTTTACATGGTTATCATGTCTCCTCTCAGCCTCCTCTTCTTCAGGCTAAATATGCCCAGCTTGAAGCCGCTCCTCATAGGGCTTGTTCTCCAGACCCTTGATCATTTCAGTCGCCCTCCTCTGGACACATTCCAGCTTGTCAATATATCTCTTCAATTGTGGTGCACAGAACTGGACACAATATTCCAGGTGAGGTCTAATCAAGGCAGAATAGAGGAGTAGCATGATTTCCCTGGATCTAGACACTATCATACTATTGATGCAGGCCAAAATCCCGTTGGCTTTTTTTGCTGCCACATCTCATTGTTGGCTAGGTAGTATCACTTCTGCTCAAGTCAGCACTGCACAATCAAACAGGATCATACACTTTCAAGCCAGGAACAGAACTTTGTCATTACTGATATTTTTAAGAACCTGGCTGCCTGGCCATCTGTCCCGACAGATTTGGTTGTGGACTTGTGGCATCAAACAACAGGGTGCTATTCCTGATGGCTCTGCTTGTGAAAAGATGTACAACATTGACTAGGAGGCCACAACTTTGTCCTGGCCAGAGAAAATGTGCTCTCCACATGCTTCAGTTTCTGGCACACAAACCAAGTTTTACTCTTCTACTCAACTGTTACCTTTTTAGGAACTGATGAGCCAGGAACAAACATCTAAAAGCCAGGAACAAACCTACCGTAATTAAAAAAATACCATGATTTTCCATTGCAGGGACATACAGACATTGGATGATTTTATTTATTATTTATTTAAAACTTTTATACCCCGGCCTTTTCGCCTCCAAAGAGGGACTCAGACTGGCAAACAGCAAGTATGCAATGCTAACATTTAAAATCTAAAAACATCATAAATTTACAATAAAATTATCAAATACAATACAATAAATACATTTGAAAAGCCTTTCGCCAAAGTAAGATCAAGTCCAACTCAATCCATGTATTCGGTCCGTATCAAGTGGTTAGCGACTTTAGTCGATTCACGATCTCCACCTTCATTCTGTGAAGGCCTCATTGCACACTCACGTTTTCACCCGCTTCCTAAAAGTCAGGAGGGAGGGGGCGGATCTCATTTCATTTGGGAGGGAAATTCACAGCTGGGGGGCCACCACAGAAAATGCCCTGTCCCTCGTCCTCACCAGACGCGCCTGTGAAGGTGGTGGGACCAAGAGCAGGGCCTCTCCAGATGATCTTAGCACTCTTGACGGTTCATAGGGGAGAATACGTTTGGACAGGTAAACTGATGGATGATGAGGATATTCAGCTCAAAACAGCGATATTCCCACACCTTATTGTGTTTTTTTGCCTTTTGTAGTGATTGTTTTTGTGTTTTCAGGGAACGGCATCTGGCCACCCTCCTGTTTTTTGCGGAAGCTCTTGGGATAAAAGTACTGAAAGTAAAATCGTGGTTGTGGGACCAGGCCTTTGAACAGCAACTGCAGCACTTTACTTGGAATGGACTGATATGATGACGGACATGAAATACGGCTTCCGCAATTGATTGAATGTGGAATGTTATAGATGGAATTTTTAAATTAACTGGATAGCTGATGTTTTAATGTTGATGTTTTAATCCTGTTGTATTAGTGTTTTATTTTGTGTACTGTTGCTGGCATCTAATTGTGCTTTGTAAGCCGCCCTGAGTCTGCCCCCCCCGGGGGATTGAGAAGGGCAGGGTAGAAATATAGTAAATAAAGAAATAATAATACTGTCTGGAAGGGTCCTTAGTTGAATTAAGTATACTTCTGTAAACAGTTGATACAGAATTCTGGCCTTAAGAAACAACAAAATAAACAAATACCAGAAAATTAATGGCTATAGACTTATCCTTCCCTTCAAGGCTGTACAAAAACCTAGAAAGCGTGCCTTGAAAAAAGCCCTCATCTCTTCCAATGGCTCACCTGCTCCAGAGACAATTAAACCCTTCCTTGCTGTATCTAGGCATCTAATAATTTGACTTTGCACGTGATGGAGCAGCTTTTATGATGAAGTCTGCATTCCTAGGTTATAAATGAGCCAGAGAGCATGTCAACTACTGGATTGTTCTGCCTGCCTAATTACAGAGTATCTTTAGCTAGCCTCTCTTCCATATGATGCAGGAGGATATAAGACAAGCATAAGCTGGATGTGATAAAGCTTTGAGACGGGACAAGAAGACATCGCTGAAGGGAACTATTGATCCAAGATATCTCTGAGGAACACACTTTGTAGACGGACAGGGAAAGGACGGTTTAGTAAAGATGTGGACTAGCGGCTTACTAGTTGCTACGTTCATCTGTCTTCTGGTTGTACGGTTTATAACACTTCTCTGGGCACGGCGACGGTTTCCTCCTGGACCTATTCCCATCCCCTTCATTGGAAGCCTATGGAGAGTTGGCTGGAAGATACGTCAGGATACTCTTATGAAGGTATTTCTCTAAAATATCAATCATACAATTGTTACTATTGGCCTAAACTCTGGTGTTGTTTTTCCAACTAAAGCAGTGCCATTGTGTTAGCATTTTGACCCAATATTCAACAACTGTTTGTGAAGTCTAGCTGGGAGAAGAACCAATAGGAATTCAGCCAGAGACGGGGTGGGTGAAGAACTAACATAGAATGACTAGAACAGTGAAATTTATTTCACACAGGAAACATGTTCTTTGTTTTGAGGTGACTCTCCCATGGAATGCCAGGTACCCGCGAGAGTTGCGTCCAACAGTGGCAGGAGGAAATGCAGAACTGATGCTCTTTTATTTCCATTTCTTGTTTTTTTTTTATAATGGGCTTGGCCGACTTACCAGCTGAGCTGGTTGTGGGGCGGGGTTGCCCTTGCGCCATCTTGGCGAGGGAGAAGGGGCTTCTTCTCCCCAGAAGCCTCTGGGCTGGCGGGAAGGTTCCCGCCACCTAAGCCAGCTGGCCAATGACGGAGCTGGCCCCACCCCGCCCCCTCTTTGCAGTCAGCTGGCCTGTACTTCCGCCTGGGCAGTTTATTTAAGGCTGCCCAGGACCACCCAGGTGCACACAGGGGCCTGTCTTGTTTTTCCTCCCTCCCTACTTTTTGCATTGCTTGTTGGGGTTCATTTTGTTCATGCTTAACTTCATTGTTGCATTGTCATGGTCATGCGTTTTATGTTCTGTGTAATAACTCCCCTTTTGGCGTGTGGCATGGCCCCTGGATCAGGCTGGCTTATCGCCCCTTGGTTGTAAGGGGGGACAACGCCCAGGCCCCCTGGGGTGCCGAGTTTCCGTGGACAGGCATTGGGCTGTTCGCATCCCAGGCTTGCAAACACCTTCGGACATTCGTGGGGGCTGTTCGACCCTGATCCAGGACCCATGCGTGGCCACCAACCCTTTATTCCTGTTATCAATAAATGAGTTGTGGCCATTTTCATCCAACCACCTGTGTCTGTGTCATTGTTCTTGACTCGAGGTGTGTTACCCTTGCACACACAATGTGTAGGGTTGGCAAGGAGTAGAAGGAAGAAGGTGATCTCTTTAACAGGGAATCCTAATGGGAGATTGCTTGTCATGTTCTGAATTTCCTTCTTCCACGCAGCCATTAAAAGAGAGGAAACCCTCTCTTCAAAAGGCAACCATAGTAATGGGTAACTTAGCAAAATATGTGTTACTTGGTTGCCTTTCTTTATAAAGCAGCGTGTGCTGCAGTTTCTATTCCTGTAACGCTGTAAACGCTTAAAAGGTTACAGTGCCACCATGCTAGTTATTTTGTGTCAGGAAAAGAGTGGTCCATGATAAACAACAACAATAACAACAACAACTTTATTTGTAACCAGCTCTATCTCCCCGAGGGAAAGAAGTGTAAAATCTCTAATTCTAGCCCTCATCATAACCCCAACATCAGATTTATTTGCTTCATTTATTTGCTTCATTTATATTCCACCCTTCTCACCCGGCAGGGGACTCAGGGCGGATCACAACACACATATACAGGCAAACATTCAATGCCATAGACATACAACATATATAGACAGACAACGAGCTACACAATTGGTCGAGAGCTCACCTCGACCCGGGCAGGCCTCGAACCCATGACCTGGTCAGTAGAGACCAGTCGTAACCCCAACATCAGAGGCCACCTGCAGTCCCACAGCCAACATGTTTTTACATCACAGGCCTTGTCTTTTCATACACAGCTTTATATTGCTAAGACAAGATTTTTCAGGGAGGAAAATTAGGTGAGCAATTGGCTTTGTGTCTGTTTTAAAGTTCCTCTTTATAGTATTTTTGCTTGGCTGTGATCAGTTTTGTTGCTATGCTGTCTGTAGTCATAGAATCATAGAGTAGGAAGAGATCTCATGGGCCATCCAGTCCAACTCCATTCTGCCAAGAAGCAGGAGAATCGCATTCAAAGCACCCCTGACAGATGGCCATTCAGCCTCTGTTTAAAAGCCTCCAAAGAAGGAGCCTCCACCACAGTTCAGGGCAGAGAGTTCCACTGCTGAACAGCTAACAGCTTTGATTAAATCAAATTCTGAAGACTTTGAAAACAAAAATATTTTTAATTGAATTTTCAAGATAGCAATTGATGAAACAACCCAAACATCCAGGAAGACAATAAAATGGAACCATGAAAATCAGTTTCTAGTCATAAGGAGAGTTGTCTAGGAGACACAATATTTTCCTGGACAATTGTGCTTCGTGTGAAAATACAATGGAGAAGGTCAAAACCATATTCTCCAACAGTCACGTTTTGGCTGATTAATCTTCTGTCATCCCAATTTTCCAGCTCCTTTTGCCATGCCACAGTTTCTCCTCTTCCCACTTTCTTTTTTTTGTGTTTCCAACTCACTGGAAACAAAAATGCAGAATGAGTTCAATGTGCAGAAGTAGTTTGCACTCTTTTAACTCCTCAGGCAGGAGGGAAGAAGAGGGCTGAAATCTTGCCCTTCCCAGTAAGATCAGATAAAAGCAAATTATCATAC
The DNA here is from genome assembly GCA_030556195.1 of Anolis apletophallus. Taxonomy (NCBI): domain Eukaryota; kingdom Metazoa; phylum Chordata; class Lepidosauria; order Squamata; family Anolidae; genus Anolis; species Anolis apletophallus. The sequence goes on from JARBWK010000010.1 coordinate 10,754,113, forward strand.
TGTCTCCTAGTTTATGAATTATTCCTCATTAAACACTTGTCACCTCAACCACATTTTGGTATTACTTGTTCACAAGAGTCCTGGTTTTTATCTATTGGAGCAGATGCAGATCTAAATAGAGAAGCAGTTGGCAAACATGAAGCTAAAAGAGGCATGGGCAAACTTTTGCCCTCCAGGTGTTTTGGACCCAGCTCCCATAATTCCTTACAGCATCAGACCCTTTTCCTTTCCCCTTCATCCACTTAAGTAGTTGAGGGGGAAAAGGAAGGGGCCTGAGGCTGTTAGGAATGGTGGGAGTTGAAGTCCAAGACACCAGGAGAGCCAAATTTTGCCCATGCCTGAGCTAAAATGGCAGTTGAATGCAAAAGTATAGTGCGTGAGAATTCAGTTAGAGTTTAAAATCCATGGAAAATAGTGCCCCACAGCAGTAGTAATTGTTGATATACGTTCTGGTCTGGACACCATGTTAACCACAGTTTCTGAGTGTGGCGTCCCACCAGGGCCAAAAAAAGGGACTTTAAAAGGACGGACGAGCTCTATTTATTTATTTATTTATTTATTTATTATTTGCATTTGTATTCCGCCTCTTCCCGAGGGCTCGTGGCGGGTTACAAGACATACATAGTGATCGGCAGGCAACACTCATGCCGACTCACGAACAAAATAAAAAACAATGCTATAACCATAAAAATAACAAAAATGATACTAAAAACATCATTAAAACATTGTTAAAATTACACTAAGTGACAAAAAACGGTAACACAGAGTCATAAGTCGATTGAAAGCAAGAGGCGTTATATGTCAACCGAAGGCCTGCTTGAAAAGGAAGGTCTTACAGGCCCTGCGGAAGGGGCGAGCTCCCGTATGGCTCTAGCCTCCTCCGGCAGGGCATTCCAGGCCGTTGGAGCTGCTACTGAGAAGGAGCGCTGCCTAGTTGATGATAGTTGCTACTGAGAAGGAGCGCTGCCTAGTTGATGATATGGGCCCTGGAGTTCGCGTTCTAGCCTTCCCATATACAAGAAACCCTGGAGAGTCTCTAAGAAATGAGTTCAGGACTCAAAAAGGGTGAACTCAAAAGAAGTTTATTTAACAACAACCAGTAAAATGCTGGTGGCCCAAAAGCTTGAAGTAGGTTGCAAAAAAGGGTCCTTTAAACAAAGGGATTGCGTTCACTTGCCTTTTGCAGAGTGAAGGTACCTTTCTTAGGTTCCAGGTTCCTCTGTTGCTCCTCAAATGGTCCTCTGGCTCACGAAGTCCTTGGGTCCCCAAAGAAATACAGTCTCTGTTGAAGGGTTGGCCCTTCCTATTACTGAATTCCTTGGTTTGAGAGCGTAGGGTAGGCTATCCGTGAACGAAGGTGCTTTGTCTGAGCGTTGACTCCAGATTTCCACCTGCTTTGTCCATGTGCTCTTTGCTGGAATGGCTAAAGAGAGGAAGTCCTGCCCCTCAGATGACCTCAAAAAGGGGAGGAGTTCAGGGTGGTGATGCCAGGTATGGAGCCAGGCACAGCCCCTCCCATTTGTCCATATGGTAGAAAGGTGAAACAAAGGCCCATGCAGGTAAAGGGCAACAAAATACAAAATACAGAAATAAAACAGCCCCATGGGTGTGTCACACTGAGGATGCAACATGAGCATCTGCTTGTCCGATTTTGATGGATTCATTTCAATTGGTGAAACCCGAGGATGTGGACAAGATACTTGGAGGGATGAGGGTGACCGCATGCATCCTAGACCCCTGCTCATCCTGGCTTTTAAAGGAAGCCAGAGGGATATCGGCCGAGTGGGTAAAGGTGGTGGTTAATGCCTCCCTTTGGGGAGGCAATATTCCAGCAAGCTTAAAACAAGCTGGGATAAAACCGCTGTTGAAAAAACCATCACTGGACCCCACTAATTCGACAATTATTGGCCTGTTTCCAATCTCCCCTTCTTGGGCAAAGTCCTGGAACGTGTGGTGGCCTCACAACTCCAGGTATTCTTGGAAGACATGGATTATCTGGATCCTGTGCAGTCTGGCATTAGACTGGGACATGGAACTGAGACAGTCTCAGTCATCTTAGTTGATGATCTTCGCTGGGAGGTAGACAGGGGGAGTTTGTCCCTGTTGGTTCTGCTGGACCACGGTATCCTCTCCAGAATGGGCCTTGGAAGTACTGTTTTACAGTGGCTCCGGTCCTTTCTGGAGGCTCACACCCAGAAGGTGTTATTGGGGGACTCCTGTTCCACCCCACAACCATTGTCTTGTGGGGTTCCTCAGGGCTCAATACTATCTCCCATGTTATTTAACATCTACATGAAGCCGCTGGGGGAAATCATCCGGAGTTTTGGTATGCAGTGTCACCTGTACGCAGGTGACGTCCAACTCTGTCATTCCTTCCCACCTGCTACTAAGGAAGCTGGATGAGGGCGAACAAATTGAAATTGAATCCAGACAAGACAGAGGTACTTCTGTTCAGTTGTAAGGCCGAACAGGGCATAGGGTTATAGCCTGTGTTGGATGGGGTTACACTCCCCCAGAAGATGCAGGCTCACAGCTTGGGTGTGATCCTGGAATCATTGCTGAGCCTGGAACCCCAGGTTTTGGCAGTGACCAAAGGAGCATTTGCACAATTAAAACTTGTGTGCCAGCTGTGCCCGTACCTAGTGGCCACTCTGGTTGCATCCCGTATAGACAACTGCAACGCGCTCTACGTGGGGTTGCCTCTGAAGACTATCTGGAAGCTTCAAATGGTCCAACGGACAGCAGCTAGGTTACTAACAGGAGTGGCGCTCAGGGAGCCTACAACTCCTCTGTTGTATCAGCTCCACTGGCTGCCAGTCTGCTACCCGGCACAATTCAAAGTGCTGGCTTTAGCCTATATAGCCCTAAATGGTTCTGGCCCAACTTACTTGTCCGAACGCATCTCCCCCTATCAACCAGCTAGGATGTTAAGATCATCTGGGGAGGCCCTGCTCTCAATCCCACCTGCATCACAAATACGTTTGGTGGGGATGAGAGAAATGGCCTTCTCAGTGGTGGCTCCTTGGCTATGGAATGCCCTTTCTAGGGACATTAGATCGCCCCCTCTCATTTAACATTCCAGAAAAAAGTCAAGACCTGGCTGTTTGAGCAAGCATTTGGAAAGGCAGTGTAACAGACATAGGAATATGGAATGATTGGATGATGAGATCGGATTTCGTTTTTAACTAGGAGATGTAAATGATGTATGTTTTACTGATTTTGTTATGGTTTTATATTATCTGTTGATGTTTTTAAATGTTTTAAATGTTTTATGATGTCGTTGGGCATTGAATTGTTGCCTCTGTAAATTGCCTTGAGTCTCCCATGGGCTGAGAAAGGTGGTATACAAATATAGTGAATAAATAAATAAATAAATAAATGACAATGTTAGCATTTATTTATCTGTTTGCTTCCAAGAACAACCTGTAGTCCATAGTCTCCAAAATGTCTTGAGTCCTAACAATGTACATATATGACCAATGTACATGTATGACGGTTTATGGGATCCCATGATAATTTGACTTTTGGTCATTTCAGAGCCATTTAGTCATTGATTGAGCATACGTGACAAATTTATCTGACATTATTTATTTATTTATTTATTATTCAAATTTGTATGCCGCCACTCCCCGAGGGGGCTTGGAGTGGCTCACAACACCCAGTAAAACACATCATAATACAGAAAATTTAGCAATGGGTCCTACAGGCCCTGCAGAATGCTGACAAGTCTCGTAGGGCCCGAACTTTGTTAGGCAAAGTGTTCCAGAGCGACGGCGCCACAATAGAGAAGGCTCTGCGCCTCGTAGATGTTAGGCGGATGGCCTTGAAGCTGGGTACTTCCAATAGATTTAGGTCTTCAGAGTGAAGTGATCTCTGGGGTTGGTAGGGGGAGAGACGGTCCTTCAGATACACTGGCCCTGGACCATGCAAGGCCTTGAAGGTTAACACCATCACCTTGAAGGTGATCCGGTGCTCAATCGGCAACCAGTGAAGCTGCTGCAACATAGGTGTTATGTGACACCTCACTGAGGTCCCAGTGAGAAGTCGAGCAGCATCGTTCTGGACAAGCTTAAGTTTCCGGATCACAGACAAGGGTAGGCCAATGTAAAGGGCGTCACAGTAGTCTAGTCTTGAGATGCCCGTGGCTTGGATCACAGCGGCTAGGTCATCTCTGGACAAGTAGGGGGCCAGCCGCCTAGCCTGCCGCAGATGAATAAAAGCGGTTTTGCTAACAGTGGAGATCTGAACCTCCATTGTCAGTAGTGAGTCTAAAATGACGCCCAGGCTCTTTACTCAAGGTGACGGGCGTAGTGTCTCACCATTTAGGGTAGGAAGCTGGACCACCCCACAGTCCGGACGGCCCAACCATAGTATCTCCGTCTTTGCTGGATTCACCCTCAACCTGCTGGCATGCAGCCATCCAGTAACGGCCTCAACACACTGATGGAAATTTCCAGGCACAGAATCCGGTCGGCCCTCCATCCTCAGAACAAGCTGGGTGTCATCAGCGTACTGATAGCACTCCAGCCCAAAAGGTGCCTAGGGCTGCATTTGCATATGAATAGTAGTGAAAGGTGTATTTGACTGTGATGATCACAAAGCAAAGTCATCTGGAAAATCACCCAAATTCACGAAAGTGATGAATTGCAGTCATGTTCTCTGTATTGCTTTCACCATGGGTTTTGTCAATTTAAGAAGCTATGAAAGGTGAAAGTCATCTTCAAATGAGTGGAAAAGCAGTGGAAGAAACCAAACGTGACTCAATGGCCTAATGGGGTGGATGCAGGGGGAACTGGTCCCTGTCTCCTCTTCAGTTGCCTACCTCTGCTCTTTAACAATGAAGGATCAGGAGAATTGCGTTTTTGGTGTCTATTAGAAATTACAGGTAATAGTTGAAGCCAGACAGTCACTAAACTAATTTGGTGAGGCTGAAACCACTTGAACTGTAACATGTTTATGTGGCATGAGGCTAATATGCACCAATATTTAAAAATCATTTAGAAACCACCCCAAGCAAATAAAACAACTGGATCCGGGACTGTGGCTCAGCTGGCTGGGTGTCAGCTGCATTAAGATCACTAATGACCGAAAGGTTATGAGTTCAAAGCCAGTCCGGGTCGGAGTGAGCTCACGACCAAAATTGTGTAGCTTGTTGTCAACGTTTGCAACCCGAAAGACGATTGCATGTCAAGTAGGAAATTTAGATACCACTTTGTGGGGCGGCTAATTTAACTGATTTATAAGGCCATAAAAATCTCCAGGAAATATGTAAAGAATGAGGAAGTGACAGCTCCCCTGGTGGCCAGAAGCTGGAATGTTAAATAGCCTTGTGGTGTCTGTCTATATATGTTGTGCGTCTATGGCATTGAATGTTTGCTATGTATATGTACATTGTAATTCGCCCTGAGCCCCCTGCGGGGTGAGAAGGGCAGAATATAAATACTGTAAATAAATAAATAAATAAATACATACATACATAAATCCTAGATGCAGTCTACAAGGACAGAAACTGCAGGGACAAGAAAGTCTGAGACATATGCGGCAAACCTTAGAAGTGTATATCATGTTCAAATGATATTAAGCATTATTGATATTAAATGTTGTTTAGTTTTATTGTTTAAGTTGGTGATGTTTATTAACTTTCCTGAGAGCGAATTTTGAAGGTGAGATTAAAACATGCAATAAAACATAAGAGAAGAAAGTTTGTAGATTGGCCCATGAATGATATTTCTTTTGTCTGGTTTCATTCCCCCCTTACAGCTTGCAAAGAGTTATGGAGATGTTTTCACCCTATGGATAGGACACTTTCCTGTGGTTGTTTTGACAGGATTTAAAAATGTGAAAGAAGGTCTAATGGACAATTATGAAAGACTGTCTGGGCGACCCATGATGCCCTTTTTTAAATTATTGGGCAACAAAAATGGTAAGTTTTTGCAAAAAAACAAACAAACGTGAGTTCCTCTCCTTTTAGTCATTTGAGGGGCTGGCAGATGCTTCACACACTTGATCTTTGTCATCACTTTGGAAAGCTCAATTACAGTTCAGTCTAAAACCCAGAACTGTTTCATCACTCCACCTTTGTATTACCTTCGGTAGAAATGTAATTTGCCATTGCTTTTCTTCTTGAAGGAAGCAATTAATAATATTAGAAATTTTCTTTTTGGTGCAAAAAAGAACCACAGTTTTTTTTTTAAAAAAGTCTATGCACAGTTCAGGACTTGTGTTGTTGAACACTTTCATGGCTGGAATCACTGGGTTGCTGTGAGTTTTCCAGGCTGTTTGGCCATGTTCCAGAAGCATCCCTCCTGACATTTCGCCCACATCTATAGCAGGCATCCACAGAGGTTGTGAGGTCTGCTGAAAACTAGGCAAGTGCGGTTTATATAGCTTCAAGGCTATTCAATTCTAATCAAGCTAGCCAATTGCAACATTCACTTTTGCCTCAAACAGGCAAGAGTCCTTTGTCCCACCCTGGACATTATTCCACAGATATATAAACCCCACTTGGCTAGTTTGCAACAGACCTCACAACTTCTGAGGATGCCTGCCATAGATGTGGACCAAACATCAAGAGGGAATGCTTCTGGAACATGGCCATACAGCCTAAAAAACTCACAGCAACCCAATTCAGAACTTGCTCCATATAAAATTCACTTAAGGTTGTTTTGTATAAGAAACCCTCTTTTCTGCACCAGATATAGAATTTCTATGCAAAACAATCATGTGCAAATTTTGCAGAAGCTGTGATGATTCTCATCAATCTAAGATCTTTTTCACAAGGGCTTCTTGATATTTCAAAAAAAAAAAAAGATTTCTGGGTCTTTCCCCCCCAAATGGCCTCAAATCTTTCCATCCCTGGTATGGAGTGAGCATGATATAGCACTATTGTTGATGGTATTTGCTGAAAAGTGGGGGCAGGCATCATTCCCATATTCTGGGCTTTTCACACTTCTTAATTCAGTTCAAGCAGAGCCAGCAGGAGGTCATGTATGTATATTAGAGAGGGTGCAGATCAATCTCCCTTTAGAGCTAGACCTGGCAGTGAATAAGCAATCTTTATTAAAACATATCTATGGTTCTTGGTTGTCACAGGTGTCATGTTTGCCAATGGCAAAACCTGGAAGGATCAGAAGCATTTTGGCCAAGCAACCATACAGACATTAGTTCAAATGCAGAAGGACCTGCAGCATCAAATAAATGAGGAGGCTAATCTTCTTGTGAAAACCTTTGCACGGGAAAATGGTATGTACATGATGGTCAAAAGATCTGCGTGGGCAGCTATCGCTTGGGTTGAATTGATGTGAAAAGCCAGGGGCGATTCTGGCAGTTGTGATCCCACCCAAGATTGAACGATAAGTCTCAGAATGGCATGATTCTGTAATTTGGCAGAATATTCTATCTCGGAGATCGGAATGCTGTTTGAAGACTCAGGAACCATTTCGTTTATGAGTAATGGCAGGATCCAATGGCTGAGACCTTGCTCCTCCAGTTGGTGCAGTATAAAAATAGGGAGCATAGTTATGCTAGAATTACTAAACAGCATCATTGCACAACTAATCACAGACACCTTGACTTTCACCTTGTGAGAGAGCGTATGCAACTCTCTCATACGCTGCTATGAACTAGTCATGGAATCTCTTAGACAGTGGAACCCCTTGCAAAATGTTCATGACAGTGTTACAGGGTATTGTGTACATGTATTAGTATGTAGGAGAGTTGTTAAGAAACCTTATTAGGGAACGGAGAAGAAATGAGGGGGCCAGCGCTATTGCTGCCAGCGGGGCCCTGTTGGGGGCCATTCCATCCGGTCCTGGCCAACGGGGGAATTCGGGGCCAGCCAAGAGATGAAGGAGGTTTCGGCCTAGGACTTTCTGGAATGTTGGCTACAGGAGCTGGGTGAGATCTCAGAATGGTCCCCAGCTCCAGAGCATGTTAGAAACAAGATGTGCCTTTCAGCCCTTAAAACCGGCAGGGTAGAGCAGGTCCTCTCCTCCTAAGGGTAGTATACGGATACCAGCAAGGGACTTAAGTTACACTCTGGCCCCATGGCTGGAGTGTAAGTGGCCTTTCTGAGAACTATAGGCCATCGGATCTCTCCTAGTAGATCTCTATGTGGTGGATTAAATTCTCAAATTCTTTAATTGTTTAAATTGTTTAATTTGTCTCCTGTATTAGTACTGTATGTTCTCTGTTTTTATATTTTATGCTTGTAAGCCACTCCGAGCCCCCGGGGAGTGGCGATATAGAAGTTGAAATAATAAATCAATAAATAAAATAAATCTGTAGCTGGAAACTGGCAAGGGATATTTCAAAGTACACCGGCTCTACCAATCCACACCGCTAATTCTTAGCTAGTGTCCCAATGCACAGAAGGATTGATATGGGCATTGGTTCCAATGTGCATCAGTCCTGTTGTGTACTGCTCCAATGTACATCTGGCATTTTGATGGTTTTCTGGTTAGTAACGTGACAACACCTGAATATTGACTTTGTGAAGCATGATTTTATTTCCCACAAGTGGTTATAAAGATATAAATCCCAAACAGGACTCTGGCCATTTTCTCCTTTTCTCCTAAAATTGGGATTTAATGAAACTTTGCCAATGAAAGATGCACAAAATGATCAGTGTCCTCATTGGTATCCTCAGTTACTGAAATTGAACTACCAGCAAAACTAGAAAACAGTAACTTCATTTATACCTTTTTTCTTTACATAAAACACATCCAGAATGGCCAAATACATATTGGGAGATCATGGCTAGTGTGTGAGAACTAACATATTTACACACACACACACACACTCTAATGCACACCTCAATTTTCAAAACCCTGAAGCCAAAAAAAGTATTTGCTGCCTAATGTAATGTGCATTGGCAATAATAACAACACTTGATTTATATTCCACTCTAGCTCCCCGAGGGGACTCAGAGTGAATTACAACAACATATACAGACAGGCAAACATTCAGTGCCTGAATGCTGTAGAATAACAATGACATACAAATACACAGAACAAAGGTAACGTCTTCCCCTTTCATTTCTGGAGACGGTGCTCAACAATGGCCATGGGGAGGTGCTCTTCTTCCATTTCCCAGCTGAGGAGCCTGTTGGCTGTATACACCTTCTGGTCATGTTACCGGCATTGCTGCATGGGCACCTTGCCAGAGTGGTACCTATTGATCAACTCACATTTGCATGTTTTTGGCAGGAGCTGGGGCTAACAGTGGGAGCTCGCCCCAACCCGTGGCACCTATTCTGTAGACTGAATCCACTTTTAACATCCCTGGCTCAATGCAATGAATATGAGGCTGTAGTTTTACAAGGTTTTGAGCTTTCTTTGCAAAATAATGTTGATGCCTCACCAGACTACAAATAGCATAGAACCATGACAATTCATTTAAAGATGAGGTCCTTCAAATAGGAGTGCCAGGTACTTCTGAAGCACAATATACTCAAAACCATGGGATTTCAAATTATAACAAATTGTATTAAGGCTTGCAAATAAGCACAATGTATCAGATACTCATAACAACGTAATATATCTCATAAAAGGCGCAGCTAAAGGTGAAAATGAAAATATAAATCTCACTCACGATACTATCCGTAGCCCTTCGAGTAGTAATAGTACTCTAATAGTATAGTTCAGTTCCTTTAACTTCTCTTTGTTTGGTTATATCCAAGACCCGATGGTCAACATAAATTACAATTATAATCCACGGCCCATTGGCCTAAACAAATCATAGATAGAAGAAGGCAATTCCTGGGTTTCCGTCAGTCGTCGTGAACAATATCCCACCCGTTTAGTAGTTATCGCTGGGCAGTCCACCTACGGGTAAATCCATGTCCGGTTACCGACCCCCCTTTGAGTATTTCTTCATCAGGGTGGCCCCAAGTAAATAGAGATGCACTTTAACAATATGTCTGGAATATTATTTTTTTTGACATTGTGAAGTATGATTTTTTTTTAGAAGTATGTTTATTGTGTTTTGAATAGACTTTTGTTACAATGGGGGAGGGGTGAAGTAGAAAAAAAGAAAGAGTTACATTTATTTCAGTTATAACTACTGGTGACGGGGAAGGGAAAAGGAGGGGGCTTTAAATTAAAATTACAGAGGGGGTAAGAGAGCAAGATATAGAGAAGAATGGATAGATGGGGAAAAAATTATAGGTTGGTGAGGGAAAAGTATATACAATGTGACTTCCAATTCCTTCGTGGAGGAAGATTATTAGTTCAACCTTATTACTTAGCATATTTATTTTTCTTTGTATTTTTCATCAAAGTATGTCTCAATCCGTGTCCAGTCCGTCTGATGTCTAGAATTCGGAGTGTTCTTCCTTAGATAGAATGTCAGTTTGTCCATGTCCTTTATGTCAAAGATTTTTTCCAGCCATTCTCCTTTTTCTGGTATCTTATCTGTTTTCCATAGTCTGGCATATGTTATTCTTGCTGCTGTTGATATATAGAAAAACAGTTTATCTTCATTTTTATCCAAAATAATGTCTTTGTCTGTAATTCCTAATAAAAAATACTCTGGTTTTAATGGAAATTTTTTGTTCAAAACAATTTGGGTTTCTTTGTGAATCATTCTCCAAAAGGATATAGCCTTGGGGCAAGTCCACCACATGTAAAAATAGCTTCCTGTATGTTTATGGCACTTCCAACATCTTGCCGAATTGTTTTTGTACATTATGCTTATTTTTTTAGGTGTCATGTACCAACGATGAAAGTTTTCTTTTAGGTCTGCTGCGTATGTGTATTTGAGTTTCTTAGACCAAATTGTTTGCCACTCATTTAACCTAATAGGTTTCCCTATATTTCTGGCCCATTTCACCATGCAATTTTTTTATTGTTTCCGTTTCTGTTGCCCATTCCAAAAGTTTGCTATATAGTTTTGTTATTTTTTTTCCCCTGAAGATATAATTTTGTCCCAAAAATCCTCTTTCTCATCAAAACCAGCTTTTTTATCCTTGTCATACGTTGCTTTAATTTGATAATATTGTAGCCAGGTTATTTCTTTGGATAGCTGGTTTAACTCATCTTGTGTTTTTATCCAATATCTCTGGAATATAAACATATACAATGGTATCCCAAACTCAAAACAGAAAGATAGTAACATAGGGTAGGAGTGGTACTTCTGAAGCACCTATGATTACCGTATTACGTGAATCTAATGTAAACCCTAATTTTGGCAATGTAATTTAGCCAAAAAAAGGTGAGCATTAGATTTGAGTAAATAGGGCATAAATTTGTGTAAACTGGTGCTAAAGGATTAACACACCAAAACAGTGGTGGGGTGGTATGCATAACTGGAGGCACCTGGGTGCAGACCCACCCTTCACTGCCATTGTAGGGATGCCTGGAAATCTACTGGAGGTTTAGCACAGCTGCTAAAATCATCAGCAGCTAAAAGATCTATCAACCAAAAGTTTGCAAGTTTGAACCCCGGGTTGCATGGGCAGCCAACCGTCAGCCCTGCCCACTGTTTACCTAAGCAGTTCGAAAACAGCTCTAGCTGTAATTAGAAAAATTAGGTACCGCTAAAAAGGTGTTTTACAATGCCACAAAGAAAAAGAAGATCAGAAAATGCTGGAACGAGTCAGTCCTGACAGCTCTTCGTCATAGAGGATGGAGCAACAGCACCCCCTGTGGCACGACATAAAAACCTCCTTCTGTTCTGTCTGTGTACTGTGTACGTTTATACAAATGGCATTGAATGTTTGCCCTGTATGTGTACTTGTGATCCACCCTGAGTCCCCTTCGGGGTGAGAAGGTCAGAATATAAATAAAGTGTTATTACTATTATTATTATTCTCTCCTGTAGCTTCAACCATTAGAACTTGTCCTACACTCCGGGGCAGTAAATGACAGTCCTGTCTCTTCCTCTCTATGATAACCTTTCAATTATTTAAAGAATGTAGTCATGTTACCCTACAGTATTCTCTTCACCAAGCTAAACGTTCCTAGCTCCTTCAATTTTCCCTCTTTTTTTTGTTCTTTATACCTCTTACATCCACTGCCCTTTTCAGAACCCACCCAACATGCCAATATTCTTCCTAAATGAGAGGTAAATGTTCTACTATTGGATCTTTGTCTATAGAGAGTGTCCTCAACCTATTGCATCTGAGCATGGTTTGGTAGCTGCACAGTAACAGATAGGAAGGCGCTCCAAAGGGTCACCACTTCTGCACAGCAGATCATTGGCTGCCCTTTTTTGCCCCTCTTTGGAAGAACTTTGTAATTCCCATTGCCTTAAGAAAGCCCAGAGCACTCTTGGGGATCCATCTCACCTGGCATTTCTTTTTTTGAATTACTGCCATCTGGCAGAGTGTACAGGGTGACAAAGACAAACAGACTAAAGGATAGTGTTTATTCTAAAGCTGTGGCTAAGTTGAACTCCATGGTTTTGCATTGATGTGGCACTGGGGACTGTGTGGTGAGGTATGTGTGTGTAGGGATGGGTGTGCTGTTTTGTGGTATATGGTGGAAGGCATATTATTGCACAATGACAAATATAGATATTATGTTCTATTCTGCGTTTCTAAAGACCAAGGTTAATACATGCTCCAATTGTTATTATATCTGCAGGACAGCCGTTAGATCCTTCATCAGCTCTCATGCGTTCAGCCTCCAAAGTGATTTGTACTGCAGCATTTGGTCATGATGTCCACATTGAGGATGAAGCTTTATGCAAGTTGACTGAACATATCAGTACTGTCACCAAATTTAGAGGCAGTGTTGGTGAGATGGTGAGCAGTGATGTATTCATTATGGAACAGCAGAATCCCCCCCCCCCAAATGGGATCATACCTATCACACTGTGTCAGATTGCTGCTTACTCCCATCCAATGTGGTCTACATTTTCTGGCAGCAACTCTACTGGTCCCCAGACCAAAAAAAGTATTTTCTACTATGGTGATCTTTTCTGCCTACAGAATAGAGTTCAGAATATTCTCCATACAAAAAGCTGATTGTACTCTGTCAATTAGCTGTGACCTCCACCAAGTGAAATCTACAAATATAAAAGTGAAAATATGTATGTATGTTTGTTTCACAAAGGCTCCCTACATGGCCTGATGGATCTGTACCAAACCTGATACACATACCCTGTATGATCCAACTTAAAATACTGCTGCTAGCTCCAGTGTCACTAGAGCAATAAATCAGGTTTTAGTTTGAACTTTAAGAAATTATCCAAATTGCTAAACCTATAGCAGGTAGGGTCCAGCACATCCTTTCAAGTTCAAGCTAAAACCGAGAATGAATTCACTAGGTTACTGGCATCAGCACCATAAGTTGCGCAGTGGGCATGTGAGTCCATATCTAGGAACCACACAAACCAGGATGTAGAAATGGTCACTGGACAACAGCCCTTCGTTTTCAGCAATAACCATATACGTGTTTTTATTGACTTTTCCTGCAGATATATAACTTCTTCCCTTTGCTCATGCAACGCATCCCTGGACCTCACAAGACAGTATTCTCCTCCTGTGAATTTATACGTTCCTTTATCAAGAAGGAGGTAGAAAACCGTAAGAAGAAAGTTGTAGCACACTCTGAGCCACAGAACTTCATTGACTCCTATCTGGCCCAGATCCAAAGGGTAAGTCTTTTCTTATTTGTTGTTGTTGTTGTTGCTGCTGCTGCTGTTGCTGTTGTTGCTGTTGTTGTTGCTGCTGCTGCTGCTGTCATGACACCACTACCACCACCATCATCATGGGCCAGAATCCTCTTGGATACCCGTGTCTTTGCCTCAGCTGTTTAGGGCTTGTAAAACACGTGTGCTGGAGCAGTCCACACAGTGGGATAGGAAGGAAATCACATGCTTTCCATGACTGTAGGGTTATGCAATCATGCAAAGGTGCACATTTTTTGGGTGGAATTGGGTTTTAAATGCACCTTTTAAACATGTGCTTTTCAGCTGTTAACCCGATTCTGCCCAAACGTTCCCTAAATGTCATTTAGCCACCCCCACCTTTTTTATCCCAGTTACTTCCGGCTCTTACTGCATGTGTAGAAGGGCCCTGAGAGTCAAAAGAGATGGCATGTTTAGCAGATATTTAGAAGAGGTGCTTCTCTTTCATTGGTGAAAGACACATGTTTGTCATAATACATGATTGTCCCCAAATGAAAATCTTGTATTTGTTTTGTTACTGTTTTTGGGGAAATGTTTACCCTTCTTGAGTTGTAAATCTGATTGCCAAATCACAGTATATACTGTATATGAGGAAATCCCATGGTGAGAGGGGAAAAAAAGTATCAATCTCTGTGAATGTGCTTTCTGCTTTAGATCTCATTTAATACTATATCTACTCTACTTATAGTATTTTGGTTGTAACGTTGTGCTTCTAATCCACAGGAGAAAATGGACTCTACAACTACATTTAATGAGGACAACTTAATTCAAGTTATTGCCGACCTGTTTGCTGCAGGCACAGAGACAATAGCTGTTACCCTGTCGTGGGGTTTGTTATTTATGGTGATTCATCCTGATATTCAAGGTGAAAAGAACTCGTATAGAACACGTGATGGATGCTTACGTTATGCTAGCTTTATACATTGACAAATAAAATCCTAGGAGAGCCAATTATGTTTCTGATGGCCAATACTCTTGGAAAAATGGCAGCATTCATGATCTAGAGCAGTTGTTCCCAACCTTTTTTTGACCAGGAACCACTTGAACAGGGACTACTCTCCAACATTAGTACCAAAAGGATTACAAATCGGTTTTTGTTCAAGTTTAGATTTGGTTTGGTTATTTGGGGTGCTGATTCAGAAAATTGCATTGGATATCAGCTCTAGTTTCTGATACAAAGCATAGGCCACCCAGTAGACGCTCTCTGCTTGCCCATAGATAACCATATTTAATAACCTAGAGCTGATGTGGTAATAGTAATCTTTCATGGGTAGTCAGCCTCTCCCCTCTCGACATCCCTGTTGCCTAGCACCATAAGAGGGTTTTGTGAGACCAGTCGCTCTTGTTACCATGAGGTTTTGAGACAATGGTGGAGTAATGGTGAAGCTGCAGACCATATTTTCATTCTTGCAGACCACTGGTGGTCCACGGCCCACAAGTTGGGAACCACTGATCTAGAGAGAAGTATCAGTAGATCTGGTTAATTCTATGATGTGTTGATGTACACACATATTCATATACAAAGAGTAATGGAGAGAGGGAAACTGTGGGGATCACACACATACCAAAAGAATTAAATGAGAGTGATGTGTGAAATTTCTTTTTATTTTTAAATAGTTGAGTTATTGATGGGTTCAGACTCTCATATTACTTCTTCTTAATTTCCCCCCCATGCTCTGTTTTTTTGAGCAGTTTAATAGACTTTGGCTAGACGGATTCTGAGATACCTGTAGTAAAAGCACTTACAAAGTACACGTGTCTCTCATTTATGAACTGGAATGCTCTTCTTACTCCTCAGAGAAAGTCCAGAAGGAGCTACAAAGTACTCTGGATCCCTCTAAATTGATCAGCTATGACGATCGTAAGAAACTGCACTATACTAATGCTGTGATTCATGAGATCCAACGCTTCAGCAACATCGTATTGTTTGGCCTGCCCAGACTGTGCATACAGGATTTAAATATATTTGGAAATTTCATTCCAAAGGTACAGAGCAAATTATACCACCACTATTCTGTTTCCCAAGAAGACGTGGGCAATCGTACCAGAATATGATGCACCAAGCAGAATCAGGAGTTACTCTGTAATCATTGACTAAGATTCTACTTCAAGATGGTGGAGCATAAGAGCAGTTACATAGCCACTAGGGGAGGCATAAGCAAGTTTTGGCCCTCCAGGTATTTTGGACTCCAATTCCCACAATTCATAACAGCCTCAGGCCCCTTTCCCTTTCGCCCTCAGCCGCTTAAGCGGCTGTTAGGAATTGTGGGAGTTGGAGTCCAAAACACCTGGAGGGAGGGCCCAAGTTTGCTCATGCCTGCACTAAGGTCTATGAAGCAAGTTCAGGAGGGAGGGCAACAACATGACAGAGCTTTCCTAGTGTACCCTCCTAGCCAATCAGTTGGCTGTTTGGGTCAGGAGGGTAGGGCTGTATCCAGTGTTATCCAGCTGTTGTTACACAGGTGAAAACTGGGCATGTGTAGTTGAGCATCATTGCAGTATGGCCAAAATGGCAAAAGTTCTTAACGTAGAAGACTACAGAAGCTAGGAGAGGCTGCAACATGTTGCTTTTTCCTGAGCTTACTGGGAAGGGCAAGGTTCTGCTCCTTCCTCTCAGATTGCTGTGTCAATTGAGTGCAGACTACCTTTGTGTTTTTAAGTCAGTTTGCAGCTGAAGAGTTATCATCAGTCTTGTTTCTACAAGCCAAATTTTTCAAAATCCAATTATTGCAGGGACGGAAAATAAGGTGAACTTTTCTGAACAGAGACAGAGACAGTAAAACAAACACCGCAGGGGTACTGTTAGACCTTCCCTGTACTATTGTAACTTGGCAACTTGCATACAAATTACTTGACAACTGTCCGTAATTATCTGCACAGCAAAACACTTCCTTCAAACTACATTAATCAGTCAGTGTACATGAGGAGAAGAAATCTCAGGAGAAAGTGGGAGGAAGAGAGCAAAACTTGGATATTTAAAAAGGCACCAAAAAGCAGGATGAAATATTACTACCCAAAGCCTTAAATGGTTTCGGTCCAACTCACCTATCTCTCCTTATGAACCAACTAGGACATTAAGATCTTCCGGGGAGGCCCTACTCTCGCTCCCGCTTTCCTCGCAGATGCGTTTGGTGGGGGGCAAGAGACAGGGCCTTCTCGGTGGTGGCTCCTCGACTGCGGAATGCCCTACTTAGAGATATAAGATCGGCCCCTTCCCTGGTGTATTTCTGAAGGCAGGTGAAAACCTGGCTTTTCGAACAGGCTTTTCCGAGCACAGCATAGTTTTAAAGAACTTTCGGAATGACCCGACAATGATATTGAATAATAACACGACATGGCAATGCTCACGAGAATGTTTTTACGGCTTGTACAGTTTTTTTAAAAGGTTTGTAATATTTTTAAATTTTAGATTTGTATTGTATGTTAATTGTTTGATCCTTTTATGGTTGTTTTTAATGGTTAATTGTGTTGTGGCATTGAATTATTGCCAATTGTAAACTGCCCTGAGTCGCCCTTGAGAAGGGCAGTAGAGAAGTGCCATACATACATAAATAATAAATAAATATGAGGCAGCTAGGCAGTGAAACTAATGGGAGTGCAAGGACCATGGAAAAGCCATATTTGATTGTGTTGCTGTAATTATTTAGATTTCCACACAGTGCAGCACCCATGGCACCTGTCTGTCACAAATGCCATGGGAAAAGGTTAGAGAGGGCGAGAAATGCGGTGCTGTGAAGGTGATCGTTCTTCAGCTCTCTTACTTACTTACTTAGGCGATCCCTCATTGTCCGAGTACGATGGCCTTCCAAGTGTAGTGTCTTGGTGGTGGGTCCTTAGATGACTGTGGAGCCTTATTCTTGATCCAGATGTTATTTCACAGTGAGGGCAGGTGGAAGGTGGTCCTGGCCAAGGTTGACTTGATGGGCCTTCGTCTTAGCACGTTCCTCCCCTTTGCCCTCCATTCATGCCTCTTTGATTTCTGATGGACTCATTCCAGGAGTTGAGTGTGACTTCTGTAGACTGTCCGCGTTTCGCAAAAGTATAACAGGGTTGGGAGGACAATAGCTTTATAAACACCCTGATCTCCCTATGGATGTCCGAATCCTCAAACACTCTCTGCTTCATGCAGAAAAATGCTGTACTCACAGAGCTCAGGCGGTGTTGTATTTCAGTGTCAATGTTGACTTTTGTGGAGAGGTGGCTGCCAAGGGAGCAGAAATAGTCAACATTTTGTAATGTTACACCATTCAGCTGTATTACGGGCATTGCAGAGGGATTGGCTGGTGACTGCTGGAAGAGTCACCAGCTACCAGCCAACCCCTTCAGCCCTCATTTCCCTCCTAATTGGTGCCATGTATGTATGTTCTTTCCTGTATGTATCTATCTGTTCTAGAAATACATTTGAGCCCACCTTCTCTTTCTAGGATACCCTGGTGGTCGCAGATCTGTGCTCTGTTCTTCTTGATCCCAAGCAGTGGGAGACACCTCAACAGTTCAATCCTAACCACTTCTTGGACAAGCATGGAAAATACACAGCAAGAGAAGAATTCTACACATATGGAACAGGTGAATGTACTAAACTATTAAGTGCTGCTGGTTTTGAACAATTTTTGTTTGATTTTTAAAGAAGGCCTAAGAACAAGAGTTTCAGATTCCTTCTGGTCTTTGAAGCTAAACACGATCAGTCCTGGTACTTAGATGGAGGACCACCAGTGAACACCAGGTGCTGTGGACTGTCTTTCAGTGGAAGGAAAGTGTAACCCATCTCCTAGTTTTTTGGCCCAAGAGACTACCCACTCAATAGACTTCTAGCAGTTTGACATCACTTTAATTGCCATGGCTCCATTCTAGGGAAGACTAGGATTTGCAGCTTGTTGTGTCATCTGAGTTCTCTGACTGAAAAAAAGTAAAATATCTCACAAAATTGCAAATCTCAGTATTCCATAGCATTGAGCCATGGCCATTAAGCTGGTATCAAACTACTATGGGCTGGGCTGGTTCCTGAGGTCACAAAGAGTCGGAAGCGACTGAATGAATAAACAGTAACAACAAACTACTATAACTCTGCAGTGTGGATACAGCTAAAAAATCCCAATGAAATTAATGGAGTCTCCATGAAATTACAGGTGAGTTTAAGGCACGCACGCACACACACGCGCACACACGCGCACACACACGCACACACACACACACACACCACACACTATACCAGTGGTTCCCAACCTTTTTGTGACCAGGAACCTCTTGACCAGGAACCACTTTGACCAGGGACCACTCTCCAACATTAGTACCAAAAGGGTTACGAATCGGTTTTTGGTCAACTTTAGATTATTTGGGGAGCTGATTCAGAAAAGTTCATTGGATAGACCACATCAGCTCTAGCTTCTGATACAGAACATATGCCATCCAGTAGTCACCATCTGCTCGCCCACAGAAAACCATATTTAATAAACCTTGGCACTATAAGAGGGTTTTGCAAGATCAGTCGGTCTCATTGCAATGGTCTAGTAACGGTGAGGCCGTGGACCATATTTTAGTTATTGCGGACCACTGGTGGTCCACGGACCACAGGTTGGGAACTAATGCTCTACACATTATGTTTCCCCATCATTGTGCCTGTAATTAAAGAGGAAAAACAACACCCATTCCTTATTTATCATCATATACCATTTAGTCCTTTATTACAGTGTATGAAATGGCCTGTCAGAGACTTATGTATGAGATTCTCACTCCCTTTCCTTCTTCATCCTGCAGGGTGTCGGGCTTGCCTGGGGAAGCAGTTAGCACAGTCTGAGCTCTTCATTTTCTTCGCCTGCCTGATGAAAGCATTTACCTTCCGCTGGCCAGAAGGAATAAAAGAAACTGACGTGCAGCCTATAATGGGCCCTGTGGTACATCCCAGCCCATTTAAGATTTGTGCAGTTCCTCACCAGGCTGCAGTGCAACAAAGGCCACCACAAGACGACTCAAAGAATACTTGAATATTTGACACTGTACATTTTTGGAGTCCTACTATTTAACTTGTTTGGTTATCTTTATTTTACTATGCCACATTTCCACTCTGCAGTGTTTGTTTGCAAAGGCACATCGACCAGCCTGTTGTTATGTGTTTTACTGTCGACTCCAACTTACGGTGATTCTGTCGTAGCATTTTCTTAACAAGATTGTTTCAGAGATAAAAAACAACCCATCCTCTTAGGTTGATAAGAATGTGACTTCTTGAACGTTTCCATGGCTATGCATGGGTTGGGATTCTAGTATCCCAGATGTCTAGTTTCCCAAATTGCCACACCATATGGATTATGACTTACTTTTTTGATTTTCTCATATGCATTGCAATTTTTGGTAGAAGTTAACCACAGAGCAGGCCTGGGCAAATTTGGGCCCTGCAGGTGTTTTGGACTTCAATTCCCACAATTCCTAACAGCCTACTGTACTTGTCCCAGCACGATCTCGCCACGGTGACCCAAGCTACGGTCATCTCAAGGTTAGACTACTGTAATGCTCTCTACATTGGCCTGCCTCTGACGGTGACCCGGAAACTCAAGTTGGTGCAGAATGCCGCAGTCCAGCTGCTCGAAGGAGTTCCTGTGAGCTGCCATATTACACCAATCCTGCGGGAACTGCACTGGCTCCCAATTGAGTACCAGATCACTTTCAAAGTGCTAGTCTTGACTTTCAAGGCCTTGTATAGTCTGGGGCTAGTGTACCTGAGGGAGTGCCTTATCCCATATTGTCCCACGAGATCACTGCGATCTGAAGAGCAGAACCTCCTAGTCGTACCCAGTGTGAAATCGTACCATCTGACCACAACTCGGAGAAGGGCATTCTCCATTATTGCTCCAGTTCTTTGGAATGCGTTACCTCCTGAGACTCGAGCTTTACGAAATTTGCTAGCTTTTCATAAAACCTGTAAGACCACTCTGTTTAAGCAGGCTTTCGAGTCCTAATACACAGGTTAAACTGTATTTTTTTTATATTTATTTTATGTTTATTTATTTATGTTTCAAACTTCTATACCGCCACTCCCTGGAGGCTCGGAGCAGTTTACAGTTTGATTCATAACACAATAACAATACAGAACAGACATTGCAGCAGAAGCAATACAGGGTTGGAACATAAATAAGGGAGGAAATATAAGGATCACATACATTCGGCAATGGAATGGGGATAGGGATTGGATAGAACCAGGGTCCATACCGATTGACCCCTGTTGTCCTATGGTGGCAGTTGGCGACCATCAAGGGAGGCAGCCGCGGGACTCCCATGTAGGATCACAAGGTTGGGAATCATCTCAACCCTATTGTGTTCTCAAAGGCTAAAGTATAAATATGCTTTGAAGTTCAAGGTTTGAACTTGTCCTCGAATGAAATGGCCTCTGGAAATGTAACTGAAATGTAACTGTTTTTATTGTATTGTTTTGTTCAAAACTATAAAATCTAATAAATAAATAAATAAATAAATAAATAAATAAATTATTAAACAAATAAATAAAACACTTGCATGGCCCAAGTTTGCCCAGACCTGCCATAGAGTCATGCTGGGGAAGCTAGAGTTTCTTGAAGATAACATATTTGGAATATCTGTATTTTCATATGTAAATAATGGTATATGTTGGAGACAGGACTCAAGTCTAAATACAGATTTAATTTATATTTCATATATACATTATGCATGTAGCCTGAAAGCAATGGTATATAATATTTCTGGAATAATTTTGTGCATGAAACAAAGTTTGTGTACATTGAGCCATCAGAAAGCTAAGATTCTGTAATTGAAAATTTTGGACTTTGGTGTATAATGGATTTCAAAATTCTGGACAAGTGACACCTATATGGAAAAAACTAAAGACATTCTTCTTTGTTATTCTCTTCCTTGTATAGAAAGTATGATTTTTTTCCTTCTTGTAAATTTTGTTGCTATTTATTTATTTATATTATTTATGTTTTTTAAAATATTTACATCCTGCCTTTCAATACAGATTCAAGATGGTGTAACAAAGTAGAGTAATAAACAATGCAACACTAAAACGGATGTCATCAACCACACAATGTAGCATGGACCAGCCGAATAAATTATTTGACTGAAGCGATGAGAAATAGGGCAGGAGTTCTACACAATCTTTAATGGTTGTATAGATGACAAGGTTTCTAATAACTTGGTGGTATAAGAGCCTTCTCCTTTCTCTTGAAAATAACCCAATTAACTTTTCCACCTGTTACTGATATCTGCTGCCATCAAATTCCAAAATATAGGGTGTTGTTGCACTCTGGCCTGAATGCTGGATAAGAGTCCAGTAGTACTAACTAGTTTATTGAAAAAAATCAATATATAAATCCATAACCAGGAACACAGGGAACATACCACCCCGTGTTGTGTCAGCTCCACTGGCTGCCTGTCTATCTCCGAGCCCAATTCAAAGTGCTGGTATTGATCTATAAAGCTTTATATGGTTCTGGCCCAGCTTACTTGTCCGAACGCATCTGCGCACAAGACTTTCCCAAAGATCTTAGACCGGAATAAGAACAAGATCCAATAATAATAATAATCATAATCATCATCTTTATTTAATACCCCACCACCATCTCTCCAATGGGGGGGCTTACATGAGGCCAAGCCCAACAGCATATTACAATAAAATAAAAACCAAAACACAGTAACAACACAGTAAAATACCTACAACATATGAATACAATAAGTCACTGTTTCCCAACCTTTTTTGAGCCGCAGCACATTTTTTACATTTATAAAATCCTGGGGCACACCACCAACCAAAATGACACAAAGTGACACTCTAACACAGTAATACATATAGTTAATATGTTTTTTAATGTATTTATACACTCATTGTGAAACCTGGGCCTGTTTCGATGAACACAACATAGATATCCTGGCAGGAATGGCAGAAAGACACACATGAAGGTCTTGCTCAACAGCTGGGAGTTATAATTCACCCACAATCAAAGAGCATTCTGAACTCCACCAGTGATGGAATGGAATCAAACTTCCCACACAGAACTCCCATAACCAAGAGAAAATACTATAAGAGTTTGGTGGGCATTGACCTTGAGTTTTGGTGTTGTAGTTCATCTACATCCAGAGAGCACGGTGGACTCAAACAATTTTGGATTAGGACCAAACTTGGCATGAATACTCAATATGACCTTGACATTTGGGAGTTACAGTTTCTGGGATTTATAGTTAGCACACAATCAAAGAGCATCCTGAACTCTTGCAACAATGGAATTGAACCAAACTTGGCATATTGAACTCTCGTTACCAACAGAAAGTACTGAAAGGGTTTGCTTGGGAATTGACCTTGAGTTTGGAAGTTGTAGTTCACCTACACCCAGAGAGCACTGTGGACTCAAACAATGTTATGTTATGTTTTTGTTTGTTTTCTATCCAGCATCACAATGTTGGAAGGAGGCTCGCCACTTTAAGGTTCCTAAACAGGCATGGGAAAACTTTTGCTCCCTCTGGGTGTTTTGGACTTCAACTCCCACCATTCCTAACAGCCCGAGACCCTTTCCTGCTTAAGTGGCTGAGTGGGGGAAAGGAAAAGGGCCTGAGGCTGCTAGGAATGGTGGGAGTTGGAGTCCAAAACACCTGGAATGTCCAAGTTTGCCCATGCCAGCTTTCAACAGAGACCTCTTCCTCCCCCTCCCCCTTCACGCCCTTTATCCCAGAATATCAAGGCAGAAAATCCTGCAATACCTGCTTTGAACTGGGTTATGTGAGCCCACACTCAGATAATGTGGGATTTTCTGCCTTGGTTGTGTGGAAGGCCCCGGAGTCTCATACTCCTACTGAATTCAAGTGTTTTCCCGGGGGAACGATCTTTGCCTTTCAGCTCCTTAGCTTCCATTGCAATTTCAAAATCAGTATTTAGAATTCTCTACATAAAAACTCTAGCATCTCCCCAAATTACAAGCACCGTGATCCCACAGAATGCAACCATGGCAGACACAAGTGGAATCACAGTGCCACAAGTGTGTAAGTGTTAAAGGTCTGGTTGATTTATGTTTTTAAAAAACATCAACATATAATACACCTTACCATAATCACTCCACACTGAGGATATAAATCTTTGTAAATGTTGTTCTTTCAGGCAGAAACAATTAATTTTAAGATTTTTTTCCTTCAAGAAAGTCCTCAAGCCCTCTAATTTTAGTAGATTACTAGCTTAGGCAACTGACAATGCCCGGGTTAGATCTTCTGTGATGATATTAGAAAAAGCCATTGTTTGTTTTGGGTTTTAGAAACTGTATAAGAATGAGGGTGAACTATAACTCCTATCATCCTCAGTCAATCATCAGCACCAAGACTGTGATGCAGCTGGCTGGGTGTCAGCTGAATTAAGATCACTACTGACCGAAAGGTCATGAGTTCGAAGCCAGCCTGGGTCGGAGTGAGCTTCCAGCCAATTTTGTGTAGCTTGTTGTCAACCTTTGCAACCTGAAAGACAGTTGCATCTGTCAAGTAGGAAATTTAGGTACCACCTATGTGTGGGGAGGCTAACTTAACAAATTTATGAGGCCATAAAAAATCTCCAACAAAAAGCATGTGGCGAATCTGGAATGTACTTCATCAGTGTTGCAGATGAATGGTGAAGCGACAGTTCCCCTGGTGGCCAGAAAAAAGTTAAATAGCCTCTGACTGTCTGTCTATATGTGTTGTGTGTCTATGGCATTGAATGTTTGCCATGTATGTGTACATTGTAATCTGCCCTGAGTCCCCTGCAAGGTGAGAAGGGCAGAATATAAATACTGTATGTAAATAAGTAAATAAATAAATCCTCCTCCTTCAAATGCTTCCAGTATTAAAAGTTGATCATGTTGGGTCTGTGCACCAAGTCTGGTCCAGAATCATTGCTGGTGGGGTTCAAACTGCTCTCTGGTTTGGAGTTTTTAAAAGAGAAAAGATAGCAATTTATCAATAGGGAATAGAATATGACAGCATTCCAGTTTAGATAAAAAAGAGCATACTA
This sequence comes from Anolis apletophallus, assembly GCA_030556195.1. NCBI lineage: Eukaryota > Metazoa > Chordata > Lepidosauria > Squamata > Anolidae > Anolis > Anolis apletophallus. The sequence continues at coordinate 10,778,735 of JARBWK010000010.1, forward strand.
TGGTTCCCTAGGTTCCCACACACCCTTTCTTCAAAGTGTCCCTCTGGCCTGTGCTTCCGAAGTTCTGATCCCTTTACCTTATCCTTTCCATCTAGCTGCTGAACTACAGATTTGCACTGTAGTGACTCCTAGTGGCTTACTACAGCTACTAATCTGAACCATTGCCCTTAAGTTCAACAGAAAAAGACAGTGGAGTGTTGAGCTAGGACCTCAGGGTTCAAATACTCACATGGACATGAAAACCCACTGGGTAATTCTGGGCAAGTAATGTTCTCTCAGCCGCAGAGGAAGGCACACACACACCTACCCGCCTATTTGTCCTTTTGTGGGAGGTGCGTAAAAATGGATATGAGGGTTTGCTGGGATTCAGCCAGTATAACAGATTGAGGTTCAGCCAAAATGCACAAGCCTACTAGGTGTCAGTCATTGCAACTTCTTCTGTCAGTTGGAACCCAGAAGACTGAAAATTCCAGTATCACCAGTCTCCTAGAAGAAATATTGAGTATGAAGTGGAATTGGGATTGGGAGTCTAGTTCTGAGTGTCACACTGGAGTTCACTAGTGAGAGTACGGTAGAAACAGCCTACTGTGTCCCCATCAACATCGGAACAGCCTTCCATCACTCATATCAACTTGTAAGCCAGGAAGAGATGTGGATCAGACCAGAAGAAGCTATTTAGTTGTATACTTAGTTAACCAATTAACTAAGTAGCTGATCTAGAACCGTGTTTGGAAAGGTCGGAATGGTGAAATGGATGTGGAGAACAGTACAGAGAACACCCTCTGTGACCTCATTGTAGGTTTAATTCATCCTTTGGTTTCTGGTGTCATGCTTAAGAGTGAATTATATGTAACTTCAACACTTTTTTTAATAAACAGGAAATTAGCTGACTGCATAGTGATTATAAATTGAGTCTTCTTATATTTCCATAAGGAACGTAGATGATTAGAACATATCAGATAGCAATAATTGCACATCTGCTCACCTTATAACCAGCCCTTATAATGAAATAGAATTGTAGAACTGGAAGAGACCAGATGGGCCACCCAATCAAACCCCTTGCAATGCAGGAACAGCACAATCAAAGTACTCCTAACAGATGGCCATCCAGCCTCTGTTTAAAAGCCTCCAGAATACATATGAGAAGATGGATCTTATGTTTTCTACAATATAGATTTGTGGGTGAAGGGTTGTATTATAACTCCCTTATAAGATTAGACCTGTGTGTATAGTCTGCCACCGATGCCTCATGAGTCCAGTTGCATCCAGAATATCCTGAATATTATAGGATTTCCTTAGATACACCACCATCTTATTACAAAACTCTGGTCAGTCTCAGAGCCAGGAGATAAGCCACATATGCCATATAGATCAATCTAATCATAAATATGATTAATACTTCACTGTATCATGAGGTTCTGGTCGATCTCTGATCCAGGGAGTCTGACTAAGGTGTTTGAGTAAGGCCCCTTCTACATTTGTGTATAAAATCCAGATTATCCGCTTTGAACTGGATTATATGGTAGTGTAGATGGGGCCTAAATCCAATCACATCTTGACAGGACAGTTACCCCGATGGTGACCCAGAGTGGGCTATTCCAGATCAGCTTTGATGGTAGCTACGTTGTCAGTCCCAGAGCTGCATTGGTGAGTACTGCCAAAATCTGTTTGATGCCACTCACCCACCATCTGTAACTTGCCCCTTCTAAGACTGGATCTACACTGTCATATATCCCAGGATCTGATCTACTTTGAAATGGATTGTATGAATCTACACTGCCAGATAATTTGGGATAGGCAGGTAATCTGGGTTCAGATCCTGGGATATAGGGCAGTGTAGATCCAGTTTAATTACCTTAGCAGTGCCGACCAAGCACCAAAGTGCCAATTAGACATTGAACACTCCTCAGTGCTTGGAATGACAATATTCAGCACAATATGGGTTTCCGTATCTGCGGTTTAAAGGAACGCAGTTTTGGCCTCCCGGGACGCCGTAAGAGCATCCCGGGCAAGCCAGCGGTGATCTGTGCCTCGCGAAAGGAAAGGTTCACATGCTTTGAGTGAGTTGGAGACAGTAAAGGACACAATGTATCACTATGGAGAGGGAAAAGTTGCAATCTAATGATCTGTTATTGGGGGATTTATTACAATGTTAGGGTCAGGTTAAGAAAGCGAAGTGAAGAAGGATTGCTTGTTGAAACTGCTGCTGTAACCACACCAGACTCCCATCAATGCTGGCCTAATAGGGCATCCAGGAACTGTGGAACTCCCTGCTGCAGGTCAGATCAGTTTGCACACAGGGGGCTCTTGGTTGTACATCATCAATCTCTGATCCTCTTGACACGCTTGATAGTGGCATCCCAAGAGCAGGTGTCATCCTCTTTCCTGAGGCTGACTGAGCACAGGGAAAGATTGATGGTGTGTAATGGGAAGTGGCACAGTGGATTACATGGGTCTGAAGTAACTGGATAATCCTTAGTTTTGGGATTATCTAGATACTTCTTGTAACATGGGTGAAGACTGCATTATACCACATCAGTTCTATTTGTCATATAATGATTATGGAACTGATCTGGAGCTCCTACACCATAAAAAGCAATCAAGACACACTCTATGATTATCTCTGAACCGTAGGATGGGAGTCTGATTGATCTCTGAGCCCAGTTCGCATGTGAGCGCATGACCTAGCCAAAATATATGGGAAAGTCCCATTACAATTATGACTAATGCTTCACTCCAAGATGGGGTTTTTCTTGCCCCCATTGAAAGAAGCTATGATTAAGAAGTCATAATTGAAGTAAACATTTGCAAATTATAGACCAGCAACTTGTTGATCTGATTCGGTTAAGGCAATGCCGTATTAGGTCACCTACAGGCATTATTTGATGATGCTGGTTATTTTGATTATCAGTCTGGTTTCCAGGGTGGCAGAGGCCCCAAAACTATTTGTAATTTCAGTTGTAGCACTGATGGCCATTACTGGTCAATTAAAAGCTGGCCAAATCACGTGAACCTAAACTTGCTTTCTTCTCCTTGTTGTCTTACTAGGTTGTCTCACTTGTTGTCTGGATCACTTGTGTGCATGAAGGACTGCATTTTAGTAGCTTGTTGCTACTTTGTTGGTAGGTACTCATGCCAGAATGTGTAGAAATCCTGAAACTGTTAGACTATATTTCCCATTATGCTTTTCCAAGTTGAGTGAGACAAATGTGATGGAGCCCAACAACATCTGGAGTGCCACATGTTCTGAACGTGGCATTCCACAATATAGACTTCCATGTTCTGTGGAAGTCTATATTGTTGATTTTCTCTCTTATGCTCATTTTTGTTTTTGTTTTCCATCTCATTCCTGTAGAGAAGCTGTTGTAGCACTCTAGCCTTGGGACTCCTTTTCACCCAGACCACACCAGACTCCAGTAGTACTAACTACAGCAGTTGACTAAGAAAAGCATGTACAAAGGGGGAAAAGGGGCATTCCCCAAAAGAGCAATAGAAAAAGAACTACAAAGTAGCAGCAGTCCATATACAAAAGAGCCGTAGTCCAAAAAGGGAAAGCACATGACGTCAAGAGAATCAAAATCACAGGCATAAATCCATGAGCATGAAAACGGGAACTTTGTCCAAGACTAACCCTTCCAGGAACATAGGCTGATAAGAAAATAACATAATCCGATAGGAAAATGATATATTTATAGCACAATCTGATGATAGTTACAAAATCAGATTGATGCAGGCCTGTTAATGCCTCTCAAAAGATACACAGCAAAAGACCTGGGGAACAGAGCTTGTTAGAGAATGCCTGGCTTAGACCAATAAAATACACAGCCTTACTCCTTCTCCCTTAAAAACATGTACATGCTAATAATTAGTCCAGACAAAAGAGTTAAAGTCAAAAAGGTTTACTTACAAACAAAACTTGCATGATGTAAAATATCATGCAGGTACAGCATTGCAGGAGAGGGCTCAAAATGGCGAACGAACCGCTCTTCACAAAAGTTACATCAGGAGACAGAAAAAGAGCGGGAAGAAGGGGGAAGTGACAAAACAGGAAATATCAAAAAGTACATCCCCCTTTTACAGCCTTGCAGCAAACAGGAAGTGAATGTGTGTTCAGATTGATAATTCCAACAGCCCTCCTCAATCATACACACATTTCTTAAATCAGCCCCATCTTGACACGTAGGTCCTGAAAACCATCTCTTGGTAGTGGTTTGGTTAATATGTCCGCTACCATCTGTTTCGTTGGACAATATGACAACTCAATCATTCCATCTTGTGTGAGTTTGCGCACACTATGATATCTAATTCCAATGTGCTTAGTGCGCATCATCACCTTTTCTGACTTGGCAAACTTGATACAACTTTGATTGTCCTCAAATACTTGGATTGGCTTCTGCTCATCTATTCCAAAATCAACCAGAAGTTGATGAAGCCACAGAAGTTCATCTGATGCCAAAGAAACAGCTATGTATTCTGCTTCAATTGTAGACTTGGCTATCAGTTCCTGCTTCCGGCTGGCCCAAGAGATAGGACCATCTCCACACAAGAAAAGGTATCCACTGACAGACTTGCAGTGCGAAGAATCTCCAGCCCAATCCGAGTCTGAAAAACAAACTAGCTTTGGTTCACTACTAGCTGGCAGTTTTAACTGTAAGACCATTGTACCTTTTAAGTATCTTATCACCCTTTTCACAGTAATCCAATCTTTCTGAGTAGGTGCACTGACCCTCCTGCTCAGAATTCCAACAGCCGACGATATATCTGGTCTTGTTTTGGTAGATAAATACAAATGTTTCCCTATTGCTGTTCTGTATTTGTCATTGCTTGGCAAAAGTTCACTTTCCTCACTGTTTCTCAAGAAGTCTGTGACCATTGGTGTCGCAACTGGATTCGCGTCTTGAAGTCCAGTAACTTGCAACAGGTCAATAATCTTCTGTTTCTGGCTCAAGAGAAATGATCCATCGTCTTCTCTTTTGATCTGAATTCCAAGATAATAAGAAACATCTCCAAGTTCCTTTATCTCAACTTGCCTGTTCAAATGACGTACAACTTCTGTGTAGTCCTGATTTGAGTGCGATGCTATGACCAGGTCATCAAGATATGTCAGAATGAAGCAACTATGACCATTTTTCACTCTGGTGTACAGACATTGATCTGCTTCTCCTTACTTGAAACCCAATTGCTTCAGCATCTCATCCAGTTTCATCCAGTTTCTGGTTCCACGCCTTGGCGGCTTGGCGAACTCCATAGAGGCCTTTCCTGAGCTTGCAGACAAGGTTAGGTCTCCTCTTGTCTTTGAAACCAGGTGGCTGCTTCATATACAGGTCTTCAGTGATCTCACCATGCAAGAATGCAGTCTTGACATCTAGGTGTCTCACTGTCATCTTCTTCAAAGCTGCTATACTCAGTAGTAGTCTCACGGTGCTGTGCTTCACTACAGGTGCAAAGGTCTCGCCAAAATCAATTCCATACTTCTGTGAGAATCCTTGTGCAACCAGTCTTGCTTTGTAATGTTCGATTCTTTCTTCTGAGTCTTGTTTCAACTTGAACACCCATCTGCAGCCAATAGCTTTCTTTCCTGGTGGGAGTTCAGTAAGAGTCCAAGTCTCATTCTTGTACAAAGCATCTATTTCTTCCTTTGCAGCCTTCTTCCATTGTTCAGCTTCTGAAGAAGGTAGCATGTCGATTTCTTCTATGGTAGATGGCTCACTGGGTAACGTTGACTTTGCAATGTAGGTCAGACGTAAGGGTGGCACGCCTCTGTTGGGACGCAATGAATATCTGGGAGCTTGTTCTGGAAGATGGCCTACCTCCGCAGACCCTTCTGATCCATCACTCACCTCACCATCATCATCTTCTGGCCCTCCTGTCTGCGTACTGCCTGCATCGTCTGCAACGTATTCTTCCCATCTATGGACAAAGTCTGGCTCCATTTCCGGCTCGTCACTTGAAGAAATCTCTTGTGCATTGCTCATTGACTCCACAAGCTCACGGATGAAGAAGAGAGTAGCACTCTCTTCTTCATCCAAAGAATCAAGCACAGTCCCTCTCAGGTTGACTTTGCTTCACTCATCAAAGTGTACAACATGTCGAATGGACACTTCACCTGTCTCAAGGTTCATCACTCTGTAGCCTTTGTTTGCTGGTGCATATCCGACCAAGATAGTCTGTTCAGATCTTTGGTCCAGCTTGTTTCTCTTCTGTTTTGCTACATAAGCGTAAGCTATGCTGCCAAATTTCTTGATTCGCCATACACTTGGTGCATATCCATTCCATACTTCAAAAGGAGTCTTCGTGGTGCCCTTCGTAGGCAAGCGGTTTTGTAGGTAAGCAGCAGTTGCAATGGCTTCTCCCCACAAACAGGCTGGCAACTGTGCTTCTGCTAACATGCACCTTGTCATCTCGATGAGAGATCTCATTTTTCTCTCCGCTACTCTGTTTTGTTGAGGAGTGTAGGCTACACTTTTTGATGTGTTGAATTCCATTCTCTTGAAGGAATCTCTGTGTGCGGTGCGAAGTGTATTCACTACCGCGAGGAATCTGGCTGCTGCATTCTGCACCAGTCGAAGTCTCCGGGTCACCGATAAGGGAAGGCCAACATAAAGGGCATTACAATGGTCAATTATTGAAGTTACTGTGGCATGAACCACTGTGGCCATTTCATCCCTGGACAGGTAAGGCGCCAGCAGGAAGTAAGAGGAAAGCTTCCCCCAGGAAGGAAAATTTAGTACTGTAATGGATCTCATCACACTAGAGAAAAAATCCACTTAAAACCTGGTTTCTGCCTCCTGCAGAATTCTGAGGTTTGTATTTTGGGGAAGCGCCTTTTACAGTCTCACTAAACTACAAACCCCAGAATTCTGCAGGAGGCAGAAAACGGATTTTAAGTGGATTTTTTCTCTCTAGTGTGATGAAGAATTATGGTGGGGAAAAGATGTCTCCATTGAAACTTTATCACCAATCCTTGTTTCCACAACAACACAAACATTTCAAGACCCAATTGTCACAGGGAGAGAAAGTGATATGAAACCTTCTGAACCAGTGGTTCCCACTCCCTGGGCCATGGCCCACTGGGGTGTGCGACTCTAATGGTTAAATATGGTTTTCTGTGGATGAGCAGATGGCGACTATGGATGGCATATGTTCTGTATCAGAAACTAGAGCCGATGTGTTTTATCCAATGAAATTTTCTGAATCAGCACCTCAAATAACTAAACCAAATCTAAAGTTGACCAAAAATTAATTTGCAACCCTTTTGGTACTAATGTTGGAGAGTAATCCCTGATCAAAGTGGTAAAAAAAAAAGGTTGGGAACGGCGGTTCTGAACAGACAAAAAACCAAATATTACAGGGGTATTAACATTTCCCTTTGCTACGCAGCAGAACTAAAATATGACTGGAGTTACACTTAAAATGTACCCGTTCCAACTTACATACCAATTCAACTTAAGTCCAAACCTACAGAACCTACTTTGTTCTTAATCTGTCTGTATGTCACAAATACTTTTGAAGGGAGACATATGTATGAAGGTAGTGAGGAAAAGCAAAACATTTCAAGAGACTTGAAGAACTTTCCATACATGTCTGAGAGTGTGATATAACTACATGCCATTTATAGTTTGCAAGATACGGCAAATTAATTCATAGGATATGTGTTTCACATAATTGATATTGTATTAGTTGAGGGTTGGGTTATAATGATGACCTTTGATATCAACCTTCCCCTCAATTATTTGAGTGACACTTACAAAGCGATTAACTATGTTTATGTTTACATCTACATTTGGTGCTATATTACCTATCTGGAGGACCACATTCCAGGGCTTCTTGAATAAGGTGTCAGAAAGTAGATTCCACAGGGTGACTTAAATAAGGAGTCCTAAGAAACAGAATGCATAAAAGGATGCTGGCAGACAAAAGGAGAGGTGGCAAGGTAGAAACATCTCTCAAGAAAGTGGAAGGGCATATTTCGAAGACCAATACATTTGTCTGAAGAGGTTCATTGACGGAGAACAGCAAGAAAATGTTGGGGAAACTTGGATTTTTGATTACTTTGATTCCACGCCTGATTCTGGGATTTCTGAAGCAGTTCTGGTCTTGCAAACGATATCCCCCAGGGCCTTTTCGACTCCCTCTTATTGGAGGTGTTTGGCGATTTGGGGTAAAGCTTACAGAGGATACATTCAAGAAGGTATGCCTTTCTAAACAATTAATCAGCTGAGTAAAGGGATGAGAGAAAATAATTAAAATTACTTTCTATTCATTGGAACCCAGTTTACTTGTGCACAAGTAGAATATTTTAAGGGGTTGTCTATCTTCAGTAGAGTCTCACTTATCCAACCTTTGCTCATCCAACATTTTGTTTTATCCAATGCAGTCTTCCTCCTGCCCAGATCCACAGCTATTTCAATACATTGCAGTGTTTTGGTGCTAAATTTGTAAATTTGAAGCTTAATAGGCTTTCCTTATTATCCAACATTTTTGCTTATCCAACATTCTGCCAGCCTGTTTCTGTTGGATAAGTGAGACTCTACTGTATCTATCTAAATATCTATGTTTTGACACAAGGTGGCTAACAATTTAAAACAATGATAATTTAAAAGTCTGTGAACTCCTTAATATATAAATATATAAAAAACAACAATGTACAGTATGTTGTTAAAACCATTCAACATGCAAAATATTAAAATGTATTTCTACCCACTTTAGAATCGCAATCATACTGCACCATGTGATGAAGTCAAAAGTCAAAGTGTCTAAGGTTATGGCATGAGAGCTTGGAAAAGTTACCCCTAGGACTTTAATTCCCATGGCTATTTAGTGGTTTATAGATGTTGTAGTCCAACAGAGTGAGAGATGCGGTGGCACAATGGGTTAAACCCTTGTGCTGGCTGGACTGCTGACCTGAAGGTTGGCTTGCTGACCTGAAGGTGGCTGATTCAAATTTGTGAGATGGGATGAGCTCCCGTCTGTCAGCTCTAGCTTGTGGGGACATGAGAGCAGCCTCCCAGCAGGATGGCAACACATCTGGGTGTCCCCTGAGCAACATCTCTGTAGACAGACAATTCTCTCACACCAGAAGCAACTTGCAGTATATTCTCAAGTTGCTTCTGACATGATTAAAAAAACAGAGTAAATTTCTCCGGGCTCTGATTGGTTTCTGACTTTGCATACTGTAGCCAAATAGTTCATTTCATGAATCTTTTATCTGTATTTATTGTAGAAAATACGTATACAGCCTGAATTAATACCTATAGGAGGAGAGATCAGGGAACTGAGACAATTTGTAGTGATTGACAAGGGGAGAACATTCAAATCATCACTGAGATACTAATCATGTCGCTTCAAAGTAAAAGTCCTGATCTTCTAAAATATGTAGCACAACTCTCTCTACTAGAGAACAAGAGGGTGAGCATTGTAACACCATTTTGTTTTAAAAGATTTAGGGATTATCTGGGCATGTTTGGTGGAATGTATTCATTTTTATAGAAAAGTAACAAACACATATGGGTTTTGTAAGCATATGAGGGTGGGTCAATAAGTCCGTGACTTTTTGAATTTCCCACCTCTTAACTGAAAGGGCAACACTGCTCCTGTCAACAGGCATCTGTCAGTTGACTCCTGTCAAAATTTGAACAAGCTGCATCATTTAGTTTGTGTTTGACAGCCATTGATAGCAGACTACCATGTGATTTGAGGAGACAATGGAAAAAAAGTGAATTTTGTGTGCTCATTAAGCATTATTTTTTGCGGGGAAAAAACCATCACTCAAACCAAGGCTAATATTTGATAAATACTATGGGGACTCTGCACCATCAATTTCAATGGTAAGAAAGTGGTTTACTGAATTTCGTTGTGGCCGTACAAGCATGGAAGATGGCGGACGTTCTGGATGCCCAGTTGAGGTCTCTACACCTGAAATAATTGAGAAAAATCACAATATGGTGTTGGCCGATCAGAGATTGAAAGTGCAAGAGATTGTGGAGGCCACAGGCATCTCACATGGCTCAGTGGTTTCAATTTAAATGATCACTTGAGTATGAGAAAGATGGGTGCCGCGTTTGTTCACAATCGACCACAAATGCAATTGTGTGACAATTTCATAGGAGTGTTTGGCATTGTTCAACTGCAATATGGACGAGTTTTTGCGCCGTTTTGTAACCGTGGACAAAACGTGGATCCACCACAACACACCAGAGACCAAACAGCAGTCAAAACAGTGGGTTTCTCAGGGTGAATTGGTGCCAAAGAAGGCCAAGGTGGGTTTGTCAGCCAATAAAGTCATGACAATCTTTTTTGGGATGCACACGGTATAATCCACATTGACTACCTTCAAAAGAGTAAAACAATCAATGGCAAATATTATGCCAACTTATTGGGTTGATTTAATGAGGATTTGAAAAAACCCCGACTGCATTTGGCCAAGAAAAAAGTTTTTTTGCACCAGGACAATGCAAGGGTGCCCACATGTGCAGTTGCCATGGCAACAATCCATGAATTGGGATATGAATTGCTTCCTCATCCGCCTTATTCTTCGGTATTAGCCCTGAGTGACTATTTCTTGTTTCCAAACCTGAAGAAATGACTCGGCGGAAAGAGATTTGACTCCAACAATGAAATCATCTCACAGACAAATACTTATTTTGATGACCTCGACAAATCTTATTTTTTGGAAGGGATAAAAAAATTGGAGAAACGTTGGACAAAGTGTATAGAGCTCAAAGGAGACTACGTTCAAAAATAAAATGATTTTTTATCCAAAAACCTGTGTTTCATTCAAAAAGTCACGGACTTATTGACCTGCCCTCGTAGTTCCCATGAACTTTTTACTTTTAGACATTTCTGTTTAAGAAAACATCTGGAAAGGAGTGGCCAGTAGACAATGACTGGCATTCTGGGGGTTCGTCTGAACTCCCACTTAATCAAATGTTGAGTGATGAGTAAGGACGGAGGATTCTGGATCTAAATTGAAGTGGATACCAAGGGCCCAGTGTATAAACCAGGTGTTTTGGACTTCAAGTCCCACAATTCCTAACAACCTCAGACCCTTTCCTTTCCCCCCTCAGCTGCTTAAACTGGGGGGGGGGGGAAGCTTAAGCAGCTGAGGCAAAATGTCAAGACAGAATGCTTCTGGAACATGGACACACAGTCCGGAAAACTCACAACATGGCTGGATACAATTTTAATAGACTGGTAGAATGGATCTAAGATTGAAACAAAACAGGATGCAATAAATGTACAGATTTGGGGCAATATAATAACCTCTTGCTTTATGGTTGCAGATGGTTAGCCTTTATATACCCCTTTTCTTTATATTTTTAGGTCTAATAACTTTTCTTTGGTGTTATTAGAGAGGCTCACTGGGGGCCTTTTCACACAGTCATATAATTCAGAATATCAAGGGAGAAAATCCCACAATATCTACTTTGAACTGGGTTATCTGCCATTTAATCTAGTTCAAACCAGAGAGTGTGGGATTTTATACAGCTGTCATATAAAATCCAGATTATGAGTCCCTTTTGGGAGAGAGAGGTGTCTAGAAATAAAGTATTATTATTATTGGGTTGTTGTAGGTTTTTTGGGCTGTATGGCCATTTTTAGAAGCATTCTCTCCTGACGTTTCACCTACATCTATGGCAGACCTCACAACCTTTGAGGATGCCTGCCATAGATGCAGCCTGAAAAACCTACAACAACCCAGTGATTCCGGCCATGAAAGCCTTTGACATCATCATCATCATCAACTCTGAATTGGGATATATGGCAGTGTAGACTCATATAATCCAGTTCAAAGCAGATAATCTGTGGTCCCTTCCACACAGTCATATATCAAGGCAGAAAATCCCACAATATCTGCTTAGAACTGGGTTATCTAACTCCACACTCAGACAATGTGGGATTTCCTGCCTTGATATTCCGGGATATAGGACTGTGTGGAAGACCCCTGCTTTGATAATCTGGATTATATGGCAGTATAGAAGGGGCCCAACGCACACATGGTCTCCATAAACCTGTTGTCCTTGTGGAGTCTTCGATTTGACCAATCAGTAGCATTTCTTTCAAGGTAGTCTGTAGGTAGTAGAAGAGCAGGTGGAGCAACAAAAATAGTTTTGGCTTCAGCTAGCACAGTCCAACGAAGGAGGCATCAGAGAAGTATGCTTCCTTAGGTTCCTGGCTGAATCGTGGTGGATGCAAATAAATGTCCGTCTTCCTGTGGTATCATTTCGGATCCTATCATTACAACACTGGAGATGGCTGCCTTTGAAGGGGAATAATATTTGTAAACAGTTGCAGGGAGCTTGAACAATGTACAGAGGTATTCTTAGGATGTTAGACAACATTTTATTGTCATCAGGTGCCCAAGAAGAGAAAACACCAGATGCCAACGTGATAGTTACATCAATAAGTATGATCACAGTCGGTTTGTCAGTGGAATGTATTATTAGCAATATCAGTTACCTGGACCATTAGATCCAAAACAAGAGTTTGAAATGCTTTGGACTACAGTTCTCCCAATTCTGGGAGTTGGAAGCTAAAATATAATTTCTCAAATTACTGTATGTACTTGAGTATAAGGTTAGTTTTTCAGCCCTTTTTTAAGGCTGAAAAAGTTCCCCTCGGCTTATACTTGAGTCATGGTTATTTATTATTTTTCTCTATTATTATTATTACATTTATTATTTTACTCTATTTATTATCATTATTACATTTCCATTATTTTACTCTATTGTTATTATTATTATTACACTATTATTTTATTCTATTTATTATATTTGAAAAGATACCTAAGTACATTTACATTGAAGAAGGTCAAAATAATGGTTTAATCGAAGTTGGACAGTCTTATCCTAAATTACAGTTTTATGTAAATATTCAAAAATATTGAACCTACTGATGCGTCATTTAATGTAATTTTATTGGTATCTATTTTTTATTTTGAAATTTACCAGTAGCTACTGTATTTCCCACCCTCAGCTTATACTCGAGTCAATTCGTTTTCCTATTTTTTGTGGTAAAATTAGGCGCCTCGGCATATACTTGGGTCGGCTTGTACTCGATTATATACGGTATGTCCAAAACGTACCTATTGGTAAACAGGAGAGGTGAAGGTACATGCGCAAACAATAAAATCACTTATATCGACTTTAAAATCAACGGTTAAAAACCATCTCAAGACACCATTCTGCTATTGCCTCATTGCACTGCCCTAAAGGCTTGGTCCCACAGCCAGGTCTACACCATCTTTCTGAAGAACAGGAGGGAGGGGGTTGATCAAATATTGCCAGGAAGGGAGTTCCATAGCTGAGGGGCAATCAATGAGAAGGCCCCACTCTCATCTCTGCCAAATGCACCTGTGGCAGTGGTGGGACCGAAAGCATGGCCTCCCCAGAAGATCTTAGTCTTCATTGTGGTTTGTAAAGGGAGATGCTTTATTGCCAGCGTTTGGATGGATTTATAGAAGTTGTAGTTCACCTGTATCCAGAGAGCACTGTGAACCCAAACAATGATGGATCTGGACCAAATTTAGCACACATACCTTATATGCCCAAATTGAAATACTGGTAGGATTTGGGGGGAGTTGTAGGTACTGCGATTTATAGTTCACCTATATGGGTCTGAAACATGGGTCACCTATCGCCAACACCTACGACTCATTGAACGCTTTCATCAGCGCTGTCTTCGCACAATCCTAAATATACACTGGACTGACTATGTGACGAATGTTGCTGTCCTTGAGCAAGCAGGGATCACCAGCGTTGAGGCCATGCTATTGAGAACACAGCTGCACTGGGCAAGGCACGTCTCTGGATGGAGGACCACCGCCTCCCAAAGATACTACTCTATGGTGAACTTGCCACGGGTCAGCGCCAGAGAGGCGTCCCCAAAAAGAGATATAAGGACTCCCTGAAACAACATCTTGGGCTCAGCCAGATTGATCACCAACAATGGTCCACCCTGGCCTCACATCGGGAGGCATGGAGATGCACTATCCACAATGCTGCGGCCTCTTTCGAGAAGACACGCCGAACGAGTCTCGAAGAGAAGCGACAACGCAGAAAGAACCGCGACTTGGAAACAACATCACCCAAGGAGACTTTCTGCTGTGCTTTCTGAAACCAAACTTGCCTATCTCAGATTGGCCTTTTTAGTCATCAACACACTTGTAAAAGCGTGGGATGAGTCCTTCCTAAGAATCTTCGTTCGCGAAGTAATGCCGAGAGGTTTGTAAAGGGAGATGCTTTTCGACAGGTAAACTGGGCCAGAGCCATTTAGGACTTTATAGGCCAAAGCCAGCACTTTGAATTGTGCCCGGTAGCAAACAGGTAGCCAGTGGAGCTGAGGTATTTGCACCATTGCACAGTCATAGCTAGGGTTGCCACTTTTTGATATAAGTAATAAGGGACATTTTCCTAAAAACACGGGATTTTTCACAAAAATAAGGGACACTTCATAAAAGCTTGAAAATCAAACGTTAGGTATAAATAGTTTTATTAACAAAATAAGATAATGATTTAAATTCATAAAAGAAACTGACTTACACCCTCTTAACAGTACATAGTATGTTTTGCGATGTTTTGTCATACTTAATGCATTGTACTGTATGTACTACATACACTACTACTACTACTACTACTACTACTACTAGCTTTATAATATTGTCAGGGTGTTAAATGGTAGGCTGCCCATTTTTCCCCTGAAATGGTTGGTGTTGCAGGAAAAAGGGGCACATTCCTAAATCACCACCCAAAAGGCAGTAAGTCTCACTGACCTTCTCCCTGCTAAGTTTATTAATTTATTTATTTATGTCATTTATATTCCACCCTTATCACCCCGCAGGGGACTCAGGGCGGATCACAATGCACATATAATAATACTTTATAATAATACTTTATTACTTGTGAGTCGCCCTCCACCAATGGTGCTCCGGGCGACTTACATCCTTTAAAAACATAGATACATCAGATTAAAACAGCAGATATGAGCCGTTCTGCCATCCATCCAGTTCAGTCCCCGAAAGCCTGGCGGAAGAGCCAGGTTTTCAGGCCAGCTTGGCCGGGGCCCATGTGGCCCTGAGCGCAGGCGGGAGCGAGTTCCAGATCGTAGGGGCCGCCACCGAGAAGGCTCTTCTACGGGTCTCTGTCAGCCGGGCCTCTCTCTATACAGGCAAACATTCAATGCCACAGACATACAACATATATAGACAGACACTCAGAGGTAATTTAACATTCCAGAAATCAGTTAAATTTAGCCTCCCCACAAAGTGGTACCTAAATTTCCTACTTGACAGATGCAACTGTCTTTCAGGTTCCAACACTTCGAATGGAATCTTCTCTCGGCTTTGGGCCTGGCTCTCTTTCTCTCTCTTGCTCTCTCGGTGTCGTCCTGCTCTCAGCTCAGCCTTGTGGTGTCTCTGCTGCTCTCGCCTCTCTCCTGTGTGCACTCCATGGTGGCCTGCCCTCGTTGGCTGACCTGAGTGGAGCCCACCATAGGGCAGGGGGCAGGCCAGGAAGAAGGTGGGTGCTGGCCTGGCAGTGCATCAAGGCGGCACCTGTGGCCGGGCAGGCGCGCTGCTGCTGGGGCTGCTCTGCTGCCTGTCGTGCCTGCGAGTGAGTGTGAGGCGAGCGAGCGCAAGCACCATGGAGAAGCTGCTGGCGGTGCGGTGGCGCTCCCTGCTGGCCCAGCCTCGCCTCCTGCTGCCACCTGTCCTGTCAATACGGAACAGGAGCTGAAAATACAGGACACGAAATTCAGAGCAAAAATACGGGGCATCCCATATAATACGGGACAGGTGGCAACCCTAGTCATAGCACACTTCAGCCTTTATTCAAACATGGAGAGGCACTGAGCTCATCACATGAGTTAAACACCTTCTGGCCGTCATGCATAGCCCTCCATGGTTGAAAAGAGGCTGAAGTGTCCTGAAAGGAGAGAACTCCGGTAATCAACCTCATCACATTGAGGCAATTTCCCCTGGTAGGACACTTCAGCCACTTTTCTAGCATGGAGAGGCATGGAGTTCTGCCAGCTCTTAAATTTCCACATGTGAGTGTGTGTTGGGAAGGCAAAACAAGAAATGATATAAAAGGGCCGATTCTTTACTCTTAAAGGCACAGTCACCCATGCGTTCCTCTCTCAGTGTGACAAGGTGGGAGATATATTGTCAAACCCTTGTGCTGGCAGGACTGAAGACCGTCAGTTCGGAGGTTCGAACCCAGGGAGAGCAAGGATGAGCTCCCTCTGTCAGCTCCAGCTTCCCATGTGGGGACATGAGAGAAGCCTCCCATAAGGATGGTAAAACATCAAAAACATCCAGGTGTCCCCTCTGCAACATCCTTGCTGTCTGCCAATTCTCTCACACCAGAAGCGACTTGCAGTTTCTCAAGTTGCGCCTGATGCACACACAAAAAATCTGCTGCATTTCAAAGTCTTATATTTGACTGCTCCTGATTGAGAAGCTTATACAAAACTAATTTGAGAGAGAGAGAGATTGAGAGAGATTGAGAGAGAGAGAGAGAGAGAGAGAGAGAGATCTGGTGAGCTTTGGGAGACTGGTAGAGCCACGAATGTAGGCCACAGAGCCACTTGTGCCCTGCAGGTCGAACTATTCTTGCTCTATAAACATTACCAACACTAAGAGGAAATGCAACATAATTGCAAAATTAATTAGAGGTTGTTACACAATGGCATTGCAAAATAGAATAGCTACCAGAACTGTTACTATAGGTCAACTTTGTCTCTCCCCCACTTTTTTTATTTTGGAGTTTGCATATATGCTCAAGAGAATTGGTCAGTCCCATCCATTTCATCTATTCTATATGTGTGTAGTTGCAAAAGGAAAACTATGCCACCTAGTGTTCAGTTTTGTTTCCCAGCTAGAAAACTTCTGCCCCTTCTACACTGCCATATAATCAAGATTAACAAAGCAGATAACCCACATTCTCTGCTTTGAACTGGATTGAATGACTCTACACTGCCATATAAACCAGTTCAAAGCAGATAATTTGGATTTATTAATAATAATAATGATGATTTTATTTCTTACCAGCCTCTCCTCATGGCTTCAGATGGGTTACAGAATAATCAAAACACATAAACATTGGAAAAGCATTACACGTACACATATTATATGGCAGTGTAGAAGGGGCCTTCCTCTCCTTGATTTGCCCCAAGTCCTAAATAATAAATTTATCTTTTCTCCCAGCAGAGTATCAAACAATTCTAACAACTGTTTTCTGTTAAACCAAATGCTATATGTTATCCTCACAAATTCACTTTATTTTGTGAGGGATGTAGAGGTTTCTTGAGTGAATTCAAAGGGTTCTAGGAGAAGAAGCAATTAAAGGTTATGTGGAAGGGCCCCTAGTTAAAAAAACTTGGGTCAATTACTCACTTGAAGATATCAGTCATTGGCTCCACTGGTGTAGTCTTAGGTCCCTTCTACACTGCCATATAATCCAGATTATCCAAGCAAAAATCCACACTATCTGTTTTGAACTGGATTATATGAGTCTACATTGCCATATAATCCAGTTCAAAGCAGGTAATCTGGATTTTATATGTCAGTGTGGAAGGGGCCTTAGATAATGCCAGAATAAGCCAAAAGATTGAAGAGTCTTCAGAAGGAAGGTTGGAAGACGGACTGTTCCAGGATGAAGAAAGGAATTCGGATTCAGTGAATGAAAGGAATAAAGGGAGTGGACAGTAAGTATAAAATAAAAGAGCCAGAAAAGATGCTAAAGTTTGCATAGTAACTTGAAATTGTTTGGATTGCCTGGTTATGACATTTCTCTTCTCCACTTTGATCCCAATGCAGATGGCAAAGCAATATGGAGACATTTACATGATATGGGTCGGAAATTATCCTGCTGTGGTGCTGTCCGGATATGAAGCTGTGAAAGAAGGGATGATTGACCATTTAGAAGACTTTGCTGAGCGCCCAGTATCACCCTTCCTTCAAAGTGTAGTTAAAAAAAGAGGTATGTTGTGCAGATTAAGGCATTTTAGTGGTCTTGAGTAAAGTCATTGAGGGCCTTCAAGAAAAGAAGATATAGCGGGGTTTCTTACATGTGGGCACCACAATTGAAGGGAGATGTTAACAAGCTGGAATGTGTCAAGAGGAGGGCGACTCAAATGATCAAGGATCTGGAGAACAAGCCCTATGAGGAGCTATTTAAAGAACTGGGCATGTTTAGCCTGAAGAAGAAAAGGTTGAGAGAAGACATGATAGACATGTATAAATATGTGCGGGGAAGTCATAGTGAGGATGGAACAAGTTTGTTTTCTGCTGCCCTAGAGATGAGGACGTAATGGAACAATGGCTTCAAACTACAAGAAAGGAGACCCCAACTGAACATTTGGAAGAACTTCCTAACTGTGAGAGCTGTTCAGCAGTGGAACTGTCTCAGAGTGCGGTGGAGACTCCTTCTTTGGAGGCTTTTAATCAGAGACTGGATGCCCATCTGTCAGGGGTGCTTTGAATGTGATTCTCCTGCTTCTTGGCAGGGGGTTGGACTAAATGGCCCTCGAGGTCTCTTCCAACTCAATGATTCTATGGTGTTCCAGTTATTTGGAGCTTTGTCCAGGAGACCCGGGGGGGGGGGGTTATATATGTTTCTCACAGTAAAGGATTTCTGTTTCACTTCATTATATCTTGTTTTGAAGGCACATACTCCATATATTGTCATCTTTTTTATCTGCTATTTTTAAAGGTCTTACATTTGACTCTTTGTTGAGAAGAGTATAAAAACTGCTTTGGGAAAACTTGCCTAAATTGTCTTAATAATTCGTTACACCATTCTATGCTTCAGATAGTATAATATAAGTAACTACTGTTGTCAGCTCATTATTAGGGATCAAGACAGATATGTAATCATCAGTGAACAAATATTACTTTTTTTGGGACCATACTCTCCCAATCAGAATTACTATTGTCGGTGAGGGTTGAAGGATTCTTGGAGTTGTCATCCAAAAAACTAACTAACTAACTAACTAACTAACTAACTAACTAACTAACCAGCCAAGCTAGCTATCGACTTGCTGACATTGATTTAAATTAGTCACAGCTAGAATAAACCTTTTGAATAAATGGAACTTATATTGACTTACTAAGTTCCTATTGATTCATTGTGTCTGTTCTAGGAGATTTGAGAATGAATGCAGATTGACACCACTTTAACTGCCACAGCCAGGTATAGAATCATGGAAGTTGTAATTTTATAATGTCATTAACTTTATCTGCCCAAGGGTGCCGATGCTTCACCAAGCTACAAATCACAGGATTTCATAACATTGAGCACTGTATCTGCTGTGAAGACATCTGCCTGTGCACTTTGCTCCTCTGCTGCTGAGTACACATGCCCAGTGTGGAACACATTTCGCCATGCTAAAATAGTGGATGTTGCTGTCAATGAGACATGCTGCATTATCACAGGGTGTCTTTGAAATTACATTGCTTAGCTGGTATTGCACCACCTGAGATCTCCTGGGAAGTAGCAGCCAATAGTGAAAGGACCAAGGCAGTGACATCTCTGGCCCATCCCCTGTTTGGGTATCAGCAAGCATGGCAACAACTTAAATCAAGAAATAGTTTTCTAAGATCGACAGAGACACTTGCAGGAACACCTCAGCAAGCAAAATCCAAAAGTGATAAGCTAAAACCTAGAACCTCAATCCATGGCTAATACCAAATGAGAGACTCTCTCCTGGACACAAAGAAAACTGGGTGATTTGAAAGGCGCTGAATAGGCTGCGCTCTGGCACCATGAGATGCAGTGCCAACCTTAAGAAATGGGGCCACAATGTTGAGTCCATGACATGCGAGTGTGGAGAAGAGCATCACAGACCATCTACCACAATGCAACCTGAGCCCTGCCACATGCACAATGGAGGACCTTATTATAGCAACACCAGAGGCACTCCAAGTGGCCA
The DNA here is from genome assembly GCA_030556195.1 of Anolis apletophallus. Taxonomy (NCBI): domain Eukaryota; kingdom Metazoa; phylum Chordata; class Lepidosauria; order Squamata; family Anolidae; genus Anolis; species Anolis apletophallus. The sequence goes on from JARBWK010000010.1 coordinate 10,798,664, forward strand.
GCTTCTGGTCAAAGGACATTTAATATAATGCCAAGTTTTCAAACTTTGTGTTTTGTTGTTGCTGTTTGCTTTTAAAATACATTACAACTGTGCCCTTGGTTCACTCCTGAGACGATAAATAAAATAACATTGAGCCATGACAGCTAAAGTGGTGCAAAACAGGATTAATTCTACAGTGTGGATCAGCGGTTCTCAACCTAGGGGCTGCGACCCCCAAGGGGGTCATTGGGCCATTTTCCGGGGGTTGCAAAGCCACCTCGGTTGGCCCTGCCTCCTCTGGCTCTCCAAAATGGCTGCCGGCTCCTGTGCGAGCCAAACAGCCAGGCACGTTTGGTTGGCTCTTCCTCCTCTTCCTTCAGAGAGTCAGGAGGAGGAGCTTGGAGGCAAAGGGATGCGTGGGAGAAAGCACACCTCTTGCCTTTTGTCCCCACCGGCCTCAGAGGGGGCGAAGGGCAAGCACACGGCTCCCCCGATGGCCAAGGCTATCCAGGGGGCCTTCACTGCTTGCCTCTCATCCCTGCTGGCCTTGGAGGGGGCAAAGGACGAGCGCATAGCTCTCCGCATGGCCAAGGCCATCTGGGGTGCCTTCGCCTCTCACCTCCCATCCCCACTGGCCTTGGATGGGGAGAAAGGTGGGTGCACGGCTCCCTGCATGGCCAAGGCCATCCAGGGGGCCTTCGCTGCTTGCCTCTTGCCTCTCGTCCCCGCCAGCCTCGGAAGGGGTGAAGGGCTCCCGCTCGGCTCCCGCATGGCCAAGGCCATCCAGGGGGGTGGGGCTTTGCCGCTCGCCTCTTGCCTCTCGTCCCCACCGGCCTCAGAGGGGGTGAAGGGCGAGTGCACGGCTCCCCCCATGGCCAAGGACACTCAGTCGCATTAGACATTTAACAGATAGGACTTGATTTTAGAGTAAAGTATGGACTAACAAGAACTATGCAATAACAGGGTTAGGCAACATTACGATAAGAAGAACAAAAAGTAGAAGATTGGAAGTCACCAATTTTTTTGTTTTGTTTATTTTTTAAAAATTTTATTGCTTTTTAAATCTTGTTTCTTTTTTCTTTTTATACTTCTCTTATATTTCCCACTTTCCTGTAACCAATTGTTCCCTCTCTTTTGATGTATAATTATTCTTCGTGTAGTTAGTTAATAAATAATAAAAAATAGGATACAGAAAAACAATATTGAACAATGCTTTTCCATTGATTCTTGCTGATCCCAGGGATTGTATTTTCAAATGGTCACACCTGGAAGCAGCAGAGACGGTTTGGAGTAGCTACTTTGCGGAAGCTGGGACTCGGGAAGAAAGGTATGGAGCAGCAAGTGGAAGATGAAGCTCGCCGACTTATAGAGAATTTTGCAAAGACAAAAGGTTTGTACTACTAACTGATGATGCTATAAGGTATCTCAGTTAGAAGAACTATTTTTGTGTCCTATTTTTTCTTATTAACTGAATGCCTAAATTAATCCTGTTCTGTGTTTCTGATATAGCACCCATATTTATTTATTTACAGTATTTATATTCCGCCCTTCTCACCCTGAAGGTGATTCAGGGTGGAACATATATATGGCAGTGGAACATTCACTGCCATTTATATACTGACAAGAGAGACAATTAGATAGAGGTATACAGTATTCATGTTGTAGTTGAGCCTGAGGCTGAGAGAGACTGCTAACTTTACTGTGCCTGGCTTCTTAAGGTGGTCTGGATCATGACAGCTCCCTCACTTATTGTGGGTGTTGCGTTCCAAGACCACCTGTGAAAAGTGAAAACCCGTGAAGTAGGGACCCTCCCTCCCTCTCTCTCTCTCCCCCCTCTCTCTATATACAGTATCTCACCACAATCTAACCAATGTAATATATGTCATGAAAAACACATACACACTTTATATATACTTTATTTCTATTCCGCCCTATCTCCCTGAGAGGACTCAGGGCGGTTTACTGTACACATATACGGCAAACATTCAATTAACAAAGATAGACAGTACATAAACAGAGGTAAAGGTTTCCCATCTTTTTCTATCTCTGGCATCTGGGGCTGTAATTGACTCCAGCCATGGGGAGATGCTGTTGCTCCCCTTTGGGGAGATGGTGGCAAGGTACAAATAAAGATTATTATTATTTATTCCTTTTATTATTAATGGCAAAGAATTAATGACTATTATGGCAAATAATTTCATTTACAGGGCAGTCATTTTCTCCTTTACTACCCATTACAAACTCAGTCTGCAATATGATATGTTCTGTGGCTTTCGGATCCCAGTTTTCCGTTGAAGACAAAGAATTTTTGGACCTGATTGAAGCTATTCGGATTAGTTTAGAATTTGGAGGCAGCTTCTTTCATGGGGTGAGTGAATAACTTTATTTACTAGGTCTAAATCAGGTAGAAGTACCGGATGTCTGTCTGTCAATGAGACCAAGAGTGAAGTAAATGCATCCCTCCAGATGTTGTTCAATTGTAGCTCCCATTAACCTTTGTTACTATGGGTGGTAATGCGGGATGAAGTGAGATACAGTTCCACAATGGTCCATCCCTGTCCCAGATTGTGACCTAAGCTCACATTTCATTGAATTTGCTTCCTTATCCCTTTATCATCATCATCTGTCTTAATCACCTTCTGATTAGACTACTATTGTATTAGGGGCTTCCTTTAATTTGTGTTCTTAAGCCACAACTAGTGCAAAATGCAGTGACCAAATTGTCGTCTGACATGCTATTTTAAGACCATAAACAAAATACACTGGTTTCCAATTTTTTCAATTTGTTTTGACTTATAAGGCCCTAAACAGCTTGAGGTTGGGAAATTTGAAAGCCTATATGTGAGCCAGTCTAATACTTAAGACTATTAGCATGCCTCAATACCCTGAAAGTCTAGATAGCTGAATGTACAATATAGTGCTTTCTGTCTACTAATACTTCAGTTGGGATCTCCTTTCCTAGGGAAGTCAGGTAGTCTCTCTTTCCAAGCAAAATTATTCTGCAATGGTTCTGGATTTTAAATATGGTTATAAAATTGGATTAAAATATTAATTTATTTTTTTTAAATCTAGTTTATTCCACTTCGTTATAAGAATTGTGATAAGCATAAGTGTTTATAACAACTCATAAATAAAAGTATTATCCATTTTGAAATGTTAGCATGATATTAATTTTGTAATCCTTACTTACATAAGTGTTGCACTCTCGCATTGGTACACTCTTTTCAGCCAACATCACACCAGAGTCCAGTAATTCGCTCTAAAACTTTTTATTAAAGAAAGTAGTTACAAAAGGGCAATCCCAAAATGGTCAGTAGAATAGAAAATACAAAATAGCAGTAATCCAAAAATGACAAGGAACACAAAGCTATACAAACAAAAATCCACAGGAGTATTCCAAACATAAATCCATGAACATGAAACAGGATCCTTTCTAAGGTAAACTCTCCAATGAAACACAGGCATAAACAAGAACAGGAAACTTGAGAATACTTGAACCAAGAACTTGAGAACAGAAACTGTCTCCTCTGAAAGGCCTGTAAACAACCCACTAATGTCAGCCCTCCAAACCACCCATGACATCACTCCTCACACACCTGGATCTCCTCTCAGCCTTCTCAGTGAGAAAAATGTCATTTCCTGACTTTTAACACCCTGCATTCTCAGGTCTAATCTAAGTTCTTTTGAAACTTCCAAGGCCGTTTGTCTAGGGAACTGGTACTTTCATTTTCCCCCTTTGCCTGGGAATGAACTGAAGAATATAAAACATCAGCCTCATCTGCCTGAAATTCTGGACTCTTCACTTTGAAACTTATCATCCCCAACCTACTCATCTCCTGAATAGTCAGAAAATTAGTATGTTTGTGGCCCACTAATTTCATTTCCCCTTTGCCTGGGAATGAACTGAAGAATATAAAACATCAGCCTCATCTGCCTGAAATTCCCTCCAATCACTCATAGACTCTTCACTTTGAAACTTATCATCCCCAACCTACTCATCTCCTGAATAGTCAGAAAAATCCTCTGATACATGCCTGACGACAACAATAAGATGACTCTTAAGTGTAAAGTTTGACATTTTGGGGTGAACATGAGGTATTTGCATAACGACGGTTAACAGTAGACATCAGTACTCACTATTAGGGATGGCATATCATGATTTACTAAGCCCTAGTGGATGTCAAGAATATTGAAACAATTCTTCACATCATAGCTTTAGAATACACTAAAATGCTCCCAGTGCCATAATGGTGTTAATTGCACAGTTTTTCTACAAAAGCTATGCTGTTTGCCTACAAAACTGTATAGGTTTCTGTAAGCTACATGGCTTCACCTGAAAACTCTGTAGCATTCCCTGAAGTATGGAAAAAATGTACATTTTAATTGTGGGATTTGTACAAAAACATCTATTTGTAGGCAGCCATATTATGGGTTCTGTGTAGGATTGCTTTTTTAATGTAGAAAGCAGAAACATTATACAGAAAAAGGTTGCACAAAATTCAGAAATATTACATAAAACTTAGGCATTTGTTGTGCAAAAGTGCTGATTATGTGTCACATTCTAGTGCAACATTGCAATGTTAAAATAGTAATTTTTCACATGAAAATGTTGTGTAAAGAACAGAAGGGTTGTTTTAGAAATTCACATGCCTATTTTTTGTGAAATATTGGTGAATTATATTCACTTTTAGTTGTATAACATTTCTGTTTCTATGTAAAAAAAGAGAGTTGTGCAGCAAAAATATTGTACATAAAACAGCAATTTTTCATATAAGGGGGCATCTACACTATAGATTTAATGCAGTTTGACGCCATTATCTGCCATGACTCACACTATAGAATCATGGGAGTTGTTATTTTACAAGGTCTTTAACTTTCTGTATTAAGGAATGATGATGCCTCTCCAAGCCACACATCCCAGGGCTCCATAGCATTAAGCCAGAGCAGTTAAAATAGTGTCAAACTGCATTAATTTAATTCTACAATGCACATACCCACAAACCAATGTAAACTGCAAGTTTAGGTTGGTCAAAGTTTCTTTTCCTACTGCATGACAAAAAAATATGCAGCCATAGTGTCAAACCCTTCATTATTTTGTTTGTGAATGAGCTATAACATGCAATTTAGTATTGGATTTTGTGCACTTTCCCCATGTACCTAGCAAAAAATAGTGAACGGAGGAGGGCTTTTTCCCTCAAGAAGCTACAGTTTTCTGTGTGTAGTAAAATGACTATATCAATTTGTATTGAAAAGTTGCATAGATTCTCAAATGCTTGCAGTTTATGTTGTGAAGAGAACAACAACAAAGAAGTTTCCACAATTTGCAGTAGCTTTTGACACAGGTTTCTGGGGTTGTTGGGAATGCCAAACATGACCCCATTTGGGAAACTGACAGCTTTCCTTTCCATCCCTATAATACATAACACAGGGCATGTCAGCTGAACCTCTTTGTTGTATTGACTATTTGCTTTGCTTCCTTCAGCTCTGTGAAATTTTCCCAGGTGTCATGAAATATCTTCCAGGGCCTCACAAGAAGGCCACATCCTCCATGAATGTTATTCTTTCATATGCAAGGAAGGAGGTGGAAAGACATAAGGTGCAACAGAACCAGCACGAGCCTCAAGATATCATTGATTACTATCTGCTTCAAATGGATAAAGTAAGGGTCTGTTATTCTGCTTTACAAGAGAATACTACACATCCAAATAATTATTGGAATCATCCATGTGATTGAACGAATTTGCTGATTTTCTGCGATCATAATATATCAGGGATGGGAAAACTGTGGATCTCCCAATTGCTGTGGACTACAGCGCTCAGGACAGGTGTTTGGGAGAGTAGGTTTTTCATTAAGGTTCAACGTAATCTATTTTGAAATTAAATGGAAGATTTTCTAACCTGCATCATACCTAATCCTTCTCTCTGCTTTAAGTTTCATCCATTTGATTTGCCATCACATAGAAAAGACTGTGTTTCCCCCACTGCCCTGCCCCAATTTTCTTTCTTTTTTAAAACTTCTCTCTTTGTATCTTGGGAGTTCGACTTACAGCCCAAAAAACAACATCCTATATAGAGGGTTTATTCTTGTGCTCTTATAGGAGGGAGGGGAGAAATGAAGCTTTAGCTGTCTTAAATCTCTCTGCTGTCCTCTTGATGGGTAAAAACAGCACATCGGGAGTTTCAGGCAAGAGTTCAAAAGGACTTTGCTAAGGTTACAGCGACACGAAGCGCAGGGTTTGCATGCTTGCTATTTTCTCCTGAATGTTTTGAATACCTTGTTTGCTATACCTCACTTGCCAAACAGGGAATAGGGATACTGCCTGTGCTTGACGGGGTTATACTCCCCCTGAAGGCGCAGGTTCGCAGTCTGGGAGTGATCCTGGACTCATCGCTGAGCCTGTAGCCCCAGGTCTCGGCGGTAGCTGGGAGAGCTTTTGCACAGTTAAAGCTTGTGCTCCAGCTGCGCCTGTACCTTGGGAAGTCTGACTTGGCCACGGTAGTCCATGCTCTGGTTACATCTCGAATAGACTACTGCAACGTGCTCTATGTGGGGTTGCCTCTGAAGACTGCTCAGAAACTGCAATTAGTCCAACGCTCGGCAGCCAGGTTGCTAACAGGAACGGAGTACAGGGAGCATATAACTCCCTTGTTGCACCAGCTCCATTGGCTGCCAATTAGTTTCCGAGCACAATTCAAAGTGCTGGTTTTAACCTACAAAACCCTATATGGTTCCGGCCCAGTTTACTTGTCCGAACGAATTCTCCCCTATGAACCATCAAGGACATTAAGATCCTCCGGAGAGGCCCTGCTCTCGATCCTGCCAGCTTCACAAGCGTGACTGGTGGGGACGAGAGACAGGGCCTTCTCTGTGGTCGCCCCTCAGCTGTGGAACTCTCTCCCAAGTGATGCTAGGTCTGCCCCCTCTCTGTTGTCCTTTAGGAGGCTGGTGAAGACTTGGATGTAGAACCAAGCCTTCCCAGAATAGGCCGAGATTGGCTATTATCTGAATGAATGGCCATGTTTACAGATCGAGTGGAATTGTTTTAGTGGCGATGTGGTTTTATGCTGGGATTGTTATGTATTTTAATATGCTGTTGTAGTTGTTCTTAAACTGTATAGCATTGAATTTTTGCTGTAATGCCGGTCTGAGTCCCTCGATAGTGGTGAGGTGGTCGGGGTAAAGAAGTTTTAAATAAATAAATAAGTCACTTGCCAATCGACTCAGGAATCATGGGAAAAACACATACTTTAGAAATGGCAAGATACTTCTGCCCCACATTTGAAGCTTGCATCGTATGAAGGATTCCATCAATAGTATGTAGAAATGCTTATTTAATTGTGTGTGATTAAAACATCAGTATCATGTTAACCAGAGCTATTTGGAGTTCGTATCTAATAGCATCCGGAGAACTACAGTTTTGTCCTTCCTGTTCTCGAAGGTCCAGTTATGTTCATATCCTTCATAGCTGTTGTGAAACTCATCTTATATTCTAGTATTACATGCTCTTCAACATTCCACAAATGAAAATCAGGACATGCTTAGTCAAAGTGGATCATGATAACAAAAACTATTAATGGCATAGAACAGAAAGCTAGGAGAGGTTGTAGCAAGTTTGCTTTTGCCTAGGCCTACTAGAAAGGACAAAATTCTGCCATGTCAATTGAGCTCAGATGACTTTTGAACTTAGTTTTCAGCACTTTGAAGTAAGCTGAAGGCAAAAGGGAAAAATAGGAGGAAGGGAAAGAAACTGGATTATTTTAACAACTTCTGGAAAAGTAGGTCAACAGAAGATTATCCCTGCAAAATAGGATAGATGGTGTAGAGGCAATTATCAGTTTGTGTGGCAGGAGGGACCTTTCTTTTCTATCCTACCGCTGCCACCAATCAATATTATATAGTTTTTAATATTAGTATAACCGAACTTCTTTAGTAACATCAGTTATGTATTTTTATAATTTGATCATCCATTCTACGTTATATTTCTTGAGATAATCTATTATCAAATTCCCAGGTTCCCTCATACATTTCCAGCAGCTATTGTTGTAATTACAATTATATTTTGCAATTTTTACCTGTGTCAGATACCATCTATGGAACATTTTTAAACTGCTTTCATTTAAATCCTATGCGTATGTATAATTTAGATGTATATTCCAGAATTTTCCCCATAATTTTAGAGGTAGATTATGTCCACAATTTTGAGCTTATTTTATCATACAATTTTTCTTCCATTTGCCATTCCAATAATTTCTGATAAATGGTCGAGATTCTTTTTGTCTTTTTAATTACCAATTTATCCCAATTTTTTCTTTGTATTCAAAGCCAATTATTATTATTTTTTGTAAATCTCACAAATTGGGGTATATTGAAACCAATTAAAGGATTCATCCAATTATTTTAATTCTGTCAAATCTTTTATCGTAAGTCAATTTTCTGTTCCCCCCCCCCCAGCATAGATTCGTATCTTAACCAGGTATTTTTTTCGATATTGCCTTCAGAAATGTGGTGAAATCCATTGTGGGGTTTTATCGTATAATCAATCTTTGTATTTCAACCATACCCTTAAAAACGCTTCTCTTATGTGGTGATTTCTAACATTTCTTTCTATTTTTGTCCTCCCATACCACATATAACTATGCCAGCCCACTTTAAGATCGTAGCCTTCGAGAGAGAGAAATCTTGGCTTATTTAACATTGTCCAATCGCTTATCCAATCAAGTGCACTCACTTCATAGTATGTTTTAAAACGTTTTAAAACAAAAACAAAAGATATGGATACATTTCTGATGAAACCTACGTTGCAAAGACAACACAGCCAACAAGCAGCTACAGTTTAAACTGGCCTGCTTGCACTATATATTACTTAAGAAAACATTTATAAAAATTCCTATTAAAATTAACTAATTTGTTAGAGATGGAACGATATTACAACCTGCTATTTATACCACCTTCCAAAGCTTTGTATCCTCCAGATTTTTTAAATATATGGCTAGACCCTCTGCTGACAATGGAGGCTCAGGTCTCCGCCATGAGCAGAGCAGCGTTTTTCCATCTGCATCAGGCAAGGCGGCTGGCGCCCTACCTCTCCGGTGATGACCTGGCTACGGTAATCCAGGCCACCGTCATCTCAAGACTGGACTACCGTAACGCCCTTTACATTGGCCTTCCTTTGTTGGTAATTCGAAAACTTAAGCTGGTGCAAAACACTGTGGCTCGACTTCTGGCTGGAGTAACACTATCATGCCACATCACGCCAGTCTTGCAGTGTTTGCACTGGCTCCCGATTGAGTGCCGGATTGCCTTTAAAGTGATGGTACTAACCTTGCATGGTCTGGGGCCAGTGTACCTGAAGGACCGTCTTTCCCCACACATTCCCCAGAGGCCACTACGGTGCATGGATCGAAATCTATTGGAGGTTCCATCTCTCAAGGTCTGCCGCTTATCATCGACCCGGCAGCGCGCTTTTTCTGCAGTAGCGCCTGTTCTCTGGAACGCCCTTCCTGAGGAGACCTGATCAATAACTGATCTGCAGGCCTTCAGGAGGGCCTGTAAGACCTACCTTTTTTGACAGCCGTTCAATCTTTAATGCTGCATAGTTCACTCTGCTCTAAAGCTGTTTTTATGTTTTAATCTTTTACTGTGATTGTGTTGGTTGTTGTTGTAAACCACCTTGAGCCTGCTTGGGAAGGGTGGTATATAAATTGAAATAATAAATAAATAAATAAAATAATGTAGCTTATATTAACTTTCTTCAACTTGGACTTCAGTTGTCATCTCTCTAGCAAATTGAATGCAGATCATGTGAGTTGCGATGCAGCACATTTGGAGAGAGCAAGGTTGGTGAAGTCTGTGACACAATATTAATGTTAGAACTTCCTCTAAAATATTTCCCCCTTTCTTATTGTCAATGACAGAGCAAGGATGACCCCACCTCTACCTATAATGAAGATAACCTGGTCCACTGTATTTTTGACCTCTTTATTGCAGGGACTGATACAACTGCTACTTCTCTGCAATGGTCCCTGCTTCTCATGGTGACTTATCCAGACATTCAAGGTGAGACAAATTGTGGCAGTGTGAACAAGGACCTGTATTAAACCTCATAGGGAAGAACAAGAGCAAGATTGATTAATATTTGGTCATAATTCCTATTTATTTGATAGGAGGTAACCTATTGATAAACAGGATATTTCCAATAGAAAGATATCATATCTCTGGGTTTGATCTCACGTTTTCATCCTCGTTCATTTATTTATTTATTATTTTATTTACATCATTTATATTCCGCCCCTTCTCACCCCGCAGGGGACTCAGGGCGGATCACAATGCACATATACAGGCAAACATTCAATGCCATTTGACATACAACATATAAGACAGACACAGAGGCAATTTAACATTCCAGCATTTTCTGGCCACCAGGAGGAGCTGTCACATTCCTTCACTCCTTTTGTGTGTATTTCCTGGATATTTTTATGGCCTTATAAATCAGTTAAATTAAGCCTCCCCACTCAAGTGGTACCTAAATTTCCTACTTGACAGATGCAACTGTCTTTCGGGTTGCAAAGGTCGACAGCGAGCTACACAATTGGTCGAGCGCTCACCCTGACCCAGGCAGGCCTTGAACTCATGACCTTCTGGTCAGTAGAGATCTTATGCAGCTGACACCCAGCCAGCTGCGTGACATTCCCACATTCATCTTCAGGGGATTTAAGATAAGGGGGTGATTTTTGGATGTACAGCTAGTAGTGTGTGGAATAAAGATGTGGAATCATTTCCCTCCAGTGAATGCCATTGCTTGTTTAATTATGTTTTAGCATAATTAAAGGCAAAAACAAGACAGCTGATTATATTCTTGTAAGCTTCCTGTAATCATCTAGAACACTGGCAAAATTCCACATGTGAAAGATAGCAATTGACCAATAAAAGCCTCAGCTAAGATGTTAGGAAGACATTCACCGTTCTGAACAAACTTCCTTTCTCCAGAAAAAATCCAGAAGGAGATCGATACCGTTTTGAATCCCACTCAATCAATCAGCTATCAAGAACGGAAGAAAATGCCCTTCACCCATGCTGTGATCCATGAGATCCTGCGTACCAAATTCGTCTTACTATTTGGGATCCCAAGACAATGTGCAAAGGATGTGAAGATGCGTGGTTTTTTCATTCCCAAGGTATAGAAGGCTGATATGACCACATTGATGTGGCCCAAAAGCAAGGAGCATCATACTTTATGAGTGTTTATGCTGTGCCTTTTCATAGAAGGTTTCTGTGTAAAAAGCCCGAAGGATTATTTATTTAGATTAAAATCTAAACAACAACAACACTTTATTTATATTCCACCCTTCTCCCCAAAGGGACTTGGAGTGGATTGCAACATATAAACAAACACAGGCAAACATTCAATGCTTGGTTACAAATGGAAATACAGTGAAACACAGATGCACATACAAAGGAAAGGGCTTCTCATTTCATTTCTGGCTTTGGAGGCAGTGATCAACTCTGGCTCTGGGGGAGCTGCTTTTCTCTATTTCCAAGCCGAGGAGTCTGTATTGTCGTAGACACCTCCTGGTCTCTTTGCCTTTTCCTGCTGAAGTGGTACCTATTGATGGTATGGTATCTGGAAGAGGGCTTGAATTGCTACCAGAAAATTCCCAAGGCTTTGAGCCTGAGAAAAGCTCAGCACCTGGGCCGTCTGCAAAAATTAATGAGCTAGTAGATAGGAGGAATATTTTCAGTCAGCACAGACAAACAAACCAAGCTCTCAGGTGCTCTGCCAGACTGAGAGAGAGGCTGATAACAGAGTCAAGGCTGAAAAGAAATCCGTTCCTGGCTGCTTGGGATATAGAGTAGATTAGGGGATAAAAGTGCCAAGTACAGAATCAGTAGCCAGATGAAGCATGTTTTCGAACTGATAGATTAACAGGAGCTAAGGCTAACAGCAGGAGCTCACCCTGTCCCATAGATTCAAACCACCTTCAGGTCAGCAGTATAAGGGTTTATTTATTATTTATTTTATTTATTAACTGCATTTCTATACTGCTTTTCTCACCTCTGGGGGGGACGGGGACTCAAAGTGGTTTACAACACAATAAATGGCAATTGCAATGCCTCACATATATACAAAAATATCACATATCCAAATCATTAACATATAATTGTAGAAAATAACCATTAAAATTATAAAAAACATCAGGTATAGATATAAGTGTGAAACATATTATTGCTGCAATGAGCAATGTAGACCCCTTCTCTCCCCCCCCCCAACTCTCTTTCCATAGAGTTTCAGCCCTTTTTTTTACCCTCCCTGCTCCCCCCGCCCATCCCACCAGACACAAAGTTATTTAGGTACAGATTGAATACAAAATGGGGAGGGTAAAAACAAAACATGTCCCGAGCCTTCTTGGGGGATGGTAAATGTGATATGGGGTCCTTGGGGTGGGCGGAGGGAGAATCTTATCTGATGATGGTAGTAGGCTACTGATCGGTTTAGTAAAAGTCCAGAGGAACATAGATTTTATCAGTTCTGGTGTCATAAGTCAGGTGTGAACTATCACTTGCCAGTAGACTGAGGATGGGGAGGGGCACCAACGTGTAGCAGCCACCAAGGAGAGTTGGTGTGTAGGCTGCACCTTCCACTCTGGAGGAGCCAAAGTCCCCTGCCCTCCGCTTAACCCATTGTGCCACTGCGGCCCTATTCAATAAATGAGAGGTTAATATTGTCACCTCTGACCTTTAAAGAAAAGAGAGCAAACCGCTTCCTCTAAATTAATGTTGCATAAGTATCTGTACTTGGCAGAAAGGACCGGATCATGCACCACATTTATTTCCTTATTTAGCGAATATCCTACCGTAGGTGTGCTCTCACAACTCACTCTCTTTCACAAAGTATTTTGGTATATTTGCTTTGAAAATTGTCTGCACAAAGGCTTTAAAAAAGTTTCCACAAAATTTTAATTTTGATAGGCACAAATTCCACCTGTGTTATTTTTTTTAATGTTTTCTTTTGATGCTCTTTTTTCTACCTCTGGAGGCATTATAAAACAACTTCTCGCCTCCAGTCTAATTGAGGAATTCCTATTGCTAGGAGTTAACCCATTTTACCTCCCACAACTGGATTTCTTCATATCTCTCTTGCAATTTAAGCTGCAAGTGACCTATTATAAAACAAAGAGCAGTAAATACAAGAAACCCAGGTGAGGATAATCACTTGCTATGGCAGACATTTTGTCATATGCTAAACTTATCCTTAGGTTTGATCTTCAATCTGTGTACCAAGAAGTTACCTATTCTTGATGAGATTAATTCCTCTGTTACATAGAATCATAGAGTTGGAAGAGGCCTCGTGGGCCATCCAGTCCAACCCCATTCTGCCAAGAAGCAGGAAAAACGCATTCAAAGCACCCCTGACAGATGGCCATCCAGCCTCTGTACGGCTCCAAGGAAGGAGCCTCCAACACAGTCCGGGGCAGAGAGTATCACTGCTGAACAGCTCTCACAGTTAGGAAGATATTCCTCATGTTCAGGTGGAATCTCCTTTCCTGTAGTTTGAAGCCATTGTTCCGCGTCCTAGTCTTGCTCCCTATGACTTTCCATCACTTGTTTATACATGGTCTTCAACATGTCTCCTCTCAGCCTTCTGGTCTTACTGTTACGCTAAACATGTCCAGCTCTTTCAGCCCCCCAAAACAAACTTACCCTCAAAATAGGCTTGTTCTCCAGACTTTTGATCATTTTAGTTGCCCTTGTCTGGACACATTCCAGTTGGATGGTCTTGCTATTCCAGGCACATCTTTTATCTCTACCCAACACCAACTTCTTTCCTGAGAATGAAAATTGTGTTTATCTAGATGGATTTTTCAGCTGCTGTTTTCCCCCCAATCTTTGCAGGGCGCCTTCATTGCTCCAGATTTACGCTCTGTTCTCTTTGATCCTAAGCACTGGGAAACTCCCAATAAATTCAATCCCTACCATTTTTTGGACCAGGAAGGCAATTTTGTGAAAAGAGATGCATTTTTGCCATTTGGAGCAGGTAATATACTAATGTCTATGACTGATAATCTTGTGTGAGAATAAAAGATGACTGTCACCCTCCATATTTGGAGGGTTAAAATTTGCATGTTTGATTATTGGTAGTTTTGATTAACATGTTCTCTCTAGAAATCTCCAGTGAGACTCTGTGGTCAAATGGAGTTGTGCTGGAGGACCTAGAACAGTGTTTCTCAACCTTCCTAATGCCCCAACCCCTTAATACAGTTCCTCATGTTGTGGTGACCCCCAACCATAAAATTATTTTTGTTGCTACTTCATTCTGTAATTTTGCTCCTGTTATAAATCGTAATGTAAATATCTGATATACAAGATGTATTTTCATCCACTGGACCAAATTTGGCACAAATACTCGATACACCCAAATTTGAATACTGGTGGGGTTGGTGGGGGTTAATTTTGTCATTTGGGAGTGGTAGTTCCTGGGATTTATAGTTCACCTACAATCAAAGAGCATTCCGAACTCCACCAATGATGGAATTGAACCAAACTTTGGACACAGAACTCCCATGACCAACAGAAAATACTGGAAGTGTTTGGTGGACATTGACCTGGAGTTTTGGAGTTGTAGTTCACCTACATCCAGAGAGCACTCTGGACTCAAACAATGATGGATTGCTCTTCCTTCCCTGGGCCTCCTTAAAATGTATTGGAAAGTTGCTGGTGCTGGGAGAGAAGAAAGCGCACATCTGCCTCTTCTCCAGAGTAGAACAGCTTTAAGAAGCAGTAAACCCAGTCTCCTCCTCTACAAATAGAAAGGAAAAGATCCAGAAATTTAAGAGTGATAACTCTGATGCTTTTTAAAATCCAGACCTTAATGAAGGATAAGCACCCGCCCACCCCATAATGGGCTGGATAGGGTTGCTGACACCCAGGCTCCCTTGACGGAAAAAAAGAGGAAAGGATCCCACAAAGGGTTCTTTCTCTACCCCATTGCTGACACCCACGCTCCCTTGAAGGGAAAAAAGAAAGGCTACCAGGGGAAAGGGGACCTTTATAACCTCCCCATTTCAATGGACTGAAAAGAACCATTTTTTCTGGATGCTTTATGAAAACGCCCATTCGGCAGGGCACCTGTTTTCAGGAGGTGATAGAAAATGGTTATGGGGGGCTTTTGGTGTCCAACCAGCAGAAATGGATAATGATTTACCTGAAATGCACAAGCCTAATGGTTATATCACCTTGAAAGGGTGCTTTTTCACTCATCTTTTGCTTTTGCTTCTCCATATACCTCTGTCTACTGTGAAAGATGATGCCAGGCTATATAAATCATTGGTTTGATCCATTACGGCTTTTCCCATGTTCTTGATGGGAGTTACTGTTGGCTCACTTTGGAAAAGAGGTCAAGCCTGAATTAATTAGCCCTCAGGAACGAAACGAATTGCGTATTAGGTGCAATAGATGAACATTCACTTCTGTCTTTCTCCATATTTTCCCTACAGGAGCTCGTTCATGTGTGGGTGAACAGATGGCAAGGATTGAGCTCTTCATTTTCTTGACCAACTTATTGAGGGCGTTCACTTTCCACCTGCCAGAAGGAGTGAAAAAACTCAATCAAGAACCTATAGTCGGCTTGACAATGCATCCCCGTCCTTACAAAATTTGTGCCGTCCCCCGATTCAGCACAACATGAGCCACAAGAACAATTGTTCTGTTCTTTCCTACCTCATTCCTTTTCAACTGACTAACCATTCTAGCTTGTCATGGTCAGTTCACTTGGTCTTTAAACTTTGCACCATTATCAGAACTTAAGATAGATCTGTGATGGATTTGGTTTCTAAAGCTGTAACCGCACATAGTTGCCTGGGAATAGTTCATACTGAATACAGTGGGATTTACTTCTCAGCAAACTGTCTTTGAGGATTGATTTGTTAATCTACTGTGATTATCTGAAAAATGTATATTTTTCCTGCTGTTAATGCACAAATGATCACGACAGGACTCTTTGTATAAAGACTGTGTTTTTCTAAGAAAAAAAAAGTAGTTTGTTGTATAAATATTGTGATATTTTCCTCACTGTATAGTGCATCATATATTTTCTCATAGATGGTGACATAAAATGTAACATTACAATGCCATTTTTGAAGATTAAATATTGCAAGGTGGACAACAGTGTCAGATCTGGGGCCCATTTGTATGCTCTGAGACTTTCTGGGAGCCACATGCACTACTAAAAATTAACAATAACAACAAAACACCAGAGTGATCTGAAGTGTACGTCAGATTCTCAAAAATTGGAATTAGATACATTTATTTATTTATTTATTTATTTATTTCTTCGACTTATTAGTCGCCCTTTCCCGTAGGCTCAGGGCGACTCACATTGTGAGTCGTAAAAACAAGTAAAAGTAAAAACAAAAACATTGTATAGTACAGCAATGGTTCTCAACCTGTGGGTCCTCAGATGTTTTGGCCTTCAACTCATAGATATCCTAACAGCTGGTAAACTGGTTGGGTGTTGCACTCCAGGCCAGGAAAGCTCTCTGGCTTTAAACACCACACAGCTGAGTAAGAATGCAAGCTATCTACTGTCGCATTAATTTTTGCAGCTGGCCCAGGTGCTGAGTTTTTCTTAGGCTCAAAGCCTTGAGAATTATCTGGTAGCAACTCAGGCCCTCTTCCAGAGACCATACCATCATCCCCAAACCCTTCAGGAACATTATCATCAGAAAAGTCACTTTGAACAGGAATCCCACGGTCACTCTCTGCATCTAAAGCAACCTCATCATTAGAAACAACATTAGATACATGAACCTCATTGCCACTCCCATCATCCAAAGTACCCTGATCATTAGACACAATCACAGGCTGAACTCCAACACTGGGATTTCTGGGAGTTGTAGGCCAAAACACCTGGGACCCACATGTTGAGAACACTACATACAGGGAGACCTTATAATCTATTTCAAAGGTAAATTGTACTTGGGGAGTGTTCTAAGGTCCCTTCCTCACAGCTGTATAATATCCACATTGAACTGGATTATATGGCTGTGTGGACTCGGATAACCCCATTCAAAGCAGATATTGTGGATTATCTGCCTTGATATTCTGGGTTATATGGTTGTGTGGAAGGTCCCTAAGAGGGGCAATGTGTCCTCTTTTGGTGCCCATTAAAAGCTCAGTATGGGGACTCTGGAAATGTTGGCCCAAGGCCCATCACTGGGCAACAGCACACAGAAATTATTTCTAGATACTAGTGAATCAATGAGAAAATCTTACCCAATCATTTAAAATCGTTTAAGTTTAGTAGTCCATGAATAACAATCCATGCACACTTTTTCTCCCAGGCCTGCATACAACACACACTCTTTCCAAGGCAAGGAGGCAAGTTGTCTGTTTCTTCCTCTTGAGGAGAGGCACACATTCTTTCCAAGGCATTTTAAGGAGGCTTCCTACTTCCAGGTAAGGAATAGCAATGGCCTCCTGGAAGAGGAGAGTAGTTTTCAGAGAATTAGTGCTTTCTTTTTATTTCCTCGGGGATTAATAAAAAATATTAAACTGTGATGCCGAAAAGCAGAGGATGAGCCAAAATCAGCTCCCACATGTTTTCGTGTTGGGCGGGTTTTCGTATTGGGAGGGTCCTTACCATTATGGCTCCCAAAGTACCAAAGGTATTGAAACAAATAGGGGAAATGGAAGAAATGAATTATGCACACAAGTCTATTACCCACTTCTCCTGATGTCTCCAGCAAAGTAAAAAAAAACATATGAACTTAAAATAAATAGAATAAATGACATATAAAAACACAAATATATATATATATATATATATATATATATATATATATATATACACCTTGCACCCAACACAGATACAGAATTGACATATAGTACCAGAGGATGTAAATCAAAACTCATGATTGAAAGCTGACTGGGTAGCCCTGCTGGAAGGGGTGGGTCTTCAATTGTGTCTGGAATCTCTTACTTTGGGAGGTCATTCTACAGTCTTTTGGGCCTGGTGAAAAGGTCCTTTAGGTGACTGTCATCAGTCGGGTTCTGGCCGGTTGAAGGAAGCGTCCTCCAGAAAACCTGTGTCCTAAAGGGTGGATTATGCAGGAAAAGATCCAATCCACACAAACCATTTAGGGCTTTACATGTCTAAACCAACACTTTAGGATAGGTATAATATGCTCACTCTTAGATGTTCCTGTAACTAATCTGGCTGCCAAGTTAATCTGTGGAACTTGATGGCAGTGCTTCAAAATGAATCACGAGGCCTTCTTTTTCCAGATTGGCAGGGATACTCAACTGGCGAGGAAGGGAGGGAGGGAGTGGAGCCCTTGCTTCTCCCTGCACCACAACAACTTCGGGCACAGGTGTGTGTACTATATGAATGCTATTTCCATGGGTTACATAACTCCAATTCCCCACTAGAGGACTCTACTCTGCTATGCGTATGAATGGTATTCTAGTTTGGTTAAGTGGCTCCAATTCTGCAAGAGAACTTCTAGCAAATAGCTTGCAAAAGCTATTCCAATTGATTAAGTTCCTCCCATTCTTAATGAGAAGCCTCTCTTCACAAAGGGACTGCCTTCAGTGTCTGCTCTTGTTTACTCAAAGTGTGACCTTCATGGCGAGAGGTAGTTGAAACAGAACCTTGGAAACATCTGAAAGGTTTGTTTTCTTCTCTTTCCCCCTTCTCCAAAGTTTGGCTTTATTTGACTGCTATTTTGAATTCCTTCCTTCCATGTTCAGAACTTGCGGATTGATTTGAAGTTACGCTTAAAGAGAATAAGAAGGGATATTCTCTTTAATGTTCTTTTTGTTGTTCTTAAGCGGGATAAAAAGCTGACTCCTCAACAGTCTTATCTTAGCATGGGGGATTCCTTCCTCCTTGGTGCCACAGTGCAATTTTGCAATCCCAAAAGTTATTCCTGTTTCTTTAAGTTACTTGAGGGCTGCCGATGTAGATGGTTTGTATCTCCTATTGCATTACAACGAACGTGTAGATACTCCCTACATTGGGAGAAGCTATACAAATGAACTAAGTTTAAAACAGATTGAGCTGTATATTACCATTTCAAACAGTTCAAACCACTTGGATGTGTATGCCAGATAAAAGATTTCCGCTGCAGAGGCTTTAATAAAAAGTTACGTTTTAACTTGGCCCTGGAATGGTGATCATCATCATCATCCTGCCCACATGCATCTAAAAAAAATGAAACGAAAGGAACACAGTACTTACAAAACCTAACACCAGCTTGCAAATACATTACAGGAAAAAAGTCATAGGGGGGATTGGGTGGGTGTATCCACACTACAGAATTATAGGAATCAAAGTAACAAAATCTTTTAAAAGCATAGGAGGATATAATGCTTGGGTCATCGTATCCATGCTACATAATTATAGACATTTGATACTTCTTTAACTGCCATTTTTCTTATCGTATCAGAAGCAAATCGAAGATACAGTTGTAATATGTTTAAAAAAATACAAAGTTTAAAAAACTTGGCATTGTACTAAATGTCCTTTGAGCAGTAACTGGACACTTGGAGTGCCTTTGGTGCTGCTATAAGAAGGTCCTCCATTGTCCATGTGGCAGGTCTCAGGCTGCATTGTAATCAATGTTCTGTGGTTTGATCTTCTCCACATTCACATGTTGTGGACTTCACTTTGTGGCCCCATTTCTTAAGGTTGGCTCTGCAACTTGTGGTGCCAGAGCGCAGTCCGTTCAGCGCCTTCCAAGTCACCCAGTCTTCTGTGTGCCCAGGGAGGAGTCTTTCATTTGGTATCAACCATGGGTTGAGCTTCTGGTTTTTAGCCTGTCACATTTGGCCTCTCGCTTGCTGAGGAGTTCTTGCGAGTATCTCTTTCGATCTTAGAAAACTAATTCTTGATTTAAGGCGTTGGCGTGCTGGCTGATATCCGAATAGGGGATGGGCCAGAGTTGCCACTGCCTTGGCCCTTTTATTATTGGCTGCTGCTTCCCAGCAGATGTCAGGTGATGCAATACCAGCTAAACAGTACAACTTCTTCGGTGGTGTAGGACATAGACATCCTGTGATAATGCGGCATGTCTCATTATGAGCCACGTCCATTGCTTTAGTGTGGTGAGTTGTGTTCCACACTGGACATTAGGCATGGTTTAGAACCCAAAAATAGGAAATCAAAAATCTAATGGGGGGATTTTTTTGATTAGTAATAGGAAGACTTACAAAAAATTTTCCAAAGATTTCTAAAATGTAACTTAATTACTAACGAAATTCGTTAGTAGTTCGTATGCCAGCGCATGCGCATTCCAGATGGTTTTGGCCTACAACTCCCAGAAATCCTAACAGCTGGTAAATTGGCTGGGATTTCTGGGAGTTGTAGGCCAAAACTTGAATAAATCACACTGAATTCTAGATGGGACTCTCCAAATAGGAAGGAGGGAGCAAAGGAGGGAGGGAGGGAGGGGGTATTCTATTCTTGGAAGCAGCAAAAGAAAAGGAGGAGGAGCCCCCCCCCGGCTCCTCGCTGCCTCTCTCTCACCCCGATCCCGAGGGAGCGAGGGCCCAAGTTTGCCCAGGCTGGTCATATACCTACATTCCATGCACATGCAATAATACAGCAGTAATAATAACAACAATGGGTATAAGAAAAGGTAAAATTCAAACCGAAGTATTCTGACTGGTCCCTGCCTCATGCGGTGCAAAGGGGCTCTTCTCTGTGAGCCCGGGAAAAGCCAGCGTTTTCTGCTTGGGTGCACACACATACATATTCTTTGGGGGATTTGCTGCAGAATCTTTATGAGCCCGGGATTCTGCAGCAAATCCCCCAAGAATATGTATGTGTGTGCTCCCAAGCAGCAAACGCTGGCTTTTCCCGGCTAATAAGAGAAGAGCCCGTTGCACCGCATGAGGAGAGACCAGTCAGAATACTGGTTTGAATTTTACCTCTTGTTATTGTTATTACTGCTGTATTATTGCATGTGCATGGAATGTAGGTATGACCAGTTGGATTACTTATAATATTAGGCACTTACAGTAGCATTCATTCTATTATACATTAGGTTGGTTTCTCACCCCAATACTCTTTGATGCTTTAGATCCTGGTAGGGCAGGAGAGGCAGGAAGCCTGGAAAAATGTAAACAGAGAGGTTTACTCAGAAGTAAATCCACAAAGGAGGGCCCTTCATCCAAAGTGCCCTCCTTTGCAGATTTACTTCTGAGTAAACCTCTCTGTTTACATTTTTTCCAGGCTTCCAGCCGAAAGAAGGAGCGAGTTTAGGGCTTGCCTTGCCATAATACTTATTGGCAAGGGAGGCGGGAGGGTGGTGAGAGAGAAGGAGGGTGCCCCCCCCCTTATGACCTAATAACGACACTTAAGAAAATCCTGGCCCCCGAAGTTCGAAAAAGAAAGTCCACTTCCTGGTTGGCGTTCCAGGTGCGGAAATACTCGAAAGTAGCATTTCTTACGAATTTCTTACGAAATGAATCATTTTCATAACTTATTTCTCATGCCTACTAGACATGGCTCCATTATATGGAAATTGGGATTTATAGTTTGGTGATGTACTTAGAATCCTCTCGTAGAATGCTCTAGTTCTGTCATTCAGAATAATGTATCAGGGAATTCTAAGTACCTCAGCAACCTACAAATTTCAGATAATTAAATTGATGTCAATCAGCTTTAATTGCTTAGTATGACTAGCTACATCAGTATTATCATTGATATTAATATCAATACGTATACTGGCTCAAACAGCATGAAAGAGGGAGAGAAGATCACTGATAAGCTACTATCTTGGGAAAGGGCATTACTCATTCCAACTGCTTGGCATTAGTCCTGGATTCAGTATCTCCTTCTTGATAAGATACACATCTCATCTATATAAATAAAAATGTAATGTTCGTTTGTGGGATTAACATAACTCAAAAACCACTGGACGAATTGACACCAAATTTGGACACAATACATCTATCAGGCCAATGAGTGACCATCACTCATAAAAACACTGAAAAACACAGCAGACGAGTCTTAAAAAGCCAACAAAAATTACATTACAATGCATGCACAAAACCACACGCACATATATGCAAACACACATATACACATATATACAGATATATTGCACACATATACACAGACTGGGCCACAGCAACGTGGCAGGAGATGGCTAGTTATCAATATATCTAGGCTTCTGGGCTTCATGTTCCCTTATCTAGTCTTGAATATCAAGTGTCATTAACATACAAATGCCATAGCATTCCTGAAATCTTAACTATGAAAAAATCCACTTCTTATATGTAGGTATAAGCAACACTGATACTCATTGTCACCATCGCCATTCAAATCATTTTGCAATTCATTTTGTTGCCCCTTGCCTATATTTCTGCTAGTCTGTAAATTAAAATAACTTTATTTATACTCAGCTCTATCTCCCCAAGAAGACTCATAGTGGATTACAACATACACACATAGGCAAACATTCAGTGCCTTTAATACAGTGGAAATAACAACAACATACAAATACACAGAACAAAGGTAAAGGCTTCCCCTTTCATCTCCGGCTTTCTGGTGGCAGTGCTCAACTTTGGCCATTGGGAGGTGATCTTGTTGCATTTCCAAATTGAGAAGCCTTTTGTCTGTTTGTGCTGTCGCTATGGCTGCATGGGTGCCTTTATTAACTTTATTACCACTGAAGTGGTAACTATTGATCTACTCATATTTGCATGTTTTGGAACTGCTAAGTTGGCAGGAGCTAGGGCTAACAGCAGGCCCGGATTAACACTTTTTTGCGCCCTAGACCACAGTTTGGAATTACACCCCCCCCACACACACACACCACTCAGACCCACACTTGGCTGGCTTTCGCCATGGTGCCTCCGGAGCAGAAGAGAAAGGCGAGTAGGCACCATCCCACCACCTCCAAGATCCCCATGCATTCCCACTGGCTGGAAAGCTCCGCTGTGCTCTGAAAGTCTCCTCGGGAGTTGGGAGGCTTGGGGAGAGTGCAGCGGGTGCAAACTCGCTCCAAAGGCGCACACAACAGATAGCGAGAGCAAGAGCACACGCGCTTGAGAGTGAGAGAGAGTGAGAGAGAGTGAGAGAGAGTGTGAGAGAGTGTGAGAGAGTGTGAGAGAGAGTGAGTGAGAGTGAGTGAGTGAGAGAGAGAGAGAGAGCACAAGATGGAGCAGAGACTTTGCCAGGAGAAGGAGCGAGGAGGGGCATGAGAAAGGGGGAAAGAGGGGCGCGGACCAGTTTTTTTGGTCCGTGATCTGCGCCCCCCCCCCCCGGCTTGTGCCCCTAGGCCACGGCCTCATTGGCCTTATGGGTAATCTGGGCATGGCTAACAGTGGGAGCTCACCTCGAACCATGGCTTTGAACTGCCGACCTATAGGTCAGCAGATTCAACTGTTCAACTGTTTAACCCATTGTCGTTATTTTTCTTTGTAGCTCCTCATTTAAAAAAAAGCACTCTGAAGGATCAAATCATTTCCCCAACAGAAAATATTTACAGCATAAGAAAGACGTTAAACTGCCTCAAAGTCCAGTGAAGTTTCTAGTTCTTTGCAGCATTATGACTCTACTCTTTGCAGGAGTAGTATAGAGGGCAGAAGGCGATATAGAGCAGAAAGAAATTACAATATCAAGTGAAGAGGAATTTGCATAATCTTGAGCTGTGTATGTCTGTTACAAAAAAACCCCAATTGCTTATGTAAGCTATGTAAGATGAAAACAACAACAATGCCTCCTTCTTCCTATGGTTCTCCTTCACCTTCTATACCCCACCCTATGTCTCACTGTGGCTTACAAATAGCTTTTTAACAGTGAGACACTCTAAATAAGGTAAAGCATACTAAACAATATGAGTTGAAACAAGTTTAGCATTATAAACATTACACACACAAATCTAACAATCTTTGGGTTGAATTAATGAGGCCTAAAGCTTTGGTGATCAACCAAATTTTAAGTTGGCCTGTAAATGGCATCAGTTTTGATATCAGTTGGGCCTTTGAGGTATAGGAGCGACATTCTACACATGTATAAGTTTATTTGATGCCAGGAGATTCAAGCCAATTATATATTGGTCCATTCAAGTTCATAAGTTTACCAGCATTCTGAAAAATACTGGAACAAAGTATGCTTTTACATAAAACATGTTTTTAAAAAAAATCCTGGCAGGGGTTATGTTCTGTTTGCTAAATAGTTGTATCTTGAATCAACTGTATCTTTTATCTTCAGTAGTGCTTTCTATCAATATGCCTATCTGGCATAGGATTTCTCAGATTTGTGGTATTAATTCATCTCATGAAGAGGCTCCACTGAACCATGAAACTCAAAGGGAATGTGGCGCAGCTGGCTGGGCGTCAGCTGCATAAGATATCTACTGACCCGAAGGTCATGAGTTCGAGGCCTGCCCGGGTTGAGATGGGCTCTCAACCTATTGTGTACCTGTTGTCGACCTTTGCAACCCAAAAAACAGTTGCATCTGTCAAGTAGGAAATTAAGGTACCACTTGGTGGGAAGGCTAAATTTAACTGATTTACGAGGCCATAAAGAAGATCTCCAGGAAACACGCTGAGGAATGAAGGAGTGCGGCAGCTCCCCCTGGTGGCCACATGTTAAATTGCCTCTGTCTGTCTTGTGTGTTTGTGTGTTTAAATGTAATGTGTACATTGTAATCCACCCTGAGTCCCCTGCGGGGTAAGAAGGGCGGAATAGAAATGAAATAAATAAATAAGTAGTGATCTTGGACTAGTTGTGGTCTCTAGTTATGCTTTTATTTATTTATTTATTTAGGGATTTATCCCAAATGGCTCTGGGTGATTTACAGTAAAAACACACAGCTAAATACCTGAACATCTAAAACATCTAAAGTATCTAACATCTAAAAAAAAATTAGCATCTAAAAACATCTAGAAACAATTAACAGTCTAACAGTTCTCCACCGAACGCCCTCTCAGACAGCCACGTTTTACAAGCTGTGCGAAAGTCTTTTAGATCACAGGTGGTTCTGATGTAAGGAGAGAGGGAGTTCCAAAGTGATGGGGTGATCACTGAAAAAGCTCTACGCCGGATTGATGTCAAATGGGCATCCCTAGAGCCTGGGACCTGTAATAGAAAGCAGGCTCTGGGTCCAGTGCAGGCTGTTTTATCTGCTGCTGGCTTCAGGTGAGATGGCACAGCTGTGCGGGCCACGCCTAGCATGTTTGGTAAGGCTGGCCCCAGGCAGGAGTACTAAGGTAGAGTCCCCACCCTTTGGATGTTTCTGCCGCTCAGCAAAGCAGGCTCTGGGTTCAGTGCAGGCTGTTTTATCTGCTACTGGCTTCAGGTGAGATGAGACACAGCTGTGGGGGCCAAGCCTAGTATGTTAGGTAAGGCTAGCCCCAGGCAGGAGTACTAAGGTAGAGTCCTCACCCTCTGGATGTTTCTGCCACTCAGCAAAGCCCAGAGGGCAAATTGTTAAGACTACTTGGCTCAAATATTAATTGCTTGTTGAAATATTTGAAGTATGTTGTCATATGAAGTATATGAAAGGTGCGAGTAGGAAAGAGAGGGAGGAGTGGAACCAGCATTGAGAAAAGCAAAAACACTTTGGAGAAAGAGCATCTAACCTTCTTCTTTCAGCCTCACCCACCTCAGGTTGAAAAGAGCCAACTAGAAGTTGGAGAATGGAGGGAGTGTGGGTATACTTGATTGCACTTCTGGTGATTCTCCTGATCCTGTACTTTTGGAGACAACAGCGATCACTCCGAACGTACCCCCCTGGACCTCTTTCACTTCCTTTCATTGGAGGCCTATGGCGAATTGTATTTGATTATCGTGAAGATACTCTGATAAAGGTACTTCTTTCTCAAAAATTCTCAAAAATTCACCAGTAGCACATTAAGATGTGTAAGATATTTAGCAAAAACAATGGTGCCTTATTATCTCTCTGTAATGTCTGTGTGCAAATGTGCTGTATGTAAAAAAAAAACCCAACAACTTTGAATGACCCTCTAGTATAAGTTTAATATGGACAATTGTTTTCCCTCTCCCAAATGAACCTTCTTTCTGGGGGAGCTTAACAGGATGTCTTTCTACTCCAAGATCAGTTAATGTTAAAAATATATCTGTCTTAGGACCCTTCTACACTGCCTTATAATCCAGAATATCAAGGCAGATCATCCACATTATTTGCCTTTAACTGGATTATATGAGTCTACACTGCCATATGATCCAGTTCAAAGCACATAATTTGGATTTTATATGGCAGAGATAGAGACTGGAGAAAGAAAGGATGGAGATTGGAGAAAGAAAGAAAGAAAAATGCCCCCTAGATACAATTTGGAAGAAATCTCTCACTCGTTTAAAGAAGGTTCAAAATGCTTTCGGGTGTCTGAGAATGGAGAAAAATCAATGCAGTGTACTGAGAATTTCCAATCATTTTTATTTTGATTATTCATAGAATTATAGAGTTGGAAGAGACATTGTGGGCCATTCAATCCAACCCCTGCCAAGAAGCAGGAAAACCACATTCAAAGCACCCCCGGCAGATGGCATCCAGCCTCTGCTTAAGAGCCTCCAAAAAAGGAGCCTCCACCACACACTATAGCAGGGAGTTCCACTGCTGAATAGCTCTCACACAATATCACAGAGTATGGGTTATAAAGACAAGTAAAGGTAACACTGCAAGGTCAATTCAATATAAAAGTATTCATTTATGCAAAACTAGAGCAAAGGTATACAATACATCAAGACATACTAAAACCCATAAACATCTATGGGAGTTGAGGCGAATTGGAGTGTTACATGGATAATCCGGATTAATTGCAGCTTCACAATATATCGCAGTTTCACAAAATATCG
Source organism: Anolis apletophallus (assembly GCA_030556195.1). NCBI lineage: Eukaryota > Metazoa > Chordata > Lepidosauria > Squamata > Anolidae > Anolis > Anolis apletophallus. The sequence goes on from JARBWK010000010.1 coordinate 10,825,468, forward strand.
CAGCTTCACAAGTATAATAGCAACAACAGAATTAAAATTCGCGCCAATTTGGCTACTGTCTTTCGTTCTATAAGGTTAAAAGAACATTTTGCAGATGCCCCTATCATTTCTACCTCCGGGACCCCCAGGTTTAAACCCAGGAGTACTTTCGTACCCCCCCCCCTGTATCTCCTGCTATCAGGACCTTTGAGAATACTATCACCAGAGAAGCCAACAGGATTAACCACGCTCAGGATCTACATAAATCTAATATGACTAAAGAGGAATGGCTTACAGCCAAGAACCTCGGATCCAATTCGGATATTATTATAAAGAATTCGGACAAAGGTGGTTCCATCGTGGTTTTAGACCGGGAGGTTTACGTAAACGAATGTTTACGTCAACTCCAAGATGTCAGGCATTACAAAAAACTGGATTTTGACCCTACCACTAGATTTGCTTCGGTTATCAGGGACACAATTGAGGAAGCGGTGGCCACTGGTATAACTGATGATAAATTAGGAGAGTATTTATATGTTAAATTTCCAAAAACACTGGTTTTCTATGTCCTGCCCAAGGTGCACACATTAAAATTTCCACCACCTGGGCGGCCAATTGTAAGCTGCTGCGGAGGAATTTTAGAAACTTCATCCCGCTATTTAGACTCGTACCTCCAACCTATTGTGCAAGGGACTAAGGCCTTTTTAAAGGATACTACGGATGTTATCAAGCAGTTTGAAAACCTACCTATTTTACCCAATCAAACCTTGGTGTCTGCTGATATTGTCTCTTTGTATACTTCCATACCCCTGCCCGAATTAAGAACTGTAATATTTGATTACCTAAAGGAGAGTGTGAATGACCCCAACTGTGTGAAATTTTTAATACAATTATTAGATATTATTCTAGATTACAACTACTTCGCCTTTGAGGATGACATATACCTCCAAACATTAGCATGGGGCAAGCGGCTTCACCTTCATTAGCTATTCTTTTTATGGCCCATTTAGAAGATACTTTCATCTTTTCTGAGACACAGAACACCTTCCCCTCGGCCATATCCCACTACCACCAGTACATTGACGACCTCATATTTTTGATAGATGGGACCATAGACTTAAAAGACTTGGCGCGATGGATGAATTCCTGGAACCAAAACACAGCATTCATCTTTAATTCGGATAAAAAACAGGTGAACTTCCTTGACTTAACTATTTACGTAGAAGGAGGCTCCCTTAAAACTAAGAACTATAGGAAAACCGTGAAATGGAACTCTTACCTACACTATGGGAGTTTTCACTCCCATCCCCTAAAACACAACCTCCCCTTTAACCAGTTTGCCCGCATAAAGCGCAATTCATCCTCCACCCTGGAATTCAAAAACGAAGCTAAGACCATGTACGGGGAATTCCTTGAACAAGGCTACCCTGACACTTTAGTTTCCAATGCTCTGACTAAAGCCAGACATCTAGAGAGGGAATCCCTCCTGTCCCAACAACCTAGAGAGAAACGCCATAACACAGTTTGGCCACTCACTTTAACACCGCATTCCAAGTCATTAATTAACCTAGTATGCCATTAATGGCCTATCATTTCACATATACCGGGGTTGGAGACTCCCCCCCTCATCGCTTACAAACGCACCCACAACTTAGGAGATACTCTGACACACTCGAATCACCATTATAGGAAACCTATCAGTAATTTGAGTAGGGGTACCAAAATTTGTGGGCATTGCTCTATATGCGACAATATATGCACAGACAAAACGATTCACAGCCCATCTATCAAGAGAGACTTTGAAATACGTTGCTTCGCTACGTGTGCGTCTTTGTACGTCACGTATGCGATCACGTGTTCCTGCTCCCTAATTTACGTAGGAATGACCACCAGGCAATTAAGACAACGTTTTATTGAACACCGTAGCAGGATTAACATGGGCAACACGGATCTCCCATTCTACACACATTGTCTGTCAAAAAAACATGATCCCAGCTCTCTACGCATTAGAGTACTGGATAAAGTAGAGCCCCGCCCTCACACCAACATGGGCAGTATCCTATGCAATCTTGAAAGATCCTGGATCCTCTGTTTGGATACAGAGTACCCGAAAGGGTTAAACGAAATCATCAGTGTGCAGTCCCTAATTACCTAATTGATTCCATCTGAATTGACCCTATTTATCCCTTTGGGCCCCATTCACACTTACCTTTATGGTTACCTCACTACTTTGTGGTGAGGTTATGCCCTGCTGTTTCTGACAATCGGTATGTATACCTTATATTTTATGTACTTGTTTTTGTGGGTTATACAACTGGGTATGCCTTATGTTAAATGATGTACCTTCTTCTAGATTAGGACTACGGCTACACCAATGAAGGCCTTGACAAAGCTCCGCCCGGGGATGAAACGGGGAAGTGGCACCTAGAATACAGGCATCGCCAGCCCGTCAGCCTTTCTTCATACGACTTATTGAGGAGCTAATTCTTGCCTCCTTTAGTCCTATTCTGTGTTGGACTTATTATAACTAGAGCCCTAATTTTGGGACAAATTGGACTACTGGACTGTGTTGGCGCGAATTTTAATTGTGTTGTTGCTATTATACTTGTGAAGCTGCGATATTTTGTGAAGCTGCGATGTATTGTGAAGCTGCGATTAATCCTGATTATCCGTGTAACACTCCAATTCGCCTCAACTCCCATAGATGTTTATGGGTTCTAGTATGTCTTGATGTATTGTATACCTTTGCTCTAGTTTTGCATAAATGAATACTTTTACAGTATATTGAATTGACCTTGCAGTGTTACCTTTACTTGAATAGCTCTCACAGTCAGGAAGTTCTTCCTAATGTTCAGTTGGAATCTCCTTTCCTGTAGTTTGAAGCCAGTGTTCCGCGTCCTAGTCGCCAAGGCATTGTATCCATTCTGTCTTTCTTTAAATATCCCTGGTTTTCCCTTTCTCCTTCCATATATTCCACGCCACATTCAGTCTCAACCAACATTTCAGAAAACGATTCTCACCTATTTTTATAGATTACACTAAGGTGTAATAGTGTAATCTAACATTTGGTTCATCAAATGTTAGCGCTGTTTCTGTATATATTTGCAAAACAAACTCAGGGGAGAGTAAATCCAATTTACATAAACCTTCTTATCCCCTATATATAAAGTATATTGAACATAGTGAACAATTCCTCATATAACATATACTTTATCATATTCAATTTAGTTTGCAATGCATTGTAAACAATGAGTCATATTAAATCAAAAAGCAGTTTTTGTAAATTCCCACTTCACAATATATAGTAGAGAAACTGCAGCCAGCTAACACTTTTCCATGTAGTGGTTCTTAATCAACAAAATACAAAGATACAAATTGCATTCAACGCCTGTAAGTTGGTAAATTATTATACTACAATGATATTAAATTGTCCTTGATGCGGTTTCCATGTTGTTCAGTCTTTAAAGAGAAACCTAATATAGTCCTCCGGTTTTTTTGGTAGTAATGTCCTTTAGGTCCTCTTTTGTTTATGAGGTCATTCTTGTGTAAGGATAATCAAATTGAAAATTGGTCCAGTCTTAGTGAACGAAATCCAGACTCACTGTAATTCAAATAACGTGGAGTATTACATCAAAGAGACGCCAATCATAAACAAGAATGAGGTCGTAGGGAGACTTGTCCATGGCCACCCTGTTTCGCCACAATTGCTTTCTCAAGACCCGTGTACTTCATCAAAAGGCGTTCATAACATCACAAACTAGTATAGCGTTGCAAGTGCTGACCAGTCTCTCTGGGAGAAACTAAAGATGATGAGGTCTATCAACTCCAGTTTTCTGAACCTGTGCCTGAGTAACCCCAGGAACAGGCCTAAAAACCAAGACACCAAGCAACATTTTTGTCAGGCTGTGTTATATTAGTTATAAGCCCTATATGGCTCAGACCCAAGCTATTTGGCACATTGTATCTCACTGTATGAGCTAGCCAAGGCACCTAAGATCCACAATGTTGTGCAAAGTTTATTCTGTAAACCTTTAATTCCGTATAGGAACTCATAAGGAAGTTTAGGAGAGGCATTACTCTGGGAACATGAAGAAGAGTAGAGAAAACCTCCACAGCAATCTGAGGGGGTATAGAAAACTGGAAAACAGGGCACCAGAGATGAGTAGAAGCTGCAGAAATAAAGGCTTGAGAAGAACAGGTGTTCACATGTTAATCTGAAATATCTTGATTTGTCAGGTGAAACTTTTCTTTCTCCCATTTTGTTCCCAATGGCAGCTGGCAAAACAATACGGAAACATTTATACTCTATGGGTGGCAAATTTACCTGTAGTGGTACTGTCTGGATTCCATGCTGTCAAAGAAGAACTGGTCAACCACTTGGAAGAATTATCTGACAGGCCACTGACTCCTTTCTTTAAAGTAATAGGACGAGGAAAAGGTAAGTTATGAAGAGGCCACACTAGACCTTTCTGTTATAAACAGTTCCTTGGGAGGGGGGGGGGAGGCAACTCTCGAAAAATCCAGTAGAATAGTAAAAAAAAATTAACATTTCCGAGTGGAGAGGCTCAATTTGTTTCTTGGAAACCTGTGAATGCTTCAGCCTCCCAATGCTCCCAGGTACGCTCACTGCCCAATTCACTGATGTGGAGCTTCAGGCATTCGGCGGAACCCTTCCTTTGCCTCAGGGAGGTTCTTTGGGGAGGGAAAGAGGGAGAAAGAGCTGCTAGGAAGGGGAAGAGTGCCAATTTCCCACGGCACACCTGCTGATCGCTCACGGCACACTATTGTGCCACGGCACACTGGTTGGGAAACACTGGATTACAGTATGAATTGTAAAGCTATCTGGGATCATCTGACTTCTCAGTACGTTTAGCACTTGAACTAAGATGGCAAAGACTTCTTCATGGAGAAAGTAGTCTGGTTGAGCAGCAAGTATTTGGATGTCTCTACACTCTAGAATTAAGGCATTTTGGCACAACTTTTTTTAAAATAGATTTTTATTGAGTTTTCCTGGTACAAGACCAGCTGAGAGGGGGGAGGGGCAGGGAAGGGTAGTAGTGAAGGGGGGTTGGGAGCGTGTAGGGTTGGGTTTACAACGACTTCCTGAGAGTAGCCAAAGAATATATAAAGTTTATAAAGAAGAATCTCACAATTATACAAAACATGTTGAGTGCTGTGATCATTTGCTCTCGTCTCTGACCAAAATTATATTTTAGAGGTCGTTTAGATCTATTGTGCACTTAAATTTCCCTTCTAGCATATACTTCTTGACTCCTGACCAGTCCGTTTTACGTTTTCTATCATTCAGATTCTGAGATAGAGCCTCCAGCTGAATCATATCCAGCACCTTCAGTAACCACTCCTCTGTCTTCGGCACAACTTTAAGTGCTATTAGGCTTATGCATTTTAGCTGAACGTTGATCCATTTCTGCTGACCGAATCTTTGGTAATCCCTGGAACCATTTTCTTGCGCCTCCCAAAACCGTGGTAGACTTGAAAACATTTCCAAACTATGGCAATCTTAAGATGATCCTATCATAAGGTTGTCTTTGAAAAAGTTGCTCAGAAAGTTTTTACCTTTGCCTTCCCCTGAGGTTAAATGAATGTGGCCTGCCCACAGTCACCCAGTGCATCTCAAAAGCCAAGCAGAGATTCAAACCCTGGTCTTCCAAAACTTAGACCATTATACAATACTGACAGTGACTCTCCTCTGTGTTTCACCATAATAAAGACTGGTTCTGTATAAAGTCAGCAAAGGATGCTGTTGGTATTAAAAGCATATCCAATGTATAGACATATTTGCATATTCTGTAGTAAAGGTTGCCTTGTTTTGACTAGCAACTTAATTATTTTGGCATGAATTTTGTAATGATTACATTTGGATGCCTGCAGGTGTTGCACTTTCAAACGGTCACACATGGAAGCAGCAGAGACGGTTTGGGCTACATTCGCTGCGGAAACTGGGATTGGGGAAGAAAGGCATGGAAAGCCAAATCGAAGCAGAAGCCCAGCAGCTTGTAGAGATATTTGCACGTGAAAAAGGTGCAGGCCTGTGCCAGAATATTATTTTTGGGAGGGGTTGAAACATTTTTCAAGTGGAACATGAGTAGGTTCATAACACAAAATAATTTAAATTATATGATTCATTCCATATTTTTATATAGACTTAAATCAAATTTCTATTTTAGTTACAAAGATTAAAGTCTAAAAAACCTGAAGATGACACTTAATTAGTAATTTTGTGGTTACAAAAGAATACCTCAATGTTTATTGAAAACACTTGAAAACCTTGTTAATACACTTTGGCAGAAATCAGGCTTCATGCACTCAAGAGTGCAAGTCCAGTTTTTTCTGTATGTGTAGCATTTTTTCATTTGCTATACCACAAGTCAAATTCATTAATGTGTTGAACACATTCATTGTAAAATTCTGTGCGCTTGTTTGAGTTGGATTTAAAACGGCCACATTTAATAGGGAGGAACACTTGCAGTTCCAGAACTACTCCCCTTTGCCTTGTAAATCTTTCTTGAAGCTGACTGCAGAAAAAGTCAACAAATGGGATGTACACATTTAGCCTATAATATTCCAATGGTGTTGGTGAAGTTTCATGCATGTTGCTTTTACAAGTCTGGCTTGAACAGATGTGAGGAATCTTTCACAGATCCTATGTACATCTCCCTGGTTTTTTCTAAGAGACTGATGACATGTTGCAGACTACACTACTCTTTGTAATGTTTTGCTAAGCTGAAGAGATGATGACAGAAACTTTCTTAGGTCTTCTGTAGTCATCTTCCAAATTAGGCGCAAATTCGGCATTCAGAAAAACTGAAATAAGGTGTCCAGCTTGGCATGAAATATCACTGTTGTGTAGAAGACTCTCTTTTAGTTCTTCAAGTGTTCTCACCACCACACTGTACAGTTCAACAAAACGTAAAACTACATCACATTGCTCAACCTAACAAGTTTCACAAAGCGGCAACAGGAGATTCAGGGAAACGTTCTTTTATATTTTTCTTCAATTTCTTCAGAGCAAGATCTATCTAGTCTGATAGATGGTGCTCCAAAGAAATTGCACCCAGATAATATTGTTCCTTGGCAGTTTCTGACAGGTGGGATGCTGGAAGTCTTTGCTAAGATAGGTAGGATGCTGGAAGTCTGGAAGTCATTCGGTTGAGCTTGTAAGACGGTCCTGAGTAAAATGGTTATACTTGTTGCGTAGTTTTAGAATCGATGTAGTGTTAGTAATAATTTTAGATTAATTCTGTAGTTTTAATTCTGTAATTTTATTCTCTGTATTTTATACTGCTGTAAACCGCTTCGAGCTTTTAGAAGGAGCGGTCTAGAAGCTGAAATAATAAATAAATAAATAAATAATGCTAGATTTAGCGAGTGAGCACTGCAATGGATGCAATGGATACTTCTACAAGAAAATTGCTTGTGCTCCACTAATATGACCACTCATATTAGCAGCTCCATCATAACCTTATCCACACAAGTATTGCAAGTTCAGCCCAATTTTGTCCAGTGTTTTCAAAATAATCTCTGCATGTCCTCTACCTGTCACATCAATTATCTTCAGAAAGCCTATAAAGTCTCATCTTATTCCTGCAAATTTGACATCAACATACCTTACTGAGAGCAATAACTGTTCTGAGGTACTCACGTCCAAAGTTTCATCTGCCAAAATAGAACCTCTAAGCATCCCTTCCCCCGCCCGGCTACAAGCCTTGTATTAAGTGTTGGTTCTGCCACTTGTCTCAGCCTATAGATATCATTATATGGTCTGTTTTGGAGAGGAATTGAACATATTTCAATTAATTTGTAATGCAATCGTAAACTCATTGAGTTGTCAAAAAATGCTCTCCACTCAAAGAAAGAACAACTTCTACTATTATAATAAGACATTGAATTCATATTAACAGAACTTTATTTACAGGGCAACCATTTGATCCTTCAATGGCCATCACAAATTCTGTCTCCAATGTGATATGTGCGGTGACATTTGGACAACGGTTTTCTCTTGAAGATGAAAACTTCAAGAAATTAATTGAAGCCATTGATCTTGCTTTAATAGCCATAGGAAGCTTCTCTCAAGTAGTAAGTGAGCTTTTTCTTGCCCACTAAATTAGGGGCCTTTCAGACATAGCTAAATCCCAGGAAGAACTGGGATATTAAATCCCAGTTCCTCCTGGGATTTAGACCAGGATTTAGTCAACACTCCCAACTAAAACCCCGGGCTTTCCCTACATGCCATCACAGGTCAACCTTCCCCCACCCATCTCTTGATGTATCATTTTTGCACATTGAGAGAGCTCTCTGGAGGGACCTGTGCTCTCAGCAGGCCCCTCAGTAAGTATTTTCTTTGGCATGGGGGATGGAGGGGCTCGGAGGGGAATGAGTGGATGTCATCCCATTTCTTCAGGCACACAAAGAACTGGGATTGCTGTGGGATTGACCCCAGGACTGTGGAAACAGTCACAGGAATCAATCCATACAGGGCTCTCACCTGCAAAGATCTGGACCTTATCTGAAGGTCCAGATATTTCCAACTGTCTGATTAATCTGGAGAAAACTGAGATATCCAAGTTTTCTCCAGATTAATTCAGCCTTACCAGAGGTGTAGTTTGGACATCTCAGGTAAAACTGAGGCAGGCTGCGAGTTAGAAGCCTATCTGGAAGAGCCCGAAAATAGAACTTAATAGGCTATAATCTATAAGAATTCTGAAAAAAAAAAACCCCAAATTAAGTTTAAATTCATCTGCAGTCATAGGTTCTTATCTCATGGCCTAAACACAATTACTTGAAGTTAGAAGTTCATTTTGGTCATTACCTATTGCTATGTTGTTCAGATCTGATATAAACTATATGCATGTGTCTGTCTTCCAACCTTCCCTAAAAACCAGTCCTTTCTTAGGAGAGGGATCCCTGAAATGTTGTAGGGTTTTTGTTTTCCAGATCAACAGTTACAACTTTAGTTAGTAAAAAAAATAAAATCCACAAACTTAGTTTTTCACTGTAATGGCTGGAAGTGCATTGGTATAATTCATGTAACTTATCTTCAACATCTGGTTGTATTTTTTTGGCTCGTGAAATCAGCAAATGTGTTCCCTGGTCGATCCTTATTGCACCAGCAAAGTCCCAGAAGCATAACCAGTCACATGGGCCTCCTGCTATTGTTAGTTTTGATCACTGTAGAGCCACTGACTCAAATGCAATTACCTATATGTCAGTTGATCATTCAGTTGATTAAATGGGTCTGATCCAATTGGGACTAACTACTACAAGAAGCCCAGTCATGCAGTTGTGCATTCATGTAAAGTGTCAAATAAATTTTTGGTGTCTTCAACGTGCCACTGCATTTGCTTGGACTAGGGAAACTTCATTGTGAAGTCTAGATTGTTGTCATATTGACAGGAGAAACAATTGGTTGTGCAGCTTTGGTATTCAGCGGAAAGGTGGCACAGTGCAATCCCCGTGTAATTACATTTTTTCGAGATTAACAGTTATACTACAGGTTGAACATACAGCTTGGATTTCACTTTTGTCTTCCCTGTAGCTTTATGAAGTAATGCCATGGCTCATGAAAAAGCTTCCTGGACTTCACAAGAAGGCATTTTCTGCCTCAAAGATGTTGCTTTCATTAGCAAGGAAGAAAATAGAGAAACACAACGAGGACAACTCCTCCCATGAGCCACAGGACTTCATTGATTTCTATCTACTTCAAATGGAGAAAGTAAGTTTTGTATCTGGGATTTTCCAGAAGGGGGGAAAGTCTCTGAGGCCCTTCCACATAGTTGTATAAAATCTACACTGAACTGGATTATATGGCACTGTAGACTCAAATAGCCCAGTTCAAAGAAGATACTGTGGATTCTTCCTCCTCCCTTCCCTTCGCTTCCTGGCGGTTTCAGTTTGGTTTACATGCCTCGGATCCATCTAATGCGGCATAGAGCCGCCTAGCCCGATTGCAGCACACTAGCAGCAGCTTGGATCTACAAACCATAAGCCATTTCCTCATTTGGAACGGAATCTTGCTTTGCTACTATTTACTAAATATTATTTGGCTGGAATATACCCTTCTACCAGCGGATTTACAAATACTATCCTTTCAGAGCAGACTCCTCTAACACGAACGGGGGAGCGGTTGCTTTGACAGTTTGCATTTGCGGCTTTGAGGAACCTGCAAACCGCCCACGCCATGGAAGGGCATCTATTTACATTCTTCTTTGATTCTCATAGCCTTCTTATCTGTACATTACTGGGACTTGGGACTCTTTTCGCTTGGGGTTTGATGCCTTACAGTTTTGTTGTATATATTATGAAGTGTGGACTCCAAAGTCTTTGATATCTACCCTTATATGGTGTGTTTTACTGTGAGGATATTTATCTTCGGTGTAAGTCACCTTCTGAATGATATTATGATTCACTATATAAATCTCATATAGGATTTATTGGTGTATTTGATGTATATTGCATTCTTCCATTGCACTTTGTAATTGGATACTATATCCTATTAGCTCTTTTCCTTCCTCGTGGAAGGTCAGCCCCCAACAGGCCAGTCTGGCCTGGACATCGGCCCATCACTCCCGCCCATTAACAGTATTGACTTTGGTTGCCCGTTGGAACCGGGTGGGAATTTTTTTCTGCTTTCACCCTACATTTTGGGTGCAGGGTTTTTTTTGCCCACCCCTTTACTGTTTAGGGGCTAGATGGGGTGGTGAGTGTGTATAGTTAGGCCTTAGTGGAAAATAGCTAGGGAAATCCCATAGTCGGTGTGCACCTTAGGCACCCCCTTATGGGGTGAAGGCCATTAAGTTGAACATTCACCTTAAAGTTCAAGTTGTTGGGTGAGGTAAAGTTAAATGGCCCTGGAAGGGGAAGAGGCTGATCTCAATATCTTGAGAGTAGACCTCTTCTCATTTCCCTTAAAGGGTTGCCCTGGTTGGATAATCAGCCAATCCAGGTGTTTCGTCCGTAAATTACTTATGTTAAACCGGGTAGGGATGCTACCTAGCGTGGATACATCATATTCCTGACACCCCTTGAGTTAAGTTAAGGAAAATTAAATAGGTAACATTTAAATAAAAGTTGCCCAATTCGAACCCAATAATTGTTGTGTGTCTCTTTATTTCTGGGGGTTGGCAGGCAAATACTTCAAGATGTGGAAAATGTCACGTGGGTCTTCAAAATGAACTTGATTTGTGCAGAAACAAAACTTGGGACTTTCAGAGAGCATTATTTCTCATCTGGAGAGAATCTAAGAGTGCTGCCCTTCCATTCTATTACAGATTGAGCATTTCTTATCTGGGAATCGGAAATCCAAAGCACCTCAAAGTCTAAAAATATCCAGATTTTCTGCTAAAACAATATGTAAAGTATGGAAGTAAAGAAATCTATGAAGACATGTCTTTAATTCATTAAACATTAAAATTTCACTTTTCTTGTGTTTATTTTCAGAGCAAGAACGATCCTGATTCTACGTATGATGAGGAAAACCTGGCTCAGTGTATTCATGACTTATTTGTTGCTGGAACAGAAACGACTGCCACTGCCTTGAAATGGGCAATCCTCCTTTTGACAAATCATCCAGATATACAGGGTAAGAGAGATCTATGTGCAATGGGAGCAAGTCCTACCTTTTGCAACCTTTGTGTGTGAATTGTAATGCTGTTAAGATGTAATATCTCTCAAAGGGGAATGGCGGACCACAGTATCTGATTTCAAGAGTTTATTTGGCCAAAGGTGACAGCCCAGGTGGGCTTGCTCTTTATAACATTATTCTGTCATTTGCACACTAAACTACACTTTAAGTTTCTATTTCTTAAAAACCGCATGCTTTACAAGAAATTGTGTGTGTATTCTTTGCCCATGCGCAGTCTTACTGTGGCGCAGCTGTGGCACAGCTGGCTGGGTGTCAGCTGCATAAGATCTCTACTGACCAGAAGGTCATGATTTCGAGGCCTGCCCGGGTTGAGGTGGGCTCTCGACCTATTGTGTAGCCTGTTGTCGACCTTTGCAACCCGAAAGACAGTTGCATCTGTCAAGTAGGAAATTAAGGTACCACTTAGTGGGGAGGCTTAATTTAACTGATTTACCAGGCCATAGAAGGATCTCCAGGAAACATGGATATAAGAACAAAGAGGCAATGCGATGGGCAGTCAAACATAAATCAATATTGTATTATAGACATCAGCATTGTGATACACAAGTATCCAAACATGAACAAATAATATGGTGCAATCCTCTCACTTTAAGGAAATCAACGGCCGTTGCATGCAAGCGTCCCTCTATATATAACAAAGCAAAATACAAACAGATAGTACTGGGACTTCCCGCAAAGCAGTCAGTGGCACTACAGGACACCAAATAGGTCCTCACAATGAAAATGAAAATAAGTAAAGCCCCCGTGTGACTTGTGGCTGAAAGCCTTCAACCCGGGTTCCGGGCAAGAGCGCAACAAACAGGCGCTGGCCGGGTCGGGACGTGTCTCCGCCTTCCAAAGGTGGGGGCCGGTGCAGTTGACTGTGCAAGGATGCTCGTGAGCGTTGCAAACGGCCTGGCAAATGCAGCGTGGAGAGGTTCCCAAGTAAATAATAGTTCCAAGGTGGAGACTGTCGACGGGATGAAGTGCTCAGATCTTTCCTGCTCGGGTCCTTCCTCAGACGATCCACACACCCGGGAATATACACAACTGTACATAAATAAACACAATATAATGCCTCTTAAAGGAACATAGGTGGGATAGCAGGGTAGGAAAAGGTAAGTTTACCAAATGTTGTTTTGTGGTCCCCCCCATGGGAGAAAGCCGCTGATGCGGCGAAAAAATAAAGGGCCAATGGCGCAGTGACCGAAGGTCCGAAGTCCAGGCTGGGCTCCTGAGGCTATATCCTAACAGGAAGATGGATACAGCTGGTCCAGCGGTGGGTCTTGGTGCAGTAGTTTAATTCAGTAAAGCATTTAAACGACAGGCCTATTTAAACCGAAGGTTGCTCTCACACATTGTATAATATGTTTCAATTCAGTTTTGAGTAAGGTGGATTGTAGGTCCATGTGGGGTTGCATCTCCACTTTTTCTAATCCAACGAACTTAAAATCCGTGATGGATTTGTGGACTTCTGAAGTGTTTGTATAAGTATACGTCTTCATTACCAGAGAGGATTTTCAGTCTGTGTTCTGGCAAATTCAGCTGGCGTTTGCAACCCCACATAAAGAGGGGCAAAAAAAAGGAGGTACACACATTTTTCGTGGCACGCGTAGAACTGATGGAGTTTAATGGTCTTGGGCGTGCCAGAATTTGAATCTGCCAAGGCTCAAAGTCACAACAAATGCAATGCCCACTTTGAAAGTTCCAGCTTGGAAGCTGCTGGTCTTCCTCCTGGCCCCCAACGGTGAGCCAGTCTCCAATGTTGGTGGTACGCTTAAATGCTGGCATCGGAGGTTTATCCAACCTGCAACATCGGCCACAAGGGGCCAATGACGCTTTGATCACATTGAGAATTTGTCACTTTGAGGAGGAACTTAAGAGGCCAATACCTATCTGGGTGTGGTTTTAGTTTTGTATTTGAGGAGATCCTGCCGTGGTGTTAAGGCGTCGGCTTTGTGTTTGGCACGGGTGATTAGGTGAGGGGGTAACCTTCTTCCTGAAGTTGTCCATCAGAACAGTGGCTTGCTCGTAGTCCCTACTGGAAGTGGAATTCGCTTTGTCCGATAAGCTGAATATGGAAGACAATCTTCAATGGTGATGGATGAAAACTTCCATAATGCAAAAGAGAATTCTTTGCAATGGGTTCGCGAATGGTTTCACTCCCAAGCCATCCTCGTGTTTAAAGATGGTTATATCCAGGAAATTACTTCCACATTGTTATAAACGGTGGTAAATTTGATGCTGGGGTGCCAGAGTCCAGCCACGGCACAATCTCGTGACGGGTGTCCGCTTGGAGCAGGGAGAAACGTCATTTACACACCACCAGTGTAAGACATTGCGGCAGAACCGCCCCGATGCCGCCTGGGAATGAAGAAACGATCCTAGCATCCAAATAAGTTCGCGATGGTGGTGCGGCCGGGGACTTATGGCCACGCCCCTCTGGATATAGAATTGTTGTTCAAATCTAAAATAGCTGTATTCTGTAATACAGTCAGTCAAGAAGGAAGCCGCCGTGGAGGTGTGAGGGGTCTTGTCTACTGTTGAGGACACTCAACTAACTCTGATTCTTCCAGTGGGATGTCTGTAGAGCGGTGATGTCTGAAGTAGCCAAAATGGTGCCCACAGGAAGTTTGATGTGTTCTATCTCTAGAGATTAAGTCCGTCGATTTTGCTAGCAGAGGGCATCAGAATGTACAGAAGGTTGCAGAATACACGGTTCCGTGGCCAATGGTTCCAAAATACCGTCCCCCGTCGGAGATCTCAGGGTCCGTCCGGCACGGAAAGGAGTTCAGAATACCGGGCAGATTGTGCCCTGATAAGATATTTGCTTAAGCTCGAAAGCCGATGTATTCATGCCTCGCCGAAGCGCGTACCATACCGAAATACCTTCGCCATCTTCGAGCTTCATCCTCCATCCTGAGCCGTCCGTAGTCGAGTACTGAGTCTTGAATACTACTCATTCCGTCTGCTTCTTGGATGCAATATGTTGTTAACTCCCAAGTTCTTTTGTGGCCGGAAAGACTTCTCGTGAGCCTTACGATAACGCCAACGACAGAAGGCGGCACTGATGGAGAGTGATGAAGCGAGGGTGTTTTGTCTGAAAGGTCTCGAGTCGCGGTCGGCTGTCTGTCGAGGCTAGCTGGCTGTTGGGGTCATCACATAAGAGAGCCCTTGTTACTGTCTTTTCAAATGGGGATAGCTCTGAACATCAGATAGATCATGTCATGTTGTTTTTAGCCGACCCTTGGGAAAACCCTGTTTTCCCAAGGGTCCCGCACCAAAAAGACAACATGATAGTGAATCTATCTGATGTTCAGTTATCTCCCATTTGGAAAAGACACTAACAAAGGGCTCTCTATGTGATGACCCCTAATTACAGCCAACTAGACCTCCGACAAGACTTAGCCACCCTTTTCGCAACATTCGACTCAGGGACTTCTTCAAAGACAAAACAACCTAAGACAATCTACCCTCCTTCTACTTCAAAAGCAAATTCTTACCACCCAACCCGTCCACCAGTGTGTGAGCTTTTGAGCATGTGGTCTTGAGAGAAACCAAGAAGATCAACTTTAAAAATCATCACAGGAATCTTTCCCTGCAAGACTCGACAGCTCTTAAAGAACTTGGGAACAACAGCACTATTGTTATCAAGAAGGCAGACAAAGGTGGAGGAATAGTCCTTCAAAATACTTCTGACTACAGGATTGAAGCGGAGAGACAACTCCAGGATGAGAGGTTCTATGAGAAGGTGAACTCTGACCCCACTCAGAGATTCTTGAAGAACATTTCCAGTATCGTACACTACGGCGAGAGCATGGGATACATCGACCAAACTCAGCAAATATCTTATCAAGGAGAACCCTAGGGTACCGGTATTCTACCATCTGCCGAAGACCCACAAGGACTCCTTTCCCGTACCGGGCAGACCCATCGTCTCGGCAAGGGACAGTATTTTGGAACCATTAGCCAAATACCTCCTCGATAGTATTCTGCAACCTTCTGTACAGTCCATGCCCTCCTATATCAAAGATACGACGGACTTAATCTCTAAGATAGAACACATCAAACTTCCTGTGGGCACCATTTTGGCTACTTCAGACATCACCTCGCTCTACACGAACATCCCACTGAAGAATCCAGAGTTATTATTGAGAGTGTCCTCAACAGTAGACCAAGACCCTCACACCTCCCACCGGCTTCCTTCTGATTTATATGACTGTATTACAGAATACAACTATTTTAGATTTGAACAACAATTCTATATCCAGAAAGGGGCGTGGCCATGGGGTCCCCGCCGCACCCACCATCGCGAACTTATTTGTGAGATCACTAGAGGATCGTTTTCTTCATTCCCAGGCGGCATCCGGAACAACTGCCACCAATGTCTTACACTGGTGGAGGTACATCGATGACGCCCTGCTCCTACTCAAACCGGACACCCGTCACAGAGATTGTGACCATTGGCTGGACTCTTGGCACCCCAGCATCAAATTTACCACCGTTTATAACAATGTGGAAGTGAATTTCCTGGATATAACCATCTTTAAACACGAGGATGGCTTGGGAGTGAAACCATTCACGAAACCCATTGCAAAGAATTCTCTTTTGCATTATGGAAGTTTTCATCCATCACCATTGAAGAACAATCTTCCATATTCACAACTTATCCGGATAAAACGGAATTCCACTTCCAGTAGGGACTACGAAAACAAGCCACTGTTCTGATGGACAACTTCAGGAAGAGGGGTAACCCCTCGACCTAATCACCCGTGCCAAACACAAAGCCGACGCAACACCACGAGAGGATCTCCTCAAATACAAAACTAAAACCACACCAGATAGGCTTATTTGGCCTCTTAAGTTCACTCCTCAAAGTAGACAAATTCTCAATGTGGTCAAACGTCATTGGCCCCTTGTGGCCGATGTTGCAGGATTGATAAACCTCCGATGCCAGCATTTAAACGTACCACCAACATTGGAGACTGGCTCACCCACTCAGATTTGGGGGCCAGGAGGAAGACCACCAGCAGCTTCCAAGCTGGAACTTTCAAGTGTGGGCATTGCATTTGTTGTGACTTTGTGAGCCCCTTGAAGCAGATTCAAATTCCTGGCACGCCCAAGACCATTAAACTCCATCAGTTCTGTACATGTGCCACAGAAAAATGTGTGTACCTCCTTTTTTTGCTCGTGCCCCTCCTTTATGTGGGGGTTACCAAACGCCAGCTGAGGGCGAGGATTAGGGAACACAGACTGAAAATCCTCTCTGGTAATGAAGACGTATACTTATACAAACACTTCAAAGAAGTCCACAAATCCATCCCGGATTTTAAGTTCGTTGGATTAGAAAAAGTGGAGATGCAACCCCACATGGACCTACAATCCACCTTACTCAAAACTGAATTGAAACATATTATACAATGTGCCTGTGAGCAACCTTTCGGTTTAAATGAGCCTGTCAGTTTAAATGCTTTACTGAATTAAACTACTGCACCAAGACCCACCGCTGGGGCTCCAGCTGTATCCCATCTTCCTGTTAGGATATAGCCTCCAGGGAGGCTTTAGCCTGGACCGACCTTCGGTCACTGCGCCATTTGGCCCTTTATTTTCCTTCGACCGCATCAGCGGCTTTCTCCCATTGGGGGACCTGAAAACAACATTTGGTAAGCTTACCTTTTCCTACCCTGCCCATCGACCCACCTATGTTCCTTTAAGAGGCATTATATTGTGTTTATTTTATGTACAGTTGTGTATATTCCCGGGTGTGGATCGTCCTGAGGAAGGACCCGAAACGGGAAAGATCTAGGCACTTCATCCCGTCGACGACACACCTCCTCCACCTTGGAACCATTATTTACTTGGGAACCTCTCCACGCTGCATTTGCCAGGCGTTTGCAACGCCACGAGCATCCTTGTTTACAGTCAACTGCACTCCGGCCCCCACCTTTGGAAGGGCGGAGACACGTCCCGACCGACGCGCCTGTTTGTTGCGCTCTTGCCCGAATCCCGGGTTGAAGGCTTTTCAGCCACAAGTCACACGGGGGGCTTTACTTATTTTCATTTTCATTGTGAGGACCTATTTGGTGTCCTGTAGTGCCACTGACTGCTTTGCTGGGAAGTCCCAGTACTATCTGTTTGTATTTTGCTTTGTTATATATAGAGGGACGCTTGCATGCAACGGCCGTTGATTTCCTTAAAGTGAGAGGATTGCACCATATTATTTGTTCATGTTTGGATACTTGTGTATCACAATGCTGATGTCTATAATACAATATTGATTTATGTTTGACTGCCCATCGCATTGCCTCTTTGTTCTTATATCCATTGATTAACAGGGGGTTCGACTGTATTATACACATATTTAGCTACTCTCCAGGAAACATGCTGAGGAATGGGGGAGTGCAACAGCTCCCCTGGTGGCCAGATGTTAGATTGCCTCTGTCTGTCTTATGTGTTTGGGTGTCTAAATGTAATGTGTACATTGTAATCCGCCCTGAGTCCCCTGCGGGGTGAGAAGGGCGGAATAGAAATAAAGTAAATAAATAAATAAATAATAAATTTGTTGCGTACACACTAGGAAATGACCATATAAAGAATACAAGGAAAATAAGCGGAGTTACTTGCCACTATCCCTTAATGTTCTTTCTAAGTTGCAGTAAAAAAAGGTTTCAGGTCCTCTGTCATGCCCTTCTCTTTTTCCCCCAAAGCGAATAGATACAGAACCTTTCTCTTAAGTAACTCTAGGTAGATGAAAAAGAAAACACATATCATCTGTAACAGGCATGAGCAAACTTTGGCCCTCCGGGTGTTTTGAACTTCAGCTTTAACTACCGGCTGTTAAGAATTGTGGGAGTTGAAGTCTGAAGTTTTCCCATCAGAGATGGGCAAACTTCGGCCCTCCAGGTGCTTTGGACTTCAACTCCCATAATTTCTAACAGCCTACCAACTGTTAGAAATTGTGGAAGTTGAAGTCCAAAGCACCTGGAGGGCCGAAATTTTGCATGCCTGATCTATGACCTCTTCAAAGATGAAGGGGCAAGCTTCAGTGCAACTGTCACTATAAAGAATACTTTAACCATACATAGTTTACCTAACTTTAAAGCGAATGGTGAAGAGCTTAAATTAGTTTAAGGTTTTCCTGACCTTGGTTCAGTCATTGATCAGACGACTGCATTCAAGGCATCGGAAGAAAACGAGGATTTGGAAGGGCAGCTGAGAAGGAACTAGGCATGATTGTGAAGTGTAAAGATATACCGTATTTTCTGGTGTAAAAGACTACTTTTAAACCCAAGAAAATATTCTCAAAAATCAGGGGTCGTCTTATACGGGGAATCGTCTTATCCGCGGGAGTCGACTTATACACCAGAAGTCGTCTTATATGCTGGAGGTTGTCTTATAGAGCAGGTGCTGAAACTTCCAATCCGGATTGGAGAATCTGTGGTTGCCGCATATGGTGGGGGAAGTTCAAAAGTAAAAAAGACAAAAAGAGCAGCCTACTCTGATACTAACACAAAAAGAGGGTCAACAACAAGCCCAAAAAAGGGGCCAAAAAGTGAAGCAATGTAGATGATAATGGTAGTAATGACTGTATGTGGACACTAGATGGTTCTGTTTGTTAATTCATCTATCTCAGTGAATAGAATTAACTCATGTAGTATGCAGTATCAAAGAATGAATTTATATATCAAAACTTTCTCAAAAGGGATAAATACTCAGTTACTGCACACGTAGAAGTCTATACACATAGAAATTCAATCCACAGTATACTGTATAACAATGCAAACATATTAAATTCATAACATCACATTACTATGTGATGTTATGAATTTAATACGATTGCATTGTTATAGACTTCTAAGTGTGCAGGGTGGACCATTGTTGGTGATCAATCTGGCCAAGCCTGAGATGTTGTTTCAGGAAGTCCTTATATCTCTTTTTTGGGGTTCCTCTCTTGTGGTGACCTGTGGTGAGTTCACCGTAGAGTAGTATCTTTGGGAGGCGGTGGTCCTCCATCCTAGAGACGTGCCCTGCCCAGCGCAGCTGTGTTCTCAATAGCATGGCCTCAATGCTGGTGATCCCTGCTTGCTCAAGGACAGCAACATTAGTCACGTAGTCAGTCCAGTGTATATTGAGGATAGTGCAAAGACAGCGCTAATGAAAGCGTTCGAGGAGTCGTAGGTGTTGCAAAGCAGGATGTTAGGCACTGCAAGGCTGCTTCTGAATGGGCGACAAGGGCAGCATCGTCAGCAAAAAGCAGCTCACGGACTAGATAAGAACATAAGAACATAAGAAGAGCCATGCTGAATCGGACCTCAGCCCATCTAGTCCAGCATTCTGTATCACACAGTGGCCCACCAGTTGTACACGGGGATCTCGATAGTTTATAGAGTCTTAGTGTGAGCTCTCAGTTGGCTTAAGTTGAACAAGCTGCCATCCATTCTAAAATGTTGATGCATCCTAAGAAACCACCATGTTTAAAGATATGTTTTACAACTGAAATCAATGTATAAAGCTGTCTTTACTAATTATTTTAATAATGATAATAATAATAATACAATTGTGTAATTGGAGATCTAAAGGCTTTGTGGATGGCTTGAGTGTGCTGGGGACAAAAAAGTGGGCTTTATGTACCCCAAAACTGCACTTTCTCCATTCTAGATTATAATGTAATGAGATTAGGATGAACCAAGTTCATATATCCCACTGAGGCATGGACCTGACTTAAACTAGTTGGAGGAAAGGTTTGATGGAAATGCAGCAAACCGACTGTGGTTGAGTGTCATTAAAGTGTGTTGCATTTTTATGAATATGCATCTATCTATCTAATCTCATTGGGTCAAGATATCACCAGTGGTTTCTCAAGGGTTTTTTTTGAAGCAAAATGTACTATTCACAATGAAATTTCCATCCATTTCTACCATTTTCCCCAGATAAAGTCCACAAGGAAATAGAAGATGTTTTGGTTTCTTCTGCCATCTGCTATCAAGACCTAAAGAAACTGCCTTACACAAATGCCGTGTTTCATGAGATCCAGCGTTCAAAATATGTCTTGTTAGTTGGCTTCCCAAGACAATCAACCAAAGACATGAACCTGAGGGGCTTTCACATTCCCAAGGTACAGAATGTTGTCATGGCTGCACTTGCACATATCCTAAGATATATCCCATATATGTTCCACTGGATGACCTTTTGAGAAATGTGTTCACACATCTTCATTATTCCTTTCCACCTCATGGCAAGGATGTCATTCTGTTCCTAAACTGGTGCCTGTCAACACCAATGGATTCGATGAGGGCTAACAAGGTGAGACGAAATCCAGACAAGACGAGTTTCTCCTGGTCAATCTTAAGGCAACAGAGTGTAGTTACAGCCTGTGTTGGATGGGGTTAAACTCCCCCTGAAGACACAGGTTCGCAGTCTGGGGGTGATCCTAGATTCATTGCTGACCCCGGAACCTCCGGTATCAGCGGTGGCCAGGAGCGCCATCACACAGTTAACTTGTGCACCAGCTGCACCCGTACCTTGAGTTGCCAGACTTGGCCATGGTAGTCCGTGCCTTAGTCACATCCCATCTGGACTGTTGCAGCGCTCTCTACATGGGGCAGACTTTGAAGACAGTTCAGAAGCTTCAACTAGTACAAAGATCGGTGGCCAGGTTACTAACAGGAGCACTGCACAGGGAGAGAACCACTCCTATGTTGCAGCATCTCCACTGGCTGCCGATATACTAGATACAAAGAGCTGGTCATTATAGGTTAGATACAAAGATCTGGTCATTACCTTTATAGCCCGAAACAGTTCAGGTCTAGGCTATCTGTCAAATCGCATCTCGAACACTGCAATCATCAGAGGAGGCTCTTCTCTCAGTCCCACCCTCGTCTCAAGCGTGGCTCCATGATTGCTCCCCCCCCCCACATCTCCATGATTGCCCCCACCTCTGGAACTCCCTCCCTAAAGAAATAAAAATGAAACATTTTTACTCAGCATTCAAACCACATGCACATCCATCCATCCTCATGGATACATCCAAATATTGTAACAAACGCCGAGAAGGGCTCACCAAACTGCAAACAGACAACCACAAGGTGTGGTTTCAAACAACACAACAGTGAAAGTATAAATCTTAGAAATAATTCAAAAGATAATCTTAGAATTATTTCTAAGATTTATACTTTCACTATTGTGTTCCTACAACCAAATACTACCATATCCTTTTCTCCCTCTTTGGAGAAGAACGCCTGTTAGGCCAGACCCTGATTCCCTGTAGCCTGCCAATGCATAGTTCCAAAACTTCCATACCGCCAAAATGCCAAGGATCAAATCCCTGTTTTCCCTACAGCAGAACCTGACTCCCTGCTAATGTATAATCCAAAAGGACTCCAAAATGCATTCCTTCCTCTTCCCTTGAGAAACGATCCCAAATTATATAGAATCCTGCTTTCCCATAGCAGTTCTGACACTCTCCATGCTACACTATCTCTCTCCTTCCTGATGGACCATAGCATAGTGGGTGAGCCAGATTCCTCTGGCCTGTCACACTTGAGAATTATTAGATTGAGTCTTTTATAGAAATATTCTGCTGATGTAATAATAACTTTATTTTTATACCCCGTCTTCAACACCGCGAAGGGACTCAGGGCAGCATACAAGAGACATGCCCAAACAAATATAGGTTAAAAACAAGTACGAAAAAACAGCCGATATCAATAAACATAAAATCAAACAACATTTTAAAAACAATTAAAAACAATATCATGGCTGAACAACAAAATGCTGAGTACAGCTCATAATTGCTAAGTGTAGCAATTCCTATGCAGTGCGAGGGGAAAGTGCAACAATCGGAGGGCTGGGATAGGAGGCTATTGTCCTGAAAGTATTAGATGTGCCAGAAAGGGACTGTGTTAAAATAATTACTAAATAATTGCCCTGTTTGAAATTATCTTGAGTCTTCATCTCCTGATGTAGATCTTCAGGTAACGAACCATTGCGTTCTGAGTTTGGCTTGAAAGAGCATTGTCTTTTAACTAATGTAAAACAGAGATAATTTCCTTTAGAGTCAATCCAGTTTCTGGTCAGCAAATGTTGACAGATATAAACACATGTAAACGTTTGTCTTACTATTGTCACAGTTTTTATTACAATTTACTTTTTTCAGTTCTCATTAGCAACTTTTAATTACAGTCCATGAAGCAGGCGGTTCATGATTTAGTTATTGCAGGCCTTAATCTTATAGAATGGTGTCTACAAAATTATTAACTCTCATTCATTCACCTTTCATTCAATTCCATTCAAACTATATATCATATTTCAAATCCCCATTTATCAAATCTGCACATCATATTTCTTGTGACATTAGGTTTTAATTCACATATTGCTATCATTTTTAGTGTTGTCTGCTTTGAGGGGTTTTTTTGGCAAGGAAAGCCTGAGGTATAAATATAAATACAACAACAACAACAATAATAACATTGTGTGTTAACATCTAGTATTTTTTGCAGAAATAAAACATGAAACTTGTGGATGAGCTGAGATGAATACCCATTGTTCGACATATTGGTGGTTTTTGGAGTTGGGGATGGAAAAGATGTGAAATGTTGCAAAGCTGCTTGCTCGCTCTCATGAAGATGTTTCTATATTAACAAGCTGTTTATGTGGACAATATGAACATTATCTAGATTACTTTTTCTACCCATCCAATGAAATGTAGGGGATGAATGTGTTCTGTTCAAGGTTATATAGGTAAAGTTCCACAAGAGTAAACATTTCACATTGGTTCCAGTCATATTGTTGATCCCAGCTAGAGTGGAACTATTGAATCCTATGTCTTGTGCTGGCATCCAACTATGGATTCAGTAGGTGTATTTTAAGTGGAAGTCACCAGAATGCTACCAATGTAGCCGAGAATTCTTAGATTGTGTATAATTATCAGCACATGGCATCACATTCTTAACTGGGATCATATAAATAACCACAATAGGTGCATCTACAGTTTGACACCACTTGAGCTGCTATGGCTCAATACTATGGAATTCTTGGAGTTGTGATTGATTATACAATGCCTTTCCCCTTCTCTGCCTAAGAATGCTGTTGCTTCATCAAACTACAACTCCCAGGATTCTATACTATTAAGCCATGGAAGTTCAATTGGCGCCAGGATGCATTAATTCCACAGTGATGTACCCCAGATGTTCTCATTCCTCATTGACCAAAGGAAATATAAGCTCACATATGTGGAACTGACATTATCTGCCAGCGCTGATATTCAGAAGCAGGATGGTAGTTAACTAGGCCGGCACCTGACTTTGCGAGTATTTATGTACACAGCTCATTCCCACTGAATGTGCAGTTCCAAGAGAAGTGTGCTTGTGTGTGTCTTTGTGGGTACCAATCACTTTCTTTTTCTTTCAGGGGACCATTATTATACCAAATGTACGCTCTGCTCTTCTTGATCCTCAGCAATGGGAGACTCCTGAAGAGTTCAATCCAAATCATTTCTTGGACAAGGAGGGGAATTTTGTGGCTAGAGAAGAATTTCTGCCATTTGGCGCAGGTAAATCCAGAAGTTCAAACTTGTAGAAATGTTGAGAAACCACTCCCAAAATCCTGTATCTACTTAAGTAGTTAGTTAAGTAGTCTTTTTGCAAACAAAATTCAGTAAATATCTACAATAAAAAGATACTTTAACGAGATTGAAAGAGTTTACAATTCATTTTATCATTAACTATGAGATAACTTAATTAATGAATGTCTACAAGTCGGACCCCTGTCCATTGGCGCCCCCTTGATGTGGGGGAGAGGTGTGCGTACCCTAATGAAGTTGTGAGCTATGCTGGCAATGGCATAATAGCCACCAGAAGGGCCTCCCATGCCAGACAGGTCACAACCGAAGGGTCTGACAAAGAGCGTCAAAGGGCAGGATGGACTCTCTAGCCTTTTAGCAACCATCCTAGGAGAAGGAAAACTCTGATTTCAAATCCGGGCAGATGGTGCTCGTTTAACCCTGTAAGGTCAACTATCTAAGGGTTGTGTTGGCGGACTGCGGATTGGCTGACAGCCTATGAATATGGAACGGGGATTATGGGAGATTTTGATATGTAACTGGTTTTAATCTGCTTTGTTGTATTTTTTGATATGATGTTGTTCTGTTTTTGTATGTGACATTGAATTATTGCCTTTTGTTAGCCGCCCTGAGTCGGGCAGGTTAGAAATGAAATAAATAAATTAGAGAAGGAAATTCGAACCAAACCTACAACTTGAGGGCCGCGCTGCCACCGTCCCAGCTTGCTAGGCCCCGGCAGATGAACCTTTGGTTTAAAGGGTGAGGCCAGTTCTGTGCATGCTGCGCTCCACCAGAAAAATTCATTGCACAAGCTCAAAGGACACATCCAACCTCCGAAAACAAAATCATCAGTGCTTGTAGAAAAGGCAGGATGAGTCCTTCCTAAGAATCCTCATTCGTGAAGTAATGCCAGACATATGAGACACAGGTCGGACCCCTCCACCAAAACCTCATGTAAATGCAAATCTCCTACAGAATGAACCTCCTTCTCCCTGGGTAGTTGGTGCTTGATAAAGTAGGTCAAGGAGGAGGAAGTTAAAACTGTGACTAAGTAGAGATTGTGAATCCAAATTAGTTACAAATGAGTTAATGCAAGCAACTGTTCTCTATTCACAATAGCTACGGGTTATGACTGAAACACTACTGCCAAAATTACTATCCCCCCATCCCACCTATTTTACCAGGTTTCTTCTGCTGGCAGTTGGAGCATGGATGAGAATAATATTTACATCAGCTTTTGGGAAGGAGTGTGTGGTCAAGTCAGGAGAGATAACTTTGGATGCATCTGCATTGTAGAATTAACGTGGTTTCCATTTGTCAGTGGAGGGTTACCCAGAAGTTTAAAAAGAACAGAGACAATGGATACAGGCATGGGAATTTACGCTGGCATGTATCAGAAGATCCTTGAATGGGAAAGAAGTAGCCTTTAATATATGAAATCAGGGCAAGCAGACAACAGGTCACAATTAGTCTTGGAATATCTCAAGCAGTAGACTGGGATGGAAAGGATCTCATATATGTTTGTGTGTGCGCGCTCTCTCCCTTTCTCTCTCTCTCTCTAACAAGTAGAAGAGTAACTCCAACAAAGTCTCAAAGCTTTTGTCCAATGTAGAAAATAATAATGAGACACTGATATTGTGTTTTTAATGTTACATGCTAATTTGTATATGTTGGAATTGTATTGATAATTGTTGATTTGTTTGTCTTGAGCAGTTCCTGCTATTTGTACACTGCCTCGAGTCGCCTTCGGGCTGAGAGAGGCGGTCTAGAAGCAAAGTAAATAAATATATAAATAAATAGAAGAGCACTTTGACGAAAAGAATGGACTATAAGTTCCCATTCATATTCTTTTCCCAGAACCACCCAGATATGCTGTCTGGGATATATACTCACTTTCTTTATTTCTTCTTCAGGTGCCCGGGTGTGTCTGGGAGAGCAACTGGCAAGAATGGAGTACTTCCTCTTCTTGGTCCACCTGCTAAGGACCTTCCGCTTCCAGCTGCCAGAAGGAGTCAAAGAACTCAACCAAACCCCTATAATAGGAATAACAACACCACCCCATCCATATAAAGTGTGTGCTGTTCCTCGCCACAGCCCCTGATGCAATAAACAAAGAAAATAAATTGTATTGGTTTATATATTGCTGTATTTAAAGCTTCTGGAAATTGAATCCCAAACACCCAAAGTTTGGAAGCCACTGATTTAAAGAAGCCAAATAGTTTCAGCACCAAATGGCAGCTTCTTTAAAACTTGGACTAAAACCTGGAGTGGATCCACTGGATAGGTGACACTTTCACAATTTTCAGGTTTCTTTGGGAAAAGTAGCTAGGGTCCAAACTCTGAGCTTGTTGAGGGTGTTGATCTTCCACTTGCAAGAAAAGTCTGTACAGAGGTGTATAGCACAGAGTAGGGTGTATCATCTGCTTATTTATTGCTGCATGTTAAAGCTTTTGAGAATTGAAACACCTGAAGGATCAAAGTTAGGAAAGCATTACTTCAGAGAAGCAAAGTAGCTTCAGCACCCAGGGCAGAGTCTTTAACATTTGGGCTAAATCCTGGAGTGGATTCCCTGGATAAGTGACACTTTCATTTTGTTTGTCCCTTTCAAAGAACTTTTTTAAAAATCGGAACCTCAGGTGTCTTTGGGCAAAGTAGCTGGAGACCAAACTCTCTATCTTCGTGATGAGTATATTGGGGACCTTGCAAAAAAAGATGTATAATGTAGAGTAGAGTATAGCATATACCAGTGGGGACTATAAATATTCATCCTTATATGATGTATATGATTGTTAAATAAATTACTGTTGCTTTTTGTCATGTCATGTTAATTATTGTGTGGCTTTTAGATATTAAAAAGTTGATATTTATGAATATGGTGATTCACAGTCAAACAACAAACACAATGGGTCCTGCCAAAGGTGTAAAATCTGAAATCACAGAATCATAAAATTTTAGATCTGGAATAGACTGCAAAGGCCACCTGTCCAACTGCCCACCCTGCAGAAACACACAGTTGACTTCTTCCTGACATAAGGTCATCTAGCCTCCGTTTCAAAGGAAACTCCACCAGACTCTGGAAGTATATTTTCTGCTAGAGTTGGAAGGGGCCCACCAAAAGGAATCCAGTTCAACCCCATTCTGCCATGCAGCAACACCCAATCAAAGCACTCCTGAAAAACATCCATCCAGCCTCTGCTTTAAAAATTATTTATTTTCATTTGAAGTATTTATATTCTGCCTTCTCACCCTGAAGGGGACTCAGGGTGGATCACAATGCACATATACACAGCAAACATTCAATGCCGTTTTAGACATACAGACAGATAGAGGTAATTCAGCTTTTTTTCCAACTTCTGCTCCTAGAGGTTGCTCAATTTTGGCCTCGGGGGGAGCTGTTGCTTCATTCACTATGTTGCCGAGCTTTTGATCATAGTATTTCCTCCTTGCTCTTTGATCAACAGCATTTTTATGGTGCCATAAATTAACCTCCCTGCTTTAAATGGTTCCTAATTTTGACATATTCCACTGCCAAATAGATCTTATCATCAAGAAGTTCTTATTTATTTACGCATTTACCATATTTGTACCTTGCCGTTCTCAACCCTGAGGCAGACTCAGAGCAGCCTCACATATTGGCAACAATTCAATGTCTTAAAATAAAATACAATTGGTAAACATCTACATTAAAGAACAGAGAATTAAAACATCTAAAAACAATGTTTAGGTGGAATCCCCCCGCCTGTAATTTGAATCCTTTTCCTGCTACACTGTGTTTCAGGGTCTTTCCAGACAGGCCCTAAACCCCAGGATCTGATCCCAGGTTTTCTGTTTATTCCAAATTATCTGACAGTGAGGATGCATATAATACAGTTTAAAGCCGAAAACCTGGGATCAGATCCTGGGATATAGGGTCTGTCTGGAAGAACCCTTAGAGACTCTAGCATCTGAATAAAACATTGCCCCTTCTAAAAATTACATCTTTTCAAATACTTAAATCTGACCCTCATGTCCCATCTTAGTCGTCTTTTCTCCAAAATAATAATTCCAGCTCCCACAGCCGCTCCTCATAGGACTTGGCTTCCAAAACCTTTGATAATTTTTGTCATCCTTCTGTGGATACTTTCCATCTTGTCAATATCCTTCTCAAATTGTGGTGCCCAGAACTGGACAGAATATTCCAGCTGAGGTATGACCCAAAGCAGGATAGAGTAGGGCTATTTTACTTAAAGATGATCCTGTGGTTTAAGATAAACAGGATTGAAATGAAAATCATACCAAGAATAGTTCATGCTATTTGTGGAATTCCATTTCTTATACCTTGCATACCATCCTTTAATCCATCTTAACCCACACGCCTCAAAATATAGTTGTAAATCTGGCAGGCTGAAGCTGCCTCTTTTTCTTTTTCATCTGTGAGATTGATAAACTTTATTCTTGTTTTTTCCCCATTGCCAAATAAATGTTCTTATGTCTTCATTCCATAATTTAAAAACCTGCATGTTTCTTAAATTTGATATTTTCTGAAATAGGTACAACATTTTCGGTAAAACAGTCATTTTTATTAGAGCAATTCTTCCTATCAATGACAGGTTTAGATAAAAAAAATTAATTTCCAAAATTTTTAAAATATTAGTTTTTAATTTTTTTCCCATTTTGTTTCAAGAGTTGTGAATTTCTTGGAGTTAAGTAAATTCCTAAATATTTTATTTTGTTTACTATTTGCAGGCCCACATAAATTAAGGGACAGCCACAAGTATATACTAGGGTTTTCGAGGCGCACATCGCAAAATATTTTATTTTGAAAGTTCTTTTTGTGGATGGACTCATTATTTCTCTGTCATTAGAAATGTGTGGATAGACTGAGCAATGTCCACACATTCTCGTCCCTGGACTAAGGTTACTTTTAATGTGGCATGGGTGGAGATTGGTGTGTACTAGGTAATTTCGTATGTTGTTAGTGCATTTATATGCAATTAGCAGTGCATTCTCCAATTCCTCTATATCTGAAACCAGACACCAGTACCTCTTCACCAAATTAACAATAGATTTGTTATGTGGCATTAAAGTAAGAGGCCGGATGATACTTGTGGTTGTCCCTTAATTTATGTGGGCCAGACAAAAAGAGAACTTAGAACAAGATTTATTGAACATAGACTGAGGATATTACATGGTTCGATGGAATCAGCCTTCTATGCGCGCTGAAAACAGAAAAATCATGCTATTGCTACTTTAAAGGTGAGAGTGCTAGAAAGAATCATCCCCAATCCCCAAATGGATGTTTCCAACCACTTAAGGAGATTAGAGAATAAATGGATTGTCCTGTTAGATACTGAATGGCCACGTGGTCTCAATAGCCCCATCAGCCTGAGTTCTATGTTAATTTGAACTAGTATTTATTGGAACTAATGTTACCTATCAGTTACCTTTGGGTCACCTTGCCTTATATAGGTAAGGTTATGCTATCAAATATGCTTACATTGGTATGTGTATCTCATATAAATTACTTACTTTTTGGGCTAATTTTGGTGTAATATTATATATTGCTCTTTGTATATGTCGGATTGTTTTAACAGACATCATTGGATGCTTTATTTGATGAAATTATGCCTTGAAAAAGCCAGATGTGGTGAAACGGTTTCTTTGGACGTAATTCAAGCATACGCATGCCGTCGGCTTTTCCTTGAACTCCTTTCCACCTGGAGACGCCTATCTGTGATCTCCGCATCCAGCGTCTTTGGTGCCGTCCTTCCTTTTGGCTGGGACGATGGCCCTCACACTGCTTCTTATCCACTATATTGGACATTGGATACATTGACTGTGTGGTCCCTCCACTATATACGTTGATTCGGATTTACATTCTTTGGACTAGGATATTATCCTTTTTTGGACTGATCACAATACTACGGAAATTACTCCGGATTACATTGGATATATGAATATTACTTCCGGGTCTTTAAGATCTCCATGTGGATGTGTCTAGACCTTGGAACCTACGCGGAGGTTCCTACAGTCTGGTATTGTTGTATTGACTTTAATGTGGATTATAAATAATATGATGTTTATTTACATATTTTGAATGCAGTGTTGACTTTAGCAGGTCTCTCTCTTCACCTGTTTTGTTGTGTTAGAAAATGAATCATGAGGCCTTCTTTTTCCAGATTGGCAGGGATACTGTCAACTGGCAGAGTCATGTGGTACCAAGGGAGGGAGGGAGTGGAACCCTTGGTTCTCCCTGCACCACGGCAACTTCAGGCACAGATGTGTGTATATGAATGCTATTTCCATGGGTTAAATAACTCCATTTCCCCACTAGAGGACTCTACTCTGCTATGTGTATGAATGGTATTCTAGTTTGGTGAAGTGGCTCCAATTCTGCAAGAGAGAACTTTGCTCTGGCAAATAGCTTGTAAAAGCTATTCCAATTGGTTAAGTTCCTCCCATTCTTTATGAGAAGCCTCTCTTCACAAAAGGACTGCCTTCAGTGTCTGCTCTTGTTTACTCAAAGTGTGACCTTCATGGCGAGAGATAGTTGAAACAGAAAACATGAAAACATCTGAAAGGTTTGTTTTCTTCTCTTCCCCCCTTCTTCTCCAAAGTTTGGCTTTAGTTGACTGCTGTTTTGAATTCCTTTCTTCCATGTTCAGAAGTTGGTCTGCTATTGCAGGTTGATTCGAAGTCAACAAATGGAAGGAGTTATGCATAAATAAAATTAAAATAGATATTTAAGATATTCTCTTTCTTGTTCTTAAAAGGGATAAAAACTTGGTGACACAGTGTAATTTGTAATCCAAAAGTTATCCCTATTCTTTGTTACTTGAGGGGCTGCCAATGTAGATGGTTTATATCTCCTTATCACATTACATTCACTGTACGTATATACTCACATTTAGTTGAATTCAGTCTTAAAATATATTATATATTATATGACTCACTGAAATAAATTTCCAAATATTTTGCTTTCATGGCTCTCTGAGTCAAAAAGGTTCCTGACCCCTGCTGTAGAATTATTGCAGGTTGACACCGCTTTAGCTGGTCCCATTCAATGCTATGGAATCATGGAAGTTGTTGTTTTATAAGGCCTCTGAGTCCCCCTTTGGGGGTGGAGAAAGGCGGGGTAGAAATGTTGTTGTGAACTTTCACCTACTCTATAATGAAAGGCTGGTGCTTCACCAAACTACAACTCCAAGGATTCCATAGCATTGAGTCATGCAAGATCAAGTGGTGTCAAACGGCATTACTTCTACAGTGTAGACACACCCAATGTGTTCCTTATTGGCCAATGGGACATTAAGCTCACAAATATGCAACTGACTCTGTCAGCCAATGGTGATATTCAGCAGTAGGATAGTATAACTAGACTGACATCCGATCTTGGTCAGTATAAAATGCTGACAGCTAACTCCCACTGAACCTGCAGCTCCAAGGGACGTGTGTCTCTGTGGGTACCAATCATTTTTATTCTTTTAGAGGACAATTGTTATACCAGATGTATACTCCTATAAGTATATTATATTTTCTAAGAAATTCAACACATGGGAATTGACCCTTGCCTGTATTTGAAACTCCTAGGACAGAAAGAAGTAGTCATGACTTCTTTAACTCAGGGCTACTAGCCTGGAAATTCACAAGCAATGGACAAAGATAGAAGTTACTCATATGTGTAATTTAAAAAACCTCAATAAGTATAGGAATAATCCCAAAGCTTCTGGTCAGTGTAGAAGAGCACTTGTAGAAAAATAATGGACCATAGGATACCGATTAATATTTTGGTACCAAAACCACTCTTATATGTTGTTGGGGATATATACTCTCTTTCTGCTCTTCTTTATTTCCTCTTCAGGTGCCCGGGTGTGCCTGGGAGAGCTACTGGTGAGAATTGAGTACTTCCTCCTCTTGACCAACCTGCTGAGGGCCTTCCGGTTCCAGCTGCCAGAAGGAGTGAAAGACTTCAACCAAACCCCTATAATATTTATTTATTTATTTGTTCGATTTTATATTCCGCTCCTCCCTGCAGGCTCGGGGCGGATCACACAGCATACATAACACAGCAATATGAATAAAACATTAAAATTACATAAAATACAGATAAAACAGTCGTCAAGCAGACGGATTAAACTTCCGGGCTTCAATTGAAGGCAAGTCTGAAGAGGGTGGTCTTACATGCCCTCCGGAAGGGGATGAGATCTGTGATCGCATGAACATCATCTGGGAGTGTGTTCCATAACACAGGGGCGCTGCTGAAAAAGCTCGTTGCCTTGTTATGGACAAGTGGCAAGAGCGGACTGATGGTACGGTTAGCAGGTTGTGCTCCTCTGAGCGCAGTGATCTCGGGGGAACATACGGGGTAAGGCGGTCCTTCAGGTACACAGGCCCTAGACCGTGTAAGGCCTTAAAGGTCAGAACCAACACCTTGAAGACAATTCGGTATTCTACT